>OW240912.1:88672578-88701246 GCA_933207985.1 Pelobates cultripes | reverse complement strand
TTATGGGGGCAGGTGTATGAGAAGGGGCTGTGGGGGCGGGTGTGTATGGGGGCTATGGTAGCAGTGTGTATGGGGGGCTGTGGGGGCATTGTGTATATAGGGGCATGTGGGGCAGTTTGTTTGGTGGGGGCAGTGTGTATGGGGGCTGTGGGGCAGTGTGTATGGGGGCAGTTTAAAACAAATGTTTTTTTATTTTTTTAAGTAATAAAATATTATTTCTAATCCCCCCTCCCTTCCTACCTTTGCCCAGGGAGGGGGGATATCGCTTGGAATCCCTGGTGGTCCGGTGGAATCCCTGGTGGTCCAGTGGTGAGAGTAAACTCGAGCCTGCACCTCCTGAGGCTAGAGTTCACTCTCGCGAGAACAGAGCGTTGCCGTGGTAACCGCGGCAACGCTCCGTTCTCGCGAGAGGAGACCCGGCGGAGCTGCAGGCTAGAGCTCCTCCCGGGTCTCCTCTCTGCGTCCTGGCTGCCCAGTAACATGCCTGCGGACCGGTGAGGGAGATCTCTGATCTCCCTCCAGTCCTTGAAGGCACTTAGCAGGGCCGGCGCATTGACAGCACCGGCCCTGCAGGAGAGAACATCGGCTCTCGGGGGGGGCAATTGCCCCGTTGCCCCCCCCCTGGATCCGCCACTGACCCAAGATCAGTGGGCATTAGGAGAAAAACACAGATGGGCCCTTTTGTCACTGCTAAGTGTTAAGGGTATTAGTGGAAACACAGACACTATTTTCAATCACTTCAAATAGTTTTCTATGCCATTATGGAATGCAGTGACTTTTCTTTGCCTGCAGGTACTGACTATGTAGTTGTAGATCTAGCTATCCAATGGTACACCAGTCTCCCACTGTCAACCCACACCTTAATAGTACTTAGTAGCCCCATGTTGATAGATTGATCCAACCAGCATTCATGCTAAACTACTACAATTAAATGCCTTACCTTACCTAATGCCTTACTTCACCACAGGAATCCCTCTCTGTGACCTGACATGACTACTTCCCTGAGCAAGTGTCACTGCAAGCTGATTATGCTATTCTCAAATGGTGTTTAACCCCTTAAGGACACATGACATGTGTGACATGTCATGATTCCCTTTTATTCCAGAAGTTTGGTCCTTAAGGGGTTAATAATAGTTTTGAAAAGACTACAGTATAACATGTCTGACTAACTTGAGCTGAAAGAAAATAGGGATACATGTGTGTTTCTATCTTTTCATTAACGTTCTGGTTTGGTGGTCCACATCAGGACCATGATAGAACCCTTATTCATTGCTGCTGAGGTTTGCCTATACTGTGTTCAAGCATTCTGTATTTGAGTTCCGGAACTTCTGTGATGAGGCTGGCTGGTGCACATAGAGTAGACAAACTGCCTTCACTGAGAACTCAGCCAGCCTACAGGTTCTGGGATGCCGAAGCTAGTGTATATCTTGTATGTGTGTTAGACTTGGGTGCCGCTAAAATTTTCATTTCATCCTAACACATTTGGATGAAACTTCATTGAAGTATCAGGAAATCCTGGGAGAAAATGTCCTTCAGTCTGTGAAGAAGCTGAAGCTTGGGCATCATTAGACTTTTCAACAAGACAATGATCCCAAACATACTTCAAATTCCACCACTGCATGCACCTCTGCATTCAAACACCCACACTACACACATATGCACCACTGCAATCACATACCCACATACTCCATGAAAAAACTTCAAACACACAGACGTAGCACACAAATATAAAAGATGGTGAAATTGAAGATCTCCAGGTGGCAAAGCATCAGAGGACTCTATGCACCCATTCTCTATAGAAATGCCCAAAAAACAATTAATGTACCTTGACATTAGTTTTACCACTGGCCTAAAGAAAAAACAGATATGATTTAAAAAAAAAAAAAAACATCTTCACATGCTTTTTAACACTCACTTTCTTCCTCTTAACAAAATGTAAAAATAAATATAACTCAAGAATACATAGATGCCTGTGTTGCCTTCAACATTGAAACCATGTTTGCCTAGGGGTGAACTCTGGCCATAAATAAGAGCTCAAGTATACATGTTACATATGTAAAAGAAAAACATGAACGTAACACTAGATCACTTCTTCAGAAACAAAATTAATCAAGAAATCTGTCAGTTACTTATGAATTTAAATAAATGATACAGTTATTTCAAATTAATCACTAGCAGAGTAACAGCATTAGTCAATGGCAGGTCAAGGTGTGTAAAGAACAAATCACATCAAATTATCTAACAGGTTGCTTTCCAGATTAATCTGACAGCCAATGTATTTTCTAAATATCCGATTGATAGAATTTCCTTTTCCTAGGTATTTGAAACTTTAAGGTGATTAATTATTGTGGCTTTGTTCCTTTTGGGTTAAAACACCACTAGCAATTATATAAATAGCTTACCAATTTGGTATAGGCCATTATAGACATAGGATTTTCAATAATATTCTTATGTTTTTTTTAATTTCTCTATACATATTTTTTAGGCTTTTTAAGGAAGATCATATTGATGGGAGTAGCAGAAACATAGTGAAAAGAAGCCAAGAATTAAACTCTATAGTGTTGGGTATTGTTTCCTGTTTGTATACACTATTATAAACCCACCCTTCCTAACCTCATTCCCCCTCTGGCAAAGGTGAATTAAATCAGCCAAGGAGGATCAGGCTTAAGGGAAAAATTAGCCTCTGCAATTGTAAAGTTTTAGCTTTTTTTCCCTCTATTTTATTTTCTTTTTTGCTTGTCAGGAACAGACTAACACAGTAAAGGTTAGTCTAACCAAAACAAAAAGTGTTTTTGGTTGGAGCAATTCTTTAACCATCAGTGATTCCATTAAAAACTCAATCTTCATGGAAGCTTTCCAAGTGACAGTGTCCCATTAAGATTGCACACTTGTAGTTATACGATCTTAAATGTAGTGTAAATATGAAATCTTAACAATATCTGTATTGCCTGTGTCAATTCCCTCCAGCCTGGATGACAATGATTGGCTGAGTTTTGCCCAGCTTTCAACCACAAATGTCCATGGACAACATTGACATTAATAATGCAGAAGGCTTAATAAAGCAGGTAACAGTGCCTGGGCATTCCAGGCAACCTAACCCTTATTTAACCGCAGTTTATAAAAGTGCTGATTTTTATGAGAAATCAACACTTTTATAAGTTAACTTGGGAACTCCCCCCTGGCTGTCAATCAAACAGCCAGGGAGGATTCCTTCCTACTTCCGTTAGCTCCCCTGAACTAACGGAAGTTGCAGGCACGCTCTACTTGAACATGCCTGCCTCTCCCTCACAGACCTCAGACCAGCTCCTCAGACTCAGAAGTGTACATGTGGCGTGGTCCATGTGCATGTAGAGACCAAGTCAAAGGCTTCTCAGTGAGAAGCCTCTGATTGGTTAATACCCTGTGAAGAGACTGAACGTCTCTTCTTGGGGGGGGAGGGAAGGGCTTGCAAAGGATGCAGTTCCTAGAAACTCCAGCTTCTGTGATCTCTTTTAGACTATCCTCCCAAGGAATACATTCATGACAATTTGCATTCTTGTATTTATTGGGGGTAGATCTACTAAACTGTTGGGGGGAGGGTTTACAGGGGTGGACCTGTGACGTGGTCCATTAAGGGGTAGACACAGGGACGTATTAGCCGTGAGGCAAACAAGGCATTGCGGCTAACTGACATGCTGGGCTGGGCGGGCGGCTGGCGAGGATGCTCTTCCTCTGAGTGGTCTGCTCAGCTCCCTCGCGCGCCGCAGAGTGAGGCTGGGAGCCGGAATTTGACGTCATATTCCAGCTCCCAGCCTCACTCTGTGGCGCGCGAGGGAGCTGAGCAGACAGCTCAGAGGAAGAGCTCCCTCGCCAGCGCCGCCCACCCTGCAGCCACTGGACCCTCAGGGAGAGAGGGACCCCCTCATCCCCAGCATTCCCAAAGGTAAGGAGGCTGGGAGGGGGTTAAATAAAAAAAAAGTGTTAATGTGAGTGATTGTGTGTGTGTCTGACTGTGTGTGTGTATGACTGTGTGTGTGTTTCTGACTGTGTGTGTCTGACTGTGTGTGTCTGTGTCTGACTGTGTGTGTCTGTGTCTGACTGTGTGTGTGTCTGACTGTGTGTGTGTATGACTGTGTGTGTGTCTGACTGTGTGTGTGTGTCTGACTGTGTGTGTGTGGCTGTGTGTGTGTGTCTGACTGTGTGTGTTTGTGTGTCTGACTGAGTGTTTGTGTCCTGACTGAGGTGTGTGTGTCTGGAGAGCTGTGTGTGTGTCTGACTGTGTGTGTGTGTGTGTCCTGACTGTGTGTGTGTGTGTCTGACTTTGTGTTTGTGTCTGACTGTGTGTGTTTGTCTGACTGTGTGTGTGTGTCTGTGTCTGACTGTGTGTGTGTGTATCTGACTGTGTGTGTGTGTGTGTCTGACTGTGTGTGTGTGTGTGTCTGACTGTGTGTGTGTTTGTGTCTGACTGTGTGTGTGTTTGTCTGACTGTGTGTGTGTTTGTGTCTGACTGTGTGTGTGTGTGTGTGTGTGTGTCTGACTGTGTGTGTCTGATTGTGTGTGTGTGTGTGTGTGTCTGAGTCTGACTGTGTGTGTTTGTGTTTCTGACTGTGTGTGTGTGTGTATTTAGAAGGTGGGGTGGGGGTGAAGGGTTGGGTGGGGGTGGCGCGGGGGGCGGGGGGCGGAGGCGCCTGAGTTTTGTCCTGCCTAGGGCAGCACAAAACCAGGATACACCACTGGGTAGACATAAAGATTCTGTCTTTGTTGACATTTCAGAAGTGACTCTATCTCATTAAGACTGCAAGTTTGAAGGCATACCATCTTTATAGCAATAGTAATACCAAATCTTAAATCTTAACAGTAAATAAAGTGTACATTAATAGTATATTTATTTTTATACAAATGTTAATAATAAGCCAACTTGTGAAAGCAGCAGTTAATTAATATTAAGTATTTAAACTTGGTTAGTAAATTACTCAAAATGTTAGGCAATTGAGATAAGAAGGTCCTTAGCACAGATATACCAAAATAATATTTCCACTAGAGTTTTCCTTTCAAATATTCTCTTTGGTCTAACAAAAAAACAATCAACATATCAACATAAAAAGCTTACTGCTATATGACACATTCTTAAGTTAATACTCTTCTGTAGATATGTTTTGTCATCTTAATTTTTGTCGGCGAGCAGTCATGAATGGAAAGTTGACAGTCTACTAAAGTGATATTTGCTCAAAAAATGAACAACTGCAATCTGTTTGTCTTGTTTATGTGGATTATAATAGATTAGGAAATCTTTTTTATCTTCATAATTCTATTTTATTCACTCCTTGTTTGACATTTGTATAAAAACATGTAAACACTTGAAGCAAAAATTATGATTTTAAAAGAACAATACATCTGATTTCTATTATTTCCCCCTATGGCTAGGTAAAATCAGCTTTTTCTTTACTTTGTCATTTTTTGTGATGAAAATGAAAGAAACATACTGTTAATTAATATTTAGATCTCTTTGTATTAAATTGATTCAATACATACACAAAGAAAAGGTAAATAAATTAGTGGAGATGGAAACATAGCTTTTTATTGCAGATAATAGACACTTGGCACATTCAGTACCCTGTTTTCAATCTACAAAAATGTTGCTTCCTTCTTAGGTTATAAGGGCTATATAATTATAGTCACCAAAAACAACTTTAGCTTAATGAAGCAGTTTTGGTGTATATCCTCATGTCTCCACAGTCTTACTGCCCAATTCTATATATTTAACAGTTGAATTTTTTTTTTTTTATACACCCCTTGTCCCACCTCACTGCATGTGAATTGCACAGCCTTCCTAAAGACTCTGTAAAGAGAGATCTAATGTTTAAAATGTCTTTATTGCGCATTCTATTTAGAATTTCTAATCTCCTGCTCTGTTAATACCCTTAAAGACTCTTCAGGATTCTCCTGTGTGTGATTAAATTTCAATTTATAGAGCAATGGATAAAACAATTCTAAAGCTAGTTAACATCTGATTGCAATGAAACCATTTGTTTCATGCAGGCTGTGTGAGTCCTAGCCAGGGGAAGCCAGGGTTGCAGGTAAAGCTGCATCAACAGGAATAAAAATGACTTGAGAATTGAGCAGTACTACTACAGGGGCATGATCTATACACCAAAACCATTTTCATCAAGGTAAAGTTGTTTTGATGCCTATAATATCCCTTTAACCAGCTGTCTTATTTCATGCACACAATTACCACTTTAGGCCATCTTGATGCAGGCTCTCTCTCTGTTCACTAAAGACAATTTACTTATAACAGTCTTCTATTCTAAGTCACTCACTTTGCCCAAGTCAGTTCAAATCAGTTACAGTTAAAGGGTCACTCAAACCAAATAAGGGCTATTTACTAAAGTTAGAATGCAAAGTGAGAAAGTTCTAGAGAGGGCACAAAATGTGTCACATAGCTATACCCTTTCCCCTTGTGTATATATAAGCCATGATGTTTATAAATGTCCCCTTCTTGTTTCTTATATCCTATGGATTGAGAAATTATTTTTTTTCTTTTCTGGAGGAGACATTATATACTAGTGAGAATTTAAAGTGAACGCAAAATTAAATTTAAAATTTAAGGTCAAAATAGCCAAAGTCAGCTATGTTTTCAGTTCAGCTACTCTGGCCTTAAATTTGAAATCATTATATACTAGTGAGAATTCAAAGTGAACGCAAAATTAAATTTAAAATTTAAGGTCAAAATAGCCAAAGTCAGCTATGTTTTCAGTTCAGCTACTCTGGCCTTCAATTTGAAATCCTCACTTTTGTAAACAGCCATGACAGTGTTTTAAGAAAACATTGTCTATGGTAAGAGTAATCCTCACTGACCTGACCATGTCATACAAACTCTCCATTGCAACGAAGTATTGTATAATACAAATTGCATGGCGTACTTATACATGTCATGTGCTATATATGTCATGTACTGTTACAAGATGATTTTATATTTGGGTGAAAAGTAAGGAAGTGATCTTTAAATGGATTGCTTTTTTTCACCATGCATGATTGTAGATTGTTGCTTTCTTTTAAGTATATCTTTTGGCTGAAACATAACTAAAAGACTGGATATTTATACCTTTGCCATGGATTGTTGTAAGGCACAAGTGATTGCTTGGTTTGATTCAACCATTTACCATGTGTCAATTTCTAGCCATTTTTTACTTTTCATTCCTGCTATTATTACTATATATGCCTAAAGTATTTATTATATTTATTTAGTGAGTTTCATCCTACTACCGTTGATATCTCTGCTCATCTTGGTAAGAGCCTTAAGGTCCCTAGATCTTAGGTTTAATAGCCCAGAGTCACTTTATAGGGTGACACTTCCCAATAGGTGCACCTAGAGTCTTGCTTCTGGACTCACTTACCCAACAAAGTACTTGGCAAATAATTAAATTTATTTACACTAATAATATCAATGAAAAAAATGAACAATACATAAAAATAGTGATAACCAGTAAACAGTAACCTGGTAACACGTGTTTCGCCTAGTAAATTCTTCAGTCAGCAGTGTCATGTTTCTTTAATAAATGTCATCCTACTACCGTAGATATCCCTTTGGGTGACTACATTTCTTTCTATTGACAGTGTTTTGTTTATTGCCAATAAGTAAAAAACATGAGTTGATGAGGTTATTAAACTACTTTTAAAGTCTTTATTTTATCAATCCTTGTAATGCAAGTAGTGTGCTATTAGGGACAATAAACTCTGATGCTAGCAGTCTAAATCCTTATTTTATTTACTTGTGGAGATTTTATCAATGGATTTTATTGTCAAAGAAGGGGAATGGTAAAATCATACTTACTAAAATCACCCCCAAAAATAATACCCCAGAGAACTATAAAAAACATGAAAATGATTAATGAACTGCTGCATGCGTTTTGTATGTCAGATTATCTATAAATAAAACAAAACATTGTACAAGTACTCTGTGTGTGGGGAAAATATCAAGAAAAAATATGCTCCTATCCAAGAATAACATATCGTCTAATCTTAAATGTTACAGAGACAACCTGGAAATTTAATTAATTTAGTTTCAACAAGTTTTAGTTTAAATGAAATATGACAACTAAACCATGCATTGCAACAAGAGAACCTCACCATAAATATAAAGGATGGTGCTTGATAAACAGCCTCTAGGCTTTGGATGACATTCGTTTATTTAGAAAATACGCATTGAAATTTGTCATGAGACTATCTTGGTATTCATCTGTGAACTAAAGATTGAAGGTATATGGGCTGTGAGGCCCCGGAACAATCTTAAATACTTAACCGAAGGTTCAAGTTAAAGAATTGTGATGCTTTGAAATGACTCTGATCTTAATTCAATGAAACTCTTGTATCAATGAGAGGGTGGGATCAAGCGTAAGGAAATCACACGGCTAAACATATAGGTGGTTTCTTATCCTTTTCCTATTTGCTATGTCTTTGTCTGACCCTATTGTCAATATCTGACATATAGAGTTGAGCGGACACCTGGATGTTCGGGTTCGGGCTCGAACTTGACCCTGAACCCCATTGAAGTCAATGGGGACCCGAACTTTTGGCCATAAAAATGCCTCTAAAAACCTCCTGGAAAGAGCTAGAGAGCTGCAAAAGCAAGTAAAATGGGCATAAGAGTAGGACAAGTGCCCTGCAAACAAATGTGGATAGGGAAATCACCTAAAATAACATAAAAATTCAAAATACAGCTGAACATAAAATACCTGATTTTTAGCTTTGGAAGAACATAAATCAAAATCTAAAGCATGGCTGTCTGGAGGATCAACAGAATTATCAATTTGAGAGAGCTTTGGAGTGCAGGTTATTCTCTTTCATTGTTCAAGCTGAGCTCAACTCCTGATGAATGGAGAAAAGGCCTTCACAAGCCTCTGCTATTGTGTACATAGTTTATACTAAGTGACCCATAGGTTGAGGAGGCGGTGACCGTGGTGGTGGAGGAGGAAGCAGTGGTGGAGGAGGAGGATGAGGTAGCCAACACTGTATTTTATGTTTGTTTGTTTTTAATTGTGGTAGCCCACAAAATATTGGGACATACAAATAAAGAAAAATTTGCGGCCTGCGGTGCATTTCTTGCAGTCCTAGTGCATGGAGAAATGCTCAACTCCTGATGCATGGAGAAAAAGCCTTCACAAGCCTCTGCTAATGTGTACCTAGTTTATATTAAGTGACCCTAGGTTGAGGAGGTGGTGACTGTGGCGGTGGAGGAAGAGGATGAGGTAGCCAACACTGTTTATATATATATATATATATATATATATTTTAATTGGGGTAGCCCCCAAAATATTGGGACATATAAAAAAAAGACAACTCTGTTCTGCAGAGTAGCTGTTGACATTATAGTTGCGCAGGAACTTTGTTGACTCTAGAGAACCTTGGGCAAATCGCACATCCCTGTGGCGGCGACTTTGCATGCGAATGTCATCCATATCAACTTTCGATGCCAGTTTCTGCGCCTACCATGGTGATTCTCAAGCTAATACATGCCGACGAGCGCTAGGGGAAGGCCGCTCCGCTTTTGTACCCTGCTCCCTCTTATGCTGTGCTGGTGCCTCTGTGCGACCAGCGCCTCTTCCTCCAAACTGCACACGTCACTCGCATGACCTTGATTCCATGTGGGGTCTAGGACCTCATCATCCTTCACATCATCTTCCACCCACTCCTCAACCCTGCCCTCCTTGCCGGTATGCACACTGCAGAAAGCCACAGCAGTTGGTACCTGTGTTTTTCCAGCATGTAAAGTCTGCAAAGGACATATGGAAATTGTTTTAGAATTGTATCCAGGCAACAGTTTTCCCTATAAACTGACCTCTCAGTGTGACTTGTGAGGGTATTGCCCCAGAATTACAATATTGTTGAAGTACCTCTTAGCTATTGATCACTAGTTTGAATATAGCAGCTGGTTATCTGGTAGTTTCTAGTGTAGAAAATATCAATCTGTTTTCTATCACTTAGATCTGTGTAACAAGTGTTGTAGATGTGAAACAATATTACAAGTGACCGATGTAGTAAATGCGAATCAAAGTTCCATTTGCAAAAAAAATTCTCGCCCATCTTCTGTGGGTTATTGCATTTTTAAGATGTATACTTATTGTATCACACTAGCCATGCACAGTTAGATTGTCTGGCACATCGTTTTGGTGTTTGGTTTTAAACTTTGTAGTTGTGTCTTTACACAATATAGAAATGTATATTAATGTTTCTGTATACGAAGCGATCACAATAACACTTATTTTTAACTTTTAAAAAAAAAATCAGGCTACACAAAAATTCACTACATGAAGGTCCTGTCCACTAAAGTGTGTAGTCATGAATGTAACCAGTAAAACTTTGTTGTTTACAGTGACTGGTTGGCCCATACGTATTTTAAAACTTGTTTAATTTTGTTCTAGCATGACTTGTTGATATGAAGAACAGGCCCCAAAATGTACTATTTAGCAGATTAGCACCCAGAAAATAAGAATGTTTACCACTGTGCTGTAAGCACACTATTAGACGCTTCTATTTGACTCTCAGATATGAAGTGCAGTCCGCAAATGTACTATTTAGCAGATTACCACCCAGAAAATAAGAATGTTTACCACTGCGCAGTAAGCGCGCTATTGGACGCTTCTATTTGACTCTCAGATATGAAGTGCACCGCAGGCCCCAAAATGTACTATTTAGCAGATTAGCAGCAAAACAATTAGAATGTTTACAAGTGCGTAGTAAGCACACTATTAGACGCTTCAATTTGACTCTCAGATATGAAGTGCACCCCACTAATGTACTTTTTAGCACCCAGAACATTTTAAGTTTTAAAACTGCAACATGACAGCAGTATTTGACAATTCTATTTGACTCTCAGATATGAAGTGCACCCCACTAATGTACTATTTTGCACACAAAAAAATTTACTTTTTAAAACGCCGATGTAACCGCGGTATTTGAAGCTTCTATTTGACTCTCAGATATGAAGTGCACCCCTCCCCACTAATGTACTAGTTTGCAGAATTCTTTTCTAAGCTGTCCCTATCAGCGGCAGCATCCTCTCCCTACACTAATAAGACCGCATGTGCGTGCGGCGCTACGCGACTCCAGCTTATATATAGAGGCTGGGTCACATGCTGCACTGGCCAATCACAGCCATGCCATTAGTAGGCATGGCTGTGATGACTTCTAAGGGCTCACGAGTCAAACGCTTGTTGATTGGCTGCCCTGCAGCCTTTGAAAATGCGCCATTAAATCGCTGAACACCGAACTCCAACCCGAACATACAGTGAAATGTCAGTGTTCGGGTCCGGGGTCCAAAAAACCTAATGTTCGGTATGAACCCGAACTTTTTAGTTTGGGTTCGCTCAACTCTACTGACATATACTAATTTATCCTCTGTAATCAGATCTAAAAAAAATGTATTAACTGTCCTTAGAGTGACGTAGAAGCTACTGTGTGACCTAGAAGCTTCCAAGATTAAAAGAAAGCTGTCACCAAGGTAGGGTTCCTCTTGCTATGGGAAGAGAACTGTAGTTATGGGAAGAGAACTGTATGTGGGGACTGTATATATTGTTAATTACTCTATTGTATGCAAATGACCCTCTGTGGGTATGAATAACCCAGGACAAACAGATCCAAAAAAAATATATTAACTGTCGTTTGAGTGACCAGGCTTAATGTGTATATATAAAGAAAATAGTCAAGGTCAGGTTGGAGTCAAGGATTACAGAAAATCGCAAGTATGAGGAACAAGCCTAATGTCAAGGAGTACAGAAATCAAGTGTGAAGACCAGAATCATTGCAATCATAAACTAAATATGCTCTCTGGTAACAAAGACTGCTAGAGCATCAAAAAATTAGTGTGGCATCGCTAGAATGACATGGATCAATACGGCGCCAAAAAAATTACTCAAATTCAGGAACAAAAGTGTCAGAGCCGCGTAAAGTGATCTTAATCAAAACTCATAACATCAATTCTAGTACCACTGCAGTGTTCATATCAGAATGTAGAAATACTTGTGTACGTGTATGTATAAATGCAATGTTATTGCAGTTCCAGTAGCTGGATCCATGAACTTCAGATCCATATCATCTAAGAATGTATCAATTTTTTGCATTCCTTAACCCCCTAACATGTATAGGAAATCAAGCTATAACATTAAAGTATTATTTATTGTTTTTACTGCAGAGTAATATGGCTATGGATTATAGCTTGTATGGATATAAAACCATTTTTGTAGACCTTGTTTAGTCTTCATTTACATTTTTAGATTTTTAAATCTGTATTCTACCGTAAACTTTTCAATTTGCTACATTATTAGAATCAAACAAATACAATGTTCTTTATTCCTATTGCAGACAACCTAAACTACATTCACAATAACACTTTTAAGCAAACTACCAATGGAGTATAAAATATTTGAAATATTTTGGGGATTGTTATTACGTATAACCCAGAACTTGCACCCCAAGAAAATATTTGCCTTTGTAGAAGCATCACATTTTTCTCTCACATTGGTCTCTGGTTCAAAGTTACATTCTTTGAATGATGCCTTTAAAATGGTGAAAATGTTGTAGATTTATATCTTATGCCGTATCATGTTTTTAATAGAATGCAGTGTTTCAAGAATCTATGGAAAAGCAACTTTGCTTCATGGGGCGAGAGAGAACTTGGTGATCCATGTTGTTTGGCACCTTGAGATAATAAATTACAATATATAGCAATAAGTCTCAATCGTCTGAGCTTTATATCTTTCTTACACATAGCTAAAAATCTAATGAGCCTCTAGCATGGCACATCCATCTAAAATAGATAAGTTTTAAGATGATCAAGTTCTTCCCAGAGTGGTGTAATAGATGTTTCTGAAATCTCAGTATTGTTTTTCGTCATGTTAAATAATGTTTTTAATGCCTATATTCACCAACTATGTGATGTTTATGTGTTGTTTGAGGTGGTGAAGTAATTGTATAGTGTATCAATCTTACTTGACATGTAACAAACACATGGGTCCTTTTGAATTAATCAACTGAAAGGGAATGTCCTTCTGTATTTATCCCACTCAATCTTTTTTTTTTTTTATTATTATAGGATAGCTAAATATTCCTAAATGTCTTTTATAGGATGTAACTGATGTGTTCTTTTTCCTTTGTATTATACAAATACTATTAAAATACTTACCATGCTTTCTCCTGATGTTGCAAGTTCATTGATCAGATTGATCAGTCAGGGCAATCATCTGGGAGTATATATTCATGCACACGAGTAAGTAGCACAAAATATAATTATTTGACTGCTGAATAATCTTAGACCTTACAGGGACTCCCCAGTGCCAGGAAAACAAACCTGTTTTCCTGGCACTGCAGGATCCTGCAGTTAAAACTCCTTCAGTGACTTACCTGAATCCAGCGCTGATGTCCCTCGGTGCTGGGTCAGGCACACGCGCATTAGACCTCCCCATAGGAAAGCATTATTTAATGCTTTCCTATGGGGATTCCAGTGACGCTGGAGGTCCTCATGCATTTCATTTCAGGATGTCCAGCATCATTTAAAACACTTTTTGTGTTCTAAGAAGCCTGATAGACAGCCACTAGAGGAGGACTTAACCCTGCAAGGTAATTATTGTAACATGTCATGATTCCCTTTTACTCCAGAAGTTTGGTCCTTAAGGGCTTAAAAAGCCATCATTGACCCATCTTCCCAACCCTGCTCCCTTTCTTATCTAAGCTTCTGGAATGACTTGTCTTTCTTGCTTTCTCAATTCCAACTTTCTCCTCGACTCTCTCTTCAATCTGGCTACTGCTCTCTCCATCCTACTCTGATTAGAGTAACACATGATCTAATTGCAGCTGAATCCAAATGCCACTACTCTATAATAATTATTCTTGACCTCTCTGCTGCCTTTGACACTTGATCATGTCCTCCTTCCTCTGCATATCTTTCCACACAGCTCTTCAGTGTTTCTCATCTCCCCTTCCCCAGCCCTCTGTGTGTCTCCTGTTCACCTTTCCCAGTACCTCTGTGTGTCTCTTTTTCCCCCAAGCCCCTTTTGTGTGTCTCGTTCTCACCCTAGCCCCTTTATGTGTCTGTTACTCCCCCACAAGTCCCTTTGTGTGTTTCTTTCTGCCCCTCTATGTCTCCCCCCTACTGTGGGCTAGGGTAGTGGTTAATTCTAAGGTTAAGGTTAGAACTAAAGTTGTAGATGAGGTTTTTTATGCAGGGCTTATATTTTCATGTTGGCAGCTAAGCATACAATTTGCTTGCCACCTCATAACACACATGAACAGTGTATTTTATGAATAGTGTGTGTACTACATGGAGTATTAGTGTGTGTGTGAGTGCAAGGGTTTAATTGTTTGCAGTGTTGGTGGGTGTTTGAATATAGAGATGTATTTGTGGTGTGCTTATTAATTCAGGGCTTTATATGCTTTTAAGATTGTGTTTCTGTGGCCATGCATATATTCATAAGGGCATCTAACAGTGGCGTACACACATTCCATGGGGCCTCAGTGTGAAACTGCTCCATGGCCCCCCCTCCTCCCCTCCTTCCCCCTCGCCTCTCTCCCCTTCCCTCCCCTCTCTACCCCGATCCTTGGGCCCCTCGACACATACATAGACACAAACACATACACACTAACACACACCCCCCGACAGACACATACATACATACATACATACATACAGACAGACACACACATACATACACACACACACATACAGAGACACACACACAGAGACACAGACACATACAGACACACACATACAGACACACACACATATACAGAGACACAGACACATAAATACAGACACACACACAGAGAGACACACACACACATACAGAGACATACACACATACAGGGACACAGACACACATACAAGGACACAGACACACATGCACACACACACAGAGACACAGACACATACAGACACAGACACATACAGACACACACAGAGATACAGACACTCACATACAGAGATACAGACAAACACACATACAGAGACACAGACACATACACACACAAAACAGAGACACACACATACATACAGAGACACACACACATAAAATTCTTCCTACCTTTTGTTACTTTCCCTGGGTGCCAGTGGGGGCTCAGCCTGATGGGAGTCAGAGTTCCCACTCTGACTCCCTCCTCCTTCGTGCTTCCTCCCACGCGGGCTGATATCTGGGAGGAGTGACCGGGGAATCACTTACTCCCAGCAGTGATGTCATCACAGGGGCCCGGTCGCACTGTTAAAGCGCCATACAGACAGACACTATGACACAGACAGACAGACACACACACATCATACAGACAGACACTATGACACAGACAGACAAACACACACACACACCATACAGACAGACACTATGACACAGACAGACAGACACACACACACACCATACAGACAGACACCATGACACGGACAGACAGACACACACACACACACACACACCATACAAACAGACACCATGACACGGACAGAGAGACACACACAACATACATACAGACAGACAGACAGACACACACAACATACATACAGACAGACACCATAACACAGACAGACACATTACTAGTACCTGACACCAGGGGGAGGTCTGCTGTCGGCCGCTGGGGAGGTCTTCTGGCGACCGCTGGGGGACTTGTCCTGGTGGCCGCTGTGGGGAGCTGCACTGTCTGTGCTCTCCCGCTCTCGCGCGCTGCTGAATGAGACCGGCGGCGGAATATGACGTCATATTCCGGCGCCGGTCTCATCCAGCTGCGCACTGGGGAGCAGAGCCAGCGCAGCTCCCCCCAGCGGCCACCAGGACAAGTTCCCCAGCGGCCGCCAGAAGACCTTCCCAGCGGCCGACAGCAGACCCAGGTGTCTGAAGTGACTTGGTGTGAATGAGGTTTTTTTCTACTTGTGTGGAGTGATTGAGTGTGGAATGCAGAAATGTGCCTTGCTGTGTGAATGCCGGTATGCATTTATTTGTGAAGTGACAGTGTAAAAACGTAGAGGTGTATCTTAGTGTCTGAAGTGTGCATGTGTGTGACTGAAGGTGTGTGTATGCACCTCATCCCATGTCACCTTTAACTCTTTGCTTGCCAAGTCACTTTCCACTCTCTAACCATTTTACTTTTGACACATTCACCCTATCTATTGTGACCACTCTTCATGCTTCTTCCTCTCCTCATCCATCATTTCTTTCTAATCCCTGTTCCTTCTTTTCCCTATCATGCCCTCTCTCTGTCGATGCTCTCCTTCACTCCTTCCCTATCATGTCTTTTTTAATTCCTTATCCATGTCCTCTTTTCTCCATATCTATACTTTATACCTTATCCATGTCACAGCAGTCCAGCATTCATGCTCCTTCTCTTCATGTCTTGTTCATATACCCGCTTCCCCTATTCATGTCCCCTTAATGCTACTTTCCTTTTTGATTTATTTATTATCCTATTTTTTTACATTACCATGGTTCTTTACAGCTTGCTGAATAAAGGTAGGTGCCTACCTCTTCAACACACACTGCAGCCCCTATAACTACCAAACACAATCCACAGTCCCTGTAAATCCCCCCCCCCCAAAAACACATAACTGCCCCTATCCCAGCTTAACATACACACTAAAGCCCAATTTTCTCTAAACACACATACACACTACTGCCCCTAAAGACTACAGCAGCTTTCCCCATAAACACACATACACCCTACTGCCCCTACCTGTACACACACACTACAGCCCTGAACTCCTCTAGACACATACACACACACTACAGCACCTATCCCCACACAAAAACTACATAGCCTATTCTTCTTCCACACACAACTTACCTTATTCCAACACACATACTACAGCACATGCACTGTGTGTGCAGACATGCTGCATTTCCCACCGGACCACCGGGGATCAAGAAACATTTATTTTTTTATTTGTTTGTTTGTTTGTTTAATTAAAAATGTTTCTTTTTTTTGTAACTTTCTCCATATCTACCCTTACTTTATCCCTAGACCCTCCACTTTTACATCTCACTCCAACTACTACCCCTAGTCCCCACTACTGCCCCTAATTCCAACTATATGTCCTAACTCCCCACTACTACCCTAATCCCCCACCACTAATGCCCCTAATCCTCACTTGAGCTTCTAACCAACCACTACTGGTCTTAACCCCACACTCAAGCCCTTGGTCCTCACTACTGCCCCTTGCCCCCCACTATTCCCTTTTCTCAACTCCTAACTCCCTCACTACAGCACCTAGCACTTAAGCTCTTGGTCCCCACTTCTTCCCCTTGCCCTCACTAGTGCCTCTTCTCAACTCCTAACCCCCTCACTACAGCACCTAACTTGCCACTATTGCCGTTATACCCCAACTAGAGCCCCTATCCTCCACTCCAGCCCAATACCCTCTACTGCCCCTAACACCAACTACAGCCCCTAATTACACTACAGAGCTTAACTTTTACTTCAGCCCCCCTACCCTCAACTATAGTTCCTGAATGCTAATACTGCCTCTATCCCCTACTACTAACCCTAACCACTAATGCAGTCCCTTATCCCTACACTACATCTTCTAATCCCCACTTCAACTGCTAGCTCCCTATTAATTCCTTCATACCCCACTGCAGCCCATATCCCCCAATACTGACCCTGATCCAAACTACAGGCCCTATCCTCCACACCAGTCTCTAGACCTCCACTACATCCCCAATTCACACTACTCAGTACAACCCATAACCTGGACTTCAGCCTCTATTCTCCACTATAGATCCTAACCCCTACCAATGTCCTTAACCCCCATACAGCCCACAGCCCCTATCCATCTCTACAGCCCATATCCCCTCACTATATCTCCTACCCTCTTACTACTGCCTTTAACCCCCCACCCCTGCTAGCTGTATTAGACTCAGGAGCAGATAACTTGAATCTCCCTTTCCGTCTTGTACTAAATAAAGAATCTACTACTTCCCACATGTATTTCCCACACATCACTACACAAAACACTAACAGCAGTCTAAACTTATCATTCCCAACTACTCACACAGCTACACATACCACTCACAACTGCCCACACACATTACTCACAACTGTACACACATTACACACAGTCAGCCTTGTATATCACACACCAAAAGCTACAACACATGCCTTACACACAGCTACAACACTTACAGCAAACCTACACAAGACACAACCACACCACACATCCACTTAATATTTTAATGATAATAAATAATAATCATATTAAATAACATTAAAAAATAATATAGGGGAAATATTTCCCTGTGAGAAAAAAATACAAGGGCTGCACATACATATGCTACAGCCCTCTCCACACACACTCACACAGTCACTACAAGGCCAATAGCAACCCACAGGCAGCATCCAACATCACATGCAATGCCACAATTTAAAAAAAAAAAATTCTAGCACTAATTATAATGCATATTAGTTTAGCTAAAGAAAATCTTCACAGTTAAATTGACAGATTCTTCACATCCACCTCTCATTGTCTGTTAGCCATTTCTAATTCTAAGCTTTGTGTAGCAGAGACACTATTCATAGGATGTGTTATTTTTGTAGCATATGTAAAATTTGTATTGATTGTTTTCTACTGTTCACAGTGTAGCACTATACGAATGAAATATGCATGTGTTGATTATATATTTTGATAAAGACATTCACTCACTGCACTGCACATTGACACAGGCAAAACAATATATACTTATAATGTATTTGTAGGTATCAGAGCCGTCCAAGGCTATTGCATAGTCAAACATTTGTCAACAGATGTATTCTATTAAAGGACTGTAATTACTTTTGTGGAATAGCTGAAAATACATATAATATCAGGAGGGTGAAAGAGATTATACAATTTATCACTATGTTAAACACAGTGCTGGTTTCAATTAAATTTAGTAGAGAAAATCAGTTGCTGATTTAAATGTTTTATGTCTTTAAAATCAATTTTCATTGTTATCCACTAATTAAACTCTGTGGAAAATTGTTTAATTGTGCTCAGCATCTTTTAGAGTTTCTGATTAAGTTAAAAAAAAAAATATTAAAGAATTGACTTTTTGATTTGTTACAAAAAGAAATTAAGCCGCTGCCCCAGTTATAAGAATCACATATGGAAGGTCTGTAACAATAAATCTTCCCACTTACTCTTTAGAAGAATCCAAAACTTATTCCACATCTTTGGTGTTGGTGTCAATTCCCATGATCCACAAAATGACATTTTGCGTGTCTACAGACACGTCATCAACATAAACCAGATATCTTCATCTACATGGATACACTTAGCAGCAGAACTGTATATTAATGAAGAGGTTTTGTGTGTATCGGTCATGCCCCTCCAATTTTCACAGTCTATTCTGTTTATGCAGCCCTAGCCACACCGCCCTAGCTTGTGACTCAGCATGACAAAATGTGTTAATTTTCAATCAGATCTTACAGCACAGTGTGTTTACTTTAACCCCTTAAGACCGCAGGGCGTTCTATGCCGTCCTTAAGGAAGCGACTCTAAACGCCGCAGGGCGGCATAGAACGTCCCTGCCATCCTATGTACTAACGCTGGGAACACCACGCCGGCGACTGCGGTATGGGGACTTACCTGGGAGCCCAAGGAGTCCCCCTCCTTCCTCTTCAGCCCCTCTGGGCCATGTGATCACGAGGTCCTTGCGAGGACCTCGCAATCACATAGACGGCATAGCCGCCCAAGGCATTGTCAGCAGGGGGAGTGCCTGTAATGATACATATATACGTATATATTTATGTAATAACTTTACATAATTAGGTCATTTTATTAATTACAATTTGCAGGATCTGCCTGACAACCCAGGCCGAAAGTTCAGGGAATTTAATTTGCTAGCACTATATTTAACCCTGTAACTTTCCAAGACACCATAAAACCTGTACATGGGGGGTACTGTTTTACTCGGAAGACTTCACTGAAAACAAATATTAGTGTTTCAAAACAGTGAAAGTGAAATTTTTTGCATTTTTCAAACACACATGGCAATTGCACTGACGATATAATTGTTGTGATATGTTTTACTGTTTTGAAACACTAATATTTGTGTTCAGCGAAGTCTCCCGAGTATAACAGTACCCCTCATGTACAGGTTTTATGGTGTTTTCAAAAGTTACAGAGTCAAATATAAGGCTTGCGTTTCAGTTTTTCACATTAAAATTCGCCAGTTTGGTTATCTTGCCTTTGAGACCGTACGGTAGCCCAGGAATGAAAAATACCCCTATGATGCCATACCAATTGCAATAGTAGACAACCCAAGGTATTGCAAATGGGGTATGTTCAGTCTTTTTTAGTAGCCACTTAGTCACAAACACTGTCCAAAATTGGCGTTCAAATTTGTTTTTTTGCATTTTCAAATATTAACACTAACTTTGGCCAGTGTTTGTGACCAAGTGGCTACTAAAAAAGATTGGACATACCCCATTTGCAATACCTTGGGATGTCTACTTTTGCAAATGGTATGCCATCATGGGGGTAATTCTTATTCCTGGGCTACCATACGCTCTCAAAGGCAACGTAACCAATCTGGCGAATTTCAATGGGAAAAAAACTGAAACTGTAACACTATATTTGACTCTGTAACTTCCCAAAACACCATAAAACCTGTACATAGGTGCTACTCTTTTACACATGAGACATCGCTGAATACAAATATGTGTATTTTTTTGCATTAAAAGCAAACAGTATTATGACATTCACAGTTAGAATGTCACGTAGAACTAAAATATTTTTCAAATTCTCTTTTTTCCCCATTTTTAAATATTTTATTCATATTAAATTATGTTTCATACCTAAATATTTGATGTTAAATGAAAGTCCTGTTTCCCCTGATTAAAATGATATATAATAAGTGTGGGTGCACATAAAATGAAAGTGTCGAATTACGTCTGAACAGACATATTATAGCGCAAATTCCAGTTTTTGTTTTGATCACAACGTGTACATTTGGCTCAGTCCTTAAGGAGTTAGAATCTTCTCTCCTGCTTTGTTATTTGAACTTTAGTCACACCGGTGGCCGTTGCAGGTTATTAACAGAACAAAAGACAAGAAATTCTAATATAGACTCTATAAAATATAGACTCTTTTTCAAGATGTATGTAGGCTAGCTGTGTGCATCTCAGGCAGGAGAGGTGTGGCTAGGGCTGCATAAACAAAACAATTTAATTTCTTGCTGGCAGAGAATTGAACAATGAAGTGGAAGAAGCATTCAATAGTAATAGCGGAGCTATTTTACCTAATACCTTGTTTCCCCATGTAATAAAAGGGAGAACAACTGACGTGTTCAAACAATACCACATGTAAGCATGCATATGTACAGTGCTTATCCATGGAGATAAAGTGGTCTCATGCATGCACACTCTACAACCATAAACACATCCATTCACTTGATATGTGAGTTAACTGCACTGATAGATAGACATTGCACAGACAATCTAATAATCTAAGAAACATAATAGAGGATGTCTCACAGTTTGTTTCCTGTTAGAAATGAAAGAGGAGAATGTTTTGTTTGGTGCCAGTCAATGATCTTTCCTTCTTTCCTGTTTTTTTTACAAAAGATTACGGATCATACAATATTACATTGCATGCGTGCAAACCATTTTCACTCATTTCATCATCAACTATTGTTTTTAATTAATGCCTGAATAATCTATATTAGTGTTCCTACAAACCTTTGTTGGAAGGAGGTATCTTTACACCACTTGATCACTTCCAAAACACATGGATGTACAAATGAAATGTTGATTTTTAATTGCTAATAATCACAGACTGCAGCACAATAATAGAGGATCATTTTGATCTAACATGAGATAGATAACTTTAGGCATTTTAGGGCCATTTTCACTTGACCTCTCACTTGTAGAAGTAGACTTTTCTTATCAATCTGTGCTTATAATCGACTTGATATCTTAGCTATCTATGTGGCCATCTTTTTGTGTTGTTACCAAAACAATTATAATTTTAAACACTGTGTTTCAAAGAGTTTGCTGAAATAGATTGTTTTTGTTTTCACAAATATATCAATAAATATATCAATTTTAAAGAAATAAAAGCTATTATATCAAGTTTATGCAACAACTGTGTGGCCACTTGATAACAACGATGACAAATGATAACAATGAAAGCAAAATACTTGCAAAACAAGCAATTATCTTAGGCCTACTTTATTTTTATACATGCTGATGTCTGGCAAATTAAAATGTTTGAGAAAATCAATATGGTTTCATTTACAACCCAATCACACGAAAGACTGAATTTCTAAATAATGAATTCAGTTTTACTGGTTGGTCTATTATATTTTTTAGGAGAGGTAGGAAGAGTGATGTACAATCTGATGAACAATATAATTGAATGTGTTTCTTTTTTTTTCTTTTTTAAATATTATTAGCTTAGGACCCAATTAATCATCTGTCATTTCCATAGCTATGCAAATAAATATATTGAATTTTCTATTGATTTAGAACAACCTGAGGTTCACTTGCTCGCAAATCAGCAGCTGCATTCACTGTGTAGTCTGAATACAGAAGTGGCTGTGTGAAAATGATTGCAGTAGGAATGATGCAAACAAGCAATTGCTGTTAGAAAAAATACCAGGCATCTGAAAAGAAGAAATGTAATTTTCAGTCTTTTCAGAGTAGGCAGATGAAATAGTTGTCATTTACACAATTTATAAAAAAAAAATATTGTTACTTCGGTAAGACGTAATCTTATAATGTATAGCAAAGCTTGTTAAGATGAAGCTTGTTACACAATACGCTTGGTACAGTCTATTATTAACTAGAGAGGTGTGGGCATTCTTATTGACTTAGTACGTTGTTCAAAAAGTAGGTGTCAATAAGTATTTTTTTTTCCAACTAACTACTTTAAATCTGAATGTGTATAAAAAAATAATATTACTACTACTATAATAATACTACTAAAATAATGTAAAATATTTATAATTGAGTAATTATTATGTATAAATGTGTATTGTATCAGTTGTATTCTCTATTTACAACCTATTATCCCGAAGCGTACTATGCCTCTACAACAGTGGTTCCCAACTTATTTTTACTTGTGTACCCCTTGGCAGTCCATTTCCATAAATTGTAGCCTTCATATTAGCAAAATGTTTGTAATTAATTTAGTTGCTGCTATTTCAAATTTCCCTGTCCCATTTCCCATTTTTCTCAATCTTAGGCTCTTCCTTCATCTCCTCTGATCCAGGCTCTCTCTTCTCTTCCTCTGTCCCAGGCTCCCTTTGCTTCTCCAGGCTCTCCCTACTTCTCCTCTGTAGTATATACAGTGCAGATGCACAGACACACACTGACACACATATACTGATACATACACTGACACACATACATAGGCACAAACACTGCCATACATGCAGATGCACAGACAGACAGATAAAAACACTGACATTCATACAGATACACACACTGACACACATACAGATGTACAGATACACACACTGACACACATACAGATGTACAGACACACACACACAATGACATACACAGATATACAGACATACAGATACACACAGTGTCCCAGATACAGATACCAATAATGGCATACATGTAGATGCAGACACACACAACACTGCCACACATGCAGATACACACACATATACACACATGCAGATACACACTGACACACATGCAGATACACAGAAACAGAGAAGCAAACACTGACACACATCTAGATACATAAACATACAGAAGCAAACACTGACACACATGCAAATACATTGACAGATACACTGATAATCATGCAGATACACAGACACACATGTGCAAAGACTGCCACAGATGCAGATGCACAGACACAGATACAAACACTGACACACATATAGATACACAGATACACACACTCACACTCATGCAGATTCACAGACACACAGTGAAACACATGCAGACACACAGAAGCAAACTGATGTACATCTAGATACACAAATACACAGAAGCAAACAATGTCACACATCTTGATACACAGATACATTGAGGGGAAAAAGTATTTGAACCCCTGCTGATTTTGAACATTTGCCCACTGACAAAGAAATGATCAGTCTATAATTTAAATGGTAGGTGTATATTTTAACAGTAAGAGACAGAATAACAAAACAAATAAAAAATCCAGAAAAATGCATGTCAAAAAAGTTATAAATTGATTTGCATGTCAGACATGTGTAGATCTACAATCTTGTCCCTGACATCCTTGGACAGTTGTTTGGTCTTGGCCATGGTGGATAGTTTGGAATCTGATTGATTGCTTCTGTGGACAGGTGTCTTTTACACAGGTAACGAGCTGAGATTAGGAGCACTCACTTTAAGAGAGTGCTCCTAATCTCAGCTCGTTGTCTGTATAAAAGACACCTGGGAGCCAGAAATCTTGCTGATTGATAGAGGATCAAATACTTATTTCACTCACTGTACACACACTGCCACACATGCAGATACACAGACACACAGATACAAACAGTTCCAACCATGCAGATGCACAGGCACACAGATACAAACACTGCCACACATGCAGATATACAGAAGCAAACACTGACACACATCTAGATACACAGATACACAGATACATACACTAATACACATGCAGATATACAGACACAGAAGCAAACACTTCCACCTATGCAGATGCATAAACACATAGATAAAAACACTGGCACACATACAAATACACAGACAGATATAAGCAGTGTCCACATATAGATACATACACCGACACACACAGAGAGACCGATACAAACATTACATACAGATACGGATGTTACGAACGCTGGTATTGTAGATACCCATTCGCCTATTTCCTCCCGAACTGCTGAAGCCTGCACTATCCAAGTAGTTTCTCCCCAGCAAGTAGACAGTTACCCAAACATCAGCCTAGACTAGATGAAGGGTACAACAGGAATGAAGTTTAATGGTGCCACACTGGCTTTTATGCAAGTCCCCATGCCAGGGCCACTCCCAAATGGACCTTGTGGGGGTCTCTAACACAAAGTTAACAACCAATAACAGCAAGGTTACAAAGTATGACACTCCCCTATACATCATACAATCCCTCATCTCTGCCTGGGAGATAATTAGGTCAGATGCTGTAATAACTCAATTATCTCCAGGCAGAAAAAATACATTTTCCATAAAACTTAACAAGTACCAGAAAACACATAAAATACCCATAAATGTTATATCCCATGATAGAATCAAATAAAAACCTCTATTCACTAAAGTTAACCTCAGTGACAAAAGCCTTTCACTGGAGTAAATAAATAAATGAATAATCAATGGCATATAGCTGGAAAAAATAAAATAAAGAAAGGTCAATAAGATCCAGACCCTAAGAATTTACAAACAATTGTGAATTAACCCACAAACTAAGCCTTTCGGCTAAACCTCTCTTAGATCCACTGGAATGAATAAGCTAGCAAGACTCTCTGACTTTATTCATAATTAGCCATGTCACAGTCTGCAAAATGATATAATACTCAGTGGAAACAATTACAAAAAATGTCCCAGATACTTAAAGGTGACCATAGGGATTAGAACATAAGGCAGCTAAAAAGTTAGCAGCCTGAAAATGTACCCAGAGAGAAAACATCAAGACCATTGGGTCTCCCTATCAGTGTAGACTCTATAATGTAAACTATGTTGCTTATGTGTGTCAAATCATATGTAACAAAATTTGACCATCCATAAAGCGTATCAATTTAAAGAGATGTTGCTACAACCGATAGGAAAGCAATGTGAGCTACTATTGTATCACCCATACTAACTTATCTAGAGACAGAATCAAAGATTATAAGAGAGGAAATAGAAAGAGTGAATGATGCACTAAATAGTGTAAATGGGCAGAACCATACTTAGAATGTTGGTTACCTGCCCTAAGTGTAAAGTGCACAGTGCGGAAAAATAGTGAAAGAGTGACAGGAGGACCCGACGCGCGTTTCGGTGCTTAAGACATGCACCTTCGTCAGGGGCTAAAATTGGAAATTCCTTAGGTCTTGTTTATATATCCTATGGTGTGAATAGTTCAGTAATCACTGAACCAATCATCGATCTAATCTTAACCGTTAGTGAGGCGCCAAAATGGGTGGGTAGGAATTTGCATAAATTAAATTTAAACCCACCAATCTGAGCCAGTACCCTAAGCTCCCTATCAGTGGGTTCGTCAGCTTAACTCATTCATATCCTTCATTCTCACTAGTGAGATCTAGTCCGTAAAACTGTATATCGACTAAACTGGATCATTAACCCCTTGTATACATAAGTGTTATCAACACTCACATATGCCAATATACATAATGAGGGTATGTCTCTTAATTGATGATAAATTTATACGGTCTCAAATACTAGCTTCAAGGGGGGGGGGGAGAATTGCGGATATATTCGTGTCTACCCGAGATCGAGAAAATTACCGGGCTTGAAATAAGAGTAATGCTACATGCGGCATATAACAAATATCCTATTTAATTATTAATACCTAATAAAGGAATACCCCATCAAATGTGTGTGTCTTTTCTTGTACTATCACTAATGTATTAAGTTAATCTTAACAAATCAATTATAACTTAAATAAAATATCTTATGGTTAACCGGAATCTAATAAATCAGTAAGAGATGGAAACGACCTAGTTGTTGATAAAAACATAAATATCAATTCGAGTAAACTTATGATCTTACCTGAAAAATTACCAGAATACAATTAAAAAGTTAATGCTAATCAATTATAGAAAAGGACTAACCCTTCAAGAAAAATTACTATGTTGACGTGACTTCTAAGGATATTTTTAGAACTATTACGACTAAGGATGAGTTAACCGAATTATCGGTCAATCACAGCTATAAAAACTGCTCATGGATATTTACCTATCATAATCATAATCCCAAAAAAATAGTGAAAGCAGAGAAACAGGTTCTGGAGTGATTAAAGAACCTGTAAATATGTCAACAATATCCTAGAGCCTAAAGATGATGCGCAAGTGACAAACACTTGATTAATACATTTTTAAAGAGCTATAAAAATAGTCAATAATGGTAATAGTAAGGAAATAGCCGGTTACCGTACATATCAAAAGCCAACTAAATAGATCTTAGTTCGTTTATAATATTATGTTGTACTGTTCTAATCGATAACTCTGGCGGTTTATATGTATCAAGACTAGAGAATTCTAAGGGTTAATCTATTGGTGGAGATAAGAAATACTGTATTTCGTAAATAGTCAAATTCATTATTAGATAGCAAAAAGATATATATTGTCCAGACTATTTCATAAAACACCCATAATATTAATGTATAACGACAAATTATTTAGAAGGCGACAAACTGATTAAATATAAAGAAAGTTAAGTTTCAAAGAAAAGACTTCAGAAAAAAAGATACTAAATTAACCCATAGAGGATCAAAACAACCTAACGTGATGGCACATTTATCGATTAAATGAAAAATAAAAAATAATAATGATACTATCATAATTACTGTCGTTTAATAAAAGCAGGATATATCATAACTAATCAGCAATAAACGGTGTGTAGGAGAATCCTTCATTTAGACCTAGGGGAGAAAGTGTTTGTAGTTTATAAATCCAATAACTCTCCCGTTGTAACAGGATTTTATCTATGTCTCAGACCCAGCTTATTTTTTTCAATTCCACTGAAGCGTAGACCAAGTGCTGAGCCCCCATGTTTTGTTTTTAGATGACGAGAAATGGGGGTATCAGTGTGTCTAGAGGGATTGACAGAATTGACGTGTTCAAGAATACGTAATTTGAAGGCTTTTGTCACTGAGGTTAACTTCAGTGAATAGAGGTTTTTATTTGATTAAATTTTTGTTTTTTAGGGGTTAAGCCCCAGGACACCTACTGGAGTGTCCATCAAGGTACCAATTTGGATTCCCTAGTAGGAAGGCTATCCCGTTTTTTTAGGGTAACCTCAACAATTCTTGGGTCTCTAAATTTTCTCTTTTCGATTTATATATCCTGATCTGGGTGACCAACATATCCAAAAATTACCCAGATCACTTCAGGGGTTTTGGAATTCTATGGATGTCTTAATTTGACCGACCGCACACATGGCTCCTGCCCAGAAATAGTTCCATGAGTTTAGGTTGTGCGGTCGGTCTATTTCGGAAAGTCTTGAAACCTAATAAATACATAAACGGTACCTCCTGGCTCATTAAAGCGTTTGTTCCCCTAGTTTGTGGGAACAAAACTACCAAACAGCGCTCTCCTGGCTGTTTGGGAAAAGGAAGCAGGTATTCGTAAAGTTTGACCGGTGTTCGGGAAGTCGAGTTTCCAATTTTAGTTCCAGACACTCGACAACCAAGTCCCGCTGCCTCCTTCGTGCGTTTTCTCCTGCACGTGGTGTTCAACTATACGAACGGCGGCCACACAGGGAGTGCTCTTAATTCACTGTTCTCTTTAAAGTTAATAAGCCAGGGGGGTGGTCGATGTTCGATAGTTTCAACTACCGAACCAAAAAAAAGTCCAGAATAAACAGGGTAGTTTCATCACAATGGACACACACAAAGATACACATACAGATACAGACACACAAAGACACACATACACAGGGCCGGCGCTTCCTATAAGGCAAACTAGGCAGCCACCTAGGGCGCAAAATAGGAGGGGGCGCCCTGCACCCCCATCGCTGGCCCTTTAAATTCCGCAGCCGCCTGAGCGCTCTATAGAGAGC
>OW240912.1:88424646-88672478 GCA_933207985.1 Pelobates cultripes | reverse complement strand
TACTTACCGTAATTTTCTTTTCCTGGCTATTATTCATGGCAGCATTTAACATATGGGTTTAGCTCCTCCCTCTAACCCTCAGGACAGGAAACACAATCAATTAAACAATTAAGCATACCTTCCCCTTGTATAATAGGAATCCCATCAGCCATCACACCTCAGTCAAGTAACAAGAAGCATATCCAATAGAGGGTGGGAAACCAAATGCTGCCATGAATAATAGCCAGGAAAAGAAAATTACGGTAAGTATGAATAAATTTTCCCTAATCATGGCAGCATTTAACATATGGGATTCCCCAAGCAATAACAACACAGGGAGGGAAATGCATGCTACAAAAATAGTTTAATATAGAGATCATCTATGAGGATTAAAGGAGTTCAGGACCGACAGGCCAAACTCCGAATCCGAGCGGGAAGCAATATCCACTTTGTAGTGATTTACAAAGGTCTTTAGAGAAGACCAATTGGCAGCCTTACAGATGCTCTCTGCAGGAACTCCTGACTCTGCAGCCCATGAAGTAGTGATAGATCTTGTGGAATGAGCCCTGATGTTTTTCGGAACAGGAACACCACACGCTCCATAAGCCTTGGAGATAGCCGAAACCGTCCAGGAACGAAGAGTGGAGACTGAGGCGGCTTCACCTTTGCGAGAACCCCAAGGTATAATGAATAATTGAGAGGATTTCCTCCAAGCAGCAGAGCGTTCTATATACATCAGTAAACATCTACGAAGATCCAGCATATGACACCTTGATTCCTCAGGGGTAGAAGGATGCTGAAAATAGGCAGGCAAGATAATTTCCTGATTGAGATGGAAAGATGTAACAACCTTGGGAAGAAATTCAGGCCTCGGTCGGAGAAAGCGACCCTATCATCAAAGAATGAAGTGTAAGGTTCCTCGGCTGATAAAGCTCTGATGTCAGACATTCTTCTGGCAGAGACTAGAGCCAGTAATAATAGAGTCTTCTGAGAAAGGATCTGCAAATGTATGCTCCCAATAGGTTCGAAGGGAGACTCCGTTAGGGCCTGCAGTACCAAATTCCAAGGAGACGCCAGTTGTCTGATAGGAGGTCTAATCCGTACAACGGCCTTGAAAAAACGAACCACCATAGGATGAAGTGCCCATCGAATGCCAGAGAGAGCCGAGATAGCTGAACAGTGAACTTTCAGGGTGTTAAGACTAAGACCCTTCTCCAGGCCAACTTGTAGAAAACCTAAAACTTGAGAGACTGTAGGAGTACCCATGTTCTGTATAGAAGAATTTAACCAGACCGCAAAGGCTTCCCATATTCTGTGGTAAGTAGATGAAGTGGAGATCTTCCTGGAACATAAAAGGGTAGCCACCACCTGTTCCGATAAGCCCTGTTTCTTCAGGGATTGCCTTTCAGAAGCCAAGCATGAAGCCTGAGCTTGTAAGGTTCTGGATGAACCACTGGGCCTTGTGTCAGCAGATTCTCCAAGACTGGAATCTCCCAAGGATCCTCCAATGCCAACCTCCGCAGAAGAGGAAACCAAGGGCGTCTTGGCCAGAAGGGGATCACTGCAATCACCCTGCAACGTTCTCTGGAAATCTTCCTCAGAACAGCTTGAATGAGAGGAACTGGGGGAAAGACATATACCAGATGAAAGTGCCATTTGATTGAAAGAGCATCTTGATCCAGCGCCCTCGGATGGAATCTCCTTGAAACAAAACAAGGAACCTGAGTGTTCTGAGCTGTAGCCATGAGATCCACTTGGGGAAGACCCCACCTCTGGACCAATTGCTGAAACACCGTCCTTGACAGGTGCCATTCCGTGGCTTCTACCAGGTGTCTGCTGAGGAAGTCCGCCAAGACATTCTCCTTTCCTGGAAGATAGACCGCACGTAGACCTTCCACATGTATTTGTGCCCAGGTCATGATTGCTGATACTTCTTTCATCAGTGAAACACTCCTGGTGCCGCCTTGATGGTTGATATAGGCGGCAGCCGCTCTGTTGTCCACTCTCAACTTCACCCAGGCTCTTTTGATCAGATGCCGAAAATGAAGAAGAGCCAGAAACGTTGCTCTCAATTCCCTTATATTTGAAGGCAGGTGCTGAGCATTCTGAGTCCACTCTGCTTGGACAAAGGAATTTCCCAGATGAGCACCCCAACCGAACTGACTGGCATCTGTCGTGATGACTACCCAGTCGACCTCCTTCAAAGGAAAACCTCTGGAGATGTTTTCTTCTTTCATCCACCAATGAAGCTTCCTTTTCAGGCTGAGAGGAATGTGGATCTGCTTCTCCCAGTCGTCTGAGCTGGATTTGAAGTTTTTCAGGAGATGCTGCTGAAGAGGACGAAGATTCCAATGCGCCCATCTGACCAGGTCTATAGTAGAGGTCAGGGTACCCAGGAGTTTCATAAACTCCCTTGCGGAAGCAGAAGTCTTCTGAAGAAAAACCTGCATCCGATCCTGCAGCTTCAATTTTCTTTCTTGGGCGAGAGATACCATCGCACTGAGGGTATTGAAGCATGCTCCTAAGAACACCAGCTCCCTTGAAGGTTTTAAATGACTCTTCTCGTGGTTGATTAGCCACCCAAAACGAGAGAGAGTCTCGAGTACTAGATGTCTGTGTTGGAGTAACATCTCGAAGTCTGAGGCCACTAGCAGAATGTCGTCGAGGTAGTGGTAAATTGCTACATCCATCTTCCTCAGGAAAGCAATTACCGTGACCAGTATCTTTGAGAAGGTTCTCGGGGCCGTACTTATCCCAAAGGGAAGAGCCTGAAACTGGAAGTGCTCCCCTTTTACACAGCATCGAAGAAACTTCTGATGTCTTTCTGTGACCGGAACATGGAAGTAGGCATCTTTTAGGTCTATTGAGATTAACCAGTCTCTGTGGTGAATCACTGGAATGATGGAACGGATGGATTCCATACGAAACTTTCTTATCCTTAAGAAGATGTTGAGCTGGTGTAGGTCTAGAATAGGTCTCCACTTTCCTCCTGGTTTCTTTACTAAGAACAGGGGAGAATAGAACCCTTGGAACCTTTCTTTCACAGGAACCGGGACAATGACCCTTTCCAGAAAAAGATTGGCAACATAATGGGTCAAGACTTCTCTTTTTTGTCTGTCGACAGGGAGTCTTGTTCTGATGAATCTTGGTGGAGGGGAAATATCTTCGAACTCCAGAGAATATCCTGCGGTGATTACGGAATTCACCCAAGCATCTGGAATCACACTCCAGGTCCTCCAGAAGAACGAAAGGCGTGCTCCTACATGGGGAACCTGGTATAAGCCACCTTCAGAACTGTCTGGTGGGGCGAAAGGAGGAATTTTGAGCCTTTGGTCTGGAAGATTTCCCGGTTTGAACCTCTCCCAGAAATGGCAAGGTACACAAATTATTCTTGGAAGATAGGTCAGCTCCCCAGGATCTCAACCAAAGAGCCCTTCTGGCAGTAACCGAATGAGCCATAACCTTGGAAAAAATCCTGATAAGATCTGTGGAGGATTCCAACAGCCAATCACTGGCCAGTTTGATCTCCTTCAAGGAGTCCGTCATGCGACGTCTACTCACACCTCTCTCAATATCCTCTTCCAAATCAAGAATCCATGAACGTAATGCTCTGGACAAAGCAGAGATAGAGACTGCTGGATGACAACCCAAGCCTGCTGTAGTGAAGACCTTAGAAAGATCTGCGTCAATTCTCTTATCCATGGGTTCTTTGAGAGAAGCATTACTATCAATCGGAAGAGTTGATCTTTTTGCCACCTTAATAATTGGAGCATCCACTTTAGGGATCGCTGTCCACATTCTTGAATCCTCCTCCTTAATCGGGTACAATTTTGATAATCTACCCTGACTTGTAATCCTTTTACCAGGAGTATTCCATTCTGAACGAATCAGTTCCTTAATGGATCTGTGCACTGGAAAGGAAGGTTTCCTCTTATGGAGATCTCCGAAGTGTCTATCAGAAGTAGAAACTTCCCTGACTTCTTCTGGCAAATCTAGAGTCTTTCTCACTGCCTTGATTAGATGCTCCATCGCCTTTGTGTCCAATGAACACGGTTGTTCTGTGGACTCTTCCTCACTAGAAGAGATAAGCTCCAAATCCAAGGAACCAGCAGGATGTCTGAAGTCATCTTCAGATAGGTCGGATTCTTGGCCAAAGCTCTCACGCCTGGGTCTTTTGCCTCTATTGGATTCTGAAATCCCTTCCGCCACTGCTTGCTTAATCCAATAAGCTATATCCTGAGATGAGGACGTAGAGGCTTGAGGAGACCTGCGATGTTCCGACTCTCCTGCAATCATGGATAAACATTTGCGGCATAACCTGCAGTTATCCAAAGGCCTTGCGCCACATCCAGGGCAGGCCGCCGGTTTATCCCTCCTCTTAGATGGAGATCTAGGGCCAGACCGGTCTTGAGGGCTGTAAAACACAGAAGTCATATGACTGTACCCTCCATGCACTCTTTTTTAATGTAGAAATATAGAATATATCGTAATGCTCACCTATGACCTATAGTAGATCTTGTTGATTTAGCTGATGGAGATGCAGGATCCATTTTTATATTTATATAAGGGCTGCATAAAAAAAAAAAATTCACCATGAACTTTATGCAGCAAAAAACCTGAACATCCTCATATATTATAGAAGAATAACTTAAAACATACCTGCAGAGACAGAATATGGCACCAGAGAGCACTGAATAACAGAGGGAACTGAAAACGCCAGCTTTTTTGAAGAAATACCGCCATTTTCAAATTTCCCGCTCTGTGCCTTTAAGGAGGCGCGCATGTGCCGATTGGCGGCAAGTCCGCGGATCCGCCATTTTGGATGAGGGCAAACATGCCGAAAATCCGGTCGTGGCCATTGCGCATGCGCGGGCGTCTTACCGGATAGATGATCGTCTGATCGAGGTCTGGAGGCTTTATCCTGCAAACTCAGACTCCAGATGCCAGGGGGACTACCCACCATGGTTCCCAGGGGTTCCCTGCTCGAGGAGAGAAAGGGCTACATGTGCCTGGGCTTCCTGTGGAGGGAGGCTGACCTCCACAGGGTGAAGATCATAGCAGCATGATCAGGTGAGCATAAAAAAAAAACTCTACCCTTTAAAATTTCAGGGAGAAAAAAAAAAAAATTAACAACTGTCCTAGGGCTATGAGGACAGGAAAAAAAAAGACTGAGGTGTGATGGCTGATGGGGTTCCTATTATACAAGGGGAAGGTATGCTTAATTGTTTAATTGATTGTGTTTCCTGTCCTGAGGGTTAGAGGGAGGAGCTAAACCCATATGTTAAATGCTGCCATGATTAGCCAGGAAAATAAAAATATATAGAAAAGAAAAAATATATATTTGTGTTAGGTGCTTAAGATAGTACAGTGTGAAATACCATGAATAAACGTAGGATGATAAAAGGAGCAAGTCGGTTGTGGTGTGAAAAAAAAACCGACGATGAGGTAGGCCTGAGAAAGAAGAGGGCAAAAATTAAGTAATCCAATTTATTAACAGACAACCAATACATATACATTTATCAACCAGACATGTTTATGAAAGCATCTCTTAACTCTTGTACTGGGTTCGGTATGTACCGTGAGTAAGCGGATGACTTCCAGCGCCCCAGTGTTTTGATAACATGAGTTGGGACGTTGAAACTGGAGGCTGTGGACGCGGCTCCTATACGAAAGGAGTGTCCTGAGTAATTGTTTGCGTTGAGGCCCAGTTGTGTGAGCAAGGACCTGACGTAGGTCATGAAGGTTGTAGTGGTGAGTACTGCACCTTGTAGTTGTAATAACGGTTGCGAGGGCAGTAAGTGATGGTGCTGTATGTAGGCATCAAGAACTTTTACGGGACACCATCTGTTGTGCGTGGGGTAGTACGGAATGTTTACAGGTATGTGCTGGCTGGTTTTGGAGTGAGGTAAAGACAGGATGTAATGATCCATATGTTTTGTCAAGTGGGAATAGAGGAGGAATGGAGTGGTTTGGGTCATGGAGGTCGTAGTGAATTCTCTGGGTCGTAGAAATCCATAGAAAGCGATGTATATTGCTGTTTTGATGATAGAATTCGTATTAGTGTCAAATGGTTTCAGGTCGAGTAGATTAGATAAAGCTTTGAAGATATGGTTATCTATGGGTAGCCTCTGGGCCAAATGTGTGGGTTCTGATTTTTGAATACCTCTGAGTATGGTCTTGATTTGGTGAGAGGCCATGAAACTGTTGTTATTTGGGTGTAAGATGAGCATGTGGTGTTGAATGCCAGTGAGAAAGAGTTTGATGGTGTTATATGACAATTTGAGTTTAAGGTGGCAAAAGGAAGCAAACCCCAAAAAAGATGTCATAACAAACGGTTGTATGATGTCATGTTCCAGAAGGAATCGTTTGAATAGTGTGAAAGCCCTGTTGTATGTTTTGTTTGTATTGTGTGAAAGTGCCAACTGAGACAATGTCCTGCTATGCTGCATGATGACGTCTAGTCCAGTATGAGTTGTTGAAATGTTGGAGTGATGGTGGTTGTGGGTGCTGCTGTTGGGAGTGCTTGATGAAGCTCCTGAAATTTAAAGCGAGACAAACTGTCAGCAGCTGTGTTGTATACACCTGGCACATGAAAACAGCATAGGAAGAAATTATGACAAGCTGCCAACCAAGTGAGTTTCCTCAGAAATCTCATAATCGTAAGAGATTTGGAACGACCTTTGTTGATGATGTGACAGGTCGCCTGGTTGTCTGAGTAACAACGTACTGGTGTATTAGCCCATAAATGACCCCACGCTACGGCAGCCGCCACTATGGGGTAGATCTCAAAAAGAGCTGAGGTAGTGGAAAAACCTTCCAAATCCAGAACTGCTGAAGGCCAGCTGCCCCAAAGCCATTCGTTCCCAAAAATTGCTGCAAAACCAGTGGTAGATGCCGCATCTGACCAAATGGTAGGAGATGATTCAGTCAATTGAGGGAGGAACATACTTTTACCATTCCAAGTGGTTAAAAACCTCTTCCACATGTTTAGATCTGCCGTAGCTTGGGCATCTAAGGACAACCTGTGCGTGTCATGTAGAAAAAGTGGGAAAAGATGCAATAGTCGTGAAATAAAGGAGCGGCCTTGAGGTATGATGCGCATTGCAAAATTTAGTGACCCCAGCAGGGACTGTAGTTCTTTGCGATTGCAAGTGCCGAGCTGTAGGTAGTTGTTAATGTAAGTGAGAATATTGTCTATCTTTTCGTAAGGTAGGCTTGCTTGCATTGTGGCAGAGTCTAACTGGATACCCAGAAAAGTGATAACCGTGTCTGGCCCTTCTGTTTTCTTTGGGGAGATGGGTACACCTAGTTGCTCAAACAGCTTAGTGGTAGCTTTGAGGCTAGTGGGAGGTGCAGTATTCTCCTCGACCAGTAGGAAATCGTCCAAGTAATGTAATACTGTAGGGCATCCGGCTATGTTCAATAGTAACCAGCATAGTGCTTCGGCAAATGTGTCGAAAATAGCTGGGCTACTTTTGGACCCAAAAGTTAACCGGGAGAAAAAATAGTAGTTCTCGGACCACTTGATGCCATGCAGGTGCCACAGTGTGGGGTGGATAGGGAGTAATTTGAAGGCGTAGTAATGTCGGTCTTACTGAGCCAGGCTCCCACCCCTGCTTGTATGATGGCTGTAATGGCGTGATCTATGGTGGTGTATTGCAGAGAGAATTCCTCAGAGGGTATGAGGGAATTAAGACTGGGGTCGGCCGATGAGTGGGGAGCCGATAAGTCAACGATGAGTCTCTGTTTTTGGGAAGATTTCCCTGTGACAATACCAATAGGGTTGGTGCGCCATGCTGTGAATGTGGGAGTTCTAAAAGGCCCCAATACAAAGCCCTCCTCCACTTCTTGGTTTATGAGGGTGTCAACCACTGTGGGGTTGTGTTGGGCGGATTGTAGGTTTGGGCATTCCAGAGTGCCAGCTGGTATGTGTAGGATACCTGTGTGGAAGCCTTCTGTCAAACCAGAAATAAGAAAATCTACCAGGTGTCTAGATGGGTGCTGAGACATCAATGCTGTGAATACTGGCATATTAATGGACGTAAGGTAAGGCTTAGAATACATTTTATTTGGACACATGGTCTTAGCATGTGCCCTAAAACATTTTGAACAGACATGCAATAGTCTACATCCACTGTAATTGCAAGACCCAAGATTGAAATTATTACATATCTGGGACTTGCCCAGAAACTTGATTGGGCGTCCCAATTTGTCTGTGGATAGTTTCCCTGGATCCCCAGAGGAAGTAGTTCCTTGTGTGGAGGCATGTCCGTCTGCCGTGTTGGGACAAAAATTGGTAGTATGGGCTGTGGAGGAGCAGTATGCACAAGCTGGTGTTCTTAGACCTGCAAAGTGTCTGCAGAATAAGACGGTATCAATCCTTCCCCAGTTGGATCGTGTACCGTACTGGGAGAAGGCTCCAGCCACTTTTGCAGAAAAAGACCTATGGTAGTCATAGAATGCTGAACTACCATATTTGTTGCCCAGGTCTACCAGCTTGTGCATATAGAGATCAAACTCCTCTCTTCTGTTGGGATAAACCGCACAGACGACATCCCTGTAAATACCAAACGCTAGTACAAATTCAGGGATAGTCAGTTTTCTGTTCAGGCGGGCATCCCTAGATCTGACAATAACAGAAACATCATCATAAGCATACGTCTTATGTTCCACAATGTCCTGGGAGGCAATCAACAGGGAAGCCAGGTTGACGTCTTTACCTTCCAGGATATCCCTTTTGATATGTTCAGGTATCATGTGGGCCGGGCTAACTTCCTAGTCATCCAGGGGGCTGGCTGGAGCGACTAATGGCAAGGCTGGTGTTTGTACCGCAGCCGCGGGTGGCCCTGCTAGAGTGAGGGCCGTGGTGACCGACTCAAGTTTCTCCAGCCTGGAGTTGACCTTGCCCATGGATGCCATGAGTGAGGATAACATGGCATGTATGTCCCCTGGGTTGGACTGGCTAGATCCTTCCCCGGCTTCCATGTTATTGGTTGATGTGCGTAGCAGTTTGAAAAGTTCTGCCTTCCTTGCTGTAGCGGGGTAGGGGATTTGTCGTCTCCTTAATTCCGTGGTTATGCGCGGGATTGTCCAGGATCTAATTGATGCTGGACTAGCTAGCTCTCCTCCTTGTGTGGGAGTGACAGCTCTAGCCGGGGTGCTAGGCAGGGAGAAATCCTCTACCCCTCCCTGAGACATACTATAAATAAAACAATAATTAGTATATAGAACCACCAAATTGTACTGGCAGGCTAGCTAGGCCGGATGGCGAAAGTATTATGCTTGTTTGGTGACAGGTGAGGCCCTATTAGTTGCCAAGCGGCTTGAGAGGCTCTATCTATGCGTTGGCGCGAGGGGTTATTGAGGCCATTTGACGTAGTGGCAGGAGTTTTAGGCCTCTCGGTGACTGTACGACAGAAAACAGGGGAAGGGAGTGACAGGTGAGGCCCTCTCTTTGCAACATGCGAGGCGGCTAGCTAACGTGTGGCCCGATGGGTGTTTGCCTCCGAACGTTTGAGGCGGGGTGTTGGCCTCGCGGGACCACTAACTGATGGCGACAGCCAAGACGGGGTAAATACCTATTGGGAATCCTGTGACCCTATTGCCAGTACTCTAAACTAGGGGGATGAAATTAAATGTATGGTAGAATACCATATGAGCAGGTGTACGTACCTGGTAGTATGATAAATCACAGGAATAAACCGTGTGGAGCAACTATATAAGCTCGACAGCCTAAAAATGGGTAAAAGAGAGTAGTACGATGAGTGTGGGGTGTAACAAGAACCAGACTTATAGTCTGTAGCAGCAATGTCTAAAATTATGTTGATACCATGGGAATAGCTATGAGTGGCTCAGAAATGTTTGCATGCTTGAAAAAGACATCTGAGGGAGGCCGTGGCCTATGTACAAACAATCTATGTGTTACGTGATAATGGTGTGTAAAGGAAAACATGAAACGTAGGTTATATACATATGTATATGACTGTGTAGGGGACGTATGATTGGTTGGATCAGGACGTGTGATCCAACCCGAGTATGCATGCAAAAGGACTTATGCCTTGTGTGTCATCGTCATGACAGAGAAATGAGGCCTGTAATGTAGGCTGAGTAAATTGAAATGAAATGGATAGTTATAAAACTCCTGGCGTGGGAGTTCAATGACCTGTACCGAAATGTAACTGGTTTTATAGAAAGGGACATGGATGAGGTCATGGCCTAATTAACACATCGTTGTGTATGATATGTAGCAGAAAGACCAAAGGCAGGGATACCCCAAAATGATTTAGCATGATGTAAAGTGATGTAGATCTATATGATATGTCTGTATAGCAAAGACGTATCAACCCGAGAATTATTGCTTAAATGAACCTATCCTTGTATGTATTGTATTAATAACCCAGAAATGAGGCTTGTGACATGGCTGAGTCCATACGTATAAATGGATAAGTAATGCAGACCCCTGAAAGCGTGGGAGTCAAATGGTATACACAGAAGTGGACTTGGTTTGTGGACAAAATACAATACTGACAATTGTTAAAAGTAATCAACAATCTATTTAAGCAAGCAATACTTAACCGAATGTTATATACACATGAAATGGTGAATATAATTCATGAAAGGATTAAAACGTGAACACACAGAACAGCCGAAAGCAAATGTGAGGGGAACACAGAAGTTAGAATAGTTTAACCGTATGATTTATGCGAACCAAAGTGTGTGTGAGCGTATGTAAATTTGCCGAACGGCAAAACAACCGAATGAACATTCGTTTAAATAACATGAATAGGATATGCAAAATGACTATTGAACGATTGAAAACATGTTCAGCCGAATGACCGTACGAAATGAAAAGCCCGCGAATGGCTTGAAAACATTCGTGTCATAACCAGGGAAAAGCCGTAAAGCGAGGACCCGTGCTGTACCGTACGCCGTGGGAACCAGTCCTGGCGTGACAGGAAGGTCTGACTTACGGTTTAGGAGTCCCTGGGACGCGATCTACGACGGAGAAACGGAGTCAGAAGAAGCTGGTCGGGCGGAAAGGCCTGAACAGGATTCCTGGACACAGCTTAACGTGGTGAAACCTCCTGGATACTGAAACCAAGATGGCGTCTGAGAGAACCCGGAAGTGGATCCTCATTCAACGCTGACCTCGAACGGTAAGGAGCCAGGCAAGGGGAGTGCCTTAAGTAGGTTAGGGGTGGAAAACCAGCACCTCCCACAAATGCAGGCAAATTGCCTTAATACATATATATTTTATTTATGAAATGGAATTTTGTATATAGATATATATATATTTCGCATTATTTTGATTTATTTATATATACATAGATGGATATATGATTTCATTCTAAGTGCATTTTGATATATATATATATATATATATATATAAAAATACAGTTAGAATAACTTTCGTACTATTTTTATGTTTTTAAATTTATTTAAATGTACTTATTATTTGTATTTTATAATAATGTATATATACAATATATATAGTTCTATATATTATATATATACACGGGTGTAATTTAATTATAAGTGTATTTTTATATTAATATAAAAATACACTTAGTATGATATTAGATATATATAAAAGATATATAGACATATTATATAAATATAATATATGTTTATATATCATATATATATATATATATATATATATATATATATATATAAACACACACATATCTAATTCTATTTGTATTTATTAACATTTTGTTTAGACATTTATTTTATTTTAGACATGCAGGAAGACTGCCTGTCAGCACAGGCAGTCCCTCTGTAGGCAGATACTTGGACACCTATTGCGGCCATGTGACCGTTCTGTTAGAGCGATCACATGGCTGCAGGGTCCTAATTAGCTGAGGAGAGACTGCCTGGGCTGTCAGGCAGTCTCCCCACACCGGGAGCAACGCCGATCGCCACCGGGGGAACAGCCGCAATGAGGTAAGTACATAATACCATTATGACGGTTCAGGGCGGTCCTCAAGAGGATTTTTCCGATGACGGTTCTGTACCGTCAGCGGTCGTTAAGGGGTTAAACTCAACTTGACCAAAACTGAAATTCTGGTCTTTCCTCCCTCAAGTGTTGCTACTCCTGTGTCTGTCTTCCTCCAAGTCAACGGTGCTAACATCAGCTCCACCACGCAGGCTCGCTGCCTCCGACCTCTCAATCATGCCTCATGTTCAGTCTATCGCCAAATCCTGCCGCTTCCATTTCAAAAACATTGCGCACATCTGACCCTACTTAACGCAAGATGCAACTAAGGTGCTGGTCAATTCCACTGTCCTTTCTTGCCTTGACTACTGTAATCCGCTTCTCAGTGGTCTTACGTACTCCCAACTTGCACCATTATAGTCCATAATGAATGCAGCGGTGAGGCTCATCTTCCTGTCCGCCCGCACCACCTATGCCTCACCCTTCTGTCAGTCCCTTCATTGGCTTCCTATAAAATATAGAGCTCAATTTAAAATTCTGGTTCTTGCTTTCAAATCTCTACATAATGCTGCTCCCACCTATCTATCCTCCCTAATACACAAGTATGTCCCGTCTAGGCCCTTACGCTCTGCTGAAGACTTGCGTCTATCTTCTGTCCGTACTCCCACCTCTGATGTTCGCCTTCAAGAGTTCTCGAGGGCAGTTCCTGTGAAACTCACTTCCCTCCTCCGTTAGATGCTCACTCAGTCTCCACTCCATCAAAAAATCATTAAAAACCCACTTCTTCATAAAAGCGTATCAATTCAACTGTTAATAGCTCCCGACTGATTCCTCTCTTGCAGCTTTCATTAGTCTAATACTATCCTTACCCCACTCTCTCTAGCATGTAAGCTCATTGAGCAAGGCCATCAACCCCTCTGTTCATGTGTGTCTAACTTGTCTGGTTACAACTCCATGTTTGTTCGTCCACCCACTGTAAAGCTCTGCGGAATTTGTTGGCGCTATATAAATTATTACATCATAATAATAATCAGTCATCTCTATTTTTGGCACCATGGATTTAATTCAGAATTGCAAATGAAAATGAGCATGCTCATTGTGCATTTTGTTTGGTTTGTGATTCAACAACATATCGGCTTCGGAGTTTGGGAATTTGACCTATCACATGATGGAACCGAAATTTGGATTTGCAGTTCAGAGCTAAATGAATTTGCAAGGCTAAAACAATAAATCAAGTTTTGAAAAACCTTGATGGTATATATTACGTTTGAAAAATATATGATGTGAAATTGTTAATTAAAACAAATAACACTTGATAAGTGTAGCTCATAATTACAATTTACTGTTTTGGTATAGATCATTATTAGAGCAATTATGGCATTTACAAAACTTCATCTTTTTGTCTGATTACTGTAATCAAATAGAACTTGACAACACTGACATAAATCAGGCTTACAGGAAACTGTTAAATAAACCTTATTTAATTGCAAAGTCTCCAGTTTAGCTATCCCATTAGCTATCCATTGTTGCTTCTCTGATACAATTTGATGTGTGTTTGCACTATTTTCAGCCTCCCTCCACCTTGTGGAATATAATTGACACATTTTTCATTTGTACAATTTAAGAAAATGCAATTTCTACAAGGAGGGAATTCCAGGCCAGTAACAAGTATGTTAATCACAATTTGATCTACAGCTTCAAATCTTTAAGTAATGTTGAATGCATCTAGAGTTGAGTCAGGAAATTTACCAAGACACATTTCTCCTAAAGACTGCCAAAAAGAATGTCTGTTTTCAATACGTGAAAAATAAACCTGATTTGCACTTTTAAATAACCACATTTTTACTGCTCCTACTGGGCTGCTAAGGATTTTTTGCCTGTTTTTTGTAGCATATTTTGTTAGACCATTTTCCACTTCAAAAGTCTACGCTTTCCAGTCACACTGCTTTATTGATAAACCTCTCAGGGCCACTGTTAGCTCACAGTCAAATGGGCTAATTGTCACGCTGTTTTATACCAGGCCTGTTTGACTATAGGCATCAAGGGGGAGATTGGCCTGACAAGTATAATACCTGGCTTGTAAGTTTAGCCAAAATTTAATTTGAATGCTGTTTAAGAGGGTGTCAGTTTAACTTTGTGCCTGGGGTTTTAAACATCTTGTTTTCCACAGAATGTATATATAAAGCAGTTTACTGGATTTAAAAAAAAAAAAAAAAAGTTTTAAAAAAATCTTTAAGATGTTGATATTCACAGAATGAATGTATTTTCTGACATGTTTAAATTTCTAGGAGGTAGAGGATACCTTTATTTGTTAGTCATGCTTGCAATTAGTCAAAGCAGGAAAGAGCCCGGTGTTCCACAATGTTTCCCCTTCAGGTATAAATTACAAAGATAGCTTTGCTACCCTTGGCTTTGTAGGATAAAACAACACACACATTATCAAACTTCCCTAAGGGCAACAGTGAATCTAGAAGAAAGCCCCCACTTAGTCTCATAGCCCTTTCTCCTTGAATTTAACAGCTGCTTTTTGTTTTGAATAACTAGGCCTGCTGGAATTTACAAGGGGTGGGGGAGGGTGTTCTGAAGGAATGCTTAACACCTTCGATTAAACACTTTACTCCATTTATTTGATCTGTTTTCCAAAAGTTACTGCATTTTAAAGAGGAAATATTATATGCTTTCCAACACTTAAGCACAGAGATAGTGTTTATGTTATGAAATATACATTGGTGAGTGTTTCACTGTGTATTGATCAACCATACATTCAGTGGTCAACTTACTAACTTCACTGGCAAAACAGTGTATCATGTGGCTACAACTAAATACATAAAACATGCAGATCATGGTTATAGTTTTAACAAACAACGGAATGAGGGATTGTGAAGGCTTGTGGTGGCTCCAGAAACATGTAAAATGCTGAGCTCCTGGGATTTTGTCACACTCAGTCTGTAGGGTTTACAGATATCGGTGTGAAAACCAAAAACCATCTAGTGTAGGTGATATTGTGAAGGTTCCTTGTAACTAGTGTGAAAACCAAAAACCATTTAGTGTAGGTGATATTGTTTTGGTTCCTTGTTGCTGAGTGAGGTCAAATAAGATGGAAATCTCTGAATGTACAATGAATTCCACAGATTAGATTGAGTTGCAGTATTACAAATCAGTGAGAGGTACCATTCCTGTCAGCTAATAACAGTGAAAAAATGTAATTTGGTGCATACCTGGAACATGCATTTCTCAGCAGTTGTATAAACAAAATACAGATTCAGGAACAGCGCACACACAAAAAACGCAGGCTCCTCTTCACCTACTGTTTCTGTAGGTCATATGTGTTTTGTAAGAATGAGATGTTCATCTTTTTTACCTATTGTACAACACTGTTCAACAACAGACATATTTGTAATTTCAGTAGTCATTGGCAACATATTGGTGGAGCACATAGTAGATTTTTTTTAAAATATACCTTACATTACATTATGGTAAAATTAAATTAGAGAGATATAATTACAAATTTGTATTTAAAAAAAATACACAAAATGCAAATAATTAAAAAATAAATAAATAAATAAATATATATATATATATATATATATATATATATATATATATATATATATAGAAAATTTTCACAAATTAGGACTTGGGTAAATTAATGCATATATATATATATAATGAATAATGGGTTCACAGATATAAACATACAGAGTTAAATTAACCCCTTAAGGAATGGACTGTTTTTGCGATGTTGTACATTTGCGACCAGGCATCTTTTTACACTTTTGTGGTGTTTGTGTTTAGCTGTCATTTTCCGCTCTGTCATTTACTGTTTCCATACAAATTATATATTTGTTTTTCAGGACAAAAGGGGCTTTCTTTACATACCATTATTTATATAATCTCATGTAATTTAATTTTTAAAAAATGAAAAAATATGATGAAAAATTAAAAAAAATACATCTTTTTGACTTTTACTTGAAAAATCTTTTACTCATCTACAAAAGCGAATGAAAAAAACTGCTAAATAGATTCCAAATTTTGTCCTGAGTTTAAAAATACCCAGTGTTTACGTGCTTTTTTGCAATTTTTTTGCATGTTATATGGGCTATAAGTACAAGTAGGATATTGCGGTTTCAAAACATACATTTTTATAATTTATCAATAGTGACATTGTAACTATTATCTGTCATAAATCTCTGAATAACACCCCACATGTACATATTTTTTTTAAAGTAGACAACCCAGGGTATTCAATATGGGGTATGTCCAGACTTTTTTAGTAGCCACTTAGTCGCAAACACTGGCCAAAGTTAGCTTTCATATTTGTTTGTGTGTGAAAAAAGTAAAAAACTAAATTGAACGCTAATTTTGGCCAGTGTTTGTGACTAAGTGGTTACTAAAAAAGACTGGACATACCCCATTTGCAATACCTTGGGTTGTCTTCTTTTGCAAATGGTATGCCATCATGGGGGTAATTCTCATTCCTGGGCTACCATACGCTCTCAAAGGCAACATAACCAACCTGGCCATTTTCAATGTAAAAATATTTGACCCATATATTTGACCCTGTAACTTTCAAAAACGCTATAAAACCTGTACATGGGGGGTACTGTTATACTCAGGAGACTTTGCTGAACACAAATATTAGTGTTTCAAAACTGGAAAATGTATGACAACAATTATATCATCAGTAAAAGTGCCTTTTGTGTGTGAAAAATGCAAGAAAAGTCACTTTCACTGACAATATCATCGCTGTGATATGTTTTACTGTTTTGAATCACTAATATTTGTGTTCAGCAAAGTCTCCCGAGTAAAACAGTACCCCCCATGTACAGGTTTTAGGTTGTCGTAGAACGTTACAGGGTAAAATGCAGTGCTAGCAAATTCAATTCTCTGGACTTTTGGCCTGGGTTGGCAGGCAGGTCCCTCAAATGGCAATCAATAAAATTACTTAATTATGTAAAAATATTACATAAATACGCACGTAGAATTTAAATATATAAGCATATTTATATATTTGAAGTCTACGTGTATATTTATATAATTATTTATGTAATTTTGTATATGGACATATGTATATTTCGTATTATTTTTATTTATTTATATATACATAGTTATATATACAATTTCATTCTAAGTGTATTTTGATATATATATATATATATTAATATCAAAATACAGTACGAATTTTTTTATATAGATATCCAATTTTTTTTTTAAACTGTATTATTATTTTTAAAATTTTTTATTTAATTTAAATTACTTATTTATATTTTATAATATATATATATATATATACAATATATATAGTTATTATATATATTATATATAAGTGTGTAATTTAATTATAAGTGTATTTTTATATTAATATATGTACATATTAATATAAAATACACTTAGTATGACATTATATATATGATATATACACATATATTATATAGATATAATAAATGTCTATATATCATATTTATATACACATATATCAATTTTTTTTTAAATTAACATTAACTTTTATTTATTTTTTTATTTTACACTATCAGGGAGACTGCCTGTCAGCACAGACAGTCCCCCTGCAGGCATACACATGGACACCTATTGTGACCATGTGATCGCTGTGTTGAGCGATCACATGGCCCCAGGGGTCCTAATCCACCACGGGGAGACTGTCTGGGCTGCAGGCAGTCTCCCCACACCGGGAGCAACTCCCATCGCCGCCGGCGGAACGACTGCAATTGGGTAAGTACATAAGACCGTTAGGACGGTTCAGGACCGTCACCGGTCGGCAATGCAAAAATGCTGATGACGGTCCTGAACCGTCCTCGGTCCTTAAGGGGTTAAAGATGATCAGTCACAGACAAGAATATGACATAAATAGTACAAATGAAGAAATTAACTCTGGGCATATAGGATTTGTACATAGATTTTCTTAGAATTGTTTTTATTTTTATGTTTTATTTTTTTTGTTTACTTTTTTTTTATCTCTCTTCATTTTCCTTCTCTTCTTTCTTCTTGAGTGCCTCAAAATAGTAAGAAATTGATGTCCTGCTCCTCACCACGGATCTATGTTAGATTCATTTTTGGTGGCAAGGTTATAATATGGCACAGATTTGGATATGGAAGAGGGAAACCATACCCAAATATTTTATTGTACTGTATTTGTTGTTTATTGTTTGTCTTTGGTACTTCTGCACAGCCCACATGATGAAGTTCCTACGCAAGGGACAAAGTTAGCCACGAAATGGTTAAATGGCTGATAGTAAATGTTCGGGGCCTTAATCCAAATTTTTTTCAATTTTTTATTTTAATTTTTTTTTCAAATCCATAAGAAATTAGGGGTACAGAAATAAAAAGGGGAGACAGTATACATACATAGGGGGATGCCAAGGCATTGTACAGAGCTTATCATACAACGTTTGATTACAAGTTTTATTACAATAAGGGAATATGACCAGGCAGTGAGTAGTGGGCCTAGGGCAGGGTTGTCAAACATGCGGCCCCCCAGATGTTGCTGAACTACAACTCCCATGATTCCCTGGCTATCTGTTTCATTGAAAGAATCATGGGAGTTGTAGTTCAGCAACATCTGGGGGGCCGCATGTTTGACAACCCTGGTCTAGGGTAACAACTCTATTCCCGAACTACCTTGTTTGCTTTACCGATGTCCAGCCAGCTGCCCTCTGAATCCTTTATGAGGGTGTATTAGCCAGACGTCCGATTTGGGGAGATGTCCTATATCACATGTCCTATGTGAGTAAACAGTTATTTCGCTATCGTAGAGCTGTTCAATAAAACTTTTATCTCCAGTGCCCCCATGTTCGGAGATATGCCGTGCAATTACCCTATACCGACCAATGTAGGTTCTCCAATTCTCTCATACTCTTTACCCTGCTTAGCCATTGTTCTTTAGTGGGGATTTGAGTCTGCCGCCAGAATGTAGGGATTCATGCATTGGCTTCTTCCAGCATGAAGTCCAATAGTTTTTGGTTGTGGTGGATCGGGAGTGAGTTCGGCCAGCCTAATAAAACCTGGGATGGTATCAGTTTATTTTTCAAAGAGTCACCCCCTTTTCTAATAAAGTTGCCCATTCTCCATCTGTTAAGTGTATATGGAGGCCCTGCATCCATTTCATCTGGAAGGTCATATCGTTGTGTTCGGCGAAGCATGCTCGCAGTAGTTTGTAAATTTTGGATAGCGTGAGAGGGATCTACCAGGCCCACACAGAGTCTCAAAAGGTGTTTGATCCCTAATCTGCCCTGGGGTATTACCACCTTCTGTAGAAAGTTCTTAAGTTTGGAGAGTCTCATGACGTCCAGTAGTGTTTCTTGTCTGTCTGACAGGCCAGAGGCTAATTTCCACTTGGTTTTATGTTATCTGCACTTTGCCAGGATATGATGTATGAGCTGGTGGGGAACAATGGAGATCCTGTAAAAATGGCATGTTTGCCAGGGGCGTGTGTGTAGAGGCACTTTAGAAAAACTCTGCTCTTACTCGTACCATGATTTTTTCTTGTCATATTTCGTCCACTACCGGACTTTCATTAGGAGGGCTGCTATGTAATACCTATACATATGGGGTAGTCCCAGGCCCCTTCTGCTCCTGTCATTCATCAGTGTGGTGTATGCCAACCGTGCTGGTTTGGATTTCCAGATATAGGAAGTAAACATCTGCCTAAGGGGCCTGGAAAAAGCTGTGTGGTAATGAGATTGGTAAAGTTTGAAACAGGTAGAGTAGTCTAGGCAATTTTAATTATGTTAGTCCTACCTACCATGGACTTACAATTTAGAAAAGAATAATTTAAGCAGACTTTTTGAAAAAAGAACATGTAGATATCGCGTTTCTTCAGGAGACTCATTGGATCAAGGAAAAAATGGGAAATACCTCAATTAAGGGATATTCTGATATTATAGATTCTTCTCTAGTTAAAAAAAAATGAGTGGTGATTCTAATATCGGAATATGCAAATTTTGAAAATATTTATCAAGATATTGATCAGAAAGCAAGAAATATTATGTTGATCTGTAAAATAAATGAGGTCTTATATACATTATAAATGTGTGTGCACCTAACAGATGAGTCTCCTTGGGGAAGTATGTAATAAAATGGAAAACATATCACAAGTAGAATTGAGCGGAAACCTGGATGTTGGGGTTTGCCGAGTTTGGCCGAACTTGATCCAAACTTGACCCCATATAATATTGGTCAAATAAATGGATAAAAAATTTAGGAAAGAGGGAAACATCTAAAGAAGTAAAATAAATCTGCAAACTTTCCGGCACTTTTGAGGGAATATAATTTAAATGATCCATGGTGAGCTACACATCCCAGGGAAAGGGATTTCACACACTTCTCTTGGATACATCACTCGTATTCCCGAATAGATTATTTTGTGGGTAGAACATCTCTTATACTTCAAATTGATAATATTTTTATAAAGGAGTTTACAACGGAGTGATAATGGAAACAAAAGATTTGCAGAAGAAAAATTGCTGACCAGATTGGAGATTAGATAACAACTTAACATCAGAAGAAAATAGAGAATATATAAATAGGATGACAGAATGCTTTTTTGAGGAAAAGAAATCGAATTATATTCCCACCACAACAATATGGTGTGCGTATAAGTCTGTGATGAGAGGTTATATAATAAAAATGAAAGCAAATCAAAATAAAAAACAGGGTCTCTCTTGTTGATCTATATAATTTCTCAGGAAGTAATAAAGAAAAGCCTACTTTAGAAGAAATAGAAAAAATAGAAGCTGTGAAAAAAAATTAACATTATCTTATTAGAGAACTAAAAAATAAAAACTTCAAAGAATGAACAAAGACTGGTATTATAAAAGTAATATAGCCAACAAACTTTTAACGTACAAACTTATATAAAGAACTGCTAAAAGAAGAATCTTTAAGATAAATTATAAGGGAGCAACAAGCTATAAAGCAAAAGATAAAGGAGATGCGTTTAAAGATTTCTATCAGAAACTTTATAATATTCCAGTAAATATAGATATGACTTATTTTAAGGACTATCTGGAGAATCTTAAAATATCAAAATTAACAGAAGTACAAGTAAACTCTATAAATTCTCCTATAATCTTAGATGAGGTGAACTTGGCCATAAATAAACTTAAAAATAATAAACCCCCGGGACCAGATGGTTTCTCCAACCTTTTTTATAGAATCACAAAAAATAAATATTAGCCCACATTTAGTAACAATGTTTGATAATATAGGAACATTAGAAAGTTTACCAGAAGAAATGTTACAGGCTAACATAGTCCCTATACCAACAGAAATAGCTAATTATTACCCTATCTCACTCATAAATACAGACACCAAGATTTATTCTTTCATCTTAGCCACTAAACTAAATGATGACATCCCATTATTAGTTCACAGAGATCAAGTGGGATTAATAGCAGGTAGATCTGCAACTTAAAACATTAGAAGACTCATAAATTATTTGGACATGTCTAAAAGAGCTCTTACACCTTTACTGACCCTTTACTGGATGCCGAGAAAGCATTCGACAGGGCCAGTTGGCAATTCATGTCTGAGGTACTGGAATCTTATGGATTGGGGAAATATCTTATAAATAAAATTATGGCATTATAAACCATACCTGTGGCATGAATAATAGGTTCAGCAATAAGATCTCCTTGGTTTAAAGTAACAAATGGAACACGCCAAGGATGTCCCTTGTCCCCCATCCTATATGTCTCAAGCCAAGAACCTTTCGCACTTTAAGAGATAATGTAAATATAACAGGTATACGTTTAAAGGATGCAACTTCTAAAAACTTTTCTTATGCTTACGACATAGTAATAACAATAAGCAACGTAGACAATTCTTTGGAAGCCTTTTTAAAGAAATACAACTATTTGGTAAAATTTCTAATTGTAAATTAAATACAGATAAAACATCAGCAATGCCAATAAATATTAATAAAAATAAAGAAATGGAATTGAAATCCAAATATAGATTTAATTGAATGTCAGGACCAATAGATTATTTGGGAATCAAGATAACTGCAGACTCAAAAATAATTCTGGAATGTAATTTCCAAAGCTCATTAGTTCAGATGAGAGAAAATTTAAATAAATGGATTTAAGATATATTGTGGTGGGGCAGACTAAATGTAGTGAGATCATTTGTACTCCCAAGGTGGACATACTTATTTAGGATGCTACCTCTAACCTTCCCTCCAAAGTGGCTGAAAGAAATACAAAAAACTTTTAATTATTATATATGGCTCTCAAAATAACAAGAATTATTGTTTCAACTCTTTCAAAAGACATGGCAAAGGGTGGTGTTAACCCCCCTCTAGTAAAAAAAGTATCATGATGCTTCTTTGATCCTCCAGTCAAAAAAATAGTACAAACAAGATTTTTTTTTTTAATGAAGTTTGGTATTATATAGAAATGCTGAAAACAAGACATTTTAATTGAAAATATATGTTATGGATGGATATTAAAGATGCAAAAAATGTTAAACTCAAAGTAGATAATTTTTGAAATTTTTGAGGAATTTTCTTAATAGAAACAAGATAGAAAAGATAAAAGTAAAGACCACTCTTCTTAAAGTTTTAGAGTATACAATACAAGATATTAATTGTAAAGAATGGAAGCATAAGGAAATAATCAAAATGAAATCCCGCTTAGTGGGTGACAAATTAAATTCTTCTCTCTTCTTTCTCTAGAATATAAGTTGAACTATAATGATATCATCATATATTTAAGAGTTAAAAACTTTTTAGGAATATGCTTGATGAAGGAAGAACAAATTCAGAAAATACTAATTGAAGTATATAACATCACAAAAATTCTAAGTATAGGAATAGTAGATATAAATAATGAAACAGAAAATAAGTTAAAAGCATTCAAAACATGGGAGAAAGATATAGGGAAAACCTTTAAAATGGTTGATTGGTATAAAATAATGATAGAACTTAAACAGAACATACATTGCTAGAGGTTCAATATAAAATGACACAAATATGGTACCAACAAAGTTAAATAAAAGCAATTCTTCAATTACGAATATATGTTGGAGATGTGATCATTTAGAAGGAACATTCCCCCATATATGGTGGGAATGCAATCAATTAAAAACATTATGGGAAATGATTAGAGATCTCCTAAATAATTAGAACTTCCACAAATAAATTATGATGTAGAGTCATTTATCCTACATCTTACGTGGCCAAAAATAACCAAATACCTACTTGTTCATATTATAATAGCAGCTAAGATTTCCTTCCTATTATTATTATAATTATTACTGCCATTTATATAGCGCCAACAGATTAAGTAGCACTTTACAATATTATGAGAGGGGGAATTTAACTATAAATAGGACAATTACAAGAAAACTTACAGGAACAATAGGTTTAAGAGGAACCTGCTCAAACAAGCTTACAGTCTATAAGAAGTGGGGTAAAAAATACATTAGGACAGGAAATAGCAATCAGATAAGATGGGAGTGAAGCAGAGCTGGAGGAGAGAGTAGAGTGCTGCCCTTTAGGAGAGAGTGAGAGACAGGTATGTAAGGTAGAGGTTACTCTGGGAGGCCATAAGCTTTCCTAAAGAGATGGGTTTTAAGGTACGTCTTAAAAGATGCAAGACTAGGGAGAGTCTGATGGCGGTAGGAATACTATTCCATAGGAAGGGAGCTGCCCACGAGAAGTCCTTCAAGCGTGAGTTGGCAGTACGAGTGCAAGCAGCAGACAGGAGAAGGTCCATACCTATGGACCTGTGTAGAGATATAAGAGGGGCTAGAATTGTTCAGTGCTTTACAGGTATGGGCTAGCACTTTGAATTGACTTCTATAGGATACAGAAAGCCAATGTAATCACTGACAGAGGGGTGAGGTGTGAGAGGACCGACTAGAGAGGAAAATCAGTCTGGCGGCAGCATTCATTACAGACTGTAGCGGGGCAATACAACATTTGGGAAGGAGAGGGTTACAATATTCCAAGCGGGAAATTACTAGAGCATGGACAAACTCCTTGGTAGCATCTTGCGTAAGAAAGGGGCGGATGCGGGCTATGTTTTTAAGATAGAATCTACAGTATTTGGCAACATACTGGATGTGAGGCTCAAAGGTGAGGCCAGAATCAAGTATGACACCAAGACAGTACGCTTGCAAGGATGGACTTATTTGGATACCACTAACTTGAAGGGAGAGCAAAAGAGGAGGATCAGTATTAGGAGGAGGAAAGACAAGGAGCTAAATTTTAGAGAGATTGTGTTTCAGAAAGCGGGAGGACATCCAGGCAGAGATGGAAGAAAGGCAAGCAGTGACACATTGCAAGACGGCAGGGGAGAGGTCTGGGGAGGAGAGATATATATGCGTGTCATCAGCGTACAGGTGGTAGTGGAATCCAAACAAGGTAAAAAGTTTGCCATGAGAGGCAGTATAAAGAGAAAATAGAAGGGGACCAAGGAAAAATCATTAGAAAAGGAGAAACTGAATGAGCATTGGAAGAGATAAGAGGAAAACCACAAGAGGACGGAGTCACAGAGACTGAGTGATTGAATAGTTTGAAGAAGGATAGCATGATCAACGGTGTCAAAGGCAGCAGAGAGGTCAAGAAGAATTAGTATGGAGTAGCGGCCTTTGGATTTAGCTGCGATTCAGTTGTTAGTAACTTTGATAAGAGTAGTCTCCGTAGAGTGGAGAGGGCAGAAGCCAGATTGAAGAGAGTCAAGGAAAGAGTTGGAATTGAGGAAGTGAGACATATGAGTAAAGACAAGTCTTTCCAGAAACTTTGAGGAAAAAGGGAGCAGCGATATGGAACGATAGTTAGAGGGGAAGGACGGGTCAAGAGAATGTTTTTTTTCAGGATAGGTACTACAGTGGTATCTTTAAGGTAAGCAGTGACAATGCCAGAAGCGAGAGAAGATGTGTGTTAAGGAAGGCACAAGACAAGGTGAGAGAGATCTGATAAAGTGAGATGGGAGAGGATTGTGCGGGCAAGTTGTGGGGCGAGAGCAAAGGAGAAGTGCAGCCACCTCTTATTCAGTAGCCGGGGAGAAAGTCTGAAGGGTAGGAAAGGAATGATCTATGTGTGGTTGAGAAAGAGAACGGCAAGGTGGGGAGAATTCTTTCCTTAGATGTTCAATCTTGTCGGTAAAGTAGCATGCTATTGACTGTAAGGTTAGTTTGGGGGTGGCCACAGCAGGGCAAAGAAGAGAATGAACAAAAAATAAAAAGATGGGAGGTGGAATAGAACACAATTTTAAATTGAAAAAAAAAGTAAACATGGTCTTATGTTAAAAACTAGATAAATTATCAATTAAAGGAGCACTACAGTGACAGGAAAATAAACCTGGCACTATAGGGCTATTAGCCCCCCCCCCCTCCCTTGTTGCCATCCTCACCGCTGGGATGAAGGGGTTAAAACCCATTCAGCCACTTACCTTAAACCAGCGCCGGGCTCCCTCAGCGCTGGTGACTTCTCCTCCCCTTGCAGACGTCAGCTCCGAATGCACATGCACGGCCAGAGCTGCACGCATTCAAACCAATTTTCACTCCGAGAATTGCGAAAGCGGCCCCTAGTGGCTGTCAGGTAGACAGCCACTAGAGGCTGGATTCTCTGAAACTGCTATGTTTTCAGCTGCAGGGTTAAAACCAGGGTGACCTGTCACCCAGACCACTTCATTGAGCTGAAGTGGTCTGAGCTGAAGTGGTCTGAGCTGAAGTGTCTATTGTGGTCCTTTAAGTATGGAAGAAGGAATATCCCAGATTAGTGATAATATCTTTACACAAGGATTTAAATAAGTGGTCATCATTCATAGATAAGTAAGCCTAGAAAGAAGCAAAATGTAAAAAAAAAAGTGAGTACCCTGAAAAGTGTTACTCGAAAAAACAAAAAAAAAGGAGTTTGTGGGCTGTGCAAAAAAATCTGCGAACATTTTTAAATGTGTGTTTAGCAATACAGATTTATTTTCTAAATGTTTAATTATGAAGATCAAAGATAAATATAAGGAATATAACGTATCATTCCCTTAAAAACTAATAAAAAAAATGTGCTAAACAAGGAAAAAAAGGGATAAAAAGAGAAAAGGAAAGATAGAGGAAGAGAGGGAAGAGAGGGAAGGAAAAGGGAAAGAAAAAGGAAGTAAAAAGATCCAAAGTATTGAAATATGGAGATCGAATGAAATCACTTTATTGCATGTCTTTTTTAATGTTTTTTAATGTTAAAAAAATCTATAAAGAATGAACTAAAAAACAAACAAAAAAACATTATGGTAATTTCTTCCCACGTGTTTACATGGATATTTGACAAAAACACACACGTGTATCTAGATACTTGAATATTGAATGTAACAAATTGAATTATTGCTTTTCTTAGGTGCACTGATAGTCTCTCTCTATCTCAATAAATGTATGGATAATTATAATCCCTGTGATTAAAGCCTTATCCAGATGTGCAGTGTTTCAATTCCTAGCAATTGTCCATAATTAATAAATTGTTCCTCTGAATATTTACGCAAATTTCAACTGATGTTATTTTAGGTAACAAGATATCAATATTAAAGAGCCACTTTACTACATGTCTAAAAGTACACAGTGTCTGCCTGTATTTATTGCCCAATCCTGGTCAAATTAAGGTCCTGTTGGCTGATAATTATAGATGTATGTTGTTCTAGGCATGTGAACTACTCCTGAGTAAACGCCCTTCAGGAATGAGCACTCAACACTTTTGCAGGAAACAAATATCTTTCTATGTAGAGTCAATATAAAATTAACTTTGAAAGAAGAACATGGCAAAAATGCCAGGGACATAATGATAGAATAATAAACAGCATTTCAGAGCTCCAGAGCACTCCCCCAGGCTTAGAAGGAAACATTTAAGAGTAGTGTTTTTAAACCCCTATGTAGCGCAATCTCAGACTACTGAAGTGTTATGATGTCACCTGTTACTTGTCAAAACGGCAAGACTCTCAAACCAAAGGAAACAGCTTTAAAATTTCCCAAAGCATTAAGAAAGCAACAACTTACACAAACTACTGACATAAATCCAAACAATATTCTAATAGCTGTGCAAAATTCAGCTAATGGTTTTATTATTTTAAATAATTTGTTGTAAAAGTCATAGGATACAGAAGTGGTAGTAGACAAAGTAGGGGGATGTGTATGTAAGGATTTCTGTAAGAAAATACTTTTGGCACTATTAAATATTGCAGATTTGTATCATAAAATTACCAGTTGGCTATGTCTCTAAAGGTGGAAAAGGATTTCATAAATATCTCAAATGGTATCTCTGCATTAAAAACAACTAGAAGGGCTGGACATTGTGGAAGATGAGCTGAAGCTCTGCAATACGGTCACTGGCAAATTCAATACAGAATGTGACAAACAACCTTGAAACAAGTTTGATTTACATCATGTATCAGAGTAAATCTAAAAGACAGCAAGATAAGACCAACAAGCTGAATTTCTTCAGCCAGAAATGTTCCTCATCAATACAAACTGTGAGGCCAGAAATGCAAGACGGCGATGGGAGATCAGATGAAGTACCACGCACTTGGATATTGAGGTTCCCCTTCAGGAAGAACCACTTACTAAATCTTTTCTACAAGCCTCTTTACACACACCAATACAAAAATTGATAACTACATGGCATAATAGTGTTGATGGGATTTGTAACGATATACCAGTACTAGGTTCCTGTTCAGCTCATATTAAAAAACAACTACTGGGGGGCGGGGCTAGCACTCAGACCGAGCGAGACGCCATATTCTGGAGCTCCTCCAAACAACCGCGTAATCCACAGAATATCACAAAAATGGAGGGCCATCCAGCCTCCAAACTACCAAAATCGGACTATACAGCCCAGACCGCATCTATAGATGCCCTTTGTACAGCTGCAGAAACATCTGAAGCAGCGCTGGAAAATCGAGGCCTACCGCCCGCTGCAGATCGCCAGCCTCGAGTCATTCCTCTACAGGAATTTTGCGGCAGGGCGGAATAGGACCTCACCCAACAGGTCACCTGATACACAGACAATGGGCCGCAAATCTCAAAGACCCGCCACCGAGCCGGACAACAGGGACATCGGGTCGATGTGGCAGAGGCCCAGACACACCCCGGCCGGAGACCAAAGGCAAACTGCACCCGGACCCGAACACCGGGAAACAGAGGTACCCTCACGGCCCCAAACAGCACTTACCGCACCAGCAGACCCCTCTGACGACTCAGCCCCAAAGACCAGGGGGGACCTAAAGGCTCTACTGGCTGACATCCATAAGCTTCTGGCGGCGGATTAGGCCATATTTAAAACACAGCTACAGGCCGTAAGAGACAGAGTTAAAGCCACGGAGCAGGACATAGCAGATACACACTTCACCATGCAGGCTATGCAGGACTCTATCCACCAACTGCAAACGCATCAAAGCATTCTATCAACAAAAATCACAAATATGGAGGATAGACAATGCCGCGCAAACATTAAAATCGGGGGCATTACCCCACTATGTACAACGCCTCCTGGCAACCATACTACCTCCCACGCAAGCTCGCAAACTAACTGTGGACAGCTTATATTGCATCCCCAACACAACCAATGCCAACTCCAACCTGAACCGGGACATCATCCTGCGCTACCCCTAATCTAGAAAAAGGAGGGGACCTAATGTCCTCCCCCCTGGCCCCCACCCCTGAGCGGTGGGTGGGGGCCCTAAACAAGAATAAGGGGGGGACCTAATGTCCTCCCCCCTGGCCCCCACCCCTGAGCGGTGGGTGGGGGCCCTAAATACAAATTGGGGGGGGACCTAATGTCCTCCCCTGGCCCCCACCCCTGAGCGGTGGGTGGGGGCCCTAAACTAGAATAAGGGGGGACCTAATGTCCTCCCCCTGCCCCCCACCCCTGAGCGGTGGGTGGGGGCCCTAAACAAGAATAAGGGGGGGGAACTAATGTCCTCCCCCTGGCCCCCATCCCTGAGTGGTGGGTGAGGGCCCTAAACTAGAATAAGGGGGGGGACCTAATGTCCTCCCCCTGGTCCCCACCCCTGAGCAGCAGGTGTGGGCCCTAAATACAATTTTAACCCCCCGCCCCAGGTGACTAGGGGTCCCCAAACACCTAGTCACCCCCTCACCCCCTCACCCAAAAGGCCCTAAACAAGAATAAGGGGGGGACCTAATGTCCTCCCCCTGTCCCCCACCCCTGAGCGGTGGGTGGGGCCCCTAAACAAGAATAAGGGGGGACCTAATGTCCCCCCACCTGGCCCCCAACCCTGAGCGGGGGGCCCAGAATACAAATTGGGGGGGACCTAATATCCTCCCCCTGGCCCCCAACCCTGAGCGGTGGGTGGGGCCCCTAAACTAGAATAAGGGGGGGACCTAATGTCCTCCCCCTGGCCCCCACCCCTGAGTGGTGGGTGGGGGCCCTAAACAAGAATAAGGGGGGGGGACCTAATGTCCTCCCCCTGGCCCCCATCCCTGAGTGGTGGGTGGGGGCCCTAAACTAGAATAAGGGGGGCCTAATGTCCTCCCCCTGGCCCCCACACCTGAGCAGCGGGTGTGGGCCCTAAATACAAATTTAACCCCCCTCTACATTTACCTGTAACGGCACTCTGATTTGTTGGTTTGAAATCCACCAATCAGAGTGCTCTGTGTCATTTTACACAGCGTGGGAAAGTTCTTTGGAATTTTCCCACACTGTGTAATTTGACTCATAACACTCTGATTGGTGGATTAAGTAACCAATCAGAGAGTTATGAGTCAAATTACAGAGCGTGGGAAAATTCCAAAGAATTAGGTCCCCCCCCTTATTCTAGTTTAGGGCCCCCACCCACCACTCAGCAGTGGGGGCCAGGGAGGAGGACATTAGGTCCCCCACCCCCAATTTTTATTTAGGGCCCCCACCCACCGCTCAGGGGTGAGGGCTGGTGGGGAGGACAATAGATCCTCCCCCCTTTTTTTTACTTTAGGGCCCCCACCCGCTGCTCAGCGGTGGAGGCCGGGTGGGGGCAATAGGTTTTTTTTTTTTTTAACAGTGAGCAGCCACAGGTTGCTCACTGTTTAATAGACATGTAAAATTTACTAATACTAAGTTATTTTTACTTAGTATTAGTAAATGTGGCTGAAAAAACAATTTAGGTCTTTCAGCCTTTTGGTAGATAACTCCCTAATACCGTGGGAATTAGGGAGTTATCTACCAAGTGGCTGCAAGAGAAGTCTCAAAATGCCAGAGTTCCGAAATAGCCGAAGTTCCGAAGTTGCCGAAGTTGCCGAAGTTCCGAAGAGCCGAAGTTCCGAAGTGCCGAAGCACCGAAGTGTCGAAGTGCCAAAGTGCCGAAGTTGCCGAAGTTCCGAAGTGTCGAAGTGCCGAATTGACGAAGTCCCGAATTTTGAAATGCCGAACCGAGCCGAATATTTTCCCCATGGACATGCCTAGTATTCTTGGAATGGAAAAACATATCTACGTATTAATGATATCCCCATAAAATATATTATTATCTTGCTTTATCTTATGTTAAGAATACTTCAGATCTAGTTTTATGTTTAGGTTACTCATGCCATCATAGATCAATCTCTTTAGTAGACTAATCCTGTTGCAATGTTTCCCTCCTTATGATCTTTTACTCACACTGTCTATTTGGTATAAAATATTAGGCAAATGCCCTGGAATGCTATATTCACATAATCTGTCAAAAAAAATTTGCGGGTTAGTAGGTTGATGTTTTTGGCTAACTGATTGCTGGTACGCTTATAAATACTGACTCACTGTTACTGTTTTGATAGAAGGAGCCAGGTACCAGAAATATACCAAAAAGTGAGGTACCAAAAAGGGTTTAGCAAACTCATAGTCAGGAAAAGCCAAGGTCAGGGGCAGGCAACACAGGATAAGAAATGGAGTATCAACCAAGTACAGTCTGTAATGAATGCTGCCGCTAGACTGATTTTCCTCTCCTGTGGCTCCTCTCACACCTCTCCCCTCTGTCTGTTCTTACATTGACTTGCTGTTTCCTATAAGAGTCAATTCAAAGTACTAATCTACACCTATAAAGCACTGAACAATTCTATCCCCTCCTATATACCTTCACTGATCCATAGGTATGCCCATTCTCGGTCTCTCCGAGCATGACCATCTCCTGGACGGCTGCTCACACTTATACAGCCAACTCAACCTTGCAGGACTTTTCACATGTGGCTCCTTTCCTTTGAATTAACCTGCCTACCACCATCAGGTTCTCCCCTAGTCTTCAATATTTAAGAAGTGCCTTAAAACACATCTCTTCAGGAAAGCTTCTGGTCTCTCACATACCTGTCCCTTGCTCTCTCCTAAAGGGCAGCACTCTACTCTCTCCTCCAGTTTTGCTTCACTCCCATCTGATTGTCTGATTACTATCTTCTGTCCTATTGTGATTTATTGTTTTATATCCCACCTGTAAGTTCTTTTGAGCAGAGTCCTCCTCAAACTATTGTTTTTGTAATTGTCTCATTGATTGTTAAATTTCCCTCCCTGATAATATTGTAAAGCACTATGGAATATGCTGATGCTATATAAATACCAATAATAATAATAATAATAATAATAATAATAATAATAACATGCATATGGATCAAGAAACAGGGAGACAATAGAAATCACTATAAAATGTATGCACTGAGAGAACAGTATTACTGAGCACGGGGGACATGGTGAGATGTGGATTTATAAGGAAAAGGTCCACACCTATTCCACTTTGTTGGTTAACTGGTCTCTGCTCATTATGTCCCCCTCCCCTTTAAGAAGCTGTTCTCTAGGTGAATGTTCACCTGTGATGTCATAAGAAGAATGTGAGGACTATGGTGAAAACTGGGTGAGACTGTACAGCAAGCGTGGGCATTGGCGAGATAGAAAGAGCCACGGCATTGCTTTAGTGAAAGGTCAAGATGTCAGCTTTTCCTCCCTCGGCAGTGAACATGCTTGAGGGACTGGCATGTACTGACAAGTGACGCTGCGAGGAAACTCCAGTTAAGTGAGACAGGGTCACTGACACTCACCTTCTATATATGGAAACACATTATCTATTTTCCAGGCCCAGATCCTCGCATAAAATATGGCCTATATCATCATGCCTTTATCAAATATGTACCACTTGTACTAAGAATTCAAAATGAGTCATCCTGTATATATTTTGGTTTGGGTTTTTCATTGCTGTTTTAATTTATTTTCTTTTTTTTTACATTCTTTGGGTGTGCAGAGACATATAAAAAAAATTGATAGTGACATTCAGTGTAAAACAAAACAAGCTGTTTCAGGTTGTTAATTACGTTACAGAATGTCATGAGGAACTGCACATTTTTTTTTGTGTTAAGTATAACATTGCCCAGCATGTAAGAAAACAGTACTGACACGCATGAAATATAGATAGGTCAAACGTCAATAAAGTAATTTAAGAGAACATGCTTAGAGTTAAACGATTAGTATTACCACTGGGCACTAACCGAATAAAGATAAAATAAAGATTTGCTGACTCTAAGGCATTGGAGGTATTCATTAGCAAAGAAGGTATTCAGCAATATGCCCGACACAGTATGCATACTGCCCCAACTGTAACCCAGTCCCAAGTCCCACATATCAGCTTCCCACCAGCCCCGGGCTGTATCCCAATCTTCTGCATTGGACTCACAGGTCCCTTCTCTAGGTGTATCCAAGGTATGGTCTCAGGACCCTTCAGTATACTGCTTCTTCATTAGATTATTAAGAACCTTCCAAGGCTTTTGTGCTGGGAATATCCCAACTTGGACTGTGGCCGGTGTCGAGGCCTCTTCTGAGGCACTTCGCAAGGTGTCAGACTGGATAACAGCTGCTGCTGCAGCTTGTTCCATTTGCCAGTGAATCCTTGCCCATAACTGAGACCACATGGGAACGAGGGCCCAGAGTCACTGTGACAGCCATGAGTGGTGCTGGGGAAGAGACCGCCTCCCCTGCGCCGTCTTTGCTGGTAAGCCCTATAAAGTGCTCAGGTAAATCCTGCAGGAAGGACTGCTCATTTGGGATCATCATGACCACCTTGCTGTCACCTCTCGCCCATATAAGTCGAGTAAAGGCTGTCTTTTTCTAAAACATTAGCTGAGAAGAGCAGGACCCAAAGTAACTAGCATCCACTCAGCTCAGCAGTCAGGCCCCACTCCCATTCGTTGCTGTTTTAAATTTCCCTTGTTTTTCCTCATTACCTACCTTACACTGCTTCACTGTTACTATGCAAATAACCATAGATAGCAACATCCTGCATCCATTTTACAAAGATACCTCTCGATATTACACATAGATTCTAGCCAGCCATCTGATGTCCTTTATGCCCAATTCCACAAGTACAATCAACCTAATCTGGGTAGAACACCAGAGAGGTCTTCCATCATAGATGTGTATTTTACAACACTATTACAACATATCTTTAACCCATTCTGAAGATTCATTCACATAATGTAAGAGGGCTCAATATGCCCTATAAAAGATATATGATGTTCAAAGAAGCACAAAAATTCTCGGCACACATCCTTTGTCTCCAGGAATCACATTGTCCTAAAGACAAGATTCTGTATTTTAGGGCAAAATATTATCCCACCCAACATCATTCTGCATATGTGTCTGAATCTAGAGGAGTGTACATACATATATATATATATAAAGGAAAAGAGACAGCGCCAGACAACCAGTAAGGCAGCAACCCAACAAGGGAATCCCCCCAAAACCCTAAAATACAGGATAAAAGCAAAATATAAAAGGAGGGCTGCGCCAGAATAAACAGTGTCCAGTATCAATAGTTATTGAAGATAAAAAGTCCGACCTAAAAAGGTATCCTCTCTGTCGTCTTTAGGTACAGGAACGCGATCTTCAGGTAATATATAAAAGATAAAAGGAGAGAACAAACGATGGTGCAGAATGTACGGTTCAAATGAAGTAAAAATTGATTAATGATAACGAACTCACAATTTCCAGAGCTTCTGTCCAGCTCTAGGGTAAAGCGCACACAGCGGTATAATCCCCGCTTATGGGATTTATGATGGGTTCGTCAGGGTATCCAAAACTCAAAGGAAACAGAAACAGCCAAATAGTGCTCTCTGTATAACTGTATATTATAAAAGAGAATAAAAAAAACGTACTTACAAGTACAGAGCAGACCAACTGCTCTTTGATGTCAGCGCTGGTGGAATAATCCCCACCTATGGATTTCTTTGGTTGTCAGGAACTTGTAGAGATAGTATTAAAATCGGAATAGAGTATATATAAAATATAACAATGAACTAAAACGATAAATAGCCAGGGTACATGTATAAATAAAAGTAGTGGGACTATCAGTTAACCAAAAACTTTAATATTTATTATACAAAATTAAATTTCCATAACGCGTTTCGTCTAACAGACTTTATCAAATGGAATATAATACAAAACCTGGCAGATAGTGTTTATATAGACATAGTTCAATTTAAAATTGGCGCCAAAAAATTTCGGCCAATCAGAATAAAGATACTTTTTTACATCTCAAATTAACAGTATTAAATTATTCTCAGATAGTAAATAGGTTAATAAGGCATATTCAGTGGTTTTTTATTAAAAACGAAGATGAGAAGGATTATAAAATTAAAAACACAATTGGTCATGTGATAATCATCACTTCCGGTTTTCGGCAGTATAGCCGCACGGCCTTATGGGTATTGTAGTTCCCCATAAGGCCATCTAAAAACGGAAGCTAATAAAAGAGAAAAAACAAAAAAAAAAAACAAAGGATAGGGTTACTTGTGGGGAAACAAGTCCCATGGTGTTAAAATTACATAAAAACGAGCAGGGGAAAGTTGTAAAATATGCGGCACTTCCGAAAACCGGAAGTGGAACCGCAATGACTTGTGGGGCATGTAGTTGTGAATGCAGCAACCTATATAGGAAAAAAAAAAAAAAAAAATAATGAAAAGGAAAAGAAATAAGGGAAACTATTTGGCTAAAATCTTTTTTGCTAAAATCTTGTAATAGCTGATTTCCTACTAAAAAGCCACTGGTTAATGAGGCATATTCAGTGTTTTTTATTAAAAACGAGGATGAGAAGGATTATAAAAATAAAGACACAATTGGTCATGTGATAATCATCACTTCCGGTTTTCGGCAGTATAGCCGCACGGCCTTATGGGTATTGTAGTTCCCCATAAGGTGATCTAAAAATGGAAGCTAGAAAAAAAAAAAAAAAAATTATGGATTACTTGTGGGGAGACAAGTCCCATGATGTTAAAATTACATAAAAACGAGCAGGGAAAAATTTTAAAATATGCGGCACTTCCAGGAACCGGAAGTGTAACCGCAATGACTTGTGGGACATATAGTTGTGAATGCAGCAACCTATATAGGTAAAAAAAAAAAGAAAAAAACAATAAAAAGGAAAAAAAACAGGGGAAACTATTTAGCTAAAATCTTGTAATAGCTGATAAAAAACAGCTAAAAGGTGTATGAGAAAAAAATAAATAAATAAATAAATAATAATATGAAAAAGTGAAATATAAAATATAAAAATACTGGTCTTGGTTCCTACTAAAAAGCCACTATAATAGCCTTAAAGTTAGATGCATAAGAACATATGATAATTAGGTAAAATACAATATAAAAAAGATAAAAATGCAATATTAAAAAGTCAAAATTACACGAAAATAGTAAATTACAATACTGGTGTCTTTATAAAAAATTATGCAGATCAAAGTCTGCATTTAGACCATGGGGTATAAGTGTCTGGAGGTTATACACCCATTCCATTTCATTTTTACCTAATATCTTTTTTATATTGCCCCCTCGCCAGGGGATAGAACATTTCTTAATGCCAATACACTTTAATAAGTAAGGATCTTTATTGTGTATAATAAAATGTTTGGATACTGTATGATTTAAGTATCCATTTTTGATATTTCTACAGTGTTCGCTCAGTCTTGTCTTTAAACACCTTGTGGTCATCCCCACATATTGGAGGCCACATGGGCATTCGAGCAAATAAATCACATTTTTTGTATTACAGCAGATAAAATCATAAATATTATACACTTTCTTGGTCCTATTTGACATAAATTGGGTTGTTTTAGGTAGGGTAGAGGGATTTGTAGTTCTGCATACTATGCAGCTTTTACATTTATGAAAACCTTTAGTTTGAGGAAAAAAGGAAATTTTGTTCGTAGTGGGTACTCTAGTAAAATTAGAGGTTAAAATAGATTTAAAATTAGGTGCTCCTCTAAAAACAATATTAGGATGATCGGGTATGATCGGGTTAAGTATTTCATCATGTTTAAGAATATGCCAATGCTTATTTATTATCTTTTTAATGGTGTTACTTTTATTGCTGAAGTTGAAAATAATTGGGAGAGACATAGGTACAGTATCCTCTTTGTTTCTATAAGTTAAAAGGTCATTGCGTTCTTTTAATTTTATAGTGTTGAGAGTATTGTTTAAATCTGACTCTAAGTAGTTTTTTTCAATAAAATTATTTTTTAAAACCTCTGCTTGTTCATTAAAATCTGTCAATTCTGAGCAATTCCTACGAAGACGTAGGAATTGACTCTTGGGTGCGCTTTCGAGCCATGGCTTGTAATGACAACTTGATTTATCTATAACTGTATCTATAAATACATTGATATAAATAATGTATTTAACACAGAAATGAATAGTTCTATCCCAACAACTTCCTATAATGTGAACCAACAAGATCTATTCACCAAACTAGAAAAAGCCCTATCCACAGAAATCAAACTAAAATGGGAAATTGCCACTCTTAAAAAATACATAGATGAGCAGATTACCCCACGTGGTTTAAGACTTTTAAAGTTACCTACCTCGGATCAAGAAGATCCCGAATTTATGGACGAATGGAACAGTAAATTAGAACTATGCACCTTCGGTCTAATGGAAACTCTAATAATTAAAAAAAGTAAAAAATTATCGATTTTAGATATTGAGATAAATGACCTCAAAGACAAACTCTTACCGTTTACTGATACTAAAGCATATAAACAAAATTCTATATTGATTCAAAACAAAATTGAAAAAGTAGAAGTCGATACGAAACACTTGAAAATTAAAAAATACATCAGAGATAAAACCGACTACTCTAATAAACAAGTTAGAACTTATCATCTTAGAAAAAAATATACCTCTGAAAATTATACCTCTAGGACCAATTATCATGATCAAAGGAATCACACAAGTAATTATTCTAAAAATAACTCATCACACTACCAACCTCCCAAATATCAAAATTATACTACACGCAAGCCCCACTATCAATCTCCACTAAGAACAAGACCTTCAAACACTTTTACTCAACAATATCACGCTCCCTCAAAATTGCCATACCAAAGCAATATTAACACATACCAACAAAAACCAGGAAAACTCTCCCACTACAACTACAAGTCTATACCTCAATCTCCAAAATACCACAATTCCTCTGGTTTCAACTTCTCACCTAAACCACAAAGATCACGTTATACCAATGATCACAATGAATATTCCAACTATTCTAAATCCCCCACTATCCCTAGTCACTCAAACAGATACCAACTATTGTCAGTTGATTCCGACTTCGATAATGAAGATCATTTTTTAGAAATTCGTACTCACCAACCCTCACTAGCCCAAACACCGCACCCATCACGTTCCCAAAAAAGGATTCTAAGCCTAGAGGAAGACGAAGTGGAAGACGGGAAAAAAAGAGAGAGGCTAGAAAGACCATAATACCTCCCAACAATGTGTACAGTGGTATTTTTAATCTTTCACACAAAATTTTAACAGCTACACAATTGTCGGTTCTTAACAGAGGTCTAAAATTTGCCCCCACATCCTCTTTTAATTCGTTTCAGGCTTTTCTAGATATAAACAAATTTATCCGAAAGGCAACTCTGAAAAGATTTTTTATCGGTAAAAATGATGAAGTACCAGTTTTATCTCCATTACCCTCAATAGATAAAGGTCCATTTATAAATACACACCTCAAAGAAAAATCTAAATTTTATCCATCTCATTGCAAATCGGCTCCTCTCACTCTATTTGAAAAACTTGTTCAAAAAGATTTTGAGAAAATCAAATATAATAAATATGACACTAATAACATCACAATAGGAGAAAGAAGGGCAATTAAAGAGCTTCAGATGGATAAAGAGATTGTAATAAAACCAGCGGACAAAGGTGGAGGAGTAGTTATCCTATCCAGTAAGATGTATATAGAAGAGGCTCAAAGACAATTAAATGATCCAAGTGTATATGAAAAACTCCCATCAGATCCGACTAAAAGTATACAAGTCATTTTATCCAATTTTTTAACTAAAGGTTTTAATTTAAATATTTTAAATAAACATGAGTTTAAGTTTTTAAATAAAGAATTTCCTATTATTCCTGTAATCTATTTTCTTCCTAAAATCCATAAAAATGAACAACACCCTCCAGGTAGACCAATTGTTTCTGGGATAGGATCTCTTTTATGTAATCTTTCCCAATATATTGATACCCTTCTCCAGCCTTCTGTGAGACTTATGAAATCCTATCTCAAAGATTCTATGTCACTTCTAAAATTTCTACATAATTTTACGTGGAAGTCTAACTTCATATTAGTCACCTGTGACGTTCAATCCCTTTATACCATTATTCCCCATGAAATAGGATGTCAAGCGATAAAAGAAATTTTAACCCTTGAAGCAAAAATTCCTGCTACGCAAATTGATTTCATAATAGAAGGTATCAATATAATTCTTAAAAATAATTATTTTTGGTTTTTAGATTCTTTTTATTTACAAAAGAGAGGTACAGCTATGGGGACTAGGTTTGCCCCCAGCTATGCGAATTTATTTATGGCTGATTGGGAAACCAGAGCCATCTGGGGTGATCATGCATGGCGGGCAAACCTAGTCACATATTTTAGATATATAGATGATCTTTTTTTTATCTGGGAGGGCACTGAACCAAGTCTTATTGCTTTTATTGAGAACTTGAATAATAATACTAGTGGTATCATTTTAACTCATGAATTCAGTAGGGAATCCATTAATTTTTTAGATCTTAATATTTTTATAAAGGAAGGACAATTACAAACAAAAACCTTTTTTAAAAAAGTTTGTGTTAATACAGTTATAGATAAATCAAGTTGTCATTACAAGCCATGGCTCGAAAGCGCACCCAAGAGTCAATTCCTACGTCTTCGTAGGAATTGCTCAGAATTGACAGATTTTAATGAACAAGCAGAGGTTTTAAAAAATAATTTTATTGAAAAAAACTACTTAGAGTCAGATTTAAACAATACTCTCAACACTATAAAATTAAAAGAACGCAATGACCTTTTAACTTATAGAAACAAAGAGGATACTGTACCTATGTCTCTCCCAATTATTTTCAACTTCAGCAATAAAAGTAACACCATTAAAAAGATAATAAATAAGCATTGGCATATTCTTAAACATGATGAAATACTTAACCCGATCATACCCGATCATCCTAATATTGTTTTTAGAGGAGCACCTAATTTTAAATCTATTTTAACCTCTAATTTTACTAGAGTACCCACTACGAACAAAATTTCCTTTTTTCCTCAAACTAAAGGTTTTCATAAATGTAAAAGCTGCATAGTATGCAGAACTACAAATCCCTCTACCCTACCTAAAACAACCCAATTTATGTCAAATAGGACCAAGAAAGTGTATAATATTTATGATTTTATCTGCTGTAATACAAAAAATGTGATTTATTTGCTCGAATGCCCATGTGGCCTCCAATATGTGGGGATGACCACAAGGTGTTTAAAGACAAGACTGAGCGAACACTGTAGAAATATCAAAAATGGATACTTAAATCATACAGTATCCAAACATTTTATTATACACAATAAAGATCCTTACTTATTAAAGTGTATTGGCATTAAGAAATGTTCTATTCCCTGGCGAGGGGGCAATATAAAAAAGATATTAGGTAAAAATGAAATGGAATGGGTGTATAACCTCCAGACACTTATACCCCATGGTCTAAATGCAGACTTTGATCTGCATAATTTTTTATAAAGACACCAGTATTGTAATTTACTATTTTCGTGTAATTTTGACTTTTTAATATTGCATTTTTATCTTTTTTATATTGTATTTTACCTAATTATCATATGTTCTTATGCATCTAACTTTAAGGCTATTATAGTGGCTTTTTAGTAGGAACCAAGACCAGTATTTTTATATTTTATATTTCACTTTTTCATATTATTATTTATTTATTTATTTATTTTTTTCTCATACACCTTTTAGCTGTTTTTTATCAGCTATTACAAGATTTTAGCTAAATAGTTTCCCCTGTTTTTTTTCCTTTTTATTGTTTTTTTCTTTTTTTTTTTACCTATATAGGTTGCTGCATTCACAACTATATGTCCCACAAGTCATTGCGGTTACACTTCCGGTTCCTGGAAGTGCCGCATATTTTACAATTTTTCCCTGCTCGTTTTTATGTAATTTTAACATCATGGGACTTGTCTCCCCACAAGTAATCCATAATTTTTTTTTTTTTTTTTCTAGCTTCCATTTTTAGATCACCTTATGGGGAACTACAATACCCATAAGGCTGTGCGGCTATACTGCCGAAAACCGGAAGTGATGATTATCACATGACCAATTGTGTCTTTATTTTTATAATCCTTCTCATCCTCGTTTTTAATAAAAAACACTGAATATGCCTCATTAACCAGTGGCTTTTTAGTAGGAAATCAGCTATTACAAGATTTTAGCAAAAAAGATTTTAGCCAAATAGTTTCCCTTATTTCTTTTCCTTTTCATTATTTTAATTTTTTTTTATTTTTTTTTATTTTTCCTATATAGGTTGCTGCATTCACAACTACATGCCCCACAAGTCATTGCGGTTCCACTTCCGGTTTTCGGAAGTGCCGCATATTTTACAACTTTCCCCTGCTCGTTTTTATGTAATTTTAACACCATGGGACTTGTTTCCCCACAAGTAACCCTATCCTTTGTTTTTTTGTTTTTTTTTTTCTCTTTTATTAGCTTCCGTTTTTAGATGGCCTTATGGGGAACTACAATACCCATAAGGCCGTGCGGCTATACTGCCGAAAACCGGAAGTGATGATTATCACATGACCAATTGTGTTTTTAATTTTATAATCCTTCTCATCTTCGTTTTTAATAAAAAACCACTGAATATGCCTTATTAACCTATTTACTATCTGAGAATAATTTAATACTGTTAATTTGAGATGTAAAAAAGTATCTTTATTCTGATTGGCCGAAATTTTTTTGGCGCCAATTTTAAATTGAACTATGTCTATATAAACACTATCTGCCAGGTTTTGTATTATATTCCATTTGATAAAGTCTGTTAGACGAAACGCGTTATGGAAATTTAATTTTGTATAATAAATATTAAAGTTTTTGGTTAACTGATAGTCCCAACTACTTTTATTTATACATGTACCCTGGCTATTTATCGTTTTAGTTCATTGTTATATTTTATATATACTCTATTCCGATTTTAATACTATCTCTACAAGTTCCTGACAACCAAAGAAATCCATAGGTGGGGATTATTCCACCAGCGCTGACATCAAAGAGCAGTTGGTCTGCTCTGTACTTGTAAGTACGTTTTTTTTTTATTCTCTTTTATAATATACAGTTATACAGAGAGCACTATTTGGCTGTTTCTGTTTCCTTTGAGTTTTGGATACCCTGACGAACCCATCATAAATCCCATAAGCGGGGATTATACCGCTGTGTGCGCTTTACCCTAGAGCTGGACAGAAGCTCTGGAAATTGTGAGTTCGTTATCATTAATCAATTTTTACTTCATTTGAACCGTACATTCTGCACCATCGTTTGTTCTCTCCTTTTATCTTTTATATATTACCTGAAGATCGCGTTCCTGTACCTAAAGACGACAGAGAGGATACCTTTTAGGTCGGACTTTTTATCTTCAATAACTATTGATACTGGACACTGTTTATTCTGGCGCAGCCCTCCTTTTATATTTTGCTTTTATCCTGTATTTTAGGGTTTTGGGGGGATTCCCTTGTTGGGTTGCTGCCTTACTGGTTGTCTGGCGCTGTCTCTTTTCCTTTATTTGTCAATCCATATCTGCCAAGTGACCCTATGTAGGGGGACCAGTCTCTATTCTGCTCTGTGTCCGTGTGCATCAGGGGCTCTGAGGACAGGTGTCAATCCATATGTCAAGGTGTCAATATGTCATATGTCAGGTGTCAATCCATATTCATTGTGATTTAGGAATGTTAGGTGATTTCTGCCCCTTTATGGATTAAAACCAGACTCTGTATCAACTGTGTAATTTTCCATGGGAGTTTTGCCATGGATCCCCCTCCGGCATGCCACAGTCCAGGTGTTAGTCCCCTTGAAACAACTTTTTCCATCCCTATTGTGGCCAGAAAGAGTCCCTGTGTGTTTTAAAATTCGCCTCCCATTGAAGTCAATGGCGTTTCGGGCGGTTCGCCGGTTCGCGAACATTTGCGGAAGTTCGCGTTCGCCGTTCGCGAACCGAAAATTTCGGGTTCGCGACATCACTACTTAGCACATATGTGATCGGAACTTATATAAAATAATGGAGCAGGGTTAAATTCTAGGGGTCTGTCACACTGTTTTTATAACTAAAATGAGGATATATGACATCCCCCTTTATATATCCCCCTTCAGTTATACAAATAGGGTGACAGACCCCTATAATTTAAGCCTACTCCATATAAAGGCTGAGCCGGTAGGCAGAGCCTGTAGTTGTGGAAAGGGTTATCTGGGCAATAAATACACAGACCTTCTTTTTCTCTCAGCCGATACTTCCTGGCTCAGCTTTACAACCCTATCATACTATGCTTGACTATTTATCTTTGCCTTGTTAGGCCCATGATATTCCTTCCAATATGACCCTCTCTCTGCACTCCTGAGAACCTAAAACCCCTCATATACATTTAACCATATTAAGGCCTCCTCAGTTTGTCATGGCTTTACCTGAGCCTCGTATAATCCACAAATCTTGTCATGGGCACTTACTAGATGTCACATATTTTGCTTCCTGATAGTAAACTAGAGATATTCCCATCTTTTTTATACATACTGTGACAAATGCTCCTTCCCACATACAAACATATGTTTGCCATGGACTCCTGGAGGAGTGTAGAAGCCGGCCTCCTTCCCACCGACTATGGTCCAGGTCTAGGACACCATTTCGGAGTTAACCTGCCCAGCTGCCATTAATAAGCTTGCCTGAGTGCCCCTAGTTCGGCTCCTTCCTTTCATGCGAATGGAACTGAACGCTAGCTCATCTCTTTGTTGGTTGCCTCCCAAGACCTTATAGAGAAATAGGTGTACAGATTTAGAGACTTGTCAATAGTTTTGAAAGCAAGGGACCCCAGTCTGAACAAAACTGACTATACCTAAATTTATTATGGCCTTTGGTCTATATAGAGTCATCATCTGTTATACGTCCCCATACTATAAGGAAGACCTAGATCTCTATTTTTCAAATGGTGGACCTGGGGCACAAGTATGGTGGTTATACATTCTATGACTATCGCAAATCTTTCATCACTAATTGGCTGTGGCTTTGGCTCAATTCAACACACATTCAGATCAGAGCTTGTTAGACAGAGCTATTCTGTAGTCATTTCACAGGCATTAAACCACTGTCTTGTGCTTTTGGCGCCACCTACTCCAGCGAATTATGTTCTATCAAATCCAGTTCGCCCACTAAAAGTCTTGTTACCTACGGTTTCAATAGAAGAAAACACAAGGGCTTAAAGACAAATTGGGCAGACCTATTGTGTTTTTAAGTAAGGTGCAATCTGCAACATTTCCAATACTAGTTGTCTTGTACGCAAATAACTGGTCACAGTAGAGGAACCCAATACTATATCCCAAAGTATGCACAGGACCTTGGATCTGTTTTAATCCTAAAGCTTTCAGTAGTCTTCGGATTAAACAGTAGGCCCCTACTCCAGTTTTATTTTCCTGGGTATATTTCTGGGTGGTAGACAGCCACTAGAGGTGGAGTTAACTCTCAAATATAATTATCACAGTTTATTAAAAACTGCAATAATTACCTTTACAGGGTTAAGGGACCTAGGACAGTTCAATAAGCTGACGTGGTCTGGGTGCCTAGAGTGTCTCTTTAAGCATGGTGGTGGCTCGGTGATGCTCTGAGGCTGCTTTGCCCCATCTAGCACTGAAAACCTGCAGTGGGTGGAAGGCAAGATGGAATCACCTAACTTGAACCCTTGACATCAGACAGGCGCATGCTGAGCTGCATTTCAGGTAAGGATTTTTCTAGTTATTTCAGTTTTTAGGTCAGGGACTTAAAGAATAATGCCCAATATGCATTGAAAAAAAATTATAGGCAGAAAAAAGTTGGCGTAACCCTTTAAGCCATGTTGCACCCACTTATTGATGCTAATTGTCTGACAACTATTGCTAAACCTGAACATTAATTTGAAAAACTCAACTGTCAAGGGCTGCCCGATGAACATCAAGACTGCAATTATAGAAAAGTAAAAAATGATACCCCCTATATTGGAATGGTATTGTGCAGAAATCCCCTGGACATCTTATTAACCATGATAGGGTCCACATATCATCCCTAGCTCTCATATTAGTAGTTTGTATGACAAATAGGATGTTAATAGAACAATGCCTTGAGGTCTCCAGCCTTTTTAATATAGACAAAAATATTTTGCCCACTAAGTGCCAATGTCAGGTGTTTAACCTCAATCTTCAAGTTCAGAGGATTTTACTGTGAGGTTAGATGTAAAACCAGCCATCAGTACTTAGTGAATTTTAAAAAACAAAAAACGCTTCTTTCATGGACTCTAACTACATCCATAAAGGAAATCTTTCTTGACCCTTACAGATCACGTTTAATGCAGGCATGTCAGTAATCATAGCATTCTTCATAAATTGAATACAACCTGCAGTTGTACATCCATGTACATATGGAAATGATCATTGATAAGTTACTGCTTACATTATTTAATCAAAATGATTCTTTTGCTTCTAATCAAATACATAGACTAACATTTAAAAAACCTTTCTGACATTGTTTGGAGTATATTGATTTGTCCAATGTGATGAACATATTTCCATCTAGAGTTTTAGTTACAAGCAGTTAATTTGACAAAACCATTTAAAACATTAACTTTGTCAGTTATATCTTTATATACATATATTTATATAAATAGAGCATAAACATTATTTTATGTATAGAATGATGTTAGAGATACTTGAAAAAATAAAATTCTGTGCATTTACGTAGTTTGCCTTTTTCCTTTTATGTGTTCATTCTTCAAAGAAACCTTGGGAGTTTGACAAGTTTTAGAGATAATATGCAATCCTTTATCTTGCTGGCCCTGAATCTAAAACTGTTTATTATATATGTGTATGTTAGAGTTGTGTTTTTGTAACGCTTAGTAACACTTAGTAGCTGTACTAGATTTAGGGAAGTTCTATCTTGATGTGTGCAAGTCAGTTAAATTGAATCGCTCCATTAAAAAAAGAAAATATTTTGGGTAGTCTGATAATTATGCATGTGGCAGTTCGGCTCATCCGAATATCATCCATGATAATAATGTAATACCAGTTAGGAAAACAATTTGGATGGACCAAAAGATCAGTGTACTGCTAAATACAAATATTCTGTATATATTTTTCAGAAACTGCCAGACACATATTCACAGCCATTTGGTTTGTAGATAAAGTGAGTACGATTAACCAATAGAGAGAAAAATAGGAGGAATAATAAATTTTTTTTCGATATTATATGCAGTATAAAATAAATCTATATATATATAACTTGTCTAGCTGTCTTTGTGATCAATTTTTCAGTAGTGATCTAGAGAAGCATTATTAATCACTTAAGGACTGAGCCAAATGTACATGTTTTGAGAAAAATAAAAGGTAAACAAAACTTGGAATTTGACTATATGTCTGTTCAACTGTAATTCACCTCTTTCATATTAAGTGCACCCACATTTATTATATATCATTTTATTCAGGAGAAATATGGCTTTATTTAAAATCAAATATTTAGCTATGAAACAAAATTTAATATGAATAAAATATAAAAGAAATTAAGAAATTAAGAAATGTTTTTTTTTAGTTCTGCGTGACATTTTAACTGTGAATGTCATAATACTGTTTGCTTTTACTATAATAAAATACACATATTTGTATTTAGTGATGTCTCACGTGTAAAACAGTATCCCCTATCTACAGGTTTTATGGTGTTTTGGGAAGTTACAGGGTCAAATATAGCATGTTACATTTTTCAGTTTTTTCACATTAAAATTAGCCAGATTGGTTACTTTGCCTTTGAGACCGTATGGTAGCCCAGGAATGCGAATTACCCCCATGATACCATACCATCTGCAATAGTGGACAAACCAAGGTATTGCAAATTGTCCAGTATTTTTTAGTAGCCACTTAGTCACAAACACTGGTCAAAGTTAGTGTTAATATTTGTTTGTGTGTGAAAAATGCAAAAAACTAATTTGAATGCCAATTTTGGCCAGTGTTTGTGACTAAGTGGCTACTAAAAAAGACTGAACATACCCCATTTGCAATACCTTGGGTTGTCTACTTTTACAAATGGTTTGCCATCATGGGGGTAATTCTCATTCCTGGGATAGCATACGGTCGCAAAGGCAACGTAGCCAATCTGGCGAATTTCAATGTGAAAAAAACTGAAACACAAGCTTTATATTTGACCCTGCAACTTTTGAAAACTCCATAAACTCCGGCACATGGGTGGTTCTGTTATACTCAGGAGACTTCGCTGAATACAAATATTAGTGTTCCAAAACCGTAAAACGTATCACAAGAATTATATCGTCAGTGTAAGTGCCTTTTGTGTGTGAAAAATGCAAAAAAAGTCACTTTCACTGATGATATCATTGTTGTAATACATTTTACTGTTTTGAAACACTAAAACAGTACCCCCCATGTACAGGTTTTATGGTGTCTTGGAAAGTTTACAGGGTTAAATATAGCGCTATAAAATTAAATTCTATGGACTTTCTGCCTGGGTTATCAGGCAGGTCCTGCAAATTGTAATTAATAACATGACTTAAATATGTAAAAATATTACAAAAATATATATGTAGAATTAAAAAATACAAAATATATATATATATTTATATATATATATATATATATATATATATATATATATATATAGTGTGTGTGTATATATATATATATATGTTTTGTTTTTATTTCTATAGTGGTGTATATATATATATATATATAGAGTGATATATACATATATATTTATGTATATGGATATATACATTATTTTGTTTTAAGTGTATTTTGATATCAATATAAAATATATATATATATATATATTAATATCAAAATACATTTAGAATTGAATTACACATATATATATATTAATTGTATTATTTTTTTATTATTCATTTTTAACGTATTTATATATTTTTATTTTATATATATATAAAATTATAATTATATATATTTAATTAATATCATTCTATGTGTATTTTGATATTAATATATATAATGATATATCTATATACATTAATATTAAAATACACTTACACAGTGTATGTGTGTATATATACTTAGATATTTATATATATATATATATATATATATATATATATATATATATATGATCTAAGTATATATTGTTTTATTTTACACTGTTTTAATTAAATTTTATTTTATTTCAGGCAGCATGGGGACAACCTGTCATTCCAGGCACTCCCCTTGCTGGCACTGCTATGGATGGCTATTCCGTCCATGTGATCGTGAGGTCCTCGCAAGGACCTCGCGATCACATGGCCCAAGAGGACCAGATCGGCAGCAGGGGGGACTCCCTGGGATGCCAGGTAAGTACCCCATCATGATTGCAGGCGTGGGATCGCCGGCGAGCAGGTAAGTGTGAAGGACGGCGTGGACGTGCTATGCCGCCCGCCAGTGTTTAGAGCCGGGTTCCCAAGGACGGCACACCCACCATCTTTAAGGGGTTAAAAGAACACTCTAAGCTCCATAACCACTAAAGTGAACTGTAGTCAATCTAAGTAATCTAAGTAGTGGAACCGCATATGGCAATAACTTGATTTCTTAACTGGAATCTGCTAGGTACTGCTGCCTGCTTCTCTGAAGTAAAAGATCTCTTCATGGAGCCAAGTTCAGAGCTAAGCTCATTGGCTGAGAGCCATCAGCTGATGCTTTCCATCAATGAGATGGCCTACACTACAAGATTTAATTCATATGCTACTTCTAATCTACTTCTAGCTACTTCCTGCTGCAGGGAGGCAGGAAGCAGATTTTGAAAGTAAGATCTTAAACCATTACTAAATGTTTTGACTACTTACAGTGGGTGAGCACCACAGCAGTTCTAGCACCACCACAGTATGATGTGCTTTTATGGTGCTTCGAGTGTTCCTTTAACATTGAGGTTTTACTGATTATAATCAAGCCAGGAAATGTTTAATTTATTTTAAAAAGTAAACATTACCACTCCATAAAACAGGGGACTTATACAATAGCAATGTATACCACATTAAAACTGATTTTGCTAATTAATATTTGCTTAGATACAGTGGAACCTCGGTTAACGAATGCCTTGGTAAATGAAAAATTCGGTTTACAAATGAAAATACATTAACAAAAATGCCTCGATTTACGATATTTTTTTGCAATACTAAGCAAGTGTCCCGGTGTATAGCTCCGCCCCCCTGCATACTAGAGTCTGGGTAGCACGTGAGTGTGGAGGTGTTGGAGAGGTTTTTGAGCCATCTGCAGCAAGTTTTGGAGCCTTTTTGGTGCATATCTCAAGAGGTGGAAAGGTAGGGAGCTGAGCTTAGTTGTTTGCATGCCTTTTACTGTGTGTTCTGAATTGTGGGGTGATTTCCATACCAGCTCATGCGCTGTGCATGGCTTTTACTGTGGTTTCCATGCCAGCTCATGTGCTGTGCATGCCTGTTACTGTGTGTTTTGCATTGTGGGGTTGTTTTCCATGCCAGCTCATGTGCTGTGCATGCCTGTTACAGCTCATGTGCTGTGCATGCCTGTTACTGTGTGTTTTGCATTGTGGGGTTGTTTTCCATGCCAGCTCATGTGCTGTGCATGCCTGATATAGCTCACGTGCTGTGCATGCCGGTTGCTGTATGTTTTGCATTGTGGGGTTGTTTTCCATGTCAGCTCATGTGCTGTGCATGCCTGATACAGCTCATGTGCTGTGCATGCCGATTGCTGTATGTTTTGCATTGTGGGGTTGTTTTCCATGCCAGCTCATGTGGGTGTAAAGCTTTCTTTTTTTTGCACACTTGCAGTGACGGAGGTATCATGGCACCCAAGAAAGCAGCAGAAGCTGGGAAGAGGAAGGAGATGATTCTGATTTAGGACAAGAAAGAAATAATCAGGAAGCATGAAGGAGGAATGCGATTGACTGACCTCGCCAAAGAGTATGGAAGGAGTGCGTCCACAATCAGTACAATCCTAAAGATGAAAGAGAAGATAACTGAGAGAGATGCAGCCAAGGGAGTCACCAGGGTCTCCAAGCAACAGCCACCTGTTCTGGAGGAGGTTGAGAAGTTGCTCCTGCTCTGGATTGAACAGAAGCAGCGTGCAGGGGACTCAGTGACTAAGGTGATCATCTGCAAAAAGCCTTGCATGCTGACCTCCTCAACCAACAGCCAGGAACGTCAGCAGATGCAGAAGGCTTCAGGGTCAGGAGGGGGTGGTTTGAAAGGTTCAAGGCCAGATCTGGCATCCACAGCGTGATCAGACATGGAGAGGCTGCAAGTTCCGATGTTGCTGCAGCTGAGGAATTTGCTACGGCGTTCCTGGAGGTCATGGTTTCAGAGGGCTACCTTCTTCAGCAGGTTTTCAACTGCGACGAGACTGGACTCTTCTGGAAGAGGATGCCAAAGCGTACCTTCATCACAGAAGAGGAGACCTCATTGCCTGGCCACAAGCCGATGAAGGACCATCTCACCCTCCTGTTCTGCGCCAATGCCAGTGGGGACCTTAAGATCAAGTCCCTGCTTGTCTTCCATTCAGAGAACCCATGGGCCTTCAAGAAACACAAGGTGAACAAGGAGCAGTTGAGTGTTTTGTGGCAGTCTAACCCAAAGGCTTGGGTCACATGCCTCTTGTTTGTGAAGTGGGTCAATGTGGTTTTTTGGTCCTGCTGTCAAGCAGTACCTTGTGGACAATAACCTGCCGCTGAAGGCCATGCTGCTCATGGACAATGCTTCTGCTCGAGGAAGACTTGTTGGAGGACTTTAACTTCATCAAGGTCATGTTCCTTCTGCCTAACACCACCCCACTACTCAAGCCAATGGACAAGCAGGTCATCTCCAATTTAAAAAAAAAAAACACAAGGGAGCTTTTCCAGTGATGCTTTGAGATGACAGATCGATCAAGCCTCACCCTCCATGAATTTTGGAGAGAGCATTTTGACATTGTGAGCTGTATGCAGATTATCACCATTGTCGGGGCCGGGGTCAGCCAGACAAACCTAAATTCTGCTTGGCACAATCTGTGGCCAGACTGTGTTGTGAAACCTGCCTTCAGTGCTTCTGCACCTGCACCAGAGTCAACAGTGTTGGAGGAAATTGTTTCCTTGGGGAGGACCATGGGCCTGGAGGTGTCTGAGGAGGATGTCTATGAGCTGGTGGAGGAACATGATCGTGACCTAACCACCGAGGACCTAGTGGAATTGCAGAAGGAGCTGATGGAGGAGCAGATCTCATTTGAGGAGGAGGAGGAAATGAGTGAGGAACAGCTCTCTTCCATGGAAATCAAGGAGGCATGCCATATGTGGGTAAACCTACAGACTTTTGTACAGCAGCACCACCCAGATAAGGCTCTAGCCCAGAGACTTGTGATCAGTTTTGACACAGACATCGTGTCCCCTTTCCGAGGGATGCTTAAAAGGCGCCAGAGGCAGCAGACAATGGAAAGGTTCTTACAAAACCAGCCTAGACATGAAGAAGAACCTGCTTGTGTTAGTGCTGAAATAGTTTTTAAATTTTCCATGTTTTCCTGTTGACGTGTGATTTATGTACAGTTGAAGTGCACTGTACCATGTTACCAACAGTATACCATGTTTTAAAAGTTGGATGTTTGAAATGTTATTGCTTGATTAATCATGTCCCTGTACAGTATTTATCCCTTTAAAGTGCACTTTATAAAGAGTTTTGAACAGATAAAATACTTTTTTTTTTTTTAACCTTTTTTCTCACCTCCGGAACACATTATTTGTTTTTCAGTGCATTCCTATGGGAAACCGCGTTTCGGTTTATGACTTTTTCGCAATACGAAACGTCCCGGAGAACGCATTAAATTCGTAAACCGAGGTTCCACTGTATTTTAATTCAGTCTCCAATTCACTATTTACAGGGTTAGTTACTAAATGGCAAATTTTGGCAAATTAATACCAAATGTCAATATTGAGGTAAAAATAGCTATCAGCTATAGACACAGCATGTCTATTTTTTCCCTCAGTTTTGCCATTTGGAATTAATATGAGACAATTTGAAGCTCAGTGAACAACCCAATAAAAAAATAAAAATAAACACTTGTATGACACAAATACACGTACAAACAATTAATAAAAAGTTCCTATTCCCAAACAAGTTATTCATTTTATTCTAACAAAAATCCCTAAGGATGTAGTAGAAATGTAAAGCAGTTGTGGTAACTAGAAGTATGTTCAGAGTTAAAGGACCTGTAAGATAAATATTAGTGACCTTTCTGATCCAACGTGATTGAAGTGTGTTTATGGGGGATTTCTGTACCGTGTAAAAATGACACCTTTGCACTTTATAAATCTATTCCAGAAATGTGCAATGCTAATGTAGTAAAACCATGTGTTGGGATAAATTACTTGAATTCCTTTGCAATGTGCTTAACCTTTTGAAGAGCAGAATTTTTGTGACTTGTAGAAAAAAAAGAGGACACTTTCACAGTAGCAATCGGTAGTGTGTGTTGTTTTCACATATTCACTTCTTTCAAACAAGCAAAAAAAAAGATAGTTATCAATTGAATGTTTTGGCATACTGTAAACCATAATGACTTATAATATTAATAATAATGCAAGAAAACAAAATAAAAGGTGCTAAATAACATTTTGTAAATAATTATCAACCATTGCCTTTTTAGTCACTAACCAATGAATGTTGATGACTTATGGCTATTTGACAACCAAGTTATAAAATATAGGCCTTCAAGATAACAAAAAAACAAACAAAAACAAAAAAAACAAAATATGAAAAAAGATTTAGCTAAATTAGTGTAAAATTGCCAATGCAAGCTAGATTCTATTAGGTAAGTTTATATTTTTCTTTTTCTCATAGAATAACTTCAGTTACGCAAATCCAACCCTCAGTTGGAGTAATATTATTATTGTTGTTATTATTATTGTCATTTATACTTATTCCACAGTGCTTTACAATAGTATAAAGAGGGGGATTTAAAAAAACAAATTAAAAAACATTCACGAGTACCCCAAAAGCAACAGGCTACATACCTATTTTTTTTTATTGGCTATTTTAAAATTGAAATTAAGTGTATGTAGTTTTGTCAGATCCGACTAGCATTTTTTAATACATAAACTATCTCAAAGAATGTATAAATGCAATTTTGTATTTCATTTTGCAAGTTAACATACTACCTCCTTCATACTTATATATGCTTAAACATTTACTTGTGAATTTTAAAAATTATGTAACAGTATATCAGGTAATCATAATATAATTGGAAAAGTCTGCAGAAATTCAGAGATATTGCATAAAATAATACTGATAACAGACATAAAACATTCAAGTCTCATGTAGCAATAATAATAATTATACAGTAGCAGAAAGTCTCAGTTCTAAGGTGTTAATGTCAAGTTTTAATGTTCACAGACTGAGCATGGAAATTGCCGGAGACTGTATTCCTCATTACAAGTAATGAAAGCATTCTACAGACCCCTGGCAGGAGATTATACAAACGGACACGATCTCCTGTGAATTGGCTACAATTTGACTTTCATCCTGAAATTTTTATTTTAACTGAAAGACAGACATATTGTAGCAAGAGATATTTGCCAAAAAGATATCACTTTTCAAGCAAAGTCCTACATGATATCACAGTCAAAGACTTGGTTTACTGAAATATAAAGAGTATTATCCTGATGAATTTTTTTCAAATAAATAAATATATATATATATATATATATATATATATATATTACATGTGCACCAGTGAAATTTTAGTTTCGTACGAATGCATTCATACTGAATATAAATTTCAATCGTCCAGTCCGAATTCAGTAAAAAATAATTTGTTTTCATCCATTAGGGCGAAAAAAACACTGCGCATGTGGAAAAAAAAGCAAGGAGGACCCGGCAGCGGGTTGCTACAACTATTGGTTACACGTACTCTTACCATAGCTCTCTATCACTTCTATATAAGATACTGACCTGTTCCTCCCAGGTCCCTAATCATGAGCGGTGGGTGGGGACCTTAACAGACAATGGGGTGGGGACCTGTTGTCCTCCCTCCAAGGCCCCACCCATGAGCAGTGGGCGGGGGCCCTAATTGAAAATAAGGGGGGACCTATTGTCTCTCCCCAGGTTACGATCCATGAGCGGTGGGTGGGGACCCTAACAGACAATGGGGGGGACCTCTTGTCCTCCCCCCATGGCCCCCACCCATGAGTGGTGGGTTGGGGCCCTAAATATCAATAAGGGGGGCCTATTGTCCCCCCTGGCACCCACCCATTGGAGGCAGGTAGGGACCCTAAATGACAATAAGTGGGGGACCTATTATCTTCCCCCAGCCCCCACCCATGAGCGGTGGGTGGGGGCCCTAAGTAACAAAAGAGGGGGACCTATTGTCTCCCCCCAGCCACCACCCATGAGCAGCGGGTGGGGGCTAAATATAAAAAATACCCCCCCACAAGTGACTATGGGTCCCCAAACCCGTAGTCATCCCTCCCCAATAAAATTAAACCCTAACTACCCCTCACCCTAAAATTAGTGAGGGGGGAATTAAAAAACCAAATACCTTTAAATAAAAAAAAATTATACTTACCATTAGATGTCTTCTTTTTTCTTAAACCTTCTTTTTCAACCCCAAAAAAGGCCAAATAAAAAGTCATAATTCCCGTCGAACTTTGAAAAAAACAAAAAAACCTGAGCGCAAAAAAAAACATGCAGAAAAAAGAAAAACCTGATGAAAAAAAATAATAATCCATCTTCACCCAGTGAGGGCACCGTGCAGACCGAGCTCCACAGGGCGGGGAAAAGTCTTATGAAGTCCTTCCCACTCCCTGCAATTTGACTCCAAGTCAATCAATCAGAGTGCTGTGACAGGTAAATGTAGAGATTTACCTGTCAGTCAGCCTATATAAGGTTTCTCACGCCCGGTGAAGCTCATTCTGCGCGGAGTCCTGTTTTTTTTAATTTTATGTTATTATTTATATAGCGCCAACAAATTCCGCAGTGCTTTACAGTGGGTGGATGAACAAACATGTAGTTATAACCAGACAAGTTGGACACACAGGAACAGAGGGGTTGAGGGCCCTGTTCAATGAGCTTACATGCGAGAGGGAGTGGTAAAGTGACACAAAAGGTAAGGATAGTATTAGACTAATGACAGTTGCAAGAGAAGAATCAGGTGGGAGCTATTAACAGGTTAATTGATACGCTTTTATGAAAAAGTGGGTTTTTAATTATTTTTTTGAACGCGCATCTAATGGATACCCTTTAATTAATTAGGGTTCTTACCCGCTGCTCATCGGTGGGGACCTGGAAGGGACATTAGGTGTGTGTCCCACCTTTATTTAATTAGGGTCCCCACCTGCCGCTCATGGGTGGGCACCTGGGTGGGACATTAAGTGTCCCTCTCTTTATTTAATTATTTATGGTCCCCACCCACCGCTCATGGGTGGGGATCTGGGGGGACATTAGGTGTCCTCTCCCTTTTATTTAATTAGGGTCCCCATCCGCTGCTCATGGGTGGGGACCCCTTTATTTAATCAGTTATGGCCCCCACCCGCAGGTCACGGGGAGCCTGGGGGGACACTATTTCCCCCCCATTTATATTAATAGCCTTCACCCGCGGGTCATGGGTGGGGGTGTGGGGGAGGCACTATGTCCCCCCATTTTAGTTATTCGAGTTCCCCACCACTGGCCAGGTCCCCCCTTATTGCACTAGCGACTGGGCAGCAATAGCTGCACAGTCATTAGTAGTTTTAAATGACAGCGAGCAGGCACTGGCCGCTCGCTGTTTAGGTGACATGTCCCTACTTGCAGCATGTCATAAGTAGGGGCATGCGGGAGGATTTAACCTCCCTTTTATTAATATGAGGGTCATAGTGACCCCCATTGGTTTTAATGTGGGGGGATTAGGAATTTTTAATATTTATAACAAGGAGAGAGCTGACAGCTCTACCGGCTCCCTCCTTCCTTTTTTTGTTTTGCGCCTGCTCAGTGTTATTTTCATCAAGCACAGGTTAAGTTACTTAACCCATGCTTCTAAGAGTCTCTTAACTGCACGAGTTAAGTCTCAAGCTGCAAGGAGAACCAGTGGTTTTTGTTTCTCCTCCGTGCTGTGGGGGTTAATTCTCCTGCAGCACAGAGTCTATTAAATGAAAGAACTGAAACGAAAAGGTAATGCATTCGGTATTTGCCCTTTCGTTTATATTTCGTATGTAGGACTTTCGTTTACGTTTTAGTAAACGAATACGAAAAAGTCAGAAATTTCGGACGAAATCGTGTTCATCTGAAAATGAATGCACGTCTCATATATATATATATATATCTGTGCTCTAAGATTTATAAATTGAGCAAAATTATTGAGCAATTTAATATTCATATATCAATAATGAGTTTCATAAAAAACATGGATCCTAATTTTTACAATAAGATATAAGTATATACACCAAAAGAGAGAACAAGTGAGAGAGAGACAAACAGAACACATTTTAAGAGTGAGCAAGCAAAAGAGATTGCTAATATTTATCTGTGAAAAAAAAACTATAAAACAATGGAAACAAGAAGTAATGGAGATTTTTTAGTCATTTTATTTTCCATAAAATCAGTCCAGCTTTAAATTCAGCTTTTTAGATCTTTTCATGTTTATGTTTATTCTCTGATAGCTCATTGTTTTCAGAATTTTTATATTTAGATGTGTGACATTTGTGACACTACAAGTGACAATCTGCATTCTCTTCCGTGAGATCTCCACTGATAAGAGACAATGTAATTTGCCCCTGGTTATGCATTAAGAATGTAATTCTTCTACATTGCATAACATAGTCTAAGCGTTGTCATTATACTCAACATTTTAGCTGACAAGTTAGACAAGAAGGCTAGATTCCATTATAAGATAAGAATATATCTGGTAATTTAATAGCAAGTTTTCCCATATAGGTCAATAGAAGAACTGTTATTCAGTTATCGAGTAAAACTCATCAGAGTTATGCACTATAGTGTGAATTGTCTGGAATTCAGTGTATTTTTAAATTTTAGGCAAGAATAACTAAATTATGGAAAAAATGTACGTCAGCTGATGTTTCAGTTTGGCTATAGTTCGGTCTATAATTTGAAATTCACTTTAAATATACTTTGATTTTCTTGTATTTCCCACATCCACTGTAAATAAGACATAAAACAAATAAACATATAACATTTATTTTGCAATACTTGACTACATTATGCCATCATATTCCTAAAGCTGCCTAACACATGAAAACAAAATTAATAAATGATGGGATCCTTTCAACATAAAATAAAAAAATAAACTAAATTTAGAACTCAGATCTTGCAACCGAAATGCATGAGTAGGTCCATATTTTACAAAACTCATTATCCACCTTTATTGAACTTTTTCTGTTCATTTCAGATAGGGTGTTGTAGTCAATTGGCCTGGATCACATTCTTCAAACATTAATTTAATTCTTCATTTCCCCAGGGGAAATGGCTTCATTGGTAATCATTACTTCAGTTGAGTAGGATAGAAAGTTTTGCACTTGGGTTACTTTTTCCCCAGGTTTATTTCATTATTTAACATGATTAATCCAATTTAATGTATGTAAATCAACTTGTGATACTTATATATGCAGATGTTACCACTGCAATCAGGTTATTTAAAAATAGTATTAACTTTCTTATTTAATATTGTGAAAATTATATTCTAAAAAGCAGAATTGCTGACTATTTGCCTATAATTTAAGTGTAAAGATCTTATAACAAGCGTTGTTAATATGTATTCTCTTGTAGACAGCAGATTATATTGAAATTGACGGTCAAGATAGTCAGACAAATCTCTAGATTAATCAAGGGCACTTATTTCCATATTTAAATTTAACCAGCTGAGAATGTATAAATGTAGGGCATTTATAACACTGTGCATTGTCAAAAGTGGAGATTAAGTTGGCCTCATTTAAAAGATAGTGTTGAATATATTTAACATTTGAGTTTGAATTTTGACATTGTGCTTCGTCGGTTATTATGAGTTTTATCGCTAAACACAAATTACCATGGTAACGTAGAATGAGGACAGCCTTCCATCTTCCTTAATTAAAACACGTTTTAAAAAAAGTCTATTTCACCTCTCTGAACATTGCTTAAAATATATAAAAATGTATACAGTGTAGGGATAGTACTTCTTATTAAATGCATGTGCATCCTTTTTTGGAAGTATAAACAGAATTTACTTGAGACCGTATATTTAAAGCAAAATGAAAAATTCTTACTTTTAAGTCTTTATTTAACTTATGTGACTATAAATTATGCTCAGCCCCCCACACTAGTGTTGGTAAAGGCAATGCCAATCCTTTAGCAAAGGAACAGATGCCCAAATAGCTTTAGTAATTTCCAGTTTAAAAATACATGGCTGGCAAAGGCACTTTTGTATTGGGACTTCGGATCTAACAACAACACGCCTCTATCTTTGTCAAACGCTGGTTAGACCTGTATATTTGGCCAGGATTTTTCCTCACTCTATCTATATCTTAAACAAGCTAGACCTCTGATCCCACCACATCAGCCCTAGCTACTACCATAAATCTCTGGAACAGAATTATTAAAACATTTGTAAAACCCAAAAGTAGATTTTCTGCATTTCTAACTCACCTTTGTTCTGATTCTTTTTCTTTCTCTTTTTTTTCTTCTTGTATTTCCATCATGGACTGATGGACTATCACCCTGTCTAATTATTACTACTATCTAATACTACTTCTATCATACCCCCTTTACCCTTACCCTGTTTACTGTTGATGGGTAAGGTCCACGTTTCTAGTTAGTTTCCTGTTCTTTTCCTTTTTTTTGTTTACCCCAACATCCCAGTTGGCTGCAAAGTAAGAGAGAAGCAGTCCATAACATCTGAAGTACCAAAGGTTACTTACCCCAGGACTAGGCTAGTTGAGAGAAAATTCTCAAAGTGGGACAAATAATACTGTCTTATTATGAAAATACCTAATTAAATTATCTTGTCATGATAGTATACCAAATTAAAGAAATTATAGGGTTTAGGGCTCAATTAAGAATGCATTAGATAAAAAAAAAAGATAATCCGTTGCCAAAAAAATTCTCAAACACAGCGACTCTGATAAATTCTGCTCTGCTTTAACTGGCACCAAGGCCGGCGCGTCAGTTACATGGATTAGGCAGCCGTTTATGGCATGAGGTCCAGGGAGTGCAGTGCCTGGGTGACCGGCATGAGAGGAGCACAGTGCTCCCTTCCTGCCAGTCTCTGGATGTAGCATTGCCGAGCCGCAGAGCGTGGTAGAGGAGTGTGTTTCCCTCTTCCCAGTCTGACATGAAGTGCTCACTAAGTGCACTGAACTGCTCCTGTTAGACCAAGTAGAGGAAACAGGAGTTCTTCTACCCCGTATGTGGCTCGGCCATGCTACGTGGGGGAGTGAAGTCAGCAGGTATGGGGGAGGGGGAGGGGGAGGAGAAGCTCAAAGAGGACGAGGATGAGAGAGAGGCACACAGAGGGCTGGAGGAATGAGAATAGAGGCACACATAAGGGTGGGGAGGGAGAGGTACACATAGGGCTGGGGGAAATGCACACAGAAGGCTTAAAGAAAGAGAAGCTCACAGAGGGCTGTAGGGGAGGGAGACACACAGAGGGCTGGGGTAGAGAGGCACAAATAGGGCTCGGGGAGAGAGGCATACAGAGTGCTGATGGTGGAGATCTGGGGGGATAAAGAGACTGACAAACGTGCTATGGGTAAGAGACACAGAGGGGCGGGGGAAGTGAAAGAGACACACAAAGATGTTGGGGACAAAAAGACACACAGAGGTGCTAGGGTACAAAGAGACATACAGAAGGGCTGGGGAGAATAAAGAGAAACAGAATAGATGGGGAGGACAAAAAGACAGAGAGGGGCTGGGGTGACAAAAAGACACACAGAAGGACTGAGGAGGACAATGAGACACAAAGAGGGGCTGGGGAGGACAAAGAGACAGAGCGCCTGGAAGGGCAAAGAAACACACAAAGGTGCTGGGGAAAGAGCCTAGGGCTTGAAGTTGTCATGTATTGACCCTGACTGGCACCTTTCTCCTAAGTAGTGAATTAACAAAATAGTTCTCAAAGCAGCTCGGCAACAGTCCCTTAACACAGTTTATTGATGCAACACTTGAAACTGCATTATTAATAACTTGCCATAAATCTTAACAAAACACCTTTGAAGTTCATCGGCAATCTCCAACCTGTATAGCTCTCTCTGAGAGTGTTAATTGAAATATTTTCACTATTTCTGTTTTCCCTTATCCATAGATGACTATGCAAGCCACATCTATGCCCCACTAAAAATATAAATAAAATTTAAAAAAAAAAGACATGCATGAAAAAAGACTCAACATTTGTATTCGGACTAATATAGTACTATAGTCGTTGCTGGCCTCCAGGTGTGGTGGGACTCATTTTGTATTGCACAGCCATGCTACAATTCTGCCGTCCCCCCATGTGTTCCATATTAATGGTTAATAAGTGTATAGGATTTTAGAAAAATATCTCTTTCCGTCTCATTAGAGATTTTGCCTTTTAGCAAGTTGAAACCTAAGAGATTTGTCTTGACATGTAAGGCGAGCTTATACTTTACTTGGACATTGGAGTGATACTAAAAACTTCTAGTTATCTAAATGTGTATAGGGATTTGAAATAGTGCACAGGTACCATTTTTCTTCTGCCTTTTGTACAAGGTACATATTATTACTCCTTCAGTCTTTAGATCCTGGTGAAATCTTAACTCCTTTTTTGAACATTTCCTATGAAAAGGAAGTGTCTAACTGATTAAACTACGATGAAAGATTGGAATTGAAAACAGGAAAATGACAAGGGGAAACCATAAAAAGACACCTATTCTTACTACTAACCTTACCAGTGGACCAAGGTCATATATTGCAGAGGAAACTTGGATGATAGTATACAAAATCACACCGTTTTAGTTATATGAGGAATATTCTTCCATTAAATATTTTGGTTTGCATTCAAAAAGTTGAAACAGTACAAGTGACTTATTTTTAAAATAAGCATACCAGAAATGAAGCTGTTAACTAGTGCGTTATTTTGGCCGGCCGAGTGTCATGCAAAGCATGACATTACTCATCAATGCACGAATCACCCATATGATACCTATGTTATAATGTGTTCACGTTTTATGTTCAGCCTGTAAAGTATAGAAAGCCACAATCAATTATTACTTTTAACCCCTTAAGGACACAACTTCTGAAATAAAAGGGAATCATGATGGAATATTTCCGTCATGTGTCCTTAAGGGGTTAAATACTGTTCAATAAGTTTTAAATTAACTTTTTTTAATAAGTGTTACTTTTATTAAGTGAACATACATACACAAGCAAAGCAACACATTCAATACTTTTTGAAGATATATGTAGAGAGAACAATATGTCATATTATGTCATATATGTCAGCAAAACAATATATATATTTATTTTATAGTTGTAAAACAAAAAGAGGCTACAAGGTATATAATAAAAAATATACAGCAAAAATATCTACTTGCTGGACAAATCATTTTCTTAGTTATATAGAAGTAATGATAAGTAGTGAGAAAAAAGATAACACCCCAAATCTGGCAGTTCAAAAGCTATGATCACCTTTGGCCAAACTAACATAGGGACTAATGGAACTCCAGGCATATGTCCCATATATATATATATATATATATATATATATATACACTGCTCAAAAAATAAAGGGAACACTTAAACAACACAATATAACTCCAAGTTATCAAACTGTCCACTTAGGAAGCAACACTGAGTGACAATCAATTTCATATGCTGTTGTGCAAATGGGATAGACAACAGGTGGAAATTATAGGCAATTAGCAAGACACCCCCAATAAAGGAGTGGTTCTGCAGGTGGTGACCACAGACCACTTCTCAGTTCCTATGCTTCATGGCTGATGTTTTGGTCACTTTTGAATGCTGGCGGTGCTTTCACTCTAGTGGTAGCATGAGACGGAGTCTACAACCCATACAAGTGGCTCAGGTAGTGCAGCTCATCCAGGATGGCACATCAATGCGAGCTGTGGCAAGAAGGTTTGCTGTGGCTGTCAGAGTAGTGTCCAAAGCATGGAGGCGCTACCAGGAGACGTGGAGGAGGCCGTAGGAGGGCAACAACCCAGCAGCAGGACCGCTAAATCCGCCTTTGTGCAAGGAGGAACAGGAAGAGCGCTGCCATTTTTGCCCTGCAAAATGACCTGCAGCAGGCCACATATGTGCATGTGTCTGCTCAAACGGTCAGAAACAGACTCCATGAGGGTGGTATGAGGGCCCGACGTCAATAGGTGGGGGTTGTGCTTACAGCCCAACACCGTGCAGGATGTTTGGCATTTGCCAGAGAACACCAAGATTGGCAAATTCGCCACTGGCGCCCTGTAATCTTCACAGATGAAAGCAGGTTCACACTGAGCACATGTGACAGACGTGACAGAGTCTGGAGATGCTATGGAGACCGTTCTGCTGCCTGCTACATCCTCCAGCATGACAAGTTTGGCAGTGGGTCAGTAGTGGTGTGGGGTAGCATTTCTTTGGTGGGCTGCACAGCCCTCCATGTGCTCGCCAGAGGTAGCCTGACTGCCATTAGGTACCGAGATGAGATCCTCAGACCCCTTGTGAGAACATATGCTGGTGCAGTTTGACCTGGGTTCCTCCTAATGCAAGACAATGCTAGACCTCATGTGGCTGGAGTGTGTCAGCAGTTCCTGCAAGACGAAGGCATTGATGCTATGGACTGGCCCGCCCGTTCCCCAGACCTTAATCCAATTGAGCACATCTGGGACATCATGTCTCGCTCCATCCACCAACGTCACTTTGCACCACAGACTGTCTAAGAGTTGGCAGATGCTTTAGTCTAGGTCTGGGAGGATATCCCTCAGGAGACCATCCGCCACCTCATCAGGAGCATGCACATGTGTTGTAGGGCACGTGGAGGCCAAACACACTACTGAGCCTCATTTTGACTTGTTTTAAGGACATTACATCAAAGTTGGATCAGCCTGTAGTGTGTTTTTCCACTTTAATTTTGAGTGTGACTCCAAATCCAGACCTCCATGGGTTGAAAAATTTGATTTCCATTTTTTTATTTTTGTGTGATTTTGTTGTCAGCACATTCATCTATATAAAGAACTATAAAGTATCTCAGAAGAATATTTAATTCATTCAGATATAGGATGTGTTATTTTTGTGTTTCCTTTATTTTTTTGAGCAGTGTGTATGTATATATACAATACTGACATTCTTTGTATTTAAATCAAGTTTATTCTTTATTCCACTTCACGCTGTTCTGTTTGACTAAGCAATGGAATAAAGAATATACTTGATTTAAAAACCCAGAGGGCGGGTGTTGTACTGGAATGCATATAATAACAGTATTTTACCAAGCACTAGGCACGAAAGTAATTTGAAGTCTGAGTGTAGGACATTTTTTCAATTTATTTATTTATTTGTTTATTTATTTATTCTACTTCATTACTCATCCTATGCTGTTTCTCTATGATGGATTTTGTGCAGGGAACAAACTTTCTGTGGACCGGCTGGCTATAAAATAGTTAATGTAACCTGACTTTGTGCACTGTGCAAATGCTCTTGCTGCTTCTATATCTGTTACAGCCCAACATTCTCTTGTTATCATCTGACAGTGTTGCATGTTCCCTTTCTGTTACACACACTCCATCCTTCTCTGTCTTAGTCTCAGTCTGCCTGCTAGTGAGAAGGTAATGAGGGTGGCAGACAGATGAGCTCTGAATAGAGAGAATTCAGAGTTTGTGATCAGTTAGAGAGGGGAGATAAAAGCTGTGGGGCTTGTATTATGGACAGACTGGGATAAGAGTAGGAAGAGAGAGATTTCCATAGGGTATGTTTATTATATTTGATATCATCATTGGCAATTATATAGCGCCAACATATTCTGTAGTGCAATTATAGAAAGGGGACAGGTAACTGACAAACAAAATAATCACAGAGAATAGAGGTGAAAAAGACCCTGATGAAACAAGCTGATATACTATGAAAAAGGGGTAAAAAATGCATACTTTTAAAAATGCATCCTGCCAGTCTAACTCCACCACTACCTCCACTATATACAAGACACTCAGAAGCTCTGGCTGTTATAATGGTTTCTGTTAGAAATATTCTGTAATTACGTCCATCATAATCATCAGGATCAATAGGTTCTTAGTTTAGCATTGGTGATCATGATCAATAGCAGTGCCCAGTCAAGAAATGAAATAGTTGTAACCAAATGATCAGTCCACTTAAATATATGTTGCTTGAACCTGATCAAAGCAGGTCTCAGAAATTAAGATTCTAAAATTAAGCATTTTCTGGAGGTCAAATGCATGAATAAGTCTCTTTATAATCCATAACGAATTTCCCAACAGATTTTTTACTTATCAAATAATTTATCCAAGAAATCTTAAAAGACAGCTGACGTTGCTGATCTTTGAAAAATATGAATGTGCAAATAGCATTAACAGTAGTATGAGCATTTTATACAAACTCCACTTATTAGTACAGAAAAGTTGAAGTATTTAAATTGCAGTTTTTACTTATTCCTGTAGGGGCTGCTAAATCATAATAAAAAGAACACTCCGTTAAAAACAAATACCTTTTGATAAATAATGCAGGGGAACATTTTAAAGAGAATAAAAACAGTATATCTTGCTTCAATATTCTACACAAATGTCAAATGATCAGTTCACATGACTCACATACATTTATTATCCATTTTATTATTAAAGTTTATAAAAAAAAACAGAACATTGCATTGTTAGTTTTAGTTACAAACAAAATACTATGCGTTATGTGGTGCCGAATCAAATTTGTTATATAGATAAATACATTATTCTTGAAAAAGGATTTAGCTATCAGAGAGATGGTTGTTACTTATGCGCCTAGGAGTTACCTCTAAATATAAATCAGACAGACCAAAAAGACAGGAAGACCGAGCAGTAGTGTTACTAATATGATCATTATATACAAGTCGACATTCTGCAGAAAAAAAACCCAAAACCTTCATATCTGATAGAACTGTATGAAAAATAACCATAATCAGCAAATTAACTATATATTTACATAAATTCAAATGGAATAATGTATATCAAGGATATTAAAGTGAATCTTTAATAATGAAAGGTTCAGTTTAACATAAATATTTCCCAAATGGATTTAATATATCATGTATCACAAAGATAAACTATGTATCAATGTTAAATATTTAGATATAAATTCACTTCAACTCTGATCCAGTACTAGCATATCCTCATCTTCATCAGTGTTACACTTCTGTAACACTTACCTACTGCCCGCCTGTGGTCTGCTTTCGTTTGCTTCCCCAAGCAGGGTAAACCTCGTTCATGGTGCTGACATGTTAACATCATTGTTGGCTAAGGAATAACGATAGTAACCACAAGTGGCAGGACACCTGAGTTGCACAGGTCACAGAGTAGCCGATCAGGAGATTTCCCGCTAACCCACTATTGCCTGGTGCTGGCTGACGCAGTGCATGAAAAGTCAAGAGGATCCAAATTGCCCATTGCTCCCATGCAATTTGCACAGAGGGAGAAAGGCTGCCAGGACAGCCAGATGTCAAGCAAGGGCAAGGCGCTAGAAACAGAGCTGTGTCGTGTTCTACTAAGTTCTAGGTAATGTACAGTTTAATGTTAGTCTGCAGTGTGTATATGTCAGTAAGTCTGTGTGTGTCAGTGAGGCCGTATATCTTTGCGTGTGTATATGTTTTAGTGTGTGTGTCAGCGGCTCTGCTGTAGATTGAGTGACAGGCAGTTCTCTTGCTCCCTGTCCTTCTGTTACTCCCCCAGCAGGAGTTTCTCATGGTTGATGAGGGAGCATGGGATGCACTGACCCCAATGTGCTGGAAGTGCAGCCAAATCAACATCAGCATGGAGGATTGCCTTGCTTACAATAGGGGTAGGCAACTGAGGGTAAGTGTTATAGCACTCACAGATCCTCTAGAATTGCAGCAGAGGTCCATGTTGTATTTTTATTTTTTTAACCCCTAAAGGACACATGACGTGTGTGACATGTCATGATTCCCTTTTATTCCAGAAGTTTGGTCCTTAAGGGGTTAAACCACTTAAAGGAACACTCCAGTGCCAGGAAAACAATCCGTTTTCCTGGCACTGCAGGTCCCCTCTCCCTCCCACCCCCATCCCAGGTTGCTGAAGGCGTTAAAACCCCTTTAGTGACTTACCTTTATCTGACATCGGCGCTGGTTCAATGCTTTCCTATGGGGATTGCAGCAACGCTGGAGGTCCTCACATAGTGTGAGGACGTCCAGCGATGCTATAGCACAGAAAATCTGTGCTATAAACCAGGAAGTGCCCTCTAGTGGCTGTTTTGTAGACAACCACTAGAGGAGGAGTTAACCCTGCAATGTAAATATTTACAGTTGCAGGGTTAAGGGTAGTGGGAGTTGGCACCCAGACCGCTCCAATGGGCAGAAGTGGTGTGGGTGCCTGGAGTTTCCCTTTAAAGACCATCATAAACTGAAAACTGCAATATTTACAGTTGCAGGGTTAAGGGTAGTGGGAGTTGGCACCCAGACCACTCCAATGGGCAGAAGTGTTCTGGGTGCCTGGAGTGTCCCTTTAAGGACCATCATACAGTAAAAGTTCCAGCAAGGTTCAATCCCATCTTTTGATGCCTGAGAGTCCCCTCTGTCAGCTGGGGTAAATGTTAGAGGCCCTAGACTGACAGATAAGCATAGCCCTTTAAGTCCATTTAAATTATACGGCTGAGTGATTGTTGTCAGCTGCAGTATTTACGAGTGTGCCCCTGGCCTTGCAGCTGCTAAAATGAGGGAATCCAGGGTATCTTTTTTGATTTTTTTAGGTCCCCTCTGTAAGCTGGGGCCACTATTAATGGCCCTAGGCTGACAGATAAACTATGTGCAGTGCTCTAATTGAGTGTGACACCTTGCTCTTTAATTTAAAATTATCCCCAGTATCAGATAAACTGATCTGGAAAATCAGCATGAGATAAAGTTCCGCCTCTCGTGCTGCAATCACACAGTACAGAGTGCTCATAGAGTTCTCTATACTGTGTGATCTAGAAAATCCCTCTGTTGACATCAGTATGGACTTTCTGAATTAAGAGTAGGATTATGGGTTAGTTAGCGGGTTGGATTATGGGTTGAATTAGCGATTATGGCTTGGATTATACTAATATAAATTTCAGTGCTTAGTTAATAATCCCCTTACAAATAACAAGGGTGCATCTATATGTAAATAGTATATATAATACTACACAAAATGTTAAAAAGATGTCCAGAATATATAAAGCAGTTGTATAGTCTTGCACAAAAACAAAGTCCAGATATTGTTGCAATATGTAGAAGTTCAGAGATATATGAAGATACCTTAGAGAAAAAGAAACATAGAAAGATACATAGTGTAACTCTGTATCAAAATTTATTTCCCAAGACAGAAACTTCCCCCCAAAATAAAAACTCTTACACTATGTAAAATATGGTACTCATCGTGATAGATCGGGCAGGGAAAGGAGCTTCTATCAGATCTGCTCGTGATGTGAAATCAAAGCTGATAGTCTGGTTCCTCCAAAAATGTAACAGCTGCCTGGTGCACACAGGCACGCTGATCACGTTGGTATCAATGGGGAAACACTCACGATCACTTCAGCTCCTATTAAAAGTTCAGATGGTCCTCTGCATATGGGTAGTGTTGGCACCTTATCAACGTGTTTCGCCCTTCTTCCGAGGGCTTTTTCAAGATAGGTGCTCTGAGGGTGGCTCGGCAGTAGTATATTTGGATTATAGGTAGAATTAGTGGTTGTTGGTTAGTTGGTTTAAAGGTTGGAATATGGATTGGATTAGGGCTAATATTAGGGGAAAAGATATATATGGGGTGTCATTGTAATCGAGAACAGTAGTAGCATACAAATATGGGGCGTTTGAAGTAGGACTCGTGTGGTCTGTGAAATATCCCAAAATATAACACATCAGAAAACCCCCCCACAAAAACATTAATATTTTGACCTAAATTTGTGATAAAATGGTTAAATGGAGAGTGTCAAAATGCTCTTAGTTACAGAGCCTGGGGGTCAGTCCATTTTTTGGCACAGAAGTCTATGCTTTTATTGACAAGTGAGAGTAAAATTTATTTTTTTAAGTGAGTACACTGACACAATTCTATTGTAACTGATTTATTTTTCAATCAATTTTTACAAATAAAAGTCAGCTGAAAAAATGATTTGAAATCAGTTCCAGATAGGAGTTTGATGGTGGCTCGAGCTTGTCCCATCTATAGATTGAAAAGTAAGAGTAGAATATTATTTCATCTTCAATTTTGAACTAATCCATCTTGAGTCAAATTTTACAGCCCTCTTAATGCTGATTGGCTATTTAAAGCATTGCTCCTTGACAATTGACTTGAAAAAAAAAAAACATTTGTCAAGTTCATAGTCCGCACGAAAAGTGCCGTACGGGGAACTTAAAAACTAAAACAGGTCCTTTGTCCAATAAAAAAAAAATTAAACAACTAATACTGTTCCCAGATTATAAACAACGCCACGTGTATGCTTCCACATCCCCACGTTGCTCGTAGCTTACTTGTCTTACTTGATTTTGCTACTGTGATTCAGGTAAGTCTATGTTTTAAGCTGAATCTTTTACTTTCGGAACAGACGTATATCCCAAGATCTATTTAAAATGAGAAAATAAAGAAAAACCTTTCCTATGCTAGACTGTTAATCCACACTCTAAAGAGTCCATCAGTGGGTGCAGCATTGAATATCTGGAACATCTTAAGAATATGGCAGCATTAGCAATTGGTAATATTGTAGAGGTAAGTGCATTTTATTTGCATCTCCGCTGTTTTTCTCATCCCATTAAAATGTTATTATAAAAGTGACAGCTTCTTTTTAACAACTATTTTAAATGCTACCATACTGCTAAATGATTATTTTTCTGTACACTATGGTTTATGTTTATTTTACCAGCTTGCAGGTCATTCATATTTTTTTAAAGCATATTTCAATGTGCTGAATATAAGGATTCACATGGGATACCAGAACAGGACAAACCGTGTCAGTCTGATATTTGTGGGAAAATTAGCTATAAAGGACTGGTTCAACATTATTGTTATGGATGGATTATTTTTCTACCAAAAGTATTAAAAGAATGCGGTACATTCACAAGGGAAAATTAAATGTCTTTGGTTTTATACCCATACAAGTGTGTATAGATGTATCTGAGTACACAGATATGGGAAGTGACATTTTTAATAATGTGGAAATTTCAGAATTATTTATTTTTTTAGATTCGATGGAAAATTATAGTCTCAATCATTGGTATCTTTGAAGCCACAAGGGATTTTTTTTCCTGTTACCATAGTGAAAACAGACTATAGGATACTCTTCTATTAACTGGAATTAAAATTGATGCAATAGTCATGTTACACAATTATGCTCTTTATGAAAAGTAATTACCACTGCTCATGTAAAAGGCTAAAAATAATAACATTTTATATTATTATTAAAATGCACATCACAAAATAAAACAAAACAATAAATAAAAAAATGAAAATGTATCAGAACAATTTCTAGCCTGCAGTGACGGTTGCACAGCCCGGGTTTCTACTCTGCTTATTTGATTTGAAAGTTTGTCACTATCGTAAGAAATAGAGTTCTTTAAAATATATCGGTCCTGGCCCAGTATTCCAATTTTGTAAAGGTGGATCCAACGATCACAAGGCGTTTGATCCCCCCCAGATTTATTCAAGTGATAGTGGCACACATTCCATTCAAATGCAGTGAGTTTACTAGCAATGTTATTGTTTCTTATATCTTTTAAAGGTCTCAGATGCTCTGCACTTTTTTTAATGTTTTTAAGGTGCAGCTCAAGATATTTTTCAGCCAGACAAGCCTTTACCAGTAATATTTTGTGTTTTATTGTCATTTTGCACACTGATTTTTTATTTATTACATATATATTAGTGCCAACCAGAGCCTTAACTGCTGGTTGTTTGGCACTCAGAAGTTATCAGTGCTCTCCTCCAATGTGTCCAATAAGCCTTTAAAACAATATCAGCAGGTGATCCCCGATAATTAAATACAGTGCCAGGATGTTTTTTTATTTAACTACAATCATATATTTTGTTCTTTACAGGAAGCAGGTACCATGATTTAAGGTCATATTCCAGCACCACTTCCTTTTTCAAATGAAGCCTCTAAGGGGAAGTATGATGGAGCCTATACAATGCAATGCACATTTTCTTCAAAGAAGATTCTGAACTTCCTATTCTTCTGATGAGTAAAATTGAAGGATTACTCCAACAAAAAACACTATTTTATTAAAACACTGATTTTGGTTGGAGTAACATTTGCTGACATTGTCCGCCTCCTTGTAAAAAAAAAAAAAAGGAACTCTCACATTTGATCCAGTCCAATTTTCCTCTGGTGATGTCACTGACCCTCATGGTACTGAGAGGAACATACCGGAGAACAGGCTGAGGAAGGACATAGGAATTAGTCTTATTGTCATTAGTCATTTGTCATCAGCCTTTTACGCACAGAAGTGACATTAGCTAGCTTTCAATGATAAAAAGGGAATTGGGGGCACACCCAGAGAATGCATTTCTTAGCAGTAGTGCTAGTGAGAGACCAAATTGTTTTACAAAATATAGATTAAGGAACAGCATACACACAAAAATACAGGTTTAAATTTTACAAGGTTACTTAAAATCAATTATCCCAGCAAACAAATATGGGGATTCAGTTCCACCATATGGTCATAATATGTTATTGTGTAGTGGTGTTGCCTAACAAGATCTAGCCATACGATGGAATCCCCATAATGTTTGTCTTGGTGCCCGATACCACAGGACACTTTCAGAAGTCTTGTGGAGTTCAAGCCTCAACACATACGAGCTGTTATGGAAACACGACATGGACCTGCGCGATATAAGGCAGGTGATTTTCATTTTGTGGCTGATCAGTGTGTATATTTAATTATGGTTAATAAGATGTGTGTATGTGGCTAATTATGCATGCAGGCAATAACGACTGTTATTGTATGTGACCAAGTTACTGTTAACACTTTTTATATTTATATTTATTCAGTACATCAAATTATTATTAATTTTTTTAATTGAGCAATTTTATGCCATATCAGACTAATACATAATGTGTCAGCTAGATTGATTTAACCTAAAAAGACATAAATGTATTCATGTATTTTGTCAAACCAACATATACACACAGACATATAAACACATACAGATATATAAATATTTGAGTCTACTTGGTATACTCTATATACACCTTTTCATCTGTGTCACAATTGTCCTTTTGAACTTACAACAAAAAACAATCAAGTGTTTTACAGTAAAACATGTTAACTTACCAGCAATAACAGGTACAAGAAAAGATAAAATGTAGAAACAAACTCTGCGTAATCTAGATTAAATTGATACTGTAAATTGTTCAAACACCACAATCCTCAGATGTACATTCCAATCTTTCTGTTCCTGAAGTACATCCAATCATTAACACATAAATACTTTTTTTTACTAGCTGAAATAGTACTAGGCACTTTTATTATTCAATTCCAATGTACCGTATTGCTGCATTTGTTTTATTTTACTGGCACATAGGTGGAACAAAAATACATTTTCAATGCAATAAAAAGAAATGCACTGATATTGTAACCAAGAATATGAAACAAAATATAAAGCAACGCAACACTGAATATTTCAATTACATACCTGAAATAGAAATTATCAGGCACCACGGTTTCTTTTCGTATATTAACTAAATTGTGCAGTTATTTAAAATTTTAAAACGTCTGTCATAGTTAAGGTTTTAGGAGATGAGTAAGTGTTTATGTGAGCAGTAATTGTTCAAGTTCATTAATTGCTGTAGTTAATCTTCAAAGTCTGAACAAGCCGTTAAATTACAATGTTAGAAAAAAATCGCGGAATACAACCAATAATTGTAATCTGGGTAATTACTAAAGGCAATTTAGGAAAAAATATGTGTGTTACCCATGAATTGCCATAACCAAAACAAATTTGGGGTCTGCCAAAAACGATAAGCACCCAAAATATAATACTGCCTTTTCAAATATAGAAATTTAGAAATGTATCAAACTTGGAAACTACCCTTAACTGACCACTAATTTGTCAATTAAATCACCTGTTTAGAGCTCTGTGCTTGCCTACTTGCTGAAAGGTAAAATCTTACAGATATGAGCAGTTTATTAATTGGCTGCACCAGCAGTAAAGACAAAGGCCAACACATCATTTAATCTACCTATTTTGTTTTATATTTGTTGATAGGGTGTGCTTGAACTTTGGGATTCACACTCATCAGACAATTTACAGGTTTTTTTTTCCACAGCAATGCATGCTAAACTATTTGCCTATAGCAGTTTTCTGAGTGTATATACCATCTCTATCTGCTTTCAGTACTGGGATACCGAAAGATGATTGAAACTATGTCTTTTGTTCAGTTTTCAGCTATCATGTTAAACATATCACCGATTTCACCAGTGTGACGAGACCAATCTCGCCACTGTGCATTGGAGGAGCCTGGTTGCCCGCCTGCTGCCTTTAGACTATGGCCCCATGTTGAAACACTTGATTTTTCCCTGCAAAGACACAAAAGCCGGGTCATTCGGTGCTTGCCCTGTTTGAGCGGTGATACCCAAGATAGCTATGCCATAGAGCCCATTCATATAATGAAAGACTTTGGCTCCATGGCAATTGAACTGTATGTGTGTGATCTGCGCACCATTCAGTAATAATGTGCGCTCAGATCTGAGCCATCTGGGGATATGTTGAATGTACCTGTTTTATGCAATGGCTGCACAGTTATATATTTTTATGTATTTTATTGTCTTTTGCTGCCTTGTGTTCAATGGAGTTTTGCCTCTGTCCTTGGAGATAATTGGATTACTTCCCAATTATCTCCAGGATAGAAGACTCTTTGGAACTGGTTTTGGGCAGAAAAGCCATGCTTCATTTTGTCACAAAGGACTATGATGTATCTTTTGAACCACTGGACCAATTTGTATGATTTTGACATATGTTTGTATTTGGAGTATGCTGATTATGTGAATGTGATGTGTACTTTTAGAGTTATGAATAATGTGGAAAAACTGTATTTCTCTGCCTGTGATAATTACATTACCCATTGTGTAAGGTAATTGTATCACAGGCAGAGGGGAGGATTTTGTGTGGGAGTGTCTGAGTGTATTGTACATGTTTATTGGTTGTTTTCCGAAACCCGAAACAGCTCTGTCTGTTCCTGCTTGACCCTCAAAACTGAGCCTTGTCACGTTCTTGGGGGCATTTATTGCATGCTGTTCCAGTTCGACTGCTAGGAGTGTAAACCTTTCGCATGGTTTTTCCTATTCAGCTGTTTACAGCATTCGTATGTTTGAAAGCATTCATATGCTGCTCCGGTTCGGTGTATTGGTGTCTACAGTAGCTGTGCCTGTATATCTGGAAGGGAATATCTCCTAAATGGTGGTTTAACCCTTTTATGCCTGGGACTGCTGTTACAACCAGCAAGGCCAAACCTCTGGTCTTAAGGTGTATATGTACTATAACATATTTGAATTGGATGGATGGCTATAAAACTTGTGCTAAATAAATGACAAACTTTGCTTCAATCCACCATTAATAAAATACAAGCTGACATAGGAAAATATATCCAGACCTTGCTAGACTGCACTGACCAGTTGGAGATATATATGGAGGAGGTAGTTTAGGCAACCGATGTATGACTGAGTTTCACCCTGCAATAAAACATGAACTTGACTGTCTGCCTTTTTGCAATATTAGGATCTGGGGAACATCTTAAAACATAGTAGTAAAATCAACTGGATAACTCCAAAACTCTTAAAAGAGGTGTTAGCACAAAGATATGCAGAATGCTGTATAAATCTTCATAATTTTTATGTAAAGCAGATGCTCTAGGACCATATACTCTTTTACTGTGAAACACTGATTATTTCACATAGTTATTATTTCAGATTGTGTCATTGTCTCTGTTGCCTTCACATGAATAGACAGGGAAACTGACCATAGATCTCCATTGGTTTCCAGTCTCCTAAAGTCTTTCAGTCTCATATTATAGTCTATTAAAATGTGTTTGAGGTCATATATGGAAGTTGCCAGGCTTTGATATATGTGCTTACCTGTTGTCTATCTGTTTTCTTATGTTTTCCTTTTGATTATATATGTTCACATTATTTATCTATGGACACAGACACACATTTACCACATTATCTCTCTATATTTGATGTATTTGGGTATTGCAATACCATAAGGCAGAATATAAATGGGGAACCCATACATTGTAATAACAGTAACAACATTGTATTATGATGATATAAGTACAGTATACTTTCATGCGCTAATCACTTTGGAAATGCAATCAAGTGTTGAGCTCTATGATATAATAAGCAAAAAGTAGTGAGATCATTTGTAATAAAAGTTTTTTTTGTGACTCAAAAAGTCACTTAAAATGGTATTAAAGTAAGCTTTATTTAAGTGTTAATACCCAATTGGTAGCTTTAATAGGAAATATTTCCAATCCATAGCCTTGAGCTAGAAGTAACATCTACATCTCATATGTTTTTGGATCCAGTTATTATGAATTCTCTTGAGTACTCTTTATTTTGTGTGGGTTCAGTAACCTTAAACTTAGAAAAATGGCATACTTAGAAATACAAATAATGGAATAACCTCTAGGACAATTATTTAACATAAGTTATGAAGATTATATATGTATGCATAAGTGAGTTAAAACGTGAACTAACATTTTTATTTGATGCTATTGGCCAAGACTAAAATTAAACCCCTGAGTGATTTCTTGAGGGATAACTTGTTAATTACTGCTTTGCTCTATGACGTACGGTGACTCCCTTAGACAGAGAATATGTGTTGTTTGTTTTTACTTCATCAAATTCCAATCACATTTTTCTTGGCAAGAGTTACAATGTAGCACATTTCAATATTAATGATGGTAAAGATTCTGAAAAAAAAAAGCCCCGAAAGACAAAATATAAATGTGTTCCGCCTTATTAAAGCAATATTTGTATGCATTGGTATACATGGATTTTTTTATCAAACCCAAGCAAAGTGGACCTGATATCTATGAAATGTTTGTATTAAGAAATTACCCACTAAAAGAGCAGGAGATAAGAACTTCAAAAGTCAACACATTGTGCTGTAAGATCTAATTGAAAATGAAATATTTTTTTCATGGAGGCTGTATGAGTCTCAAACAAGAGATGTGGCTAGAACTGCATAAACAGAAACAAAAGTGATTTAACTTTCTATACACTAACACTGCTTCACTTATCTAAAGTTGTTTTGGTGCTTAGAGTATCCATTGAGACTTTGAGATTTTTCATTTTTGAAATATGCCAATACATGCTTTTTTGTGTCTTTTTGAAAACATTGTAAAATCATTAATTCTCCTTCCTAAGCTTACATTTCTCTCTCGGTCATTAAAGCCTCCAAGAAAAAATATGTTTCAGCAAACTAACAAAATACATTAATGGACAAGAATAATCATGCACAAGAATAATCATGCATCACACTGCCAGATACACACAAAGATGCACACAAATAGTGGAGGGTGGTAAGCCCAAAAATATAGGAAAACAATTAGTGTTTCTTTAATTCTGTAATATGTTTCAGTTCTGCAGCCTCCCTCTCTCCCTCTCTCTCCCTCCCTCCCCCCCCCCCCACTTATTGGTAGCTTTTTGGAGAAGTTTACTTGAGCATCTAGGCATGTAAAAAAAATGGGTCTGCTTTGAAATCTGCACTGTTTCAGCAGTTTTTCATGTGCCTAACGTCCTTTCAGAAGGAATTTAGGGAATGTCAATTGAGTTGCAATTTGAGCAAAATAGCTAGTTGCCCATGACTGGAGGCATGCTATTGGCCCCCAATTCAGGGGTCATGGTTTGCTTATTGCACCATGCACCAAGAAGCCATCTTGAAAGTAAAACAGACAGAGCACAGCAGAGGCAGATCCTGGCATCTGCTAAATGTAAGTGTATAATATTATCTTTTTCTCTACCCAAATAGACCTAGTAACTGCTTCATGGCAAAGAAGTTTACCCAAATATACCATTAATGAGCCAGAGAATAACAGGAATTTTAACTGGATGGGGGCATATCTGACACAGAGCACTGTGCTGCCTGTCATAAATAGTTTTAATATATTCTACTGCACATACATAACATCTTCTTTAAAGTGCTAAATCACTTTACAGGTGAGATCTGACAGACTGAAAAGTTGTGAAGTTTTAAACTGCAGGACTGGGGCTGTGACTCTGATGACTGATCTGATTTTAATATATTTTAATCTGTAAGGATTATTGATTCTGTTAACCATGTCAGCTACTACTTGACTTCATGTTACCACTGCAGATTAATCATATTGCTAGCTGTAAATGTTATCAATATCCTGCTGCTTTAACCATGTGCACACTGTGTGCTGATAGCTAACAATGAGTCAGGAGTAGCCGAAATGTTTGGAGTCTATCAGTATCTTGATGCTTTAACCATGTGCACACTGCATGCTGACAGCTAATGCAGTAGCTGACATGTTTCATAAGGGTATGATATATCTGTGTTTATCATAGAAGTGATAAAAAGTGTTATCTTCCACTAAAATTCAAAAGTTAAAGATAATTTCAGTGGAACCCTGTTAATTATGACGGTCCTCCAATTTCTGTGTACAGATTAAAGAAAGAGTCAGAGTAGTTTGTTTTGTCTGCAATTGCCAATATGATGAATATCAAGAGTGAATCTGTCCAGCTTTTGTTAAAAGTAAGATTCCAGTTTCACCAACATACAATGTCATTCCTCTAGGAGCACCAGTATATGAAATTGTCTTCATATCAATATAGGATCTATTGTGAGTTTATTTGAATCTTATACAGACACTCTTCACTTACCGACCAGGTTCCGTTCTTACGACCGGGTCATAAAACGAATTGGTCGGTAAGTGAGGTCTATGTTCGGGAAAATTTTCTTGAACATAGACAAGCGCAGCAGAGCAGGAAATCCATCAAATCTATGTTTGGGGAAAATTCCCCAAACATAGACCAGCTCTCTAATGTAGGGAATCCCTTGAATCCTTATGCTAGAGAGCTGGTCATAAGTGCAAGTCGTCATAAAATAGGTAGGTTGTTGCACTGGCTGACAATGGGGATTTCATGCAGAAGGACCTATTATCATCAAGAATATGGTGGACAGAGAGGTGAATGAGACACACGGAGGGGCTGGGGCGTTAATGAGACACACAGAGGGATTGGAGGAACAAACAAACATACACACAGAAGGGCTGTGGGACAAAGAGACACACAGAGGGACACAAAGACACACATGGAGGGGCTGCAGGCAAGACAAACCAACCTGCAGTTTGCTGAGTGGGGAAACAAGACTTTATGTCAAAAATTGCTAAGGGACTGAATACCCTATATAAAAGAAATCAATAATTTTGGGAGACCGCTAAAGTGCAGGTCATGTGCATACAAGAGTCACATTTCAATAAACTTAAACATCCTTGCACAGACACTGTATTATTTCCCTTGGAATATCATTTCATGGCCCCCAGCGAATCGCGAGGTGTGTCTATTTTGTTCCATAAGTCTGTCTCATTCCTGCTACTAACCAAGAGAATATATGGGAGGGTAATTTTCTCATTCTGATGGGTTTGTTAAATAATGTTAAATACACGAGTAGTATGAATGTTTACACTACTAACAAAGGTCAATTCTCTTTCTTCCGTACATCGTTACAGAGAGTGTACGAAACTGAGCAAGAGAGCATGGTTTTCCGTGGGGATTTTCATATGCTTGCTGACCCCTTTGAAGATACTTTAGCCAATCTCAGTCATCATTACAACACGTGTTTACAACCCCAAGGCATTCACATACGTGTATGGTTTGGTAGATGCTTGGTGAGCACCTCTAGAGATTATTCTTACTACTCTCCCAGTCTTGACAATTAGCCTACGAACTTGGTCTGACCATGCCCCCATTGTACTGATTATCTCTGAGAAGTTCCTTAGTAGAGGAAAAGGTGTTTGGAGGATACATTTATATTGGACTGCAAAGTAAAAGCAGACACAGATTCTACCTTAGATGATTATTTTGCACATAATGACTCACTCGATATCACTCTCACTTTCCTATGGTTGGCCTACAAAGCAGTTATATGGGACAGTTGATCTGATTGGCAACTAGGAGGAAGAAACTGAGGGAGCAACATCTTACTCTTTTAGAGTTAGAATTAGCAGCTCAACATAAGACTTTGACCTCGGAGTCCATTACATGTTATATCACGTAACAACTTGACCTATCCAAGAACTACAATGTATAAAATTGAACATAATATAATGCTGCTGTATGTTAATACATTTCTAGACATATTGTGAATTCCTTGCTTGTCTACTGAACAAGCACACACTCTGGAAGCCAACATATTGGTGGAAGAGGTGGAGAGAGTTATTCGATAACTACCAAGGCATAAAAGTCCAGACTTGAATGGGTTCATGGGAGTCTACTAGGAGACATTCATGCTATATCTTCTCCCTCACCTGAGCAATTTCATGACAAACATTTTGCACTCAGGGGTAATATCCAGTGAGGTCACCTATGCGTATATCAGCATCTTACCAAAACCTGGTTAAAAGTCTACAATTTGTCATATGTTCCACCAAATATCACTACTAAATGCCAATACAAAAGTGTATGCAAAGGTTCTGTCAAACAGATTGGCCACACTACTCCCATCTCTCTCTCTGACCATGTGGACTTTTTCTCCGTCAGACAGATGTTGGACAATACCCAGACATTTCTAAATATTGTTCAACATTCATACTCTTCCAACTCCCCAATTCTGCTAGTTTCCTTAGATATAGAAAAAGCATTTGATAAAGTCCATTGGACATATTTATTTAACGTTTTACAGAGATTTGCCCTCTCTAGCCCATTTCTAAGCACCATTTAGTCACTATACACCAACTCCTATAGACTGTAAGCTCCTTTGATCAGGGTCCTCTTCCACCTATTGTTCATATAAGTTTTCTTGTAATTGTCCTACTTATAGCTAAATCCCCCCTCCTATAATATTGTAAAGCGCTGCTGAATCTGTTGGTGCTATATAAATGGCAATAATAATAATAATCCCTCAGCCTCAGTTTTGCACTCAGGTTTCCTCTCCAATAGTTTCCAAATTACAAAGAGCTCCAAACAGGACTGTCCTATATCTCTCATATTCTAGTATTTGGCTCTAGAACCATTAGCATTAGAGATACTCTGATCATCCATGGCTATTTCTTTTCCAGATACAAGCTAGAGATGTTTGCAGATGACATTACGTTACCTTTCTGCTTTCTTTTGGGAAAGTTTTTTTTACCATAAGGTAAACATTTTCAAATCCTAAATCCTCTCAATAAGGGTCATGGAGTCCACAGTTCACTCCTTGTGACAGATCTTTCTGTATGACTGTTGGACTAACTCTATATATTATACCTAGGTGTTAAACTTCCATGCACATTGTCTTCCATTCTCTCAATTAATATAGATGCAAAGTAGAGATAGCGGAGACAGTCTGAACTGTCCTGGCTTCAGTGAAGGTGAATATTCTACCAAAGCTGCTTTATTTTCTGTCCACCATACCTGTTAGCATTCCCACCTCTTGCTTTCAGAATATCCAAGCTGGCACTGACAAATTTGTTGCAGGTTAACAGCCTAAACAGGTGGATAAGCAAACCCCAGAACATACTTGTAGAGAGATAGAATTGGGCATACCATGCATAGATTCATACCATAAAGCAGCCCCGTTTGAGCAAAATTTTGTAAAAATTTTTTCCTGTGGGAGCTTCTCCAGTGAGTGGATTTGGAGGATTCCATGATTTAACCATGGAAGGTGCAGTACCTATTTAAAATTTACTTATACTTATACTCTCCTTATACTTTTTGAAAACAACCGCTGTTATGAAGGAAGCAGAGTCTTACAGTAGCATCTCCAACTACATTATTAATGAGAATAAATCAATAATATTGGATATTAATGTAGACAAAGAGAGTAGGGATCTTATAAATACTAGTTATAAATTTACCTGGGCAAAAAACACCCTTCCGTATCTTGGTATTTTTATGACTAAAGATGCATCTGACCTAATGCAGATTAATTTCTGAAGCTGTCTCAGAGAAATGAACACCTCATTGAAAAAAATGAAGATACATTGAGATCACTTGGTTTGGAGGATGAACTTGATTACTGCATTCCTCCTTCCTAAATGGGCCTACTTATTTTGAACGCTCCCCTTAAAAATAACCAGACCTTGGCTAGACATGATCCAAAATACAATTAATAATCACATCTGGAAGGGCAAAAGACCAAGGATTAATAAAACTCTGTTGGCCTAGAAAATCGGAGATGGAGGTTTTTTTTTTTTTTTTAATATTACAACCATATACTTCGCAAATCTGATCTTCCACATATATAGAACCCAGTTAGACATCACCAAAATGAAGGCTGGTATCATTTGAAAAGTGAGTTTTGCAAAATAAAATCTTTAAGCTTTATCTTTTGATTTGGGAGCACTGATCCCCAAATAATCTCTGTTAGAAAATGTAATACATACTTAAAATTACTACTGGAAGGCTGGAAGTTGGTTAAAAACAAGTGCGGCATAGAAAAGAAATTCCCCATAAATATTAAAATGTAATTGATACCAGTTTATGTAAATGATTTGAATTTAAACAAGCGGAGTAGACCAACTAATGGAGAATGATACAATTAATAAACCTTTCCAACAGTGGATGCAGGAATTTCATTTACTGAATAATGAATTATTTATATATATAAGGTTAAAAAATTATATAAACCAAAATATTATTTGTAACACCCCTGAGGGTGTTAAGATGATATGCTCAGTGTATAAATATGTACGGGTGGATAAAGTAGCCTCAAAAGCTACCAGTGATTTATAAAAATTAGAAACTGTTACTGTAATAACAGCATGTCAAAAATGGGAAAAATATTTAAATATCAATATTGAGAGAGTAGTGTTCGGTGCTTCCCAAAGGATGCAAAATTATTAATTGCTTGAATCTTTCCGAAAAATGATTTAAAGTAATCAATAGATGGTACGTAGTGCCATCTAGACTAGCTAGTATGTACAGCTCATAGTCTCCAATATGTTGGAGATATAATAGGAGACTTTGCTCCTTTGTTCACACTTGGTGGGAGTATGACAAAGTGATAGAGCTTTGGATTAGGGTTTTTGACAAAATAGAGAATTTAGTTAATAAACCTATACATAAAGCACCGGAGAATGCTATTCTACATCTGAATACTATACAACTGCAAAGAAGCTTATATATTTATTCACTCCATGGTAGCAGTTAAAATAATTATAGGAAACTAAAAGTCTCTACAACTTTTACTTATTATTTTATTTATTACTGGTATTTATAAAGCGCCAACAGATCCCGCAGCGCTGTAAAATTAGTGGAAAATGTACAATGTACACAGACAAATACAAAAGGTAGAGAGAGCCCTGCCCGTAAGCTGATATCTAGCCATTGAAGCTCCTTTATGCAAAGTGCTTAGCTAAATAGCCCAGTGGTAGTAACACAAGTTATGTTTCAATTAAAGATGGAAGTACTACTCTATAAGTCACAGGGAATGGGTCCAAGGAATAAAGACTTGAGCGAATTCAGGCTAAAACAAATGTTGGTATATGAACTATACAGGCCCTGAGTAGATAAAAAAGAAAGAAACAAAATGTTTTCTTCATTGCTTTTCTACTATGTGGTAGGATAACCCATATGTTGGTGTGTTACTTTGTCTTATTGTATTGTGGTAAGTTTTTATATTGTGTGTTTGTTGTACAATTTTTGTTTGTTTGTCTTTATTTACGTTCTATAAAAAAAAACAATAAAGTGTTAAAAATAAAAATAATAAAAACAACCACTTTGTCTTTGGTACTGTGGGACAGGGTATACAGGAAGTTTCCAGTCCTTATGGATTTGATAAATGGTACCCTAATGGACTTCTTTGAGAAATGGGTATCTTCATTCCCTTTGCAGTTATAGACAAATAGGAATATTTCCACATTAGGGGAACTTCTGTTCACAGGGGTATCTGCTCCCTTTTAATGTACTTTGTTCCTGTAGGGACTTATCCCCCAGAGAAAGGTTCTAAGCCAGGCTAATGGTGACTTCATTAGTATCATTGGCTGAAAAACATGTCCTAGACAAGAATGGTGTTTCAAAAATCTCTTAGGCCCATGGTTAACCTAATCTTTGCCTCAAGTCTAAATAATGTTCGATGATACAGTCTTTCCATCTTCTGCAGGAGTTGTCTTATTATGCTCAGTTTCCTAATATTCCTTTGGGTTTTAATTTGTTTCTTCGAGTATATTGTATGAACTGCAGATTTTGTGGTTGACATGTACTCACAACAAAGTATGTGGCTTTTTCAAATGTCGCACTTTAATCACATGATTAAAGTTTGCTGAATATACCAATGTGAAAAACTCTATACATTTCTCTTTTATGTCTGTCATTTATCAATGTAAACACCTAAATACAATTCTAAGTAAGAAAAAAATAGAAAAGAAGAAATAATGGCCACATAAGTATTTACATATATTTTATAAATGTTTCTATTTGTAATGAATTAAAAATAATTAATATATTTCCCAAAATGGAATGTATGTCTAAAATATCAATGATTGTAAAAAGATAACTCATCTATTTAATAGTTTATAGAAAAATACTTGATTGCACTTCATTTGCTGGGACACTGCATCTACTGGAATATCTAACCGAGACCTGTACAAGTCTTCTTCTTTGATTTGTTAACTTTAATACCTTTCTTGCAGTTCTTCAAACTGTAAGGTTATGTGCAATAACTCTTACCTATTTTCAGTAGACATATCGGGTGGGAATGTTAATCATAAAGATACCAGTGGTTTCTGGGGCACTGCATCAACCATATACATAAATTGTGGGTATAACTGGTAGAGGTTATGTATTTTATAAAATTATACTATTTTTTTTTATTATTTGGCATCTATGCTCAGTTAATATGATTTCTCTTTGTTCAACAATGGTCTGTTTAAATTTATAATTATATTGATTTTCACTATCTTTTTATTTGCGTGAATAAAATAGTGTACAATAGTCATTGTGACATTTATTCTCTCTTTTAACATGTTTTTACATCCAATAAGATAATACCTTAGTCAATAACATGTGCTCTGATCAAGGACCAGTCCTATAGGTCTTCTAGTTCCCATGACCTTGTAACCTTAAAGCACTCTGGCAACAAAACATGTTACTCTTACAATTATTGCAAATTACCTTCAGAATCAAAATTGCACAGTGAGGTCTAGTTTGTATCTTATCTGTGTGTATTAATGTGAACCTTTATCAAATGATTGCAAGAACAAATGGATGCAGTGTGAAATACTTAGTGATTATTAATGTCCCTGTCCTTCCTTAAATACATTGCCCAGCATTTGCCATAACAATAGTAAAATTAAATGCTCAATTTATCTCACAATGTTGCTTACCTCTCAGTCTACCACAATGTCATGGAGGAAAGTGGTCCAATCCAGCGTGGTCCAATCCAATGCTCCTCATAAAAGAGCACTGAGGACCTGATGCACATATGTGAAAATGCCAAGCACGCATCCAGTTTCCCCATTGGAAAGCAATAAATCAAAGCTTTCTTATGGGTGCTTCCACAACACTCGAGTTTTACTTTGTCAGTGCAGTGGAATCACACTTTAAAGGGACACTATAGTCACCAAAACAAGTTTAGCTTAATAAAGCTGGGTTAGTGTACAGCTCATTCCCCATGCCCCTTCAGTCGCACTGCTCAAATCTCTGCCATTTACGAGTTCAATCACTTTGCTCATGTAGACCTAGTCACACCTCCCTGCATATGACACAGTCTTCCTAAACACTTCATGTAAAGTGAGATCTAATGTTTATTCTTCTTTCATTGCACAGTCTGTTTCATTTAGAATTTCTCATCTCCTACATTGTTATTGGTAATACAGGAGCCTTCTGTTTGTGATTAAAGTGGAATTTACAGAGCAGGAGATAAAAAAAACTTCTAACGTAACTTAACATCTTATTGAAAATTAACCCATTTTTGAATGGAGACTACATGAGTCACAGCCAGGGGATATGTGGCAATGGCTGCATGGACAGAAACACAAGTGACTAAATACCTAACTGGCATAGAATTAATCAGGGAGACTTCAGAGTCATGATCTATACACAAAAACTGCTTCATTAAGCTAAAGTTGTTTTGGTGATAATAGTATCCTTTTAATCGCTGTAAGGAAGACAGCCCCTAGAGGTGAATTTAACACTGCAACATAAACATTGACTTCGGGTTCACACCACTTTTTTGAGATGCAGTGTCTGATTGACTCTTGTGGTCTTTAAACAAAGGTTATTATTATAATTATTAAGGTTTTATAATTTTAGCAGTGACGATGCATAATTATTTTGTTTTATTTTACTGACTATCAAAGAACTTTTTTTACTGTAGAAATGCAGTCTTGAACCACTGATGTGTGCATAAAATATGTTGGCACATGTTAAAGTTTGTTTCTAATACTACAATGAAGTTAAAAATATACTATAGGAGAATTACTACGGTATTTAAATTTGATTTGTACATACAACTTCATTCTAAATTGAATTTGTAATAAATAAATAAGTAAATAAACAAATCAAAGTTATTGAAGAAAAATGATTTCTACATGTTGATATGATTTTATAATTCCAAAATCTTTTTTCAGCTAGCAAAAGTAATACCCCCAATACTGCAAACACACAACATGTGAACAAGCTTCATATAGATAGTTAATAAACTTTTCATAGCTTTGAATCTCATTTGATGACATGTTGATAATGCTGATGATGTTTCTGTATTTTTAATCCTTCAAAAATAATTGTATATTGGCAGTTTTACCAAAAACAGCATTTATTTTGTAAAACATTTAGTAAAAATGGTCTGTAATGCAGATTTGAAGGTAATAAATTATATTTTTAGTCTACCATTACCTTGCCGGGAGCAGAGATATATTAGATGAGATGAGTTTTGATATTACCCTATTTGTTAGGTTTAGTGTCTGCATTTTGTATCTATTTATAAAAATGAGTTTGGGAATTTTTAATTTTTCCTACCAGAGGACAACATAAGAAAATTAAATTTTATAGCAATAGATTTATGTTCAAGTTGCTTACTTGATTTTACATTGATTTTCAGCCTTGAAAAGTTAGTGAAATAGTAAACCTTTATTAAAAGAGAGCATTTTTAGTTCAAGTCATGCCTTTCACACACATTAATATGTTACTTGTTAAAATCTGTGTTACATACCTTAGATGAGAATATGCTTATTCTTGTTATAATTTTCGAATTATATTAATTATATTATTGTTATTAGGGACATCATAATTTAATTTAAATATAAACATTGTGGTTCCATTGCAAAGAAATGTGATGAAATCAATGTGTATAAAATAATTATAGTAGCTATTTTCATAAAACAATTTAAATAGTCATACAGGCAAGTTAATGTATCTTTTAATGAATATTGCATCCCTCCTGAGAGCTTTGCAAGCATTAAAAAGCAAAATCAAATCATTGACCTTGAACCCTGGCTTCACAGGCAGTAATAGTTTCCTGCTAGGCTTTTGAGATAGCTTTTCTTATTGCAATTTCTTCCCTATTTATCCTACTGTACTTGTGAAAGGATGTGTGGACATCAGTTGTCTCCACATAATTGCTCTTTTGTTTCCTGTGTGTAAAGAAGCCTGCTGTTTTGACATGGCTCTGAAATGAAGCCCAACATAATGTTCAAGGGTGGGTTGATGGACACATCCCTGGTATGATGAGAAATCCAATTGTCCCCGTGTAACTTGTCTCTGACGATGATTGGCACTATTCTCAACATTCTCTCTGCTCTGAAAAAGAAGGGTTGTAATGGAGAATGTACTGCTCATTTTTTAATGCTTCTCTGTCATTTCAGTGGTTTTACCCTGCCTTATGTCTGTGTTGAAAATGGATTGCTGCTTGGTGGATTTACTACAACTTAACTTTATTCTGTTTGACCTTTAGGCACCCTGTGCAAAAAATCTTTATAGAGCCCCCCTCCACCACCTGGTCTTACCCGTCCATTCATGTATAGTGTGTGTTTGTATAGGAGATTTATTAAATTAATAATTATTTGAAAATGACAATTAATTCCGCCTACCCTGGGTTACCTTGCATTAAGGAGGTCATGCTGATCTCTGGTGATCCAGTGTGCTGAGTCAGAGCCTCCACTGGGTGCAGACCATAAGTAACGGTCTCAGGATCTCAGAAACTTACAGTGTCAGAGCGTTCCTGTGATAATTTATGGCAATGTTCTGATTGGCTGGAGCTCGGAAGACAGCTACATTTTGTATGACAGAGCACTGCTGTAAAAAATCTCATAATAATATGATGTAATGTGTGTGTGGTGTCTGTGTGTGACAGTTGTGATGGCTGTGTGTGATATGTATGCTATGTGTTGGCTGTGTGTAATATTTGTCATGGTTGTATTGACTGTGTGTGATATGTGTGTATTGGATGTATGTAATATTTGTGCTGGGTTTATTGGCTGTGTGTAATGGGTATTTCATTCAGATAAAAATACAGGTACTCTTCACTTACCAACCGGGTTCTGTTCTTACAACCCAGTTGTAGAACAAATTGGTTGGTAAGTGAGAAATTATAGGATTCCCTGCTCTGCTGAGCTTGTCTGTGTTTGGGGAAATTTTCCCAAACATAAAAGAATGCACCAGAGCAGGGAATCGCTCTAATCAATGTTCAGGGAAATTTCCCCGAACATAGACAAATGCACCAGAGCAGGGAATCCCTTAAATCTATGTTTGGGGAAATTTCCCCCAACATAGATAAGAGGGATTCCTTGCTCTGGTGCATTCTTTTATGTTATGGGAAATTTCACTGAACATAGACAAGTTCACCAGAGCAGGGAATCCTTCAACTCCTCACTTACCAACCAATTTGTTCTACAACCGGGTTGTAAGAGCAGAACCTGGTAGGTAAGTGAGGAGTACCTGTATTTTTATCTGAATGAAATACCCATTACACACAGCCAAGAATGCAGTGGAGCAGGGAATCCCTCAAATCCCCACAACGGCTTGCACTTACCCCCACGCTAGAGCTGGTCGTAAGTGCGAGCCGTCATAAGACAGGTAGGTCGTAAAATGAGGACCATGTATGAATGCATGTGTGTAGTTTTGCAGAGTCACATGCACAGTTACATGTCTCAGGTACATAGTCACACACAGTTGCAGGTAGCCACACACACAAAGTTACAGGAAGTCAGTCATACACACACACACACACACACACAAAGGTACTGGCAGTCACACACAGTCACAGGCAGACAGTCACACACACATTTGCAGGCAGTCACACACACCGTTACAGGGAGAAACACAGTTACAGGGAGACATACACATACACACAGTCACAGACAGACTGTTACCTCTTTCCATTATGGGCTGGAGGGGGACCAGGGGCACAGTGGAGGAGGGTGAAGGTGCAGGGTAGTGTGGAAGTGGATGGGGAACAGGGGTAGTGTGGAGATGGGTGGGGGAACAGGGGTAGTGTATTGGTAGGTTGGGCAGCCGTGGGCACAGCGGAGGAGGGTGGGGGAACAGGGGTCACAGTGGTGGTAGCTGGGGGAGCAGGGGTTAGTTTATTGTAAGGTGGGGAAGCAGGGATACAGTGGAGGAGGATGCAGGGGCAGGGGTAGTGTAGTTGTAGGTGGGGGAGCAGGGGCAGTGTAATGATAGGTGGGGGAGTACAGGGCACAGTGGTGGTAGCTGTGGGAGCAGGGGGATCAGGGGGAAGTGTAGTGGTAGGTGGGGAAGCAGCAGTAGTGTGGTGGTAGGTGGGGGAGGGTGGTGAAGCAGAGGTCATGTAGTGGTAGGTGGGGAAACAGGGGTAGTGTAGTGGTAGGTGGGTTAGTAGGGGCACAGTCATGGGTGCCTGCAGGAATTTTTCTGGGGGGGCATAATTGTATTGAAATCCATGCTTGGTCCCTTTTTTGACAGTGTCATGAAAGTGAAGGGGCATAGTCATTATCACATAAAGCCATGGTGAATAGCGTTTTCACAACTATGGTGTCAGGAATATATGTTTGTATTCCTGACACGATAGTGTTCCTTTAAGCAAATTAAAAAAACATTTTGGTCACCATAACAACTTCATCTAAATGAAATTCCTTGGGTGCTCTCTTTCCTTTAAGGGGTTAAACCACTCTCAGATGGTTTAACCTCAAAGGCTTCCTCCAGCTCCAGATCTCCAGGTCGCTCAGTTGTATTCGGCTTCTGAAACGAAGTGTCAGGAAGTGCAGATTGACGTCAGGCATGGGTGCTAAAGATTGACTAGAGTGGTCAGTTGACGCTCTAAGCCAATCGCTAGTTCCCAGTTCATAAAAATATTTTACTTTTTTATGAATGAGAAGCTACTGATTGGTTTAGAGTGCCAGCTGACTGCTTTAGCCAATCAGCGACACCCCTACCCAGCAGCACTCTGGGCTTCCTGACGCTCAGTAAATAAAAGTGAACACATTTTTATTTTTACCTGGGGAGATGAGAAGGTCCAAAGTTTCCCTGCCAGGTCCAGGTACCAAAGCCTTATGATGTGGTGTCCAGAATAAAGTTCACTTTAGGGGTTCACTTCACTGTTCCTTCCTGCTCCAATCTCCTTTTCTTCTCTTTCATGTGACACAGTCTTCTTTTGCTTCTGATGCTGTCTTCTCTCCTCCTTGGCTCCTTCTGCTCCTTTACCCTTCTGCTCTTTCTCCTACATTATCTTGTGTGCTCCTTGATGTCCCTTTCTGCTCCTTGCTACCCTTTTCTGCTCCTTCTCCTACTTTACCTTTATGCACCTTCTGATTCTTTCTGCTCCTTTACCTTTGTGCTCCTTCTGTCCCTTTCTGCTCTTTGCAGACCATTCCTTCTCCTTGCAGACCTTTCCTGCTCATTGCTGCCCCTTGCAGAACCTTCCTTACTGCCCCTTGAAGACCCTTACCCCATGCCTTACTTTCCTGATCTATAGGCCGCCCCATGCCTCACGTCCCTGATCTAAAGGCTGCCCCCCATGCCTCACTTCCCTGATCTATAGGCTGTCCCTCCATGCCTCACTTCCCTGATATAAAGGCTGCCCCCATGCCTCACTTACCTGATCTATAGGCTCTCTCCCCCCCTTCGACCCAATACCTGATCTGCAGGCTGCCCCCCCATCCCTCATTTACCTGATCTGTAGGCTGTCTCTGAAGTCTAGGAGTTGCTGGCTGCACTCCTTTCAGACCCGTCCTGCTCCTTGTAGACACTTCCTGCTCCTTGCTGACCCTTCCTGCTCATTTCTGTTCCTTCTCCTACTTTACCTTTGTGCTCATTCTGTCTTTCCCTGCTCCTTGCTGCCCTTTCAAGCTCATTTCTGTTCCTTTCTGCTCCTTCTGCTTTACCTTTGTGCTGCTTTACCTTCCAGCTCCTTGCTGACCCTTCCTGTTTCTTGCTGACCCTTCCTTCTCCTTGCTGATCATTCATGCTCCTTGCAGACCCTTCGTGCTCCTTGCAGACCCCCCTCACTTACCTAATCTGTAGGTGGATCCCCCATCTCTAACTTACCTGATCTGTAGGTGGATCCCCCATTCCTCACTTACCTGATCTGTATGCTGCATCCCCCATTTCTCACATAAATGATATATAGGCTGTCTCTCCCCTCCCTCCATTCCTCACTTACCTGATCTGTAGGCTGCCCCATGCCTCACTTCCCTGATCTATAGGCTGCCCCCCATACCTCACTCCCCTGATCTATAGGCTGCCCCCCATGCCTCACTTCCCTGATCTATAGGCTGCCCCTCCGTGCCTCACTTCCCTGATCTTTAGGCTGGCCCCCCATGCTTCACTTCCCTGATCTATAGGCTCTCTCTCCCCTCCCCCATGCCTCACTTCCCTGATCTATAGGCTGCTTCCCCATGCCTCACTTCCCTGATCTGTAGGCTGCCCCCCATCCCTTCACTTACCTAATCTTTAGGCTGTCTCTGCAGTCTGGGAGTTGCTGGCTGAACTCTGTATTGATACCCTGTGGTTTCAGTCAGGTGAGAGAAGCAGGGATAAGATGTAGCTTCCTATCCCTGTCTCTCTCCATACACAGCCACCTACTGGCCGGCGCCGGTATTGCATTGTATTTTCAATCAACAATGTGTCAACAGGGGTACAGTTCTGATTGCTGGGGGAGCACGCATAGTGTATTGGTAAGTGGGGGGGCAGGGGCACAGTTGAGGAGGGTGCGGGAGCAGGGGTAATGTAGTGGTAGGTGTCTTTGCAGTTGTCTCATACCATCAACATGGATTTGATCCTTCACTCTCCCCCTGCTCTTTTTCATGCTGCACAATTTTCACTTTGCAAGTCAGCTTTCTTGGAGGCACTCAAAGTGATCCCAAACTTTGCTTTCTTGATGCATAACTTAGCCACAACCCTCTGCCTTGCTTCTGGTGAATATACAAGTGGGTTTGCATCAGAGGAAGTAGAAGCTGTCACAACACTGACCAGTGCACCAGCACTTGGTTGACTAATGCTAATGGAACTGTTGATGTCAGTACTGGTGATGTTGATGTTGGTAGTGGGGATGCTAGTGTTGTTAACATTGATAGTGGACTGATGTCTAAACTGTCTCCGTTGAGTGAGGTAATTCTAAAGCAGATACAGAAAGACTTGGAGTAAGTGCTCAAGAGGTGAGTGCACATTAGCTGCCGGAGAAAATACTGCTGCCTTTCCTGTCCACACAACTATGCTAATCACTTTGGCTCATCATACTTATAGTTGAGTAGCTCCTGGGTCAGAGGTAAAAGTGCTATGTCTGCAGTGGTGGTTAGTACTTTGGTACTCCAATGTAAGTCCTCACTAAAGGGTGGCTATGATGACCCACATAAAATAGCCTCTACTACACACTCATTTAGTTGCTTTTTATCTGGTCTACAAGAAGGTGTAAAACTTAAACTGGCTGTGGTCAAGGAAACTGTCATGCCAATGGAAGCAGCAGCATAAGATTTTGCAGCATGAAAACGATGGGAAAACACTTGTCGTTTTTCCATTCCTTGCCCATTTTTTTCAGGTGCTAGGAATGGCACTATGAATTATGGATAAAAATTAGCATATTTGGGTTGCGCAAGTTTCTTATCTCGAGGTTATGCCATGTGATTGATCACCCGATTGACCTGAATTGGGCCAAATTGCAGTTCGGTTCGAAACAATTCTCCAAGTCTAGAAATACATGTATTGTGGGCACAAGGTCACCAATGCAAGAGCAATTGTATTTAGTGATGTCCCGAACGGTTCACTGGCGAATAGTTCCTGGCGAACATAGCGTGTTCGCGTTCGTCAAGGATGGTGAACATATGCGATGTTCGGTCCGCCCCCTATTAATTTACTAATACTAAGTAAAATTATTATTAATTTACTAATACAGTGGCTGCTCACTGTTTAAAAAAAAAAAAAGGGTCCCCCCCCGGTGGGGGCCCTAAATACTAATACCTATTGTCCTCCCCCCGTCCCCCACCCCTGAGTGGTGGGTGGGGGCCCTAAAAATAACAATAAGGGGGGGACCTATTGTCCTCCCCTCGGCCCCCACCCCTGAGCGGTGGGTGGGGGCCCTAAACTGAACAATAAGGGGGGGACCTATTGTCCCCCCCCGCCCCCACCAATGCGTGGCGGGTGGGGGCCATATTGATAATGAGGGGGGACCTACTGCCCCCCCGGGCTCCCACCCCTGCGCAGCGGGTGGGGGCCATATTGATAATGAGGGGGGGGACCTACTGTCCACCCCCACTCCGGCCCCCACCCCTGGGCGGCAGGTGGAGGCCATAAAGATAATGAGGGGAGGGACCTACTGTCCTCCCCCTCCCGGCCCCCACCCCTGGGCTGCGGGTGAGGGCCCTAAGTAAATTTCCCCCCCCCCAAGGTGACTAGGGGTCCCCAAGCCCCTAGTCACCCACCCACCCCCAAATAAAAAGTCCCTACCTACCCCCTCACCCTACAAAATAGTGAGGGGGGAATAAAATAACTAACCTGTAAAATAAAATTAAACTTACCATTCAACGTCTTCTTTTTTCTCAAATCTTCATTTCTCAGCCCCAAAAAAGGCCAAATAAAAAACCAACATAACCATCGAACTAAAAAAAAAAAAAAAATCCTGAGCGCAAAAAAAAAAACCCTACGAAAAAGAAAAATCCCGAGCGCAAAAAAATAATCCATCTTCACCCATGGAGGGCTCCACGCAGACTGAGCTCCGCAGGGCGGGGGAAGGCTTATAAAGCCTTGCCCCGCCCTGCAATTAGGCTAAGAACACTCTCATTGGTGGGTTTAAGCCAATCAGAGTGCTCTTTGTCATTTTACACAGCGTGGGAAAATTCCAAAGAACTTTCCCACGCTGTGTAAAATGACACAAAGCACTGTGATTGGATGGCTTGAAAGCCAACCAATCACAGTGCTCTGTGTCATTTTACACAGCGTGGGAAAATTGAACTTTCCCACGCTGTGTAAAATGACACAGAGTACTGTGATTGGATGGCTTGAAAGCCATCCAATCACAATGATCTGTGCCATTTTACACAGCGTGGGAAAGTTCTTTGGAATTTTCCCACTCTGTGTAAAATGACACAGAGCACTGTGATTGGATGGATTTCAAGCCATCCAACCACAGTGCTCTGTGTCATTTTACACAGCGTGGGAAAGTTCTTTGGAATTTTCCCACGCTGTGTAAAATGACACAGAGCACTGTGATTGGATGGATTTCAAGCCATCCAATCACAGTGCTCTCTGTCATTTTACACAGCGTGGGAAAGTTCAATTTTCCCACGCTGTGTAAAATGACACAGAGCACTGTGATTGGATGGCTTTCAAGGGTGGGGGTGACTAGGGGCTTGGGGGGGGGAAATTTACTTAGGGCCCCCACCTGCAGCCCAGGGGTGGGGGCCGGGGGGAGGACAGTAGGTCCCCCCCCCATTATCTTTATGGCCCCCACCTGCCGCCCAGGACAATAGGTCTCCCCCTTATTGTTATTAGGGCCCCCACCCACCGCTCAGGGGTGGGAGCCGGGGTGACAGTAGGTCCCCCCTCATTATCTTTATGGCCCCCACCCGCCGTCCAGGGTTGGGGGCCGGGGGAGGGGAGGAGAGTAGGTCTCCCCCCCCCCCTTCAACCAGATAGAGTCCCTGTGTGTTTTAAAATTCGCCTGCCCATTGAAGTCTATGGCGGTTCGCCGGGTTCGCCGGGTTCGCGAACATTTGCGGAAGTTCGCGTTCGCGGTTCGCGAACCGAAAATGTCATGTTCGCGACATCACTAATTGTATTACATGTTAATCCTCTTGCCAACAAAACAGTGTGTATATGGATGTGATTTGCTCCTTCATTATTGATTGATATCAGTAAATATGTATTTAAATTTATTAGTTATGTTGCACATCGGTTTATTTAAGAAAAATGCATGGAGCTGAAGATTTAACTAGCGATATATAGATTAAAAAACTAGATGGAAAAAATACTTACTAATTGTCCCGCTTATCTTATATGGACAACATTAGTCTTCAATTCAATTTACTTCAAATTTGTGTTTAGTAAAAAAAAACCTTTGTAGATTGATCAAATATAATTTTCATTGTTCCAAACTGCTGAATTTTTTTTTAAAGTTGTTTCTACTGAAAGTTTATGTTGAAAATAATATTAATATTTTTATTTTACCTAATTTACCAAATTTCTAATATGATAATCATGAACATTTTTTTCTACTATATGATACCTGAAAATGAGCTGTTTTGGAATTTTATTTTATATCATTTGTGACATGCAAAAATGCAATTCAAGTGTAGTGTAGGATGAAAAAATAAAGCATATTTTACAGAGAGAATTTTATATTTCAATACTCCAGTTCAGTCCTGTAGTTAATTTAAATGTACTTACACCTTTCAAGCTTTTTTGGCTCTGTATAATGGAACAGATTCTGAAAATACTTTCAAGTCATATATAATAAACTTATATTTGGATTCAATGGTAGTCATAAAGGGAAAAACATGGAAAACCATTAAACATAGAAAAATAAGCAAGCCTCACGCATGTGAGATAATTAAAAATTCCATTTACATTTAAATCTATACATTATCACCAGATAGCAATAAAAAATATTATAGCAGGTTTGGGAAGATAACATTCCAGAAACTATCAATGTTATTTATTTCATGTGTATATATTCTTAAATAATTGCACATGCAGTTGTACTTTTATCTCCAGCATATTCTGCAGTTCTGGGCAATGGAGAAAATTAAACTCACAAGTAATTATGATAAACGAGTACCTGACACCCCAGTATGTAAAATGCAAACTAATTGCTCTCTCGCATCCAATTGCTGCATTATAAACCTGGCAAAATCCCCATGCATATACATTTTACAATATAAAATGGATAGGGACCTGTCAAAGGGCTCAAAGCATTTCTTCTACCCCATGTGAATGAGGATGAGGGTTATATATTTAAAGGACCATTCCACTCTTCCAACCTACCCTCCAAAAAACCCCACAGTTTAGTAGATATACCCCGAATCACATGCATATTTGTATGCATGTATTCATTGTGAGTATCTTCTAAAATAGATTACAAAAGCTGCAGTTCTTGTGACTGAAGCCTTTGTAAGCTCCTCCCCCTTTTCCCCAGAAGAGACTTTCAGTCTCTTCACAGGGAAATAAGCAATCAGAGGCTTCTCATTGAAAAGCTTCTGACTTGGTCCACATGTGCATGCGCGACCGCTGCTTGTGCACTGCTGAAGCTGGTCTGAGGTCTGTTAGGGAGGGAGGGGGAGGCAGGCACATTCGAGTAGAGCGTGCCTGCGACTTCCGTTAGCTCAGGGGAGCTAGCGAAAGTGGAAGGAATCCTCCCTCACTGTTTGATTGACAGCCAGGGAGGAGTTCCTCAGTTAGTTTATAAAAGTTCTGATTTGTCATACAAATCAACACTTTTATAAACTGAGGTTAAATGAAGGAGCTCCTCACCCATAAAGCACTTCAACAAGCTGAAGTGCTTTGGGGTGTGGAGTGGTGCTTTAAGGAGGTAAAGAGGTCTGCTTTAAGGAGGTAAAGAGGTCTTAATTCCCCTAACTCAATAATAACTAGTTCAGGAGTTGTATACTTGTTCTACTGGCTATGGGTCCAGAGGATGCCCAATCTCTCTAGGCCAAAATTCCCAATTCCTCCACAGCCAGTGGGGTTCAAAAGCTAGGAAGCCCATCAGGCACTCACACTTAGGGCCACCTGTTGTGTATCTCCGACCAATGACCCTGCTGGGTACTGCAGCTCTTTAACAGCGCTCAAGACTAGGTCCCTTTTAGATCTGCAGTTTGGCCCTGAGTACAAGTCACTTACTCCCAGCTTACAGAGAGCCAAAGAGGAAGATGAAGAAAGAGGGCAGGGAAAACTTACAGAGAGCCTGGAACTAACAGAGAGTCTTCCTCAGATTTCTGTGAGAAAGGACCTTGCACGGCATGAAACACGTTAGTATCTCCGTCTTTTGTGTGTGTGTGTGTGTGTGTGTGTGTGTCTGCACATTGTGTATTTTTATGTGATATTTATTACAAACTTAATAAAGGATGATTTTGAAGTCTGATTGAGTCAGGATCTTCCATCTTGTATTTGAGCTTGTTCTGGGTGTAGCTCTTATAGATACTTTTTTTTTTTTTTATTGAGACCATGAAGCAACATCTTACCAAACAGATCTTTCCACTTAATCTCTGCTGTACCAGAGTTTTCCTTTATTGTCTGCCCTTGTGGGTGGTGGTACCCTCTGAAATATGTGGTAGTGCAAGTCATATATATTTTGCATGATTTCCCTGAAATATATGATTGTAATTTTGCTGGGAAACTAGGACCTTAAAGGCATATTTTTTTCAACTTCCATAACCTATTCAAAATGGACATTTTACTAGACATACTACAAAGTAGGTTTAACTTGTAAAGAAATATTTTTATTGGGACTTGGCCTATATGTCAATATATTTAAATGTTACCTTTTACAAACTTATTAAAGTAATTCCAGCTCAAGCATTGGAATATGCCATTGGCAGCTTTACACATAAAACATAGTTTGATTTGTAGTGGTAAGTTAGCTTTAACAAGCATTTCTCTAATATATCTGGCTCATTTATCTAAAAAAAAATGTGGGGTTCTTTACAAAGTGTGTCAATGCCATGGTCAAATTAAAAAATGTGGCAATTTGAGTGAATTATATCTTTAATATGTTTAGTAACAAGTAAGGAGTAAAGGTGCTCACACTTATTATTATTATAGTATTATTATTATTATTATTATGTGCCTTTGTCCTCAATAACTGTGTTCATATAAATATTCCTGCCCTTAGCTTTGACCACATAGAAGGTCTTGTTATTGCTGCATTTTCTTTAAATTTGTCACCCATCAAATTTTGTCTTGTGTCCAGTCTGCTGACAACCCTTTTAAAGCGGAGCCAAAGAGGAAACTTAGCATTCACCAATCTGTGAACTGGACTAAAATAATGTTCTTGGCTAAAAGTACAAATTGTCTGAGACACAGCAATGTTCGACAATGCAAGAGAAAAGGAACAACACTAAAATGTAGTACTTCTGGTGCTTAGAGTGTCCTTTAAAGGAAGAGAATGTGTAACATTTGTTTGTGTCAGTGATTCTGAGAAGATAAGAAATCTTATGCAAACAATATGACAAGAGCTCTTAACAGGGCATAAGGCATCATGACCATTTGCACTAAGCCAACGTTAAGAAAAAAATGATGCTTGATATCTAGTGGTTTGTTGAGAGGTAAATTTTGAAGGAAATATATGTATTAAGGCAAACAAAACCAACTGAATATGTGCAAACAAAAGAACATAAAAGGTTAAAACTCATTATAAATATATTTTCACAATAAACAGAACCTTCATATCATTGGTGTACATGAATTCTGAACATGAAAACATTGTATGTAACCAAAAAACACATTGTAAACTTTCCATCTAGGTAGGTCAAGGACATTTTGACCTGTTGTTCTTTATTGTTTAGTTTTGTTATCTGAACTTTCATTTGTATAATTCTCCCCACTGAGAATTTTCCTTTCCTCTTTATTGGTAACCTAAAAATGAAGGCCATAAATAATGTTCTGTCAAACGCTGATGCCTCCATGGAGCAACTCAGCATGCTGCTCAGACAACCACATCCTGGCTGAATTATGTGACAAGCTTATAAAAGAAGTGGGGATTACTTGTTAGTGCAATAAATGAATAGTGGCCTTTTTGGCAGCCCCAATCAAGGTACGGATCAGCAAACAAGGCCAATTTTCACAGCACCTGGTTTTGATGGCATTTAAGACTCAATTTGAAAACTATTGACTACACTAGTCTTCAAACATTTTTCTTTCAAAGTTGTCAAGCAGATAACATTTCAACTCAGTGAAGAACACAAGGGATAGCTTTCATCCCTTATAAGAATTTCCTTCTTTTAAGCTCAGAGATTCTTGACCTTCAAGACATAGCTACTAGAGTTATCTGTTAACATATAGCCTAAAGGCCACCACTTTGATATGACACTAAATAAAAAAGAATTCCATGCATTATTACTGTTAGCAGGAAAAAAATATATATCTTAATGTCAATTTTGTCACATCCTGTTATAATGTTGGCTGTGGAGTATGTTCATAATAAAACATATTGTGTATATTTCAAAAGACCACATTCTAAATGTATAACACCATATGAATGTTTAAGTGAGCAAGAGTCGTGATGGCAGAGTCTTTGTATGAAGGAATAAACAACAGTAACAATAAACATTACAGCAAATAAAAAGGTTTCAGCAAGTAATAAGTGTACATTTAATAAATTCAAAATCAAAAATCTTACTTAATTCAAATATACTAGATAACATCTAGGTAACTAATGCTGAATGCTGTTAAAATCTCATAAATGATATTCTAGACATTAACGTTTGGGTGGGGGAGTCTTATAAGGTACTCATATATCCCATAATACAACAGCAAAAGGGGTCTGCCTATAAACAAATGGTTTTTCTAGATTCAATGGACTTCAGTTATCATCACTTTTAGGCAGCCATATACTGGCTGTAGGTAATAGATGTTGAAGTCCAACAACTTGGTATAATCCTACTCTAAAGTGACATTTAGAATTTCACAAGAGGACTGATATCACCACAATAAATTTGCAAATTGAAAAGATGTAATTAACATAATAGATAATAAAATAATTCCAATTATGCATGAGGTGATCTATCCAATTCCATTTCAATGTGTTAAGTGGACTCTAAAAGTCTATAAATTAGAAAAATAACTGCTTTATACTTTCTGTATACTTCTGATACTGAATGTAATGACAGAGTGAAGATTTCTGTCTTGACAATGAGGCAAACATTTTGTAAATGTGTAAAAAAAACACAGAAAGAGATTTGGAGAAACAAAACAATGCATAAACACAACTGCATTCACACCAAAAGAATAACAAACAGACAAGAAAGAGAGATTCACATTCCAGAGAGGAATATGATAATTTTTCACAGACATCGAATGCATATTTTTACTAAACTAATTCAAGAAGATACATTAAGGTATATTTTAAGTTAAAAGAAATAAAGGTCTTTCAATGTTTATCATACACACAGTGTTCAGTATGACAAATTGTTTTACTGTTGTAGATCTTTTTTTTTTTTCATATATCCGTGTGAATAAAAGTTAATATTAGACGATTGGAGGATTTCAGCGGATCATTGATCATGGGGTAGAGATGAATAACCAAACTATAGCACCAATATTTAGAAACCATTCACAGTTCATGTGTAGGCACTTGTATTTTGTATTCAGAGAGCTCCCTGAATATCTATTGCTTTGAGTTTGGAGGTTGTTTTAGGAGAGAATTAGGGTTACATAAATATTTTAATGATCCTTGCATCCATTAGGGTTATTCACCAGTTGTGTCAGGAACTGATCAGAGAATTTCAATTTTAGATCATAATAGCAAATATGGAAATTCTCCAACTACAATACTTTGCATCTTGGTTACTTTTACTTAAAATCTGAAATGATCTAGTAAATTTTTGATAATTTCATGTATATCAAATAACCCTTGTTGTGTAACATTGTTTGATATTTTTTGTTGATATCCTGTGCAGAACTTCAAATTGAGGAATTCAGGCAATCATTCTCTCTTGTTATTCCTAAAAAGTATTCTTTTGGAAATGTTTGTAACTTTCCTTTGTCACTTTCTAGAAGGAAAATCGATTTTTTTTCTTGACAATGGTTGAAATATTGTTTTTCTGCATATCAAATTATTGCAATAAACTCTAATAATGGGATAGAGTTAGTGTGTTGAGGTATAAAATGTATCTGCATTCATATGAATATCACAATGTCTGTGTAGAGTAGGAATTTACTGTGGCAAGTCAAATGTTGCCCTTTTCTATTCTTTCCATTGCAAGTTGGATTATGGTGGTGCCAGTGTGCCCATTGCTATTCCTATCTTTTGTAGAAGTCAGATATCATGATAACTAAATGAAGCTGGCTGCAAGAAAATGCTGATTCATCAATTTAGTGACAGCTTGTTAACCCTTGTTAAGGATTTATTGATTGCATGAAGCAGGAGGAGATAAGATAAAAGTACAATACACAAAGAAAGGAAAAATCTATACTAAATTCCCAGATCGGTTCAGAGGTTCAGGAATTTCCTGAAAGTCATAATTTGACCAACCGCATGCATGGTCCCATGACCAACATAGTTCCACAGAATCAGAGCTTGCAGTCGGTCTAGTTCAGTAGTTTAAAAATGAACAAACTACTGAACATTGTCAATAATCTTACCCTGGAGCTTGTTCCCCTTGTTTGTGGGAACATTTCCACCGAACAGTGTCTTCCTAAGTGTTATAAAACCGAACAAAGGTGAACATGGAAGTAGAGCGGTGTTCAGGAGTTTCAGTGTCTGAAAATAGTTCCACGAACTCGACGATCGAAAACCACTGCCTGGTTTCATGCGAACAAGATGGCCGCCACCTCGTGGTCATCCATAGGAATTGTGGCCACCCAGACGAACACTTAGAACACTGCAGAGGAAATTGCTACAAAGTAGCAATTAAGCTTAACAAGGTCCAGGGTGGTCTCCGGTTCGTTCGGCTATTCGGTTCCCAAACCAAATATAAAATCCCACGAACCAAGCCTATTCACATACCAAGTCTATTTTAAAGGGTCCATAGTCTTTTGGTAAGAGGCTGGCCAGCAGGCCCCTCCAAGAACACATGACAAGGCTCAGTTCGTCACAATGTACATTCAGGGAGAGTATGCATCAGCTCTTGTTTAGTTAATAGGAATTCCTGGGGAATCCCGCAATTTATAAACTCAATCACACAGCCGCAAGATAATGGGATGAAGAGAAACATGCCATGGCCGTGGGAAGGGAATATTTCTCTATAGTTTGTCAAGGTTCTTTTTTAGAGAATTCTGGGAAATTTTGTGTTCTATTCTTTCCCCTCCCTGCTCTTCATGGTATAATTGAATGAGATTTTCTGTGGATCCTGGGGCATCATAGTTCTCCATCCCCAAGCCAAAGCATACGTGAACGAGGAGGGATATTCCATGAGTATTGCGTATTATCTTTTATCCCAATGTGCATGGAGTAAATGGATAAGTAGAATTGCAAGTTTAGACCCTGGTAGTTTGAAGATACTGTGGAACATTTTTTTGCTGTGCTATCACCCATTTTAGGTACTGAGAAACAGCTTTCATTTTAGCTCCCTGATAGTTTGCTTACATTCCTTAAGACAGCTCTTTTTAATAATAAAATAATAAAAAACTGCATTTTTAAGCAGTTACTAAGCTTTTTTTACCCAGTACTGTTTAGTTAGATTGACAATGTATTCAGTAGAAAAACATCCAGTCATGGCTGAAAATTAAAAGTATACAAAAACAGCCAAGCTGTAAAATATCTCTAATTTAGTTTAGTTTGAGCAATTTTGCAACTCAGCTTGTTCTGAATCATACAATTCTGTTCTCCAGCAAGCCAACCATTCTGGTAATTTTAAGGATATTTTTTTTATTTTTATTATCACACTGAATATGTGGCACATGTTATAACATTAATATTTAATATAGATTGTTTTTACAACTTCATATATTTAAAATGTACTATTAGCTTTTTGCTCTATTAGACCGATGTTTCTAAAATGAAAGGTTGTTCTCTCAGCTAAAATGGTGTGAACCAAGATCTAAAGGCGTTTGCTGTGGTAATAAAGTATATTTAGGTGACACCTAAATAGTGTTTCATATATCCACAAATGAGGCCTCATGCATTATTACATTTAATAATATTTGCCATGTGTTGAGCTCTTTCTTCTTTGCTTTTCACACCTTTCGTTAACCTTGCTAATCGTGTTAGTCAGAAAACATGGTTTAATGTAACACAGAGAGTGACCCTGAAAGATGACCCCAAGGAGATCAAATAACAAATATCTCTTTTCTCTGTAGTCAGAAAGAAGAATTAGAATTGTCTGCATAGTCATCTCATGAAAATGAACACAAAATATATGGAGGGGTAGGGGAAATGACTTTAAATAAATAGGGACAAATGTCATAATAAAGGCCATTTTCATTTTTCTTTTATTGTTTAAGAATGGCACTTGCCAGTATATGTTTATTAAAAAGAGATGGCGATATTAGGTAGACAGAAAGACACCTGGCAACACATGGATGAAAACATGTACTGGACACATGGACTATTACAGAAAAAGACAATTACAGAACCTTGCACAAAATTCAGAGTAAACTAAGGGAGTCTACTCTCACTCTCACTTCACGTATATTTCTGCTAAAATCATGCAAAACCATGCATCGGAACTATATCACCAAATGGAAAATGTACTTTAAAGAAAAAAAAAGAAAAATTGAAACCTTGATGGAAAGATGAGAGACTACAGATAAAAGTGTGATTTGCTTAAGAAATAAAGAGAATTATCAATCAATAATTTGATGCAAAGATTATGTGCCTTTTCAAGTAAACTTTCACTTTTCAGTGAGTTCATAATATTTTGAAGAATTCCTTTCATCACACTGTCGTACCTACTAATACCTATGTGTAGTGAGACATACATTAATATTATTTTGAGTAGACCAGTGGGACCATGAGTCCCCAGGTATATTTGACAGTGGTTAGAACCCATATGCAGAGGATGATAAAGCAGTGATGGTGGATTTGTGACTGTTAATCCACTTGATCCCTATTTGATAGGTCATAGAGTTTGCAATCCTCTGGCCAAAGTATATGTCAACCCAACTCTTGCCAGCCAGATCGTCCCTGGCCACTTGACCCTAATAATTCTCAAATGAAAGTCCCTCTGGCATCTAAATGGCCCATACAATCCTGAGCCATGTGCCAGAGCATGCACAGTCAGAATACACTATTATTGTACCCATGCTGTCATCAGTTCAAAATATGTCAACCCAACTCTTGCCTAGCCAGAAAAAAACACGTCCCTGGCCAGTGACCCTAATAATCTTGTGAATGATACATGCTTCCCCTAAATCCTGAATGTAATGGGATTGTACCCAATACAGCTTCATCAATACATGCTTCCCCTAAAGAATTAATGGGATTGACCAATACAGCTTCATCAATCACATTATTCGGTTTAGTTCTTTCTGATTACATGTGTTATGAATGTTAGACAAAACAACATTTTGCATCCAAATAAACATTTTTCAATTTAAAACGGACTGTCCAGAGCCATAAAGCAATACAGCTTGCTGACATCAGTGGGGGTTTCCTGCCTCACTTAATTAGAGCTGTAGAGCATTGATTTAAATGGTTTACTGTAAGACACATTGTTGCACAATTATCGTATGTGCCATGTTTCCTAAAGGTGAGTTAATTTTAATAACTTTTAAATCCTTATTGGGTGCGTGGTAGTTTTGTAATTTATTTTTAATTGGATTGTAACTTTAAAGGATAATGTCTCAAAAGATAAATAGCATTGTTTTTGGAGACACTCACAAAGATGACTATGTAAAATACATGACTACGTGAATAGTCAGCTTTTGTCTAGATGTCATTATGCATGTCAGTTACAATTTCAGTACAACTTGACCTTTTTGGAAAGATCTTTAAAAATATTGAGCCTGTAACCTTGGTAAGAACAAACACAATTAAGGGGAGGGGAAATATAACTACAAAAGATTCAGCATTAATTAAGGAATAATATAATATAAAAACTGATTGACTTGTATATTACTCAATGTAACTAGTATATCTCTAAAATTACTATAACACAGCCAGGGGCTTGAAGCAAAGAAACCCATTTCCTACAGATTAACAACAATCCTGGGTTAAGCTAACAGCTGCCCAAGAGACATAGCATCTGAAAATTACATTAGGAATTGTGGTGAAAAGAATTAGAGATGTGATGTTGTAAGCTAAACTTCTGGCAATTAATTATATTTGTGTATATAATAGGTAGATGTATTCCTTTTGAGTACCCTTATCTACTTAGACAAAATGTTAAATCATAGTTACATTGCTATTCTGGAGCCTGGCATTGAATACTCATAAAGTGGTATACCAGAAGAATACATTGATATTGCTTCTTGGTTTAATCTCTTGTAAATTAACTGTTAAATGTCATGACTGTTGGGTAGAAGGAATCTGAACTGTCACATGGGGATATTTAAGGGGACCTCAGTGTCAGAGATTGTATTGTTGAAGTAAATTCACAGTAGTTTTGTAGGTTGAGGGAAAAGAAGTGTATATATATATATATATATAAAACAAGAGCCATATTATGTATGGCAGGCCGTTGTAGTTAGACTATTTGTGATTTCAATCCCATTTCATACATTTATGGACACGGTTCTTTATGCATTTAATCCCTGGCATTTAATCCCTTGGCTTAGAAACATAGCATACAAGAAATATACATAAGCACGCACAGAATACAGAACATGTTAAGATAGTCTAACTATGAGGATGGTTATCTGTACCTATGTTGCCTATATAATTAAAATGCCATTTGAGTGATATGCAATATATAAATAACAATAACAGGGTATTTGTAGTCTTTACTAAATTCCCTGCTGTTTCCTGGGTTACAAATGGTATTATTACCTAACTTTGTTGTAGTTAATATATTAATCTTAGAGGTGTGAAAATATGAGCTCACTCTACCAGGAATTAAATTTGTAGCTTGATCAGTTGGAGAAACTGCATTTAGGGCACTGAAATTCTCAAACTAAAAAAGCTTTCAAATAAAGTAAATATTCATATATAATAGACTAATTTCATTTGAGCAGGGTCTTCATGTCCTACCTATTGTTCCTATAACATTTCATTATTGTCTCATTTTTCCCTTTTAGTGTAAAGCACTGTGGAATAGGCTGGCACTATATAAATACCAATAGTAATAATAATAATAATAATAATAATAATAGCTAGTTTTCTCAAAGCAAGTCTGAATAAACCAAATTTGTACCAGACCTAAGAAGAAACATATTTATACTGCACAGTCACATATTCAGGTATGGCAAGATTCTTTGGCCCTTTATCCCTCTTTGATAGAAATAAAAAAGATCCATTATCATTAATAGTCATACATTTTATTTAAGTATAATTAAATAAAAAAGCAATAGACAGTGAAATTAAACATATTGTTAATTAAAACTGTGTAGTTATTTATATTTCTAAATATTTTTAATTAATTAATCACATATGCAGATTTTGTTTTCCTCATAAATTTGAAAATTTCTTGCATATTGGTACTATTGAGTGCAGTTTTGTAACATATTTTAACTCAATATCCTGCACATATTCCCATAATATCATTTAAATCGGTATTAACAGTTAAGGATGATTTAAAATTTTAATTTCAGGCCGGATAAAGTATGCATCATTCTACATATTTAAATAATAAGTATTTCAGGCTTAAAGTAAATTCAATTAAAAATACACTTGATTTTTTTTAGAAAGTGAAACATTTTTATGATAAATATTAATCAACTGCAGTTTTTTTGAAGTATTCGCATAAATTATAGAGAACTTCAGGAGGCAAAATACCAATTAAACTATCATTTTGTTTCCTTTCTTGTCAGTTTTAATTTGGAAAAATTGGGGGCAAACCACTGACACTTAAATGTAAACCATGTGCATAAATATGTGAGGTAAAGGATCACTTGTGTTGAAGCCATACATGTGGTGCTTAGTGAAGCTTAACCAAAGTCATGTTATTTCTAAGGTGTTGTTACGTTTCCCAACTGGAAACTACAAAGCTAACGTGCTAATATCTGGCTTTAATACAAAATGCTTTATTAGCAACAAACAACTTAACAAAGTGTGCCAACCAAATTTGACACTGTTAATTAAATGTATGCTTTTCTTTATTTCTGAATTAGAAAAAAAGCATCACCTCTCTTTAAAATCCAAGTCATGTGTTAAACAAATCAATACCAGACAAGTCTATTGTTTACTTGGTTTTAGAAAGTGTCTCTGTAAGACTGAAATAATATGTCATTCACCCCCAGCATGACCATTCCTGTGAGGCCCCAAATCGCTACTTAAGGACAAAACGAGAAGGTTTGAAAGTTTTTCTTCAGAAAATCATAATTAAAACATCCATGTTTATCAAAAGACTTTTAGAGTGCACATTTTTTAGTTATAAATGTAACCAGTTTTACCAATTATGTAGTCTGTTAATATATAAAACCATAACATCAAAATTAAGCATGCTATTAAATCTCATACAGACATATTTGCAAGTATATCGTATATAGTATATCAATACTGTTCTACAGATGATTTCAGTAAAATATGGAATAGTAAGAAATAAAAATACAAGGGGCATGGCCCAAAGTACTTTCTAACCTACTGCCTACCAAGCATAGTACCAGCCAGAGGCATATGCAGTAATAGTATGTCTTTCACCCTTTTGAGAAATACTACACTACTGGCTCTTTTTCTCTTCGTTTTTATTTATTTTTATTACATGCACACACTGAAGAAAAATCAAGCGATATAGGAATCAAGATCTTTTGTTGAAAATCTGGACTTTCACGTGTGGTAATTTTGTAAATATTTCTACTAGTGGGGTACTCATCAGCGAACTAGGCCCAATCTGTTAGCTATATTTTGTATAGTTTTTTGATATCCATTAATAATACTCCCAGTGGATGTTTCATTAGCTTTTTACCTTAATTTTGCCCGGTTGATGCATATCTAATTGTGTTTTACCATTTTATTAAATATGCATAGTTAACAAAATGTCATAATACTTGCAGCAATAATACATTATGATGCAATTTTCCATATGGAGGAAAATTTACCTCCAATTTATGATGAAAAAAAACAAAACAAAAAAAAAACAGCACACAGATTGCAATATTTAGTTTTTTAATGATACCTAACTAGGTTAATCACCATATTTCCTTGTTTGTTTTATTTAGATTTTAAATGCATGCCATTGTTAAGAAATAAGCCATTGTTCCAACATTAACCTCATTTTGCCTGTAAGAATCTACATTACACAATATGGTCAAACGTATACAGTTACATGATTAATGATTATCTTGTTACAAACTCATGGGCATTATTAGAGCGTTGTCCACCAATTGTTGCTTTAACAGTATCCAGTCTTCTGGGAATGCCTTACTGTCAATGTAAAATATGAGCTAGAAATTAGACTTGGTTTTCAGTCAGCATTCCAATGTAGTCCATAAGTAGGGATAATTCAAGATCAAACAAGCCATCCTTTTTCACATTGTCTTCATGCAAAGTTTTGTATGTAGTGACAGGCATTGTCATCTTTAAACAGCAAAGAGCATGAAGGTTGAAGGTTAAAGATATCCAATGGTATTTCACCTGAACCAGTTGGCACTGTGCAATCAGGTCTCATCATTCTCTATGGATATATGAAAACCAAAGTCATATGTCCGATGGTCAAATGGTGAAATGTTATACATACCGGGTTATTCAACAAAGTCCGGAAGGCCCTGTATGATTGGGGAAAAAGCCACCCAGCGTTCGGACATTGAATGGGCCTGAAATTGGTTCAGATGTCAGTCAGACCAAATGTCATTGAACGGCTGAAATCCAGTCCCAAATGCTTCATATTTGAGCTCAGATGTAAAATTATCTGAATGGATAATAGCTGGCCAGCACTTGTTTGTCACTTTAAATAGTTTCAAAATTAATAAATAAATACATTTAAAAAAAAACTCAATAAGTCCCCTGTATTACTATAGGGGAGATTTAAAACCACTCTATGCACAGTTGCCATGTGGCTGGTGGGGGAATATCTCCTAAATGTTTAAAACTAGTTACTGGGCAGCCATTGCTACCCATTCACTAGAAAGGCCCCAATGGTTCCTGTATAGATATAAGGGGAGACACCGTAGGCATCAGGTGATGTTAAGTTTAAAAAATGGGGGTGAATAGATCACTGCTGGCCATAGGTGAGTGCTAGTTAAAAAAAAATATATGGGAATGGCCTTATGTCCCCCCCACCCATGGTCAACGGGTGGGAGGGTATGAAATTTAAACTGCGGGAAACATAGTATCCCTTTCAGCCCGCACCCATGATAAAGGGGAAAACCTAATGTCTATACCCCCACCTTTAGCAGCAACTGGGTGCTCTAATTATAATATTCTGGGGGACACATAGGTGTTTGGTGGGGGCTCTAATTAGTTTCCCTACTCTAATCTCCCATCCCTGGATGGCAAGTGAGGACTCTAAATAATTAAACAATATAGGGTGGGATTTATTTTGCTCTCGAGAATTCTCCCACAGCAAGTTCAGTTAATATTACTAATATGGGTAAAGTACTTTTGTCTTGTATATGTGCAATTAGCTAAAAAGCTATCTGCTGAAAATTTGCTCCTATTGCAATTGAAGACACACAGTAATATAGGGCTCAGTAATATTCAGCAGTGGAAGGGACGCGTTTTAAATGGTGTGGTGCTACTGCAGATCAAGTGTTAACAGTAAAAAGGTTTAGCGTAACAAAAATTTCAGCACTTTATTAGTTATTAATTTTTGCATTTACTAAATTCAGCTTTCTTTAAAAAAAAATAATAATACAGTATTCATACAGTATAGCTAAGCGATACTAATATGTGATCCTTAAGGTATGGAAAAAAGTAAAACATGATAATCTATAAAGATAAACACATCGCAGAGAGTACATTTTTCACTGCTTACTCGTTGTAAGTAATGATCCACCAGACTCTCGCGGGTTAAGATATTTTAAATAAAAGGTAACTAAAGATATAAAAACAGTCAACTGCAGCTGTTTTTTTTCATCTTTAGTAACATAAGAATTATAGAGTGAGAGATGATCCACAAAACACTTTCTCAGATAAATCATTGACATTGCAGGAATTGCATTTCTATGACTTTTCTGGCAGTGATTGGAAACCTAAAAACTAGATGTTAAAGGGAAACTATAGTGCCAGGAAAACAAACTCGTTTTCCAGGCACTATAGCTTCCCTCTCTGTCAAGGCACTGAAAAGGTAATAACTCCTTCAGTCACTTACCTGGGTCCAGCGCCGATGTCTCTCGGCGCTGGCTCAGCTCCACCCACTCTCCAATGGCAGCGCTCACATTAGGATCTCCCCATAAGAAAGCATTATTCAATGCTTTCCTATGGGGATTCCGGCGACGCTGGAAATCTTTGTGCATAACGTGAGGACGTCCTGCGTCGTTTAGACAACCAAAAGCCATCTAAAAACCTGGAAGTCCCTCTAGTGGCTGTCTAGTAGAGGAGGACTTAAGAGGAGGACTTAACCCTGCAAGGTATTTATTGCAGTTTATAAAAACTGCAATAATTACATTCTCAGGGTTAAGGGTGATAGGAGTTGGCACCCAGACCACTAAAATGGGCTGAAGTGGTGTGGGTGCCTACAGTGTCCCTTTAAAACAGTGTAATGTACATAATTGCAATGGCAATAGAACAAATATTGTTTTCTTCCCTCTAAAAAGTATTACATTTTTCCATCATCACAATTGACAGACCATTGTTAGAGAGCTCTGACCATGGGCTGAATAACCTCAGTGCAGTTTGCACATCTTGAATGCCTCTAATGACACATTAGCTTTTTTTTTTTTTTTTTTGGAGACTTGGCCTCAGATATCTCAGATATAGTACATCAGAGTACAAATCTGGAAAAGCAGGACTCTGATGAACCCTTGGCTATGTACAAACTGATAGCAGCCACAGTATGTTCAGTTTACAGAGAAGTTCTACTCATCCAGTGTGATGACTGTAACTGCTCTTGGGGCATACACGACTTATCCCATAAGCTCTGGTTCACAGTTTATGGAGTATGATTATCTGTCTATAGTCCTTCTCAAAGTTCTTCTCAAAGTAAACTGTAAAAGTATGTATCTTTTTCTTTTTAATTTTTTCAACATAATTTTTCGCATATTTTTAATTCACTAATTATATAACGGCTTAAAAATAAGGTGTCGCTTTTATCCCACAGTTTTCCTTTAATGGATCTACCTCCCTTTCATTGTCAGTATTGATTATCAAGCTTTTTTGGCTTTGATATCTTCATGCAGCCCCATTCATGAACTAAGTGGATAATTCGATTTTGAAATACGATTTTACAGAGGAGTCAGGTTTGACAATTATATGTTGCCAAAATTAGACTCATGGTCCTCATGGCTTTAGTCCCTGTCAGCTCCCCTAGCAATGTCTCTGATTACTTGTGAGGAGGGATAGAAAAGGGAATGGCATATACATGGATGAAAACAAAAACCAGGCACTTTTTTTTGGAGAAGTTGAGTGGTGCTTGATTTATTAGGCTAGGTTACATGATATACTGGTGGTAGGGAGGTTAAGCAATACGTCAGTTAAGTGAAATATTTTAAGACATAAGTCATATAATGTCATATAATGTTTTGAGCCTTTATTACTTTACTACAAAACTTATTTCAGTCACAATCAAGCCAAGCCATTAAGTATGTAAATTTTTCAAAACCAGGCTTGTGGGCTGATACAATTGTGTATATAATAGTGTTACAGTAGTCTTTCTGTTTTAATTTTCATGGCAATATAACACCTTGGAGATCAAAGCAAAACTTTTAAAATGACCTCAAGTTAGGTCTGCAAGATTCTTTCCACACTTGGAGTGAAGGATGTGCAACTGGTTTGCATGAAATGAGAGATTTCCTTACATTGTACGGAGGACTGTGTTGGATATCTCTTTGAATTTTAGCAGCTGCACGTTAATTTGTTAATTTAATGAGACAATACTCCTTTTTTGGCTGCTTTTTTTTCTTTCCCCTTTGCCTTTTTCTGTTTAACTTATGTGATATTCATACCTCCCAAGAGTCCCAGTTTAAGAGGGACAATCCCTATATCTGTCCTTCTTTTAGAACCTAATATCTCTCTTTTTTAACTCTATATTGTTGGTGTATCCAAGCGTATAACAGAGCTTCACAGGAATAAAACTCACAGTAATGCATCTTTATACTGCAATAAATGTGTTTAGAAATCAGTATGCATAAATAAGATATATTTTATAAATTACATTTTAGATGCATACATTGTAATTATTAAGTCACCTAAAATTTCTCTCATCCACTCACATCCATAAAAATAAACTGTCTCTATAATGGCCAAACAAATTTCACAAAGAAATATAAAATAATTGTATAGTAGATATACCCCCAATAAAAACATGTATGCATTTAATTAAGCAATTTTTTAAATCGAGGGCAGTAATAAAAACAGCTTGCAAAAACTGCAGTTCGCTTGTCTGCTACCTTTCAAACCCTACCCTGAGTAGACTGATCAGCCACAACATTAAAGCCACTTGCCTAATATTGTGTACATCGCTTTACACAAAAACAGCTAAGATAAGTTGAAGCATGGACTCCACAACACCATTAAACATGTCCTGTTGTTTCTGTCCTGCAAGTGGCAAGGTGGGGCCTCCATCGGATTTGTTATTCCAGCACACCCTACAGAGGCTTAATCGTTTTAAGATCTGGGGAATTTGGATAACAATGCAACATCTTCAATGTTAGTCAACATTTGCTGGCCATCTATGTAATATGTGTTTGGATTTCATACATGACAGTGTTTTGCATTTTTACATTATGACCAACTATAGGACCATTTTAAATTAGCTAAGTTTTTATTTTTATTTTGTACTAGCATGTATTCCTGACACTATAGTACTGGACTGGTTATTAAAGTCTCCAGCCTTCTTCTATGTGGAGTGAAAAGGTTGTTTAATTACCTTTTCTTCCCTTTCTGTGCTAGTCTTGCTGTGGATGGCCCCTCCTCCATGTTGGCACCATCCATGCACTACGTCAATCAGCATCGTCTGAATGACTGATTTCTGAACCGCCATATAGCATAATTACAAAACAGCTTGTGCAGTGGACGAGCATGTTGATTCGTGATTCATCATTCATTCGTGAGTTCTACTTATGGCACGAAAAAAAATAAAAAATGATTAATGGTTAGGGGATAGCCACTAGATGTTGATTTCATTTACAGATCTAGTGATGAGTGGCCAATAGAGGAAACAAATGAGAGCAGTAAAAATTTTTTCTATATTTATATGTTTAAAAAATATATAAATGGAGATGTATTACTTTATCTCACTTGATCTGCGAACCAAATTCCAGGAAATGCTCCTATCAGTGTACTGAAAAACATGTAGATAATATTTATAATATGTGTATATTTTGCAGTACACTGATTGTCCCATCGCTCCCTTTTTTGTTTAATTTGATTTGTTTTCCCAAATCTTTTTTGGCGGGTTGAATTACTACATGACCATAATTTAACTGTCCCCAATTTTTTTTTTTTTTTTTGGATGTAATGATTCACTGAAACAAGTTTTGTCTTTGTACAAGTCAAGTTTCAGTGATCTTAATTACAAAGCTATTCCCGCTGATATTTCCTGCTAATTGACATTTTGTTACCTCAATATCTGCAGTGTGACTTAAGACCATATTTGAGGTTAGCTCCTGATTATTAATGAAAACATATACAAAATTCTAGTACGATTAACATTTCTAAAACTACACTGATCAATTTTGATACAGAAATAGATAAAACAATATTACATTAAATGTACCGTGCTAGAGGTTTTTCTCTTAAACCATCTCTTCTAGATTATTTTAAAGCTTGTTTTAGCTAAACATTCCACAAATAACTTTTGGCCATCTGAATATATTTATCATTTTAAATGAAAGTGTCTGTATGCTGCAAATCAATTGTAATGTACTAAACAGGAAGATCAAATATTTGTTCTTTTATTTTATGTTTTTGTTTTAAACATTCCTGCGATAGTAGGGGATGCCAAATCGAAAACAGGTGCACTATGTTTTAAAGTACTTTACTCAAGTGGAATGTTTTGTGTTCCATACATCTCTGTCAGTAATGGTGATATACATCACCGACTCATTAGCAAATCATCTGCCTTACGGCCTTAACATCATTTACCACTGCATGACATGGTCCTGGCTAAAATTTATGATGCATATGGGAGAGATTGAGGATAAATGAGGTTTAAGTATGTTTTTAGTTTGTAACAGGAAGGTGCACTTGTGCACTTGTGACTCATTGGATGCAAAATTCACAAAACATAAAAAGCCACGGTTAATTGTCAAGCTAAGATGTGTCCGAGGTGTTATAACTATGTTATGCATGAAATAAAATACAGAGGTCAATGTTTTTGGTTGTTTTCTCTATGTTATGAACAGCAATGATTGGATTCATTCTGAGCATGCCGTATTCAGGCGCAATACAGAGGGTAAAAAGCATATAATGACCATCTGAGAATGTCCACAAATTTCGGCTAATCATTTAATCGATTTCTTTAAGCCCTTAGTGACCGGACTGTTTTTCAATTTTCTTACTCTTAAAGACCGGGGCTCTTTTTACATTTCTGTGGTGTTTGTGTTTAGCTGTAATTTTCCTCTTACTCATTTACTGTACCCATACATATTATATACCGTTTCTTGCCATTAAATGGTATTTCTAAAGATACCATTATTTTCATCATATCATATAATTTACTATTAAAAAACCATTAAATACGATGAAAAAATAAAAAACACACTTTTTCTAACTTTGACCCGCAAAATCTGTTACGCATCTACAACCGCCAAAAAACACCCATGCAAAATAGTTTCTTAATGTTGTCCTGAGTTTAGAAATGCCCAATGTTAACATGTTTTTAGCTTTTTTGGAAAGTTATAGGGCTATAAGTACAAGTAGCACTTTGCTAGTACCAAACCAATTTATTTTCAAAATTAACGCAAGTTACATTATATCTGTCAAGAATCCCTAAATAACCCTTCACATGCATATATTTTCTAAAAGAAGACAACCTAAGGTATTAAACCTGGGGTATTTTGACTCTTTTCATGCAACCATTTTACCACCAATCTATGCCAAATTTAAAATAAATTTATATTTGGTGATTTTTTTTGCCCCCCTTTCAATTTAAGAATACATGTACTAAGAAATTTAAGGGTTACTGACAAAGAATACCCCAATATGTGTTCAGCAATATCTCCTGAGTACAGTGATACCACCCATGTATAGGTGTGTCGGGTTCTCTGGGGGCAAAAATACCTTATTTGGAGGGTGCGCATTTCAGTTTTCCAACTTGGAATTTTTACAGCTGGTCATCATGCACCCATGTCCCATTTGGGACATTTTTGAAGCTGACCAATGTAATTTTACAACATGACAGGAGGCATCGTATTTTGCATAATCTCTCTTTACTAGCTCCACACAGCATCAAAGAAACACATAGAAAAAAGAAACAATCACAAGACAATAGAATGTACAAGGCATAGTGACCTCCTCACTTCCTCTTTCTTTGCTGCTCCATTAAGCAGACAGGTCAGAGTATTACTCTTCTCCATTAAATTGTATTTGTATTGCCTTTTTGGGACTGTATTTTAATAGGTTTTGTAATTTGTTTTTCTGTGCTTCTATGCTATGGGCATCTGGGGGTCTTTCTATATTATTATTTTTAATTTTACGTTATTCTGGGTGCTTGGCCCTCTTCCCTCCTTATTTCTCTTCTCTAAGAGTCTCAAGGAGCTTTTGGGCCTTGCTGGGGTTTAATCCCTAAACTCCACTGGTTCCGCTGGCATTTGTAGGATTCATACCCTGTCACCCCCTCCTCGCTATGTATAGGCTACTCTGTACTGCTGAATGGAGACAGGCTATGACAACCTCTGTTAGTTACTGGACAGAATTTTCAGCACTTCCGGCTTAACAGGGTATCTCCCATGACAGTGCATTATTTATTGGAAGAGCTGAGGGAGGCTCTCTATCAGACTGATGGCCAGCACTTAAGGGTTCATACCTTGTGCACCTGGGGTGAGGCCCCTACTAGTTGTATATTGCACTGCTGCAGGGAGGCATGCTGTTACAGAATCGGTTAACTGCTGGACAGGATTTTCAGTACTCCCTGCTTAAAGAACCACTATAGTGCCAGGAAAACAAACTCGTTTTCCTGGCACCATATTGCCCCCACCCTCAGGGTCCCACTCCCGCCGGGCTCTGGGGACATTAAATGTCTTAAGTAAAAATTACTTAGTATTAGTAAATTTTGCCCCTACTCGCTATACCGCTATACCGGAGTGTCGACAGTCAGGTGTACCAATCGCCTGGACGGAACTGACTTCCATCTTCTATCAGACATCATAAAAGGTATCTTCGATTCCTGCCTTCCTCGAGGTCAGCCTATAGTGTTCCTCAATTGGCACATTACACGAGGGTGCACAATGGTGATCACATTCCGGGCCACCTGGGCCTCCCCAGGGGACGTATGCTTTTTCCTCCCTTGTGATGATTGCAAAACTTCTCCATCATCTCATTGTTCAGCGAATAACATCGCCTTGGCCATCCCACTGTGACAGAGTCAACTTTGTTTCCCAGATCTTACAGGACTGACTGGTGAGGATCTCCTGCTCCTACATTCATATCCTACTATTCTCATGGATCTGAAGGAAACCCGCATCTTCTATTCCTGGAGGGTCGGCTGTCCCTGCTGGCTGGGACTCTTGCTGCGGTTCTTGGCAGATCGGCGGGCTATCACAGGCTGCTAGGGACCTCTTAGGAGTCTCTTGGGCCCCAGGAATGTGATGATGCTACCTCTCCTTCTGGGCATTCCCAGTTTGATTGATGTTTGGAACTGTACCTTGACCATTATGTGGTGGTTTGGATGGCTCTATGGCTCATGCCCCGGTCTGGGGACTCCCGATAGACAAGGATCCTAAAACTTATGTACCTGTTACCCAGTGACATCAACCTCTGGCTGATGAGATGTGGGGGTCGGTCTCTATTTTTTCTACAGGACTGGGGGTATCTACTGATGGACTTTTATACTTGGACTGGTGGCTTTCTGTCAGAGTTCATACCGGATGTTCAGGCTTTCGTCGGGGAAGTTTCTCCCTTAGATCCGATGTGCTAGATATTCCGTCGCACTTTCCGGTTCTTCATTAATTTTCTATTCCTTTCTCAGCATTAAAAATGCAAAATACGAAGTCTCCTGTCATGTTGTAAAATTGAAGATTATGTGAGCTTTAGTGTACTAATAATCTTAATTTTATTAATGACAGGGGGCGAATATTTTCCCTCCCTGCTTCGCTAACCCACCCTTTCTCAATGTTTTGTGCTTACATTGATGATTGTATTTCAATTAATCTGGAATTCTCATTGGAGTTTAACATAATAGTTATTCAGTTATCAGATTGTAATTTACAATTTTCTTCTATGGGATGATGTATACGGTACATTACTTGGATTTACATGTTCATGGCTATTTGTCTAAACCTGTCACACATTCTCTTTTCAGTATGATTCGTCTCTGAAGACATTTGGTCGTTTGTATGAAACTCTCTGGAATTTTGATCCTTTGGATTTGATTCATTCCTGAACACATTTTCGTTGTTTGTGTGACATTCACAGGGAAGTTTGCTCCTATGGATGTTGGATTTGGGAGTTATTGTTTTGCTTGTTATATGTTTCCTTCTGCTTGATGTCACTTTCTGAAAGAGGAAGTGATGAGGTCACTATGCCTTATGTACAACCTACTCTCTTGTGATTGGTTCTTTTTTCTATGTGTTTCTTTGCTGCTATGTGGAGCTAGTAAAGAGAGATTATGCAAAATACTCGCCTCCTGTCATTACTAAAATTAAGATTATTAGTACACTAAATCTAGCATAATCTTCAATTTACCCCAATCAAACCATATATTTTTAAAAAGTAGATACCCTAGTGTATTTCAAATGGTGGCATTTTAACAATTTTCATGCACTAATTCTACCACCAGTCTTTGTTAGCCTTTTGGGTAGTCATTTTTTGTGTTATTTTTCTCTCACGTTGTGCTTGAGGCATGGATTCTCAGTTCCTGTTATGTGTTACTGACAATGAACACCCCAAAATGTATTCAGCAACATCTCCCGAGTACAACAGTGCCCCCAATTTACAGGTTGTATGGGTTTTTGCAAACTTACATGGGTCAAATGTAGGGCTTTCCCCTTTTCCATGTTTGCACATTGAAATTTGCCAGATTGGTTTGCTGGGCCTATGCTGCCTTTGAGACCGTATAGCAGCCCAGAAATGAAAATTAACCCCATCATGGCATACCATTTGTAAAAGTAGATAACTCATGGTATTCAAAATGTCCAGTCTTTTGTAGTAGCCACTTAGCTGGCGTCTCTTGCAGTCCCCCCTGACCGTGATGCCGCGGATCACTGGTCCAGATAAGTCCAGGGCTCCTATTTGCCGCGGTTGCACTAGGTTCGTCCATGGTCCTTACAGACCGTATTTTTGCCAGACGTACATAGTATGTCCATGGTTGTTAAGGGGATATACATAGATACATATACATATATATATAATTTCATTCTAAGTGTATTTTGATATTAATATATATATATATATATATATATATATATATACACTAATATAAACATACAGTTAGAATAAAATGACATACATATATTCATATAATTTTTTCAAAATTATTTTTAGTTTATTTATTTATTTTTAATTATTATTTATTTTTTACAATATATATATATACACAATATATATATATATATATATATATATATATATTTATTATATATATTATATATATACACATGTGTAATTTTACTCAGTGTTTTTTTATATTATTAATAAAAAAATACACTTAGTATGACGTTATATATAAGATATTTACTTATTTTATATAGATATAATATATGTATATATATCTCATATAAAAAAATATATATATTTTTAAAATGTATTACCTTTTATTTATTTATTAAAACTTTTTTCACCAGCAGGGGGACTACCTGTCAGCTGGCAGCACTGTGGACACCTATTGCGGCTATGTGACCGCTCTTTTAGAGCAGTCACATGGCCCCTGGGGGTCCTAAATTGGAGAGGGAGAACTGTCTGGGCCTAAGAAGAAGACTGATCGCCGGTGGGGTTGCTATACTATAAGTGGAGTTAATTTTGTGGCTTGGTAGCTGCTAGGTAATTAGGTTTATGGGAGGTAGCCCTTGGGTAGCTAGAAAAACACATTGCTTCATAACATGGTACCTAACACATATAGGGAGATTGCTCTTGTAATGGCTATCTCTGAGTAGCCGGTAGTGCAAAGGGGGGTAAGCTGTGCATTAGGAGGTCTATAACCATTGCTTGAAGCAGCTCAACCTATGCCCACTATTGGCAGCTTGCCAAACCTGGGAAACCATAGTTCATCGTGCTGCAGGGAAGGGCATCACCGGTCCCAAGTGCTTGTGTGATATTGTTCTTTACCAACCGCTTATTCCAATGACTGGGTCATGGCCTCTAGGCCATCTCAGTGCCCTTGATTTATGGTACCATATGTGAGCTCTCTGATTGTGCAGCTTGCCAGTGTGGAGTTGGCTTCTTCGTGCAGGTGGCACAGGGCTTGGTTGGTGATGTCGTGCTGCTGTGCGGCTCGGTGCTTGGAGGGTCCGCCGATGGATACGCTTTTCCATGTGAGCGCTAGATCGATAGGCAGCTGCTTTGGCGTCTTGTGTGGTAAGTATAGAGGGCTCTGTGTGCCCCCAGAAGTCCTGGAAGATGCGGTCAAACTGGGCTTCAAAGTGCTCCCTTCATGTCTGTATGTTGCTCGTCGGCCATGTTGGGCCCGACATGCGGTCTGCAGTCCGACCGAGGAGTTTCGGGTTTTAAGCCCGTTGGTGTCCCCTGTGGGGACTGGGGTAACCCCCACCTGTCTACAGGGGGGGGATAAAGGTCACCAGGAGAGCTGCTGGGTCTTGCAGTCCATAAGGCCACTTCTCCCCGCCGCTAGGCTGCCTTCCATGCTAAGCAGCATATGTGGAGTCAGGCTTTTTGCTTCTGATTTCCACAAGGCGGGTATCCCCAGGTCTCCACTCGTTCCAGCACCTCTCTTCAGTCACGTCTGGCTAGCTCGGCTGTCAGGCCCCGCCTCCCATTATAATTTTTTTGCCAAATTGATATGGATGAACCAGATTTTACTGCCATGCACAAGTCTAACATTTAACCTAGATGGATTTATATATTTAATAATCCACATTGAACTAGGATATATTTCTATCTGATTCAGCAAGCCGACACCACTGTGCATTCCTTAAGTACATTTAAATCTTGTTAAGTTACCTTTTGAACAACAAACTTGGATGCAACAAAATGGTTAATATATATGACCTATTTAGGGGATATGATTTTGACTGTTATTATCAAATTCCTATTAACCAATCCATGCAATTTTCTTTTTACTTTTTTATGTTTTTGCAAACAGTTTGGCAACTTTCTTACATTAACTTTTTATATGTCAGTAAAGGATAAATTCATGTTTTACCTGGACAGACTATATAAAGTCATTAAATGTGTTCTCATAAAAAGCATTTAGCTAATTCAAAGAAATGAAAATCCAAATGTCTCCTTATTAAAGAAACGTACCAACATTTATAGTGAAATGCTATACTGTTTTATGGTAATGGATACAGCATGTTTGTGTTTAATGACATTTCACTGCAGGGAGAATTTAGTGTATTTTTAATGTGCAGTGTTATATAAAATATGATTTTTTTCAATTTTTTTTATTTTTATAACATTTCCTGTTGTGTTAAATGTTAGGGATGTTAGGGCATACTAAGAACTTTCAATATTAATCTATAATAAATAAAATATTTAGGGAAAATGTATTTGATGTAATTAATTTGCTAATTATTTTGACCCATTCACTATCAGCTTGATATGATATAGTAAATTATTTTTAAAATATTGTGTACATGATTAAAACATTTTAACACAAAAGTTAATCTCCTGGCTGTATACATACATGGCTATTCACTAAAGGGATAATTTAGGGTGAATTCTATTTGAATTTCAACTTAAGTACAAAATAGTCCAAATTGAAACATGTTCTGAGTCAGCTATGTTTTCAGTTTGTATAAGCTTGACTTAAATTTAAAATTCACTTAAATTCACTATGAATTCTCACTTTAGTGAGTAACCCTGGTTGTTTGCCCATAAGGGGATCCAGTAGATCCAATGGATCTAGACCACACTTGGAGAGGGCACGACAAGTGAGCAGAAGAAGATGCTGAGTGTAATAATTGGTTTAATCACTGTGTGTGTATGTCCTTCTGTATAAGTGACTTTTATGTGAATGAATGAGTGTCTTTGTATTTGTGAGTATAAGTCTGTGTGTCATTTTATGTGAATGTGTGTTTATTTGTATGTCTCCTTGGATGTGAGTGCGGTAAGTTTTTTATGTTTGTGTTTATGCATAGGAGCATGTGTCTGTGTGTGCCTTTGTATGTGTGAGTATTTTTGTATTTGTAAGTGAGAGTGTTGCTAGTTAGCTAGTGAGAGTGTTGCTAGTTAGATTTGTCTCCTGAAACCTAGACTTGCATTTTGAAATCCAGTCTTATCTTCCATGGTTGCCTGAACATTAACTCATTAAGATGGATGATAACATCTGTTATTCAGCCGCCTGTTAACGTTCAAGAGCATGATTTATGTGATCTGCCTGCTTGGCGGACAGTCTTTCTGTCTGTCTGTTTGTATCTCTGTCTGTCTGCCTAGCTGACTGTCTGTCTCTCTCTCTCTGTCTGTCTGTCTCTCAGTGTGTCTACCTGCCTGTCTGTGTATCTATCTGTGTCTCTCGATCTATCTGTCTGCCTGCCTATCTATCTCAAGTGATGCACAACCAAATTGTGGGCAGTTTTATCATGTTTGGTCCTACCACAAATTATTTGACACCTAGCTATATGCTCAGAGTGGTGACATGATAAGCATATATAATTTTGAAAATTTTTGAGCTTGTATGATTTTATGATATTATTGTAAGAATTATTTTGGGAGTAGTTTTAATTAAAAAAACAATTGGTAATATGAATTTATAAAAGAAAAATAAATTCCAGCTTTTGTATTTTACAATATTGTGCAATTTAAAATCACAATTGGGAGCCCTCAAACTGAGAAAATTGGCAAGTATGGGCCTGTGTTACATTTTCATCTGTAATAGAGAAATAGTGTTAAAATCTGTGATATTTACAGAGCAAACATTTTGACCCACAGAGAAGTAAGACAAACCTGTATATGTTTTCTTAGCATTAATTGTGTTGAGTATAAAACTGAACACAAAATAAAAGCCAAAATACTTGAGTTGAAAAAACCCCATATAACTTGGTTGAGTTTTTTAATTTTTATTTTTCAAGTGATGATATTTTGGCTTAAACAATTCCAGCTTTGTTGCCAACTAATCACAAACCCCTTGGCTTGGATTGCTCCTTTAAGTATTTTTCACAGCAGGAAGAATAGCTCATTACAAATATACACTTATGTATGTCATTATAACCTTGTACATGAACTTCATACCTTACAAAAGGTTGAGAAAATATAATGCTGCTTTGTGAAAAAATATATCCTATTTATACATTACAATAATCATATTCATATATTACATGGTGCTGGGAATTGCAAGGGTAGATATTATTATTTACTTTTCATTTCTTTTGTATGATAGCACTGTTGCTTGAAATTCCTATGGGTTTTCACTGATGGTCTTCCATGTTATGGATTGTGACCGTGTCCAATCAAGTGTGTGCACTTAATCAAGTTTGTCCTCATAAATATTTTAAAATATTCATTATTTTGAAATATGTGCATTCTTTTAAGTAGATTATAAATATTTATTGAGCTATGGTGGATTATTCATAGAATGTTTAAATAAAACATTTATTATCGTTTTTGTTTTTCACCATGTTTTCTACATAGTGGATATCTCAAATTATGGACAATGAAATAGACTTAAACTTGCTATAGGTAAAATATTGTGTACACATATATATTAATGGCTGTGCATCCAAATTACTGTGCAATTAAGTAGATCATTTTATTTCAAATCAGTGGCATTGACTTCAATAACTAATAGTTAACCAATACAAATCCTTGGCTACAATTTCATTCTGATAAGGTTACTTTTTATACATAGAAAATACATAATCTATTTCCTTGGAATGATTAAAGCTGTTAAGAAATGTATTTATTTGTGTAGTGTTTGCTTTTATTTAGCATAAAGCCTCACTTATCATGATTTTTAGTCAAGAAATTATATTTCAAGTTTAAAGACGTAATGTCCATAGCAAAGTTTCCCACTTTGCAAGAGAACTCAAAATGGCACCCTATTCTTCTTTACCACTATGCAGTTTGCAAGTTTGAATTGGAAACTTTATTCATGCTTTTTACAATCAAGGAAGTAGGAGGAGGACTTAATGTCAATCAGTAAAGGACATGGATCATTTGTAAGAATTCTTTAATTGTGGAATCCTTTGTAATGCTAGATTTTATTTATAGCAATAGTTTAGAGCAGGGGTCCTCAAACTCCGGCCCCCAGATGTTGCTGAACTACAACTCCCATGATTCTCTGGCTATCTATGTAATTCAAAGAATCATGGGAGTTGTAGTTCAGCAACATCTGGAGGGCCCCTGGTTTAGAGTAACTGTGCTACCATATACATATGGGCATCATGCCCACAAACAGACATTATTGTTTAGATTTTATTAACATTTTAATGAAGTTGTATCACAAATGTGATCAGGTTGTTTATTAATAGTCATTAGCAGTATGTTTGGTGATCATTATTTTTTATTTAATAAACCTACATTTACTGTAGGTAGCAAAAATAATCTATCTGCTAATTCTTCAGACCTTGCATGAAGCATTGCAAATAAAGAATGTTGTATAATTCCTAAAATACATTTTATTATGTATCTGTGTATAGCAATCAGTTCACAAAACTGCTGTTTTATACGACTTAAGTGCTAGTTACGTATTCAATTTCCACGTATTGCTGTGCTAGAATTTATTAAAATAAAAATGCTTTGCTGTGAAGGACTTAATGGCAGATGATATCCCACAACTATTAACCTTCCATGCTGCATTTCAAATTGTGATACATGAAGGGAATCAAGCAGGGAATCATCTACTGAGAACCTCTGCATTTGCATGACCTGGTTGAGCAAAACCAAAACAGCTTTTAGGAGTTTTGTAAACTAATTCTAATTTGAAGTAAGTGGTTTAAGTAATATATCTGCAAAATAGGCTAGCATTATTACTGGTTATTTCATGCCAATTGTAAAACAAGTGATTTTAGCAGAATATTTTTCCGGCAATTTAGCAAAACATTTAATTTTGTGATTAGCTAATTTAACTAGAAGCAAAAGATGAATTCACATATTTTTTTTAGGTAATGTGAACAAATTGTTATTCTGTTTCCCATAACCATGTATTACAAAGCTACGTTACTATACATCTGTTTATCCAAAAGCAATAAAAACAGATTCAACTTAATTCAACACCTATTCTCCTAAAGGACGGGGTTTTCTACATAACAGGGGATGCTAATGCAATATGAATATTTCATTAATTTGCTGATTCTCTGTGCTCGGACAAAATAAATTTTTCATAAATATTTGATATTAATGGTTACGTCTCTCAAATGGGGTATGCAGGCTTAAATATATACCAGAGTTACAGCTTCAAGTGATATTGACATTTTGCATCTTACCATGCTATATTCACTGCCCGGTTATCCTTCAAAAGAAAAGTTATGATCAATAAGTGTTGCCAAACTGGCAAGGGTTTGGCAGATGTGACCTCAGTGTGCTGTTGGATTTCACATAAATAGTTCTGTTTGGCAGAACATAGAGCTCACATGTGTGAATGAATTGGTCATGGCAATTCGTTTGCCTTCTCCTTTATGATTAATTGAGTTTTGCCCAGCAAGATAGCAATTCTTTATTTTGATGGACAGCATATTCAATGTGGCCTCAGAGAACATAGTTTAACCATATGTTTTGGTAAAAGAAATAGCAATTCATCAGTGCTATGGGTAACACATGATCAGTGATAACTACTTTTAGTACATTTCCATTTTTTGTGTTTAAATACTGTAAATACATATGAAAATGATACATCTAAACATTATAAAAAAAACAGAGCTCGTTACAGTGGCTGTAAAGCAAGAGTGTTTGGTGAAAGTGAATACTAAAGTGGTTGCAAGTTGTTATTGATTCCCATATTTGACTAGTGGATAGTATTGATTGAAACAAGGGTCTTTAGGATGATATACACTATCTCCTTTACGATACATTTGGTAGCCTGGCACAATTAGACTGGCATAAACGATATAAATAAAAAGAACCCCCATAACATAAAGGTATATTGAAATTGGAGTGACTTCCCTAACCTTTACCTTTAAAAATTAATTGTATAATAAATAAATAAATAAATCTCTTTCCAGATGCAGCACGCACCAGTGTCTCAATAGCATTAATTCCTGCCCAATTAAATTGAAACCACAAAGCTAAACTAAAAAAACAAAAACTAAGTACAAATAAGTCTAAAAGTAAAATAAAGACAGGTACATGTGCATACATTTTTCTTAAATTCAACTAAGAAGAACATTCAGAATATTTGTGATGGGTTTCTGGAAGGTCACTAATTGAGTGAGATGGCTTGACACTACTTAGAAGTACATGTTTTGGTGGTTATGGCTGTATTAGTGGTAGTGTGAATGTGTATACTGTAGCAATTTATTTTGTTGGAAATGGTAGAATAAACTATTAGCAATTGATTGAAATTGAATTTACAGCTACTAGGAACATATCATCCACTCAATAGCATGCTCCTATCAACTGTCACGGTTCTCACCGCGGCAGACAGACAGCCAGATGTGGTTGCCCAAGGAGTTCCCTACAGGAGATTTTAACCGGGGAACTTTGCAGTCCTGGTCCTGCTTCATACCTCTGAGCCACATCAGCTTTATATATCAACAAGTCATTCAGGTCCTGTTCATCCTGGCATGTGTATTACTCTGGGGGCTGTACCTTGACTATGGCTGTGCTTCACCTGACCCTGATCAGACATCAGCAGGGTATTTAAACTCAGCCTCGCCCTGTGATCAGGATCAAGTCTTTGATCCTGTTGTGTGTTCCGTACCATTGTTCCTATCATTTGATCTGCTACTTATTATTGACCCCGGCTTCTGACTACGTTTACTCTGACCTCTGGCATCCCTTGACTTCGGCTACTCCTCGTTGTTCCTGTCCTCTGGCATCCTTTGACGTAGGCTATCCCTTGACGATCCTGTTGTCTGAGTCCTTGCCTGTCCTGCGACTTGGTACTTCATCATGCACAGACCCACAGGCCAGGTGAATTCTTACCTGACCACCTTGGCCTGTGGCTATCTGCAAGGGTGAGCAACATATCTGCGCCACAAATGCTCCATATGAAAGAGGAACAACAAATGCCCTATCAATTGTATTGTAACAAAGGAAACACAAAAACACATGACATAAAAGTTCTTTATTATTTATATATAGCCTGGAACATGATCAATATGAATTTACAGTGTTGACTTGGCCATATTAGGGCTGTCACAATAACCAAGTGATTTGCCCAAGACTTAAGAGTCTAAACACATAATCGGCAAAGTTAGAAGAAATTAAACCCTGTTCACTGACAGATTCTATTCTACACCATGGTTTGAAGATTCATAATTGTATTTATAATGGGTGGTGAATACGGTCTAAACAGAGGCACAGAGGAAATGTTGAAAAAATATATCAAAATATAGTTGAAGAGCAACATAAAGAAGCAGATCAAAGACATTTCTACGTACTTCATTATGATTTACCATTCTTTTTATAAAATCCAGAAAATAGCCTTTCACATCTGCTTAACTAAATACAGTTGTCAGAAGCAACACACATGCACTGTACAAAGTACATAGAGGTAAATTTATGGGTGAGAAACCAAGTTGAATAGAATTATGTGCCCCAAGCTGAGATCTGTAGATATGCTGACCCTCTTTTTCTTTTCTTTACATATCGCATGATGACATAATTTAGGGAAAGTCATGTAAAGTTTAGCTCAAAAACTACCAATGCCATTCAATAAATATTTAAATTATTATATCAATTATTTAATGCAAAGCAGTCCATAAGCAATGAATGGAAGATATTCAGCACTGATAGAAAACCATTTAAAGAAAATAAAAAGATGTGAAACATCAAAGCCCAATTGGAATTATGTAAAATCCCAGTAGTAGTTTTCACTTACTTTCATAAGGATTAATTTACTACATGTGTCTATTTTAACAGGCAGACCTGTATAAAGTTTTAACTTGTGGTTTCTTCAACATTCCATATTCCATTTATAATATCTGACACTAATTGCCTTTAATATGTTGTACCAAAATTCTTTGCCTGAGTTACTGGCATTGAGAATATGATGAATGGCACTTGAAAGAGAGAGCAAAATGTACAAACTCCAGTATATAACTAGAGACAGACCAAGGCTTATAGGTTTGTGATGGCTCTAACACTTGATCTCCATGATCATTATAACTTCAGTTGCTTTACTACAAACTTCTAACAGACTTTTTGAACAAGGATGCTAGTCTTAAACCCCTGGCCCAATCTAGCAATTTCTTGACCTTGACCCACCACTTGGTCTATATTTAGTAAAGACTATTTATATATATATATATCTATCTATCATGGTTTGGTTGATTTGTCATCATTGACTATTAATTTGTTCTTTAAAGGGACAACAGTGGTTATGGTGTGAGGAGTGTCCTGACACCCCTCTTGGTAACTTGTTTGGGGACCACCAGGTGCTAGACACAACCTTACCTGGAGTCAGAGGCATCTGTTAGCTCCACTAAGCTAAGAGCGGCCATTCAGGGTCTGATCATTTACTAAGAACATCATCTGAAACCTCACATCCAGTGGGTGCCAGCCTGCACAGTACAGCAGCTTCCAAGAAGGTAGCAGGTGCCTGGCAGACCTCTGTTGAGTAATCAAACTGTACTCAAACAGTTTGACTGTTTACCTTGGCAGGGGCCATGCACTGCGGGTATCAAAATTGGAATGTTTCTTTAATGATATTATTATTATTATTATTCTAATAGTATTATTATTTATTTCTAATTATTAATCATTTCTAATTATTTATGAAAAAGCTCTACTGAAGTTATATGCTCACATAATCTGTTATTCAAATGTGATTATTAAAATAATAAATACAGATTAAGGAAAAGCACACACAAAAATACAGTTTATCATTTTCCAAAGCTACTTAAAATCACCTATCTCGGCAAACAAATATGAGGATCGAGTTGCACCACTACTATGTCTTTGTAACCGAATATTGGTGGGTCATACCCTAATTTTAAGATGGGAGAAAGCATGCTTACTGAAACAATTACTATTTAAATAGTTTCCAGAGATTCTCCTCAAATGTATTCTTTCCTGTTGTCATAGCTAAAGGGGTACCTACAGTGGAGGGGTGGGCTACTCAACCCAAAAGGAATTTTGTCTGCATTGCAAATATACACAGAAAAAAAGGGATTGGGAGCACAGCCGGAACATGCATTTTTCATAAGTGGTGGTGCTGCTGTAAAGACCAACATGTATACAAAATGCAGATTAAGGAAAAGCACACAAACACAAAAATACAGTTTTAAATTTCACAAGACTATGTAAAATCTTCTATCTCAGCAAACAAATATGGGGATTCCTTTCCAACATACGGCCATATTGTGTTAAGCCCACCACTATGCCATAGTAACCCAATATTGGTGGGTCCTACACTAATTTAAACATGGGTGACAAACATGCTTACTGCAATACTTACTGCAGTTAGTATATATTATAAATGTTGGTCTTCATAGCAGCACCACTTCTAAAAAATGCATGTTCTCTGTGTGTGTGTGTGTGTATGTATGCATGTATGTATATATATATATATATATATAAACCCAAAGCTTCCTTAAAGGGGCAATTTAATAAGTCAAGACTTTAATAGGGGAAAACTTAGGATTCCCATTCAAATAGTAAATATAGATCTCCTTCTTTAAGGTAGGATAGAAGGCATATGCCTCTAACCATCTTTGTTAACGTGCGTAGATGGTATAGAAATATTGAGGGCAATGTAACTGATTTTTGCCTTGCTAGAAGAACATTGACCCCTTCTTGTTTCCTTTGAATTATCATACTGACATACCTGATGTGAGGAACATGAAGGAAGCCATGTGGTTGCTGTTTGGTTTAGTGTGGGTCTTGTTTTTATTGTCTATTATTGATATCATCTGCTTTTTTAACATATGGTTATGAAAGTCACTAGTACCCATCTTAAAATACCTGACCTGACTTCATTTTCAAAGATATAAAATGGCTTTCAGACTATGCTTTTTATTGTTGAGGTGGAATTATGTCTTTTGTAAAGATTGACCTATGGAAAATCATTATATGCATATGTGCATTGCTCGGCATTTGTCTCCGATACACAGTGATGATAAAGAAAAGCACCATTATTTTAACACTGCAAGTTCCTTTTAATGTATGTTTTACTGCTTTAGATCATTTCCTTGCATACCACAAACCGAATATTTGAAAAACTAAGATTGATTGGCTACAGGTCTAGAATATATTTGATGTCAAACAAACATGTTTATTCTTCTTCTAAGAATCACCTGCATTTAGTAAAACTGTCCGTGTTTCTTAGAGAAGAGATCACACTATTTATGGCTGTGCTTCTCTATTTAAATTGATACATCACAGACTACTGTCTAGAAAGACGTCACATGCAACTAGTAACCTCAATTTTTTTTAAAGATGACTTATTTTTAAAGTTTAAACATTTAGGCAAAGTAAAGTGCATTGTGCATACCTTAACTTTATTGACTTTGACATCCCAAGGATGCAAATAATGTTTGAAAGTGTTACAGATAAAATTAAGAATCTGGGATTGTAGTGCTCTAAAAATAAGTAATCTTACAGTGATCATACAGAATGAAAAGGAGATTTATCAACATATTTTAAGTATTTGTAGATTAAACCTCATGGCACATCTGGTCCGTATATTACACTATGAATTCATCTGTGCTAACTGATACCTTTGAAGGAAATAAATATATGTATCCATTTGTTTGTTTTAATAAAGCGGCACTGTCATGCCGAACTTGCCTTTCCCCAATCGCTTCCACTTCTCTTCTCTCTCAGGATCTCTTCATCTTTTCTTCGTTACTATTCTAGTTTTCTTTAAATATTAGGCAAAGTAGTGACTACTTTGACTTATGTATTTTTTCTACATTTGACCCAAGGAGGAGCTTAAGTCCACTCCATTTCCTATGGTCAAAGAAATTTTCCAATACTCACCTGTGCTGTTGTGTTGCTTCATTCGCTATATTTAGGGCCCCCACCCGCTGCTCCTGGTTTGTTAAAATATTTTTTGGCAACTGCAAACGCACATTATAACTGAAAACCAGTGTGATACAGTCTCCCGCCTCTTCCTTATGGATGTTCCTGCCATGTCATATTATGACTAACATGTTATCACTAATAGCCAACATATATCGTCATCACCTTGAACCTGAGGTGAAAAGACTAGATTGGCTTATGGAGTAAAAGAGGTTCTCAAACCATCCAAACACTGGGCTTTTGCATAGACACTGTTTTTCACACTAAGGTGTGCCATGAAAAGTCTATGTTTTGTATATATTTGCATAGTGTTGCAGTGCATGCAAAATTTTATTTTGTTTGTATTTGTTTACCTGACTTCCCATTTTGACAGTTATAGTTATGCAACCATAACGCTAATTCTGAAAAAGCCCAACATCGACCCCCAACTACCGCTCTATATTGCTACTGCCTTTTGCTTCTAGCATGTTACATAGTTACATAGTTACATAGTTACATAGCTGAAAAGAGAATTGCGTCCATCAAGTTCAGCCTACCTCACATTTGTTTTTTGCTGTTGATCCAAAAGAAGGCAAAAAAACCCAGTTTGAAGCACAATTTTGCAGCAAGCTAGGAAAAAAAATTCCTTCTTGACCCCAGAATGGCAGTCAGATTTATCCTTGGATCAAGCAGTTATTACCCTACATTGAAAGATTATATCCTTGAATATTCTGTTCTTGCAAGTATGCATCTAGTAGCCGTTTGAACATCTGTATGGACTCTGATAAAACCACTTCCTCAGGCAGAGAATTCCACATCCTGATTGTTCTTACAGTAAAAAAACCTTTCCTTTGCCTTAGGCGAAATCTTCTTTCTTCCAGTCTAAACGCATGGCCTCGTGTCCTATGTAAAGTCCGGTTTGTGAATAGATTTCCACACAATGGTTTGTATTGGCCCCGAATATATTTGTATAAAGTTATCATATCCCCTCTCAGGCGACGTTTTTCTAAGTAAGCTCATTGTAAGCTCATGTAAGCTCATTGAGCATGGCCCTCAACCCCTCTGTTCCTGTGTGTCCACCTTGTTGGATTACAACTACATGTTTGTTTGTCCACCCACTGTAAATGCAAGTTGTGTATGCAAGATTGATAGACTTCCTCAAATCCAACTCTTTGTTTGACCTGCTTCAGTCTGGATTCTGCTTTAGTCACTCTGTTGAAACAGTTGTGACCAAAGTGTCCAATAATTTAATCGCTGCTAAATCTCGCAGCCATTACTCTATCCTAATTCTCCTTGATCTTTCTGCTGCCTTTGACACTGTTAATCATCAACAGCTTCTTCTCATTCTCCATAATCTCGGTCTATGAGATACTGCTCTCTAAGACAACCAGAAACCCCACAAACCTCATCACAATACCCTGCCCTTTACCATCACTTACCAAAATTCATTGTGCACTCTGGAATGCCCGCTCCATCTGCAGTAATATAAAATCAACAACAATTTTTCATCTCAAACTCTCTCACACTGCTTGCACTTACAGAGACCTGGCTGTCCCCCTCTGATAGCGCTACTCCTGCCTCTTTATGTTTTGGTGAGCTACAATTCTCTCACACTCCCAGACTCAACTGTAAAGGAGGCGGCGTAGGCATCCTTCTCTCCCCTCATTGTACCTTTCAACCAATCATAACTCCCCCTGCCCTATCCTTTTCTTCTTTTGAAGTTCACACTGTCCGCCTATTTAAACCCACTCCTTTAAGAATTGCTATCATCTACCGCCCCCCCCCGGTTATCCTAGACTATTCATTGAGCACTTTTCTTCCTGGCTTCCCCACTTCCTCTCATCTTGCACCCCTTCCCTCATACTTGGGGATTTCAATATCCCAATCAACAACCCCAATTGCACTGATGCCTCTTGTCTGCTCTCTGTAACCTCCTCCTTTGGCCTTACGCAATGGTCCAATTTAGCAACCCATACAGCGGGAAACACTCTTGATCTTGCCTTCACCAACCTCTGTATTGCCTCTAATCTCTCCAATATTCCTTTTCCTCTATCTGACCACCATCTTCTGACTTTTGACATTGGCATACCTAAGACCCAATTGACACCACAGTCTGAACATCACTCTCACAGAAACCTCCAATGTCTTGACCTAGAGCATTTCTCCACTAATCTCCAAGCTCTCCTTTTACCTATCTCAAACCTCACCTATCCTAGTTCTGCAACCTCCTTCTACAATTCCACCTTCTCCTCTCAACTAGACATCATGGCACTGTGGCGGAACAGACCTTGCCACTTGTTCATCCAAAAGGAAGACAGCCTGGCTTCCCCTCCAGCAGCAGCCCCAGGTCTGGAGTGAGGAGCCTACTACGCTGTTCCCTCACATGGGCTCCAACCAGGCTACTCCTGTGGTAGCGCTGACAACAGGGCAGAGTACCGCTGGTCTCTGCCCACTCAGCAACCGACTGATCCAGAGTGCTAGTACCCCCCAGAGCCGAGGTGGAGCTCCTGGACATGGACAAGCGACCCACTACCCCAGGTGTAGTTATACTGCGGATTCTGTTTTGTGGGTGGGTTGCTGGACTAACCAGGGCACTGACTGGCAGGAGGTCAGATACACTATTAGTCTGGTGGGTAAAGGGGAGAAATGTGGCGGAACAGACCTCACCACGTGTTCTTGGAGGGGGCTGCTTGCCCGCCTCCTACCTTCTGACTATGGCCCTGGGATATATGGCATTTGAAAACACTATTTGTGCCCTGTGACAAAACTGGAGATTGTGCACAAATATGACTATTGCCCATATTTTTTATGATTCCCTTAATTTGTTGCACTGTTCCCGATGTGTTTCATCTGTTGGTTCGGCTGGATAGACTACCAGACAAACTGTGGAGTTACTTGGTGGCTACCATTTCATGTATCAGAGGCACATGGTGAGAACAATGGATGAAGCACATGGTGAGTACAATGGATGGCGGCCATTTTAACTCACAGACACTGTTTTTATTTTTCTACACGTGCCATCTCGCCGGTATTTGGTGCACCAAGACATCGTTCAGTAGTTTTTAAACTACAGAACAGGGGACATATTTAACAGTAATTATTTTTCATATAGCCTGTATATGTTCTGCATTAAACCGTATCTTCCAAACTACTGAACAGATCTGGGTGAATTTTGGATATGTGGTTCACCCAGATCCCCCGGTTCCGAGGATATATTTTTTATGGGGTTATTGCATTTTTCCCTGTGATACGTTTTATAATTCTGTATATTTTCTGCCTGTGATAATTAAGTTAGTCTATTGTCTTGAGATAATTGTATCACAGGCAGAGGGGAGGATTTCTGCTGGGAGTGGTTTACTTTATTGTACGTGTTGTAATGTTTCTACTGGTTCTTCTGAAAAACCCTGTGGGCGGTCCTGTATGTGTAAGACCTCCATAAAAGAAGGCCCTTTGGTGCTAATAAAACACACTTCTTCTTAACCCTCAACACGTAGTCTTGTCTTGTGATTGGAGGGGACAGCTATACTCCCACTGGTGATTGCTATGCTCTGCATACTCCCCTGAGCTTTAATCACTTAGCACTTTTAAGAGCTTGTTCCTCTTACGCTCTCCTGGAGGAGAGGTCTTCACCACACGGTCCTGGAGGACAGAAGTTGATCCAGGGTGGACGAAGACGGCTAGACTCCAGTTAAGCTACGGCGCTTGTGGAGTCTGCGGTGGTTGTGGTGTCCGGTGTGGTGCTTGTGGTCCTCGGCGCAGGCTAGGAAGCGTCCATCAACGGAAGGTACTTGGTTGGAGTACGGGGAGTTCTGTTACAGGCATCTTGTACATTTAAACGCCGCATGCGCCCCCAACAACAACCCTGGCACACCAAGCTCACTGACAAGATCTCTCATCTTTCTTCTTCCCCTTACAATACTTCCCCTAACTTCACTCCCTCTGCTGTTCTATGTTCATTCGCACCTGCTACATTGGAAGAGGTTTCTGCTCTGTTCCAGTCCTCCTGCCCCACCACCTGCTCCGTAGATCCAATTCCCTCGCATCTCATCCGTACTCTGTCTTCTTCTCTTTCTCCACCTCTCACTAAAATTCTCAATCTCTCTCTCTTCTCTGGTATATTTTCATCACCCTTCAAACATGCAACTGTAGCCCCAATTCTAAAGAAGCCCAATCTCGACCCTAACTCCCCATCCAACTATCGTCCTATCTCGCTACTGCCTTTTGCATCCAAGATCCTTGAAAGAATTGTGTATGTGAGATTGACAGACTTCCTCGAGTCCAACTCTCTGCTAGACCCGCTTCAGTCTGGTTTCCGCGCTAAGCACTCTGTGAAAACGGCACTGACCAAAGTATCCAATGATCTACTCGCTGCAAAATCTCGTGGTCACTACTCTATCCTAATTCTCCTTGACTTATCTGCAGCTTTTGACACTGTTGATCATCAACAGCTTCTTCTCATCCTCCGTAATATCGGTCTACAAGATATTGTTCTCTCCTGGTGCTCCTCCTACCTCTGCCAGCGCTCTTACAGTGTTTCTTTGTCTTGCTCTGCTTCTTCTCCCCAACTCCTCTCTGTTTGTGTCCCCTGTAGCGGATGGTATTACGGCTGTCCTAAAAGACTGTGTTAAAAATGCAATTCCTGTATAGATAAAAGTGTATGTAGTATTTGTGTGATTGTTCGAATGAAAACTACCGAACCAGTAGACCACCCCAGAGAGAAGTGTGCTCCTTATTAGGCGTTCACACTTCTCTAACCGCAGGTTAATTGGTACTTTGTGCAGGTATCTGGGTGGCCGCCATTCGGCATACGAACACGTGGCGGCGGCCATTTTACGCACGAAAACCTCAGAGGTGTTTGGTCGTCCAGTGTCTGGAACTCAAATCAGACACTCAATTACCCGAACACTGCTGAGACCTCCAGAGCTCCGTAACTCCCGAACGGAAGGGCTAATCAGCCCCTCGTTCGGTGAGTTAAAAGTACCGAACAAGGGGATTCATGCGAATACAATGTTGATAGTGGATGTCAGGTATTTCTATGTATTTTACCTCCCGAACGGAGGCCGACCACAGGACCAAAACACATGGAACCCGTTTCGGCTACCACCTCGTGTGCAGTCGGTCAAATTGTCTCTTCCACCTAACTCCCGAACCCCTGGTCTGATCTGGGTGAATTTTTGATATGTTGGTCACCCAGATCAGGGCTACCAGGGGGTGCCACTTAGCCCATTGTACCTAACTGTTTTTGGGTACATCCAGAACTCTGGGAAAACTACAGCATGTTTAATGGAATTATGTGTCACACTGAGGGGAGGAGATGTGTGGGTGGTAACTGTGACATTATTGGCTACTGTCTTAATTATGGTGAATCCCTCCCTTGCATGGGAGAATGCTTTATAAGGAGGTTGTGTGGATTAAAAGTCAGTTCTGCTCCTGATGCTGTGTGTCGTCCAGTCATTGGGATCTGTATGGGAATATTCGTGGATTATCTTGCTTGCTGGGATTATTGCTCTATGGTATTTTTATTACTTGTTCCTCATTGGGATCTTTAGTGGAGTTAACCTGTGAAATACCAGCTTTCCGCTACATCCCCCAAGTTTCAGTCCTTGGTTCCCTCCTGTTCTCCATCTATACTGCCTCCCTTGGTAAACTTATTAGCTCCTTTGGCTTCCAATATCATTTCTATGCAGATGACACACAAATCTGTCTGTCCTCTCCTGATCACTCCCTGTCCCTCTTGACTAGTGTCTCTGGCTGCCTCTCTGCTGTTTCTAACTGGATGGCTAACTGGATGGCTTAAACTAAACTTGACCAAAACTGAAATTCTGGTCTTTCCTCCCTCAAGTGTTGTTACTCCTGTGTCTGTCTCCCTCCAAGTCAACGGTGCTACCATCAGCTCCAACATGCAGGCTCGCTGCCTAGGTGTTCTCTTTGACTCCAACCTCTCCTTCATGCCTCATGTTAAATCTATCGCCAAAAACATTGCGCGCATCCGCCCCTACTTAACGCCAGATGCGACTAAGGTACTGGTCCATTCCCCTGTCCTTTCTTGCCTTGACTACTGTAATCCGCTTCTCAGGGGTCTTACGTGCTCCCAACTTGCGCCGCTACAGTCCATAATGAATACGGCAGCGAGGCTCATCTTCATGTCCACCCACACCTCCCATGCCTCACCCTTCTGTCAGTCCCTACATTGGCTTCCTATAAAATATAGAGCTCAATTTAAAATTCTGGTTCTTGCTTTCAAATCGCTACATAATGCTGCTCCCACCTATCTATCCTCCCTTATACACAAGTATGTCCCGTCTAGGCACTTACGATCTGCTGAAGACTTACGTCTATCTTTTGACCGTACTCCCACCTCTGATGCTCACCTTCAAGATTTCTTGAGGGCTGCACCATGTTGGAACTGTGGAACTCGCTTCCCTCCTCCGTTAGATGCTCACCCAGTCTCCACTCCTTCAAAAAATCGTTAAAAACCCACTTCTTCGTAAAAGCGTATCAATTAAACTGTTAATAGCTCCTCCTGCCCCACCTCCTGGAAGTGTTTGGAACTAGGAAGTCCTTTCGGCATACAGAGACCCTGTACAGCCGGCACCGAAAGTGTGACTGCATATACCAGCACTAACCATAAGAGGAGACCAGATAAGTGGGACTTACCAGCCTTATGCAGCGATATTTTTAAAGAAGCAATAAAGGATTTAACTTCACCGCAGTTTCCAGTCTACATTATTGCAATATAAGCCTACAAAGTTTAGAGCAGACTTATATTGCTCTACCCTTGTGAGTGTTTTGGTTTACATTTTCTTTATCATTGTGTATGTACATACTACCCTATGATTGTATATTTCCTTTCTCTTTTTGAGACATATATTGGAGTGCTGACAGAAGTTCTAAAGCACATTCCATAATTGGGAAAAGCTAAGTATTGTATTTTTGCACATAATTGGTTGCACAAAGAAACAATTTTTGCACAATTTGTATGTATATATGTTGAAGTGAGTTGCACATTGATGCACTTGATCACTTTATGTGCACAATATTGCACAAATTATTTTCACTGTTTTGAGTCTTAATGGCACAGCGCACTTTAATTATCCATTGTTAATAGCTCCTGACTGATTCCTCTTCTGCAACTGTCACTAGTCTAATACTGTCCTTACCTTTTTGTGTCATTTTACCCCACTCCCTCTAGCATGTAAGCTCATTGAGCAGGACCCTCAACCCCTCTGTTCCTGTGTGTCCAACTTGTCTGGTTACAACTACATGTCTGTTCGTCCACCCATTGTAAAGCGCTGTGGAATTTGATGGCGCTATATAAATATCAAGGGCAGCATATTAATTTGACATGAATAGGTAATTTTTATGGGAGTTACATTTTTAAAAGAAACATGGTGACTCTTAAAAAGTTATTTTTAGCAGTTCATATGCCATAGCCATCTGGACAGTTCTTGTGTGTGGGATGAGTCTGATATGTCATAGTGTGCTAAAACTAAATTTTATAACTGAGCAGGGAATAACCAACAGGAATGCTATTGAGTTTTTGTCCATTATAAAAGTTCTCATTAATGTTCATGCATGTTGCTCTTTAACTATAGAATTCCAAGAAATGCTTAAGCTCCCAAATAGCCTTCAAAGAGTCCAAAAGGCACAGTTCAAAGTATTACCGTCTCTCTCCAAAAAAAAGATTGGGTCGTATATTAAATTTTGTCCCAAAAAACGCATTAGGGCTTATTTTCTGGTTAATTTTTATTTTGAGGGAAAACGGTAGCAAGCATGTGCAAGAAAGCAGGTCTACCCCCTGAACATAGACCAGTTCACAAGGGAATGAAATCCCACAAATCTATGTTAGGGGAAACTTCCCTGAACATAGATTATCTTACTAGCGCATGGAATCTGTTTGGGGAAAATTCCCCGAACATAGTTTAGCAAACTAGCAACTAGGGCTTATTTTCAAGGCAGGGCTCACCAAGTCCATAGTTTAACTAGGAAGGAGTAACATTGGAACCAAAGGCATGTCTGCAAACAGAATAGATGATTAGTGATGTCCCGAACGGTTCACTGGCGAATAGTTCCCGGCAAACATAGCGCGTTCGCGTTCGCCACGGACGCCGAACTTATGCGATGTTCGGTCCGCCCCCTATTAATTTACTAATACTAAGTAAAAATTACTTAGTATTAGTAAATTGTGCCCCTACTCGCAATACCGCGAGTAGGGGCATGTCTATTAAACAGTGAGCAGCCTGGTGGGGGCCCTAAATACTAATGGGGGGGACCTATTGTCCTCCCCCCGGCCCCCACTCCTGAGCGGTGGGTGGGGGCCCTAAAAATAACAATAAGGGGGGGACCTACTGTCCCCCCCCAGCCCCCACCCCTGAGCAGTGGGTGGGGGCCCTAAAATTAACAATAAGGGGGGACCTACTGTCCCCCCCAGCCCCCACCCCTGAGCGGTGGGTGGGGGCCCTAAAATTAACAATAAGTGGGGGACCTATTGTCCCCCCCTGGCCCCCACCCCTGAGCGGTGGGTGGGGGCCCTAAAATTAACAATAAGGGGGGTCCCCCCCCTACCCCCACCCCTGAGCGGAGGGTGGGGGCCCTAAAATTAACAATAAAGGGGGGACCTATTGTGCCCCTGGCCCCCACCCTGAGCGGTGGGTGGGGGCCCTAAATACAAAGGGGGGGACCCTAGTCACCCCTCCCCCCCCAAAAAAAATGAGCACCCTACCTACCCCCCTCACCCTAAAAATAATGAGGGGGGGACCTTTAACTAAAAACCTGTAAAAAAAAAATTAGATAAAAATAACTTACCATTTGATGTTTTCTTTCTTCTACAATCTTCTTTTTTCAGCCCCAAAAAAGGCCAAATAAAAAGCCATAAGAACCGACGCAATTAAAAAAAAACAAAAAAAACGATAAAGCCTTGCCACGCCCTGCAATTAGGCTAAGAACACTCTGATTGGCTGGTTTAAGCCAATCAGAGTGCTCTTTGTCATTTTACACAGCGTGGGAAAATTCAAAAGAACTTTCCCACGCTGTGTAAAATGACACAGAGCACTGTGATTGGATGGATTTCATTATTTTGGGAATGATAGGATAAAATCTTATAACCTTTGTCATCCATTTTGTTGTTTACCACTCAAAACTGTTTAAAATAGACATAGTATTATATTGTATATTAATAGAGTGTATGCTCATGTAACATTGTACCTAATTCGCTTACTACAGATGTGTCCCTTTTAGTACAAGATTTTAGGCAACAAACAATACAGCAAGTCGCTTGACCTTCACATTTTATAACACCTTTACTATTTTATTAATGCCCAGTTTAAATATAATATCTTATGATATTGAGTAATTTTTAACAGGTATCCAAATGTGATGTCATGTGATATATGATACCTATATAATCTGATGAGTTATACTAATAAACTCAGAGTTGATTTAGATTTCACACTTGTGTTGTGTCTGAATCAATTCTTCAGGTCTGTAGGTGTGGTGTGCTGGTTGTAAGTCCTGAGGTACGGTGCTCCAGTCATTAGAGGTCCCTTGAGAAAGAATATAGCCCTAATGGGGCGTGGCCAACCGAGGAACTGAATGGAAGCACACTGATTCAGCTCCCTTTTACTCGTAAGGCAATCAGAGAAAACAACTTAACATGGGGAACCCCAAAAAACAGAACCTCACTCAGAACACAGCGGCGAAGACCCCAGCAGGCAAATCACTTGTGGTATTTACAAATCCAATTTGTTCATATTTTGCAAATGTTGAATTGTGTGAAATGTATTGTTAGGCATTACCCTCACATAATTGATCTCCAGCTTCCTACACCATTCGGAACTGGTCATTTTCTCTACTTATGGATCACTCCATCCAAGGGACATAGCCGTTCCTGCCAATACTATTTAGCATTAAAATTATATATAAATATAAATTAAAACAAAAAAAACCCACAACCGCGCTACAGCAGGGCCAAAGCCGGGACAGTGTTATCTCTTACAAATACTCTAGGGACCCTCTTCAAGGTGTCTAACATTAACTTGACCCCTCTCTAAATGTACAGCAGATGCCTCAGCTTATGTTACCTAATCTTTTCTTGTTTTCTCCTTACCATAGATAAAATATGAATCTGGAGTTGCCTAATCCATATCAGTGTCAGGTTCCAGCTTCTCGGGCAGTGTATAGACTCCCACTATCACGACAGAGGTGATTCACAAGGAAGTTACCCTTACTGTTATTCTGTTCCTAGTTAGCTTTAGTTCTTTACACACTTATTCATCCTCCACCCGCACATTTTGGTTAACACAATCGTACCACAGATGTACACAGCATAGGTACATTTGTTTACGACTAAAAGAGCTTAGCGTTTGAATAGCCGCCAACTAGATCACACAGGAGACACATAACATGGCCACTATCCGGATTGTTTCTTTTAACACTAGGCGTCTTAACACTCCAGAGAAAAGAACCATAGCCTTCAATAACTTTCACCGCCTCAAAGCTGAGATAGTCTTTGTTTAGGAGACACACTTCTGTACAGACTCAGCTCCAACGTTAAGAACGTTAAGAAGTCGGCACTTCCCTACAGGATATTTCAGTAACTACTCTGGTTCAAAATCTAGGGTAGCAATCCTGATCGGCAGACATGTACCATTCACACTATGCTACACTCAGATAGACGAGGCGGGGAGATACATCTTCCTCAAAGGGAAAATCGTTAATACACTATTTACACTGGCGTACCTTTACCTACCAAATAGAAAACAATGTCAATCTTTTGGGAAAATTCTACATATCTTAGACACCTACCAGGAAGGTATATCAATTGTGGGTGGGGAACTAAACATCGCACTGGATGTTCACCTGGATTCCACCTCAGCATGCAGACGAATGCACTTTTTACTACAAGAAGCACAACTGTATGATAGCTGGAGGACTATGCATCCTTCTGATAGACTACTCTTTCTATTCTCTGCCCACAGGCACATACTCCTGCATTGGCATGCAGTTCATACAACATAGATATGTACATCTTATTCAGGAATGCTCCTATGGAGCTATCACATGGTCGGACCATGCACCCCTGTCTCTTGTCATTTCAAGCCTTTCCTTCCCCATATGATATCCCAATGGAAAATGAATGACCCCTTGCTCAACAGCCAGATAACTTGCTCAACAGCCAGATAAAGACAGCCACGCAGTATTTTGCAGATAACTTACTCCCGGAAACATCTCCCACAGTAAAAATATGTGGTCCGAGGGGAGATAATCAAACTGATAGGGAAGCCCATATCGCAAGCTTGGTAGACAACTTTGTCGTTAGAAACACAAAAAAAGGGAGAGGACACAAATATAGTGTAGTATATTTGACTGTTTGTGATAGTAAATAAAGGAAATATTGCACTTACAATTTTCTGGAGCTTATATTCAGCTCCAGATATATGTGCCTGGACAGTACAATTTAGCTCAAACCAGAGTAGTTCACGATCCTAAGCTGGGAATAGTTAACACTTTGTCCTTTCTACCCTAAGAAAGTAACAAAGTGAAACATTATTCGAATGTAGTGGTCTAGAAGGTTACAGTGGTTAACCCTTCTCATCTAGGCGGTGAACGCATATACCTGATTGACTATGCTCCATTGTTATCTATTTAAGACAATTCTTCATATGGTCCATTGAATATATATGCTCCATTGTCTTTGCAAGACAGTTATCTTTCTATATCATTTGCAAAAAGTGAATAAAAACCTTTTAAAAAATAAAAATAAAAATTGCCCAGCGACACAAATAGTTAACACTAGGATATGAATTACTCCAACTCCCAAAGTGAAATTCAAATCTAACTGTAAATGGCTCTCATGGGTTAATCAGTACATCATTAAGGGAACATCTTATAGTGTTGCGTTATTTTTGTTGTCAAGAACATTTAGAAAATACTTCACTTCTATAATACAGCATCTAATTTGATTTACAGTTATGTTAGTGTATTCATTTAAAAATATTTAATTTGTGTGGTTTTTATTTGTTTGTTTTTTCTTCGTTTGCTTTATTTTTTATGCTGGTGTTTTCATATTTTACTTTTAACTTATTTGGTATTCAGGCAGAACAATTTTAATTGCAAATTGCAATGCTGTTAGAAAAAACATTGCTTTTGATATTTTTCCATAGCTAAAAATGATTTTGAGCCTGGAAGGTTTATTTTAGTATGTGCCTCAATTTTAAATTACAAAACGAGTATACATTATTTTTTATGTCCTTTATGATGTTTAATGAAGATGCATAACAGCAAAAGAAAGTATACAATCATGAAAATGTAAAAGTCAATTGAAAATGCTCGATTGATATACACATACACACAACAATGTTCATGGACATCAGTTTATGAGAAACTGCAATAATTACATTGCAGGGTTAAGACTGCCTTGAGTGGTTGTCAATCAGACAGCCACTAGAGGCACTTCATGGTGACTAGGCAACGTTTGGTCACCTAGCTGATGCTGGATGTCCAGCATCAGTAAAATCCTCATAGGAAAACATTGCAGCACATGCACATTAGCGCCCTCCCCACTGCATGATGTTGAAGGGGGCGGAGCTCTGACCCAATGCTGAGGGAGATTGGCGCTGGTATCGGGTAAGTACAGTAAGGGTTTATTAACCTTTACACTGCCAGTGTAAAGGGTTTATAAGGTCTCGAGGGAGGGGGGCCAGAGGGAAGTATAGTGCTAGGAACTGTAAAGAGTTTTGTATTCCTAGCACTATAGTATCCCTTTAACAGAGTCCTAGAACAGTGACCTAAAAGACCTATATTGGTACAATGGAGTTTCAACATCGAGATCCACAGTCGTACAAAACTGGGGCTATTGGTAATACTTTACCTAATGGTGCTTTCCATCACAGATGACTGTTGACACTTATGGAGACAATGAGGTACCTACTGCACTGCCACATTGCTTGAAATTGGTACCCTTATGGAAAAAACTATAATTTATGAATTTGAATTTGCCAGTGGCTTTTCAATCTACATCATTTGGTATTTTACCATTTCAACCCATCAATAGCTTACCCAATTACCATTAGAATTCTATTTATAAGATCACTCTGGCAGCCCACTACTCTTTGGCTGGCTCCTGGGGAAAATATACTGTCCCACCTTTCACAGCGATAAAGTCATAGCTAAAATTATGGATGGGTTGAAAGCTTTGGTGTGTAATTCTATCTCTACATTTATAAAACATGGGATCTCTGGACATACTTAAATGGAGAATTATCTTCACTGTCTAATTAACTTCAATATCTTTAATATATGTCCCAATGAGCTTCCTTTCCTTTCTACTTTTTACTTTTTCCTTACACTAGAATTGTGTTTATGACTTTTTAAGGTAGGTTACCTTTTTTGTAATGATAACTGAAAAACAAACTGTGTCAGAGTACCAGGGATTTTACTTGACTTGCTTACCAACTCATACCAATAAGGTTGTATGTCACTGCTGGCATATATGGACTTGTAGACACTACCTGGGGTGAGAGTTTAAAAGTCCAAAGTCTGTCCCTTTCTCTGTTATGATTGGTGCTGCACACATCCATTTGCAGTTAATACCCAATCATCACACCGATAACTCATTGGACTTGCAAGTGCTTACTTTTTACGTTAAACCCTTCATGTCAGCACTCATGGCATGCTGAGAGTCAGGATCAGGGACAGACTGAAGGCTTGGGCACTTCGGTCATGGACCAAGAGCCCATGGCAGTCAAGGGACTCATTGCAGAAGAAGTTATGGGCCTTTTGGGGAGATCAGCAGATCTCTGAAATTATCCCTGCATCAGCTTCCCTCCTCCGTTAGATGCTCACCCAGTCTCCACTCCTTCAAAAAATCTTTAAAAACCCACTTCTTCATAAAAGTGTATCAATTAAACTGTTAATAGCTCCTGACCGATTCCTCTTCTGCAACTGTCACTAGTCTAATACTATCCTTACCTTTTTGTGTCATTTTACCCCACTCCCTCTAGCATGTAAGCTCATTGAGCAGGGCCCTCAACCCCTCTGTTCCTGTGTGTCCTACTTGCCTGGTTACAACTACATGTCTGTTCGTCCACCCATTGAAAAGCGCTGCGGAATTTGACGGCGCTCTATAAATATCATAATAATAATAATAATAATACCAACCTTTAAATTTAAAAATGTAAGCAATATAAATATTACTCAAGTTGTTGCTAGCACTAGGACTCCTCTTCAGCAGCCTACAGTTACTCCTTTGAAGAAATCAGCAGCCATGCTGATGTCTTTGCAGTTTCCTCCAATCATAGAGAAGCAATGGATTGGAAGTATGCATTTGCAACCAAACACAAAGATACTCAATCAAATGTTGCTATCAACAATTATTTGGTCTGGAGGAGCAAGTACCTCTATTGGCTGTAAGGAGGAGAGTCCGTAGAGGTAGGATTAACCCATTGCAGGGTTAAAACTGAAGGCCAACTAAAACCAGACCACTTTAAAGGGACACTATAGTCTCCTAAACAACTTCAGCTTAATGAAGTTGTTCAGGTGAGAACTATAGCTCCCTGCAGCCTTTCTCATATAAACACTGTATTTTCTGAGAAAATACAGTGTTTACATTGGAAGCTAGGAACACCTCAAGTTGCAGTCACTCAGACTGCCACCAGAGGGACTTCCGAGTTGATAAATGCATAATTCGCATTCATCTTCACGTTTGACGTCTTTAAACGTGCTATCAGCATACAGGAGATAGGAGGCACTGTGAACGCACCTCCTATGTCCTGTAGTAACCCCTGAGCCTGTCAGCTCAGAGCCGACACTGTGGGAGACTCGAGCTAACAGGCTGAAAGCAGAAGGCTGAAGGCAGAAGGCAGGAGGATGCAGAGATCTCCTGACTTCAAACAATAAGTATACTTATTTTAAAATGTAAGAGAGTGTGTGAGTGAGAGTATGAGAGAGACTATGAGTGAGTGTGTGAGAGACAGTTAGTGTGTGAGAGACAATGAGTGTGAGAGACAGTGAGTGTGAGCAGGGCCAGATTAACACCCCAGTGGGCCTGGTGCTGACAATTATGATGGGCCTAACTATAGAATCTTATCGACCAAAAACACTAAAACACATGTATCTGATGGAGATGGTGCTGGAGAGAAAGAAAACAGCAGCTACAAGAAAATACATACCCTGTGCTAATCTCCCTCTAATTCATGTTTTCATCTTTGAAGTAAATCCATAACCCCTAACAGCAGTGTCCAGTCAAGCAGGAACTCAATGGGCACGGTAAAAGAGTGTGCCACAGACACAAAACACGTAACCTGCCAAAAGGGGCCAACATGCCCAAAAAGAGGACATGTCTGCCCAAAGTATTAGAAGGCCAGCCTGGCATGAATGCATGTCAGGCTGCCTGCCAATCATGCAGCTGGCCAACTAAGGGCATACTATGCAGATAGCACCCTGAGCTTGGCATAAATGCGTCTAATGATGCGCTCGCTCAATGCTTTCTAAGGACTGTCAGCACTCGCTGGTCCACTTGACTCATTACCTTCTTACTAGCAGGCAGAAGCTCCTGGTATATAACGTGAGAAAGAGAAAAGCTGTATGTAGTGAGTGTAAAAGAAAGGGAACATGCCACAGTGTTAGAGAGACCAAAGTCAGCATTACCTTAACTATATTCATTGTCAGCCAGTCCACAAGTTTTGTTCCCATACATCCCTCTTAAGTTTCCATACTTAAGCAAGAGTATGTGAAAAGTAGTTAGGGTTTCTTTCTTCGAAAAACATACCGGCCTTACTAATTTACATAATTATGTATGGGTGACATCACATGATGTAAATCACAAGGAGTGACATAAGAGAAAATGCTGTAAAATCACCCAAAAATTACTTACAGTTTGATTCTGCTGTTTAGATGGATTGCTTTCAGTGTCGTCATGTCTACCAGTGCCCCCATGTCTCCCAGTGCCCTCATGACTCAGTGCCCACATGTGTCGATTACTCCATGTATCAGTGTCTCAGTGCCCCATGTCTTCCAGTGTCCCCTAGTCTCCCAGTGTCCCCTAGTGTCGTGTCCCCAGGTATCCCCGTGACCCTATGTATCACAGTATCACAGTGTCTTAAGGCCCCATGTCGCCCTGTGTCCTCCAGTATTCCCATGTATCTATGTCCCCATGTCTCCCAGGGTCCCCATGACACTAGGAACACGGGGAGACCTGGGGACACGGCTAGGGACATGAAGACACCAGGGACACTAGCTGGGACACATGGGGACACTGGGAAAATAGGGGACAATTGAAGATATGGAGACACAGACACCTGGGACACAGACACTAGAGACACTGGCTGGGGGACATTGAGACATGGGGCACTGGGAGACATGGGACACTGAGACACCAGGGCTACAGACACTAGCAACACTAGCTTGGAGACATGGGGACATAGGGACATTGAGACACTTGGGGCACTGGGAGACATGGATGCACCAGGAGCCATGGGGACAGTGAGACACTGGGAGACTAGGGGGCACTGGGAGACTAGGAGGCACTGAGACACCAGGGCCACAGACACTAGGGACACTAGCTTGGAGACATGGGGACATGGGGACATTGAGACACTTGGGGCACTGGGAGACATGGAGGCACTAGGAGACATGGGGACAGTGAGACACTGAGAGACTAGGGGGCACTGGGAGACTAGGTGGCACTGGGAGACGAGGGGGCACTGATACATCAGGGACACTGGCTGGGAAACATGGGGACACTGAAAGAAATGGGGACACTGTGTCCCCATGTGTTTCTGTCCCCAAGTGTCTGTCAAAATGTCTCCTAATGTCCCTTAGTGACTGTGTCCCCATGTCTCCCAGTGTCTGTCATAATGTCTCCTAATGTCCCTTAGTGTCTCAGTGTCCCCATGTCTCCTTGCAGCCTTACCCCCATTCCTCACTTCCCTGAGCTGTAGGCTGTCTCTGCAGGGTAGGAGTTGCTGTCTGGACTCTCTGTAGCTGCTCCCCTGCAGATCAATGAGTAGAGATAGGCAGGGAGGGATATGCTGGAACTTTCTATCCCTGCCTCTCTCCACACACAGTGACCCCTACTGGCCAGTGCTGGTATTGCATAGTAATCTCTGTTTAGATTAAGAAACATACCAGCATTTGTATTGCCAGTATGACTGCAATATTGTCACTAGCCATGCAGCCTCAAATACTGGCTGTGCCATTAAAATAAAAGCCAGGTGGAATTGCTAAGAGTGGTGTGTAAAAAATAAAATAAAAACTTGTTTTTTTTTTTTAAATCAATGGGCCTATTTGATGGGTCTGGGCCTGGAGCTGCAGCTCCATCAGCCCCTATGTTAATCTGGAGAGAGACAGTGAGTATGAGAGAGACAGTGAGGGTGAGAGAGTCAGTGAGTATGTGTTAGACAGTGAGTGTGAGAGAGAGTGAGAGTCAGTGTGAGAGAGACAGTGAGTGTGAGAGAGACAGTGTGAGAGCGAGTGTGAGAGAGAGTGTGAGAGAGAGTGTGAGAGAGTGTGAGAGACAGTGTGACAGAGAGTGAGTGTGAGAGAGACAGTGTGAAAGGCAATGTGAAAGAGAGAGTGAGTGTGAGTGAGACAGTGTGAGTGACAGGCAGTGTGAGTGACTGACAGTGTGAGAGACAGACAGTGTGAGTTAGACAGAGAGTGTGAAAGAGACAGTGTGAGAGACAGTGAGTGTGAGAGAGTGTGAGTGAGAGACAGTGAGTATAGTTTGTATACTAACTTTGGGCTGGAGGGTTTGCAGAAGGAGGGGGGCGTGCATAGGCAGCGAGCTGAGCTGTCAGTCAGCTCGCAAACGCGCATACCGTGCACATGCGCAGTAGAGTGCTGAGTTCATTCATAGGGCGGCATTTAGTTCCGCTCTATGAAGAACGTGATTGGTGCAGCGCAAAGCTGCGCATGCGCTCCAGATCGCTATGACTCTTCTCTAAGAGAACCGTCTGAGCCCTGCTATTTTGGCATTTTGACGAAAAAGGGGGCGCGGCCTGAAGGGGATTTCGGCGCTGGAACGGAAGTAAGTTTTAATGATAAAAAATACTTTGATTTTTATTTTTTTTAATGTGAAGTTCATATAAAAACAAGAAAGAAGGCTGGGGGACCTGTCTTTCTTGCTTTTATATGTTGACTATAGTGATCCTTTAATGAGACTCAGTGGTCCTCTAAACAAGCTCCTTCCTCTAAATGTGATCTGGTTGTGTGCATACATTTGCATTAAACGTTTGCATCAGCAATATTACAAAAGCCAGGAATGTTAAAAAAAAAATCATCACATCTCTTAGATCACTTTGATTTACGTATTTAATGTATTAAATATAATGTATTTACGTATTTAATTATGATCTTGTATTGTGTTTTACGTCCCATTGGATAAATTAATAGAGCTCAATGCAGATTATTGCTACATGCATTTAAAATAATCTGATATTTTTGTTATGCTGCAGTTCTTTAACCACATGATGAACAACAACCTAAGGTCACAAGTATAAGATGTATGTGATTTTTATAGACAAATACAGAATATCATTCATTAGTGTTTTTTGAAGCTACGTTTAATGTCAGCTAAACTACTGATCAAAAGGTAGACTTCATATTGAAGTGAAATTGTATATTACCCGTAATCCATTGCAATCTCTCTCATCCTAATAAATCAAGGAAAATGGACTTGGTATTACTTGATAATTAAGCCGCAATGCCCCAAGAATGTAAAACATTACAGCATGGATTTGGGAAGCTTTTAGTACAAGTCTACTTGTGTCCACTCAAGTTTTTAAAATGGAAACAAACCGATTTTTGGAAAATTACCCATGTTTAAAAGTGGAATCTGGCATTTTTAGAAGTTGTTTCTCTAAAAAATTGCAAGCAGCAGGTGTTAAAAACAATCATATATTTTATAGGTACTTTTTGATCTATTTGTTTTTTGTAATCCACGTATGCTTTTATTAAAAAAAATAATCAATGCCTAAGAACTGGGTTACATTGTTTTAAACACTTTTTGATGATTAAGTTATAATATTGAAACAAAATTGATCATAGGAACCACACTCACTCCCAGCGGTCACCAGTGCTCCGGAACAGGACCAGCAATCCCGATGCGTTAAGGCAGCAAGAAAGATTCCCAGGCACTCAAATTGTGAAAGCCGCAGGCAGATTTATTGAAACAAAAAAGACAGCAATGTTTCGACCTACTAAGAGGTATTTTTCAAGCTAACACCACAAGGCAAACATAAGTGTATATATAGCAAACAATGGTCAAAAAAGGTCAAACAATAATTCACTTAAGTCATTAACAAGGATCAATAATTAGTACAAAATACACAGATCATATAAAATATAAATATATAAGTACAATATACATAATCATATAATATATATAGTCTCAACAATAACTTACCCCTATGTGCCAAGGAAGGGAGAGACAGAGCATAATAAAAATTACCAAAAAAATAAAATAATGTGCAGGAAAACACGCCTGTCTGAGCGTGTAAAAATCATTTCCGGGTATTTGAAACGCAGGAGGGGCTACTGGAACGCAAAACGGGAGACGCCCCTCATACGGAGCTGTGTGAGTGCCAAAACAGTAACAATTTGTGTGATTCACGAGACTTCATATCCACATGGGTAACCCCCATTGTGACTGAGCATGGTTGTGAGTAATATGTACATGTACCGTCATACTCACCACTTTATCTTGTAAACGGCAGCCTATTTGCTCTCTGTTTTTTGATAGTTGATTGACACTTCTATCAAGACCTTTTCACTTTTTGTCTGAATAAAATTATTTTAATATAAGCTTACCAGCTAATATATTACATTTTTACCTTAGCTGACTGTCAGAAGTTATATCGATCAGATTCTCAAAATCTTCATCAGAAAAAGTGGCTGGCTTGTCTTTTGGAGGTTTTTTTGTAGGTTAATTATTCCAGCTGCCCCATAAAAGCATACCACTTCTTAAAGAAGACACCCTAGGGTATTTCAAAAGACGTGTTTTGAACCTTAGCGTGATATAATTTTTCTGCTAGCTTATGCCAAGTGTAGTGGTAATAAGCATTTTTTATTACTTTTTGACATACTCAATGAGTTTGTAATATATATTTTGCAAACCTTATATGTGCTACAGCAGTATAATACATCAAATGTTGCTCCGCTATGTCATCTGAGTACAGCAATACCCCCGTATGTACCTTTACTAGGTATATGACAATGTTGAAGGGGCACATTTGAGACACAGCCATTTAAGTTAGAATTTTTACGCTGGGTCCATGCCCCACTTTGGAATTTTTTTAATAGGTTGTGTTTTCCAATTACTTCACAAAGGCATACCATCTCCTAAAGAAGACACCCCAGGGTGTTTCAAAAGGCATATTTGAAACCTTAGCGTGGTATCATTTTTTAGCTAGCCTGTACCAAGTGTAGAGGTAATATGCATTTTCCCCCTTTTTTAAACTTTTTTTAACTTTTAAAAAGTTTTATTTAGCTTTTAACAACTTATTTTACTATTTTAAAACTTTGTTTAAACTTTTCAAATGTTTTTTTAATTTTAATTGTTTTTTTAACTTTTAACCTCTAACTAGCCTAACCGTAAATCCCCCAATTTCCCCACTAACTTCTACCCTCCCTAGCTAAATAAATAAATATTTTAAAATATTTACTTAATTAATTAAATACATTTAACCCCTGAGGATTAAAAAAAAAAAAAAAGTTAACCCTCAGGGGTTAAAAGAAAAAAATCTGATCACTATGAAATACTGTGATCTGTATTTTGATCACTGCAGGCAGTGATCAAAGGGCAAGGAAGGGGTTAAATTTTATTTCAAAGAGGTGAGGGGGCTGGGATTTTGTAACTAACTTTTTTTTCTTGCAGAGAGAGACAGATCACCACCGATCTGTCTTTCTGCAGTTCACAGCTCACACGGAGCTGCAGGGAAACAGATCGGGTTTCACTGCAGCAAGTGTGATCACTCTGACTCCCGGTCAGAGCAATCACATGGGCTGAATCAGTGAAACTGCCCATGGTAGTGTGCCTCCGATATGGAGACACACTACAGGAAGATTAACCCCACGATTGCCACGATTGTGGCAATCAGGGGTTCATTTTCATTTTGGATGGAAATTTTCCGTCCAGCATCCTTAAGGGGAGTGCTTGCATGACGGAAAATTTCCGTCCAGCGTCCTTAAGGGGTTAAGCAGGATTTTTGAGTTAGATTTGGAGCAAAAAGGTTTAAACTCTTTGAAAAATACAGTTAACAGTTTTTTGCCCCTTAGTCTTTCAATGCCCATGACAGAGCCTGTTAATGTCCCTGACAGAGCCTTTTAATGTCCCTGGCAGAGAATTTCAATGCCCCTGACAGAGCCTTTTTATGTCCCTTACAGAGCCTTTTAATCTCCCCAACAGAGAATTTCAATGCCCCTGACAGAGCCTTTTAATGCCCCTGACAGAGCCTTTTAGTGCCCATCACAGAGCCTTTTATTGTCCCTGACAGAGTCTTTTAATGTCCCTGAGAGCCTAGCTGACGACTGGTGGGCTCTCTCACGGACAAACTAAGTGGCTGGCTGATGGCAGGGTGGGTGCTAGGGTGGGCTCTAATGACTGGTGGGCTCTCTCACGGACAAACTAAGTGGCTGGATGATGGCAGGGTGGGTGCTAGGGTGGGCTCTAATGGCTGGTGGGCTCTCTCATGGACAAACTAAGTGGCTGGATGATGGCAGGGTGGGCGACATGGCATGCTGACAGCAAGGCGGGCTGACGGCAGGGCGGGCTGACGGCAAGGCGGGCTGACGGCAGGGCGGGCTTAAGATCGCGTTTCCGTGATCTCTTATGAGATTGTTCTCCCGCGATTTCTAATGAGATCGTAGTTGCGCGATCTCAGCTGTTTCCGACCTTCTGGGAATAGCAGGTAGCGGCGGCCATCTTGGATGTGGCGAAATGTCACAGAACCCCAATTTTGTTGGAACACCGATTGGGAAATACTGCACTAAGCATTCCTTCTAAACACCACCTCTATTCTTTACAAGTATAGCAAGCTACAAGCTTCACACCTGTAAATCTCTCCTCTCCTCTGACAATCTGTTCCTCCTCTTCTTTTCCTTTACCCGATTTCTTCCTAAGTTTAATGAAGCATGACCTGCCTCATCTTATTTCTGTTGGTATTATTTTGTTTGCTTCTTGCTATTTTATATCACTAATATAAAACTGAAAAGCACTGTGATCTATGTTGGCACTGGAGAAATGGCACTAGTAATAGCGGAAATTGTGAGATACACAATTGTGTCTTGAGGTATATTAGGATATCCCATGGACATGCCTATTTTAGGATAAGACATGATGTTGAGTTTTCTGTACAGTGTATTCCCCCTGTTTAGAAAACATTCAAACATCTTTCTCCTGGCACCAGCAACAATCGAATTTAATTCCTCGCCAAGCTGACTGACTAATTTGGTAATATGAATGTTTTTTGGGGTTTGGACTACCTATCAGAACATAATAAGTTAGGTAATACTAATTACTTTCTCTCTGAATATGGCATGTACAATGTTTATAAAGTCTGTTATTCTGGGGTTGACTATGTTTTTTTTTTTTTGTTTGTTTGTCCTTAGACAAGCTTTCTAATGTTTAGGAATCTAAAATACATATCTATGTTTTGTTTTATTTTAGAAGAATTTGAAAATGATTTTGCCATGTGAAATTCAGGAGACATTTAAGGCAATTTAGTGCTGGTTTCAACAGACATGTTCTAAGTGAGGAAATAGTGTTGAATATATTTTAGGTGGAGCTGGAATTTTCATACAATGGAATTGTTTATATTCTATAACTCCAGTCTGCGATATCAAGTTGTATTCCAAGAAATTCTGTTATGTTGATGAATAGTTATTATGCTCCTTGGAAACATCATTGATGTTTTGATTACAGAAATTATATAAAATATTCCTGAATTTCACAAAAAATGTTCAACACTGCAGTAAACACTAAAGCAAAAAATGTAATCTTGTGATCCATAATTATAATATTTAGTACTATAAAAATAAAAATAAAAATAATCTAACATCAATATAAACATACATCTTCTGTAATCACATCAGTCACTGCCTTTAAACAAAAATGTTACATTTCTTCTATTAGAAACAAAAATAAAAACCTAAAACCTTATTCACATGCCAAAAAATAGCTGACTTTGTTATTAAAACAACCCAATTGCCAATTGTATTTTTATATCTAGTAGTTAAAAAGACTTATTACTTTCAAAGAAATTAAGTATCATTTGGTAGTTTTCACAGTCCATTTCAGTTTCCTCAATGGTTTGATTACTTGGCCGGTATTAAAATATCTATGCTTTACATATATATTTTTTGTGATATAAGATATTATTAGTTTTATGAGTACTATCATTATTTTAATAGTTTAAAACTAGTGAGACATAGAAAAAGTAAATGCATGTACTTTTAAAAAACAAAGGGCTGGACAATTTATTTTTCAAATATTTTAATTGGTTTATGTTTTAAAAAAATATGATTGTATGTACGGTTTTCTAGTGTTGGCTATAAGTGATGTCCCGAACAGTTCACCGAACGGTTCGCCACGGACGGCGAACATAAACATAAACTTTGACCCTGTACCTCACAGTCAGCAGACACGTTCCAGCCAATCAGCAGCAGACCCTCCCTCCCAGACCCTCCCACCTCATGGACAGCATCCATTTTAAATTCATTGTGAAGCTGCATTCTTAGTGAGCTGTCCAGGAGGTGGGAGGGTCTGGGAGGGAGGGTCTGCTGCTAATTGGCTGGAATGTGTCTGCTGACTGTGAGGTACAGGGTCAAAGTTTATGTTTATGTTCGCCGTCCGCGGCGAACCGTCCGGCGAACCGTTCGGGACTTCACTATTGACTATATAGATTTCATACATAAAATAAATTTCACATACAGAATTTCTGAAACCCATATTTTATTTGAAAGTAGAGTTGCACTGGGACTATAAATTTCAAAACACAGAATCAAACTATCAAGCATCAAAATCTGTTAAAACTACACATATTTCTTTTTGCAACAACACATATAATATTTACATGAAAATAAAACACTGTGTGAAAATCTGTCCACTTGTGGTAAAGATTTGAGTTACTTAACTTCTTCAGTAGTGGTGAGGTATTGCATCAGATCCTGCTATATAATAATGTGTAGGTGGTCCTTTTTTCATGTCCACCCCATCAACAGCATTTCTTGAGTTATGGGTAGGGGTGCCAACACCCATCAGCCTTAACCCTGAGCATGTAATTATTGCAGTTTTTATAAACTGCAATAATTACCTTACAAGGTTAAGTCATCCTCTAGTGGCTGTCTACCAGACAGCCACTTGAGGGACTTCTGGGTTTTTAGACGACTTTTGGTCAGCTAAACAACGCTGGACGTCCTCACGCTATGCATGAGAACGGCAAAATCTCCATAGGAAAGCATTGAACAATGCTTTCCTGTGGGGATTTTCTAATGCGAGCGCGACCATTGCCGTGCATTAGGTCTCCAGAGCATTTGCGGAGTTGAGCCAGCTATTATTAACCCCTTCAGCACCGCAGGAGGGGCCCCTTGACAGAAGGGGAAGCTACAGTGCCAGAAAAACAAGTTTGTTTTCCTTGGCACTATAGAATCCCTTTAATGTCCCTGTGTGCTTCTCCTTATTTGCACTCTTGATTATGATTGGCTGCTTCTAAACATCCATCTTTTGCAAATTTGAAAACAAAATGCAATAATAACATCTTTAGAAGAAGTGAAGAGAGACAAAGAGATTAGTGCAAATATAGAGACCATTTCCAATTAGGATGTGCAGGAAGAAGCACAAACTATACAATAAACAAGTATATCTAAATAAGAGCATTAAAACATGTGTAAGAATTAAGGAGATTATATACATTTTACACATGCCCTATATGCCAGTATACATCTATCTTAAATGAAATTATGTTAGAGGGATGTTGGTGATATTTGAATCAAAGGATTACCATTACTACAGTAAAGATAAAGTGGTATTTTTAGTGGCTAAATGTTGCTCTGTGGGTACTCAAGCACTTTATTTTGAAGTTATAGAAGTGCACTCACAAAAAATTAAGGAGATTACATAATCTATAAAGCATTGTTCGATCCATTAGGTCATGTTCAATTACATAATAAAAACATCCAAAATACATTCATACCGAGGGCACAAATTATAGCTCTCACCTGAATGTAGTTGATACAAACTGACACATAAATGCAAACACTGCCAAACAAATGTATCTGTTTGTCTATGTATATATCTGTTTGTCTTTATGTATCTGTATGTCTATGCATCTATCTCTGTCTGTGTCTGTATGTGCATCTATCTGTGTGTCTGTGTATGTCTGTGTAACTACCTGCTTGTCTGTGTGTATCTGTGTCTTTGTAACTATCTGTTTGTCTGTAAGTGTATTTGTACATATATACCTGTGTCTATATGTGTATATATGTGTATCTGTATGTGTATATATCTGTGTGTCTGTAGGTGTATCTGTGTGTCTGTGTATCTGCATGTGTGCCTGTATATCTGTTTGTGTCAGTGTTTGCATCCTTATGAGTGTTATTCCGTGTATCTGAAGTGTGTCTGTCTGTATATCTGTAAGTGTGTTATTGTGTGTCTGTGTATTTACACACACATACTCCATACAAAAACATTCTTATATTCAAATATACACTGCTCTGTGCTAAACACAACCATGCAAGGATGGACAAATGGTAGATCTGACAAAGTATTGTGGAAGTTGTACGACAGATAGGTATCTATCTTTTGGCTATCCTTGCAATAGAGGGGGCCACAACTTTCTACTAGTTCTGTCACTGCTGTTATATATATTTTTTCCATTTGTTTTAATAGTTATAAAATATGACTTCATCAATTGCTATCAATCTACAACCAAAATGAAAGTGGAACTGCAACAAATATTGTAAAATAATAAATAATGTAATATTTGCATAATTAAACATAACATGTATTGCTTAATACTTAAAAAGACACATTTGGACGTGGGTAAGACATATATAAACTATATTTTATTAAAAGATATATTTTTTTTAAATGTGAGAGATAAATGTATTTTATTCAAAATTAACAGGAGCATACAATAAAATCTACATGTACATAACCTTTGGTTTTATGGTAGTGTCTTAATTTTAAACACTGACATTTTCAAACAGTTTAGAAAAGGAAGCATTGTAGTATGTCATCATAAATGTTAAGTTATGCAATAACTGCAGGCAAACCATTGTTTTAATGAAAGATAGATTAGTTAAATTTACATATACACATACATGTGATGCATAAGACTAGATGCATGGATGGGATAACATATACGATTACTATTAAATGTTGCTTAATATTAATAAACATATTTATTTTACACATATAACTGCATATCTTACACAAAAATTCTAGCATAAATGTGGATCACTTGTTTCATACAAAAAAAAGTTTTCAACGCAAATGCTGGGATTTAAAGATAGACTGCGCACTAATATATTACAAGTGAGGGACTGACAAATACTTTCAAATACTCCTCTATGAAGACCATTTAGATCTTCCATTTTTTTTTCTCTGCCTAGCCCAACCATTTGTTTTGCTCTTTCTACTAAATTATTGTTACCTGTCTCTTTATATATAAACTTCCTGCCTCTACTATATCACATGTCATCATGGTTCAGTTGACAACGTTTGGTGATTATGACTTGTGTTTGACCATTTGTGACTGCATGGCACAGATCATTTCCTTTGTTGGGTTAACAATAACTGTACACTTGTTCAACTTGATATTTCTTCTACTGACTTCAAGCTGAAATGTCTTTCATTGTCACCATCAATGTGCTCCACCCTCTCTACAGTGTAGAGAGTATCGAAAAAAATATTTATTTATATTACATATGCCTGAATGACACGGACATAATGAATATAGAAATTAAAATACAATGGGCAATAATTTGTGAGTAAAGTGTAACTAGGGTTTGAAGTTTACTGACAACTCAACTCATGTGTTCCTTATTTTAAGTGTTTGAACACAAGTTTCATTGTTTCCTTAGAGAGAACAGCTGAGGATATTGGAAATAAAAATAAAATAGAGACATTTCCTTGTTAATTGTGCAAAATGGTTTGGCCCACACTCATGTTAGCATCAGACCAGTTATTGCCTGGAGTTTGCCATGATGATTTATTGAGAAAAATAGTGATACATGGCAGAAGATCAGACTATATAGGTGTAGTCAGATATTGTAAAAAAATGAACAAAATGAGCAGAAAGAAATCCACAACCCTGAAAGAACGGGAATAGGGTGTATCGGTACAGCAAAAGTACCCCGCCAAAAATAAAGGTTAGCTGTGTGTGTGTCTGCTAGTGGTGCTTCCTCAGCAGCTCCTTGTTAGAAGTTCCTGCAGATTTTCCACCTACTTATTTAGACTGCAATTCTCTTGTTACACTTCATCCAAAGCTTTCAATGATTCACCCTTTTTCTTGTCAATACTTAACTATAACAATACAACTGAACATTTCAAACCTTATATTAGGGAAAAACGAATTAAGGGTACACATGCTTTGTTGGCATTATAGCCTTATATCTTAATTAATATTTATACATACCAAGACACACAAACATGCAAACCAAACACGCACATATATACACATAAATTGAAGTTACATTTATAACCTTTTGGATCAGAGTTCCACATTTTATTAATATTCTCTTTACGCCTAAAATAAAGTTGTTGTTGTTTGTGACAAAATGTAAAAGACAAGAGAAATTATCTACCATATGTAACCAATTCAAAATGAGTATCTGGAAGCCAGTTTTAAATCTCATTCCATTTAACTTTATTTTTGCAAACTGCATTAGTATCTGCATTTCTAAAGTTATTGGCAAGAGAATTGATTTTTGGGAAATATGGAGTGTCAGACTTAGCTATTCCCATCAAATGACAAATATGCATAGGAAAGCCAAATACGCATGGAAAAATAGATCTGCCATACATTCCTTAAGGCTGTTGTCAAATGAATCTAAAAAATATCCATCGCACTATTCAGACCTGAGCAGAAATAAACTGATCAAGTTCCAAATGCTTAATGTGAAATATTCAAATATATGCAATTGCATCAATGATAATAATGTCATTTGAAATGTGTAAATATGCTTAATATCTATCATATTAAGAACCAACTGTTGCATCTTACTATCAAATTCCCTGTATCTTCTATACTCAGTTTGTAAATGCAAGTACAGTTACATTTCTCTGTAAAGAGTGGACAAAGCACGTTCCTGCATTTAATAGATACATCAATGAACATATGTTATGTCTTCTAAGGTCCCTATCTTATTAAATGATTGTGTACTAGTACAGCAAGTAACAATGAATGGGCATATCCAGCAAACAGGTAATATAAAGGATGTCATGAGAACACCTGGGGACCCTTACAAGCACAGTGGCTAGGCTCTTCCAAACCACCCACACACATACTCACACATGTACCCTGACACATAGATACTACTCACACACCCACATAAATTCCACACACACTCACAGATGCACACACATACCAGATACAAACTGGCAGACAATATTAGGGATACTAATTGCCAGACACACTCGCACACATACAAATGCACACTACCAGACAGACTACCAAACATACACACATTCAGACTTCAGAAAGCCGTGCACAGACAAACATACACACATGTACTGACAGACACATACACACTTACAGAAACACACACAAATTGTAGTTTAGCCATCCTCCTCTTTGCCTACCCCTTGCCAGGAGGGTGGTCCAGCAGAGACCTAGTGCCTGCTGCGAGCCTACTCAAGGGGCTTTGCTGGGCTGTTCATGTCTCCCCCGTGGCTTCCTTTAAATGCTGGGGAAAGTGAATGGACAATTTCCTCCCAATGCAACCATGCTTAAGATAATGGGGAGTAACTGTACTTGTAAGGGGCCTGTACCATCACATATCTGTATTACAGGATGGTCCACAACCAGACCACAACACATTTCAGGATTCTTTCAATTCCCCAAAACAAGGCTAGGCTCCTTAATACGTTATAGACCATATCCCCCTAATGGCAGCTCTGGGCAATACCATTATTTTTTGTACTGTTATATCTTTAGTGGATTCCTGAGTAATCTAAAAGCATGATGTATGGAAATTCTATGCAAACATACTTGAAAAAAAGACCTTTTGGATATATCCTTCTTGCTAAAATAATTGTATTATTGTTTTCAACAATGCATCTCTCAAAATAATGTGAATAGTTTTTGGCTGGTTGGTGTAAATTACAGTGACTGAAGTGTACAGTCTTTTTAGATGTACTTAAATGAATTGAAATGTTGTGCTTGGCACATCTATGGAGCTGTAGCTTTAATCATTTAATCCTATATGTGAGCATGTGATGGTAAAACACACGGGGATGCAAATGCGTTTCGTATTTGTTTTAATATCATATTTTGGTTTTATGAAAACTATGGGTGGATTGTTACATATGTATATGCCACATGCACATTTACTAGACGTTACAAGGACAGCTCTGATGGAATTTTGCATAAGATATAGAGAGAAACACTGTAGAAAGATAGGCACCATTAAATGGCATTTCTTCAGGTTACTCCTTTACAAACTTTATAATTCCATTGGTTTTTTTTCTGTACTGACACTTGTATCAAGCAAGCTTGCTGATGATGCCTACTACATTTTTAAAATAGATGTGTGTCCTACATCCATGTATTTAAACCACTGATGTCAGACTAAGGTAAACAGGATAGTTACACACTTTTTTGCACTGTGAGCGACAAATAGTGTAATTCATTAAATATGTTTTAAAATTATGGAAATGTAACAAGGTATAATGTGTTTTGTAGTAGATATCAGACTGATATGAGGTGGAGAAATGCTCACTGTATAACCGTTGTAAATTGTATAGAATCTATCTTTTTTTTTTTACTGGTGTGAATTTTAAAGAAATACATGATTTCGGCTATGCAATATTTCAAACAAACACTTTTCATGCCTCTGAGTTGTAAATAATGCATTGACCTACTTATTTTCAGAATTTTACCATAATCATTGCACACAGCAATGAGACTGCTTTCATTGCTTCCTGCCATTTCACTATGTTGTTGCTATGTTTGTCATTTATCTTTTTCCATAAATACATACATATTAGAATTATTTATTTTAAAAAAACATGTTTTTTTATGTACGTATGCAGGACATATAACCACACAAATACACACACTCTCTCTCTCTCTCTCTCTCTCTCCTTCTCTATGTGAAGCATTTGACTTAATTAGCATCAGGATGAAGAGCGTCTAGTAGATGTCCGTTTGACAACCTCTAGAGGTATAGTTTTGGACAAATGTAAACATTTTTGTTTTTCATACATGGAAATGTTCTACAATGTCCGAAATAAAGGACACGGTCTATGCACCAAAATTACTTCATTAAGATGAAATGGTTTTAATGTTCTTGTTACAATACGTTCTTCAATAGAACATGATTTGTTACCCTCATTAATAATATCATGCCAAGTAAACACAACCAGAACCAACCTCATGCATATTCTTACATGCTCGAACGCAAGGATACAAGATTAAAGTATTACTTTATTAACATTCACTCACTTAAACCTTAAACTTAAACTTTGTAGTCCTATAACCTGAAGTTAAAATAACAACAACAAAAATACACCTAACACAAAATATATTGTATTGCAACTCAGAAGGTAATTACCAAAAAAAAGTTACATAACATTCACTCCCATTTCTATAAAATTCCAGATACACTCTCGTGTAACCAGTTATATTTATATATCACAGAATCTGTAGAATGAAATTCACATGTGTGTGCAAATGATCTATTATCGAAAAATAAATACTCTTATCTCTGGAAGTCCCCAGAAATTGTTAGAGATAATTTATTACAAACAGTATCATGAGGATCCAGAAGCTATGAACACATGCTTGGTTTAAAAGAAATGTCAAAACATTTGAAAATCCCACCAAGCAAAGTTAAATTCATTATTAAACAAGAGAAGGGTATTGCTCAAATACAACTCTATTGAAGGCCATTGACCAAAATTCAGTAAATGGGCAAAGAAGACACAAGTCTATGCAGCAAAGAGGCTATTGATAACTATGCAGAGATTTGGAGCTGGGATAAGTAAAATGACTGTGTGACATCTGCAATTTAGAAGTTCCACAAAACTTGGTTTATAGATACATGGCAAGAAGAATACAATTACTGAAAAATAGCATTTCAAATCTGATTTTAAATTTGCCAAAAGACCTGTGGGACAGTAATAAACATGGAAAAAGTTTCTGAAGTTTGATGAGACTAACATTTAGTTTATTGATGAAACACAATATGCAAATCAAAGACTGTTTTCTGTGCTTTCTGGCTAAATTCACATTACCTCTACCTCTAAACATATGTTTAAAGTTTCAGCAGATGTTCGATGTTTTGGTTTTCTAAAAGGAGTTATCAAGCTATGATTGGTAATTTGTTTAGCAAGAAGAAACAACTTTTAGCTCCTCCTTCCTTTCGTATATGAAGTCAATCTTGTGTTCTGTGACACATAAATCTGGCTGCTGGGATGCTTTTATTTTCTATTACGAGAATTGTGACTGGTCAGTACTGAAGGCAAGATAGATAAAGGAAAATAAAGAAAATTTCTGGAGGAGAAAATAGTCAAAATAGGATCAGCGCTAAAAGTGCCACAATAAATAAACACAGTAGTAGAGAGGCAGCACACCGATAAAGGGGGTACCCTCCTATCCCCTTGTAGTTGGGGATTCCTTTATTATAACAATATAAAAATATTATATAAATAAAGCTTTAATATTATTCTACTGGAAGAAGCCTGTTGTTGGTGAAACGCGTTTAGAAATTGTTTTAATATTTTTATATTGTTATAATAAAGGAATTTTGGCCTCATACTTTTTCTGCCACATTCCTTATTTTATCTCTAATTTTTATTACATACCTGACTAACCTGAGCCAATACGGATTTACAGAAAATCCTTAGGTGGGGATCATACCACCCATGCGCTAAAAATTGAGCAGATAAGAATGCTCAATACTTTGTAAGTACATTTCATACCTTCTTTTAAACTTATATTATACAGTGAGCACTATATTCTCCTTATTTGTTTTAATTTCCGGTCGGAGTCTTCAGTGGATCATTTATCCTGCAAGTCACCGCTCCATACATCCCAGAGTGGGGATCATTCCACTCCACGCATTTCATACCAGAGCTGGATTTTAGCTCTGGAAATTGTGAGTAATTCCAATTCATTTACATATATTTCCATTTATATCAACATACTGTACCATTGGTCGTCTCTTTACTTTCTCCACATATGGCCTATTGAGAAATACAACTCAACTCCTGGAAAAAGACCAGACTACGCTACAAAGAACATTATTCATTTATTTATGGACTATATATTTGGACTTTCTTACTCTGTTTAATATATCTGTATTTCATATAATTTGGACTTCTTTTTACTTCATTTTTTATATTTTATATACTTTTATATATTTCCATTAAAGGCACGCCCTATTTCCTTTGATTTTTCTGTTCTATTTCTGGAGGAAACCCTGCTAAGTCTACAAGACTCTTGAAACTGGATATTGACCTGAAGACAGCCAAAGGTGCACTGGAATTATTTAAGACAAGGAACATTGTCCAGTCAAAGCCCTGTATGACAATCTGGATGAGAATATGTAACGATATTTGAAACTGCTGTTCACCACTGGCCTCCATTGAAGCTGAAATAGTTAGAGCAATTTTGAAGAAGCAAGTTTGCAGGTTCCTAAAGTGAAAAGCTGGTATCCCAAAAAGTCACAGTTTAATCTAAAAAAATGTATTGCAAAAAGTCAATTTAATTTCAGCCTAAAGTCTGATGTTGGATACACCTGCTTACTTCCGAGTAACTGTGAGTGCAATTAAGGGCAGAGTCACCTTCTCACATTAACAATATTATTCTATATTTATATTTTCTGGGGTTTTCATCTGTAGACTCCTTTTTTTGCATATGTGGTTAACATATATTTCTCTCTTCACTTGTTTTTTTCACTAGTGTTTAATTAGAAGTGTGAGTTGTTTGTACATATGTATATTTGTGCATTGTTTTTTAACTGGTTAACATTTAGTCTTTATAAAGTTATGTTGTGTAAAACAAATTGTAAAACTAAAACAATCTAATTCTAGGTTGTAACAAGGTGGGTGGATATTTTGTGCAAGGCAAACAATTGTATTGGGAGAAAAAAAAAGAAAAAGATTATATTATTAATCTTCATTTCCTTACTCTAGTAAAAATATTACCCTATATTGTATAAGGATGTATGTCATAGTATCCATTTAAATAGTTTCCCCCAAATGGATCTCAGATAATCCATCCATAATTCCCAGACTGGGTTCATGTTTCCTTTTTAATACTGGCTTCTCTTTTTACCTGAGTTTGAGGAAAATTATGTACTTGTGAATTAAATAGAATTTGTCTGACTAGTTTTGTGTTCTTCATAAATCCTTGGATGACTGCCACTTGGACCATGTGCATTTTTATTCTAACTTTCCTGAGCCTTTGTTTTGGCTATTTCATATTCGTTTCAAATATTTAATTTCTATCGGTAGTTATGTTAATGTTCTTTAATTACATTTTCATTGTTTACCTGACATACATTAAAATAAATTAATTAATAGTTGAATGTATTTGCTTCAATTTTACTGTTTGTTGACTTTCCCATGTACATGTTTTCACATTATTTTCATCTATTTAATCCCTTAAGGACACATGACATATGTGACATGTCACGATCCCCTTTTATTCCAGAAGTTTGGTCCTTAAGGGGTTAAAATTAACTAGGTTGCTATTGCTCCCAATTTTACATATTTTGTATAAATTATTATCCATTTTATCAAAACTGTAGGTATTTAAACATGAGTTGTTTTCAAATATACATTCAAGAAATGTATTAATCCAGTTATTTGGGAAATTAAAAAAACACATTCAATACAATAGAATACACACACAGACATTAAGAGATATTGTTGTTAGAAAAAGCTGTGCTTCTTTAATAATTACATAATTTAATAATTAAATAAAATGTGTTTCTTAAATAGTTACAGTTCTACAGTTTTCCTACCCTTGAACGGTTGTCTAGAAAGGTTGTTTCAGAGTGAACAGGCAAGTCAAAAGTATAGAAGGAATTTATGATGTCACCTATTTAATTTGTATTTGGCCATCTGAGCCTGAATGCCTACATGAGAGATACAGAGCCTGACTACTGAGTTAAATGAATGTGTTTTCTGATTGCTTCCTATATATATCTAAGAATTATATTATATGGAGTGTGATCAGATTTTTTCTGCTAGCAACTCATGTCCTCTGATTACTGCTCTTCTCCTAGAGTTAGCTATTGGCTAGAGTTAGAAGCTTATAGATATAGTAGACTGAGATGTGGCCTAACAGGCAGTGTACATTAGGAGTGGCAGCTAATCTCCTGGTTTGGACCATTTTAAATTCAATTAATGCATATCAGGCAATCTTATTTTTCCTCCCAGCCTAGACATTCTTATTCAAGTCACAATACACAGGTGCCATTTTGAGTTTTCTGAAGAGGATTGAAATTAAATGCAGACTTGTAGGTTCTTGAAGGTTCTACTATAGGATGGACAAGACAATTTTCAGAGACCTATGGCACACCACAATTTAGGGGGGATTGCCGTTTTGGAATGTGTATAGAGTTGTGTCTGCACAAGTTATTCTGGGCCCATTCAGGGGTGTTAGAGTTTGACTGTCCAAGTGCTGAGCCAATCAGGAGGAGACATGTTCTTAATTTCCGTTCAATACCAGATTGCTTACTATAGATTTTAACTTCTTTTAAACTTTGCTAGAGCAGATTCTCTGGCAGTGTGAACCCAGTGAAATTTGATCATACTTGAATGGCTGTGGTTTCCTCAGTACTACAAATCATAGATTGAATTATTTACATGGATGGGCAAAGACAGATTTCTCAGGTGAAGGAAGCCATTGAGTTATAACCAAAATTCAGCACAGGCTGATTTCTACTGGGGAAGTGGCTTTCCTTCATTACTTCCGACACTGAGATACCCTCATTTGTATTTTCCCTGTGTAGAGGAAATAAGAATCACTGCAGTGATGCCATCTACAAATGACATCACTGCAGTGTCAGTAATCGCGACAGCCTACAGAGAAAAGAAAAGTTAGTCAATAACTTTTTTACATATTTTTAAAGCAATTTAAAAAGCATTTTTCTTTTTCCAAATGTGTGTTTTCGTATAATATGTTATTTAAAGGGTTATAATATTATGTTATTCAAAGGGGTAAAATATCTCATTAATGGAACACTTTAGTGTTAGGAACATATATGTATTTATAACACTAAAGTGTCCCTTGGTCCCCACACCCCCAGAACCCCGGCCATGAAAGGGGTAAAAGCCCTTTTAGTCACTTACGTGATTTTAGTGCTGATGTCCCTCATCCCTGGGTTGGAATCCTCCAATGATGTCAGCTGATGGGGGGACCTAAAGCGCATGCACAGCAAGCGCCAGGGCAGGACATAATTCTAAAGGTGGAGTTTTGAACTCACCTGGAGCCACTGATTAAACAAACATAAATGAACACATAATTAACATAGGGAGTAAAAGAGCTGAAGTTCCAGGCCCATGCCCATGGAATAGGATCATTGGTTAAAAAAAAAAAAAGTTTTACTACTCTTCACATACTTTATAAAGTTTAGGGAATTAAGTATGGGAACTTAGGAAACATGAAGAACAACTCACTACATCCACCTCTTTTTCTCTCTTCTTCTGACTCCCAGACTGCATACCAAGAGCTTCTGCATACTAGTAAGAAGTAATGGAGAGAAGTGTACAAGTGAGTATTCAAAGTTTATGAATGTCAACAGAGAGAGAAAGTAGTTGAGAGCTATGGGGCTTGTAATATATACAGAATTAGCTGAGAGATGAAAGTGAAAGATTACCATAGAGTATGTATGTGTATACACATAAATGCATCATGTGAGTTTTCCCTCTGCTACCACCTCCACCAGATACAAGACATTTATGAGGTATGACTGTTCTTCTGTTTTCTGTCTATAAGATTCTGTAATTAGCCCCATCATACTCATCAGCACCAAGCTCAATAGGCTCTTAATCTAGCGCTGACATTATAAACATATTTGGTTGTGTCTATCAACCCACTACTGTTTTTATTGTCGCTTTGTTGTGCATTAATTTTTAATCCAAAAAGTGCAGCTTCATAAACAAGTAATTCAACCAAAGTCAGGAAATCAAATACAATCCAAACAATAATGCATTGCTAAAAGGCCACACATCCCATCTACATTCTAGTGTTTGTGCCGTTACCAGTATGGAATGGGCTGCTTGGTGTAAATGCTGCTATAGGCAAGATCAGTGGTAATGGCCATTATTGTATTTACTATAACATACAAGTTTGTATCTCAAGAAACAAATTGCACATTTGCATTATATATTTAAACGAGAATGTTTGAATGAACAAGAATATATTTGTGCATACTTCAGTTCTGTAATATTCTTTTATGTTAATTTCACATGTACCACCCTTGGGAAGTCTACATGATTAATTTGTAGACTTTGGATCTTTAATCCTCTGCCACCCCTTATAGATCGTTGGGACGGATTGTCCCAGGCATAATTAAGCTTTTTCATGAGTGTTAACCCCGACAGTGTGTAAAGGCCAGAAACACACTGATTGGTTGTATTTCAAGTTTTTAGTATTCGTTCGCTATCATATTTATTTCACATTGACTATGTCTGTGTTACAGGACAATGTAAATGTACCCTTTCAAATAATCTTCTTGCTTTTCTCATTTATACATGTATGCACAATTTTTATCATTTGTAACCTTGAAATTTGTATGATTTTACATTTTGTCACCTATCTTCAACAGAAAGAACACTATGCTTTCCTTGTTTTTCTACTTCTAGGATATGTCTCCATATATACATAATATCATGTGAAAAAGAATGCCTGCTTGAAGATAAAGCTTAAAGAATTTTTAGATTAACATTTCTGTTCAATGTGAGAAAAGCTGCATGCTGCTTTGGCGGTTGGCCAATTTTATGATGAAAAGGGAAAAAAAAAAGAGGAATTTATTTAGACCTGTTCACACTCTTGTTAACAGAATCAGAAGTATTCTTGTGTCCTGAAATCAAAGGTCATGAAAAATATAATCAAGAATATAATCCAACTGTTCTCTACTAGAGATTATAGGTGATAAAATATATGAAGATGGAGTGTGTTGATATATACTAGAAGTGTCTAATTAATCAATAATACAGAAAAGTGATTTCAAATATAGAAAAGGCAGTGCATTTGCAAGTAGTCTTTAGTGTAGTTTTCTCCAACATGTTCACTACCAAGATTGATAATAGAGGTAATTGTTTTTTTGGTGCATATTACTGTAATAACCACTGGCCTTTACTATTATTTAAAAAAAAAAATAATATATGCTATAAGTGTCTAATTAATAAAAAAAACTAAATTATTTCAAATATAGAAATTGAATTTATTTGCAAGTGGGTTCACAACTAACAATGTAAATAGAGGTAATTGTTTTGGTTTTAGGTACATATTGCTATACAAACTACTGATCTTCACTCCTGTTATCGAAAATGTAGCAGGATAGCAAAAAAAAGTTGCAAGAGAGTACTGAGAACGGACAACAGCTCAATCAGCCTTCCCACTCGGTGGGTCCCCACTCAGAACTCAAGCTGGTTTTAGATCATCTTGTGCCATTAGAAAAAGAACCATGACCATTTGCATATCAGAGTGACCCCACCAAAATGGGCACAACAGATCCAAAATGCAGTCTGTCTCTCTCTGCATGAAAGATACAGAAACCCCAGACGGATTTTGCACTAAAGGTGTAACAGTAAACATGAGATGACTCTTTACAGGAAATTTTTAGGAAGGCTTGAAGCAAGAAAAATGGGCATGAGAAAAGATCTGAGTTACTTTGACAGGGCCAAATAATGATGGCAAGACAATTTGGTCAGAGCATCTCCAAATGAGATAGGTCTTGTGGGGTGTTTCCAGTATGCAGTGGTTAGTACCTACCAAACGTGGGACAAGAAAAGACAACTAGTGAACCGGCATCAGGGTCAAGGGTGCCCAAGGCTCCTTGAAGCATGTGGGGAGTGAAAACAGTGAAGGCAAGTCCATCTGATTGTAATGTTGGTCATGACAGAAAGGTGTCAGAACACAGTGCATTGCAGTTTGCTGTGTATGGGGAAGCATAACCACAAATCGTCAGAGTACCTATAATGACCCCTGTCCACCTCCGAAAGTGCCTTCAATAGACCGTGAGCAATACATCTAGACTGTGGAGCAATGGAAGAAGGTTGCCTAGTTTGATGAATCTAATTTTCTTTTAGATCAGGTGGATGGCCAGGTGCATGTGTGCATGTCTGGGGAAGAGATGGAAGCAGGATGCAATATGGGAAGAAGGCAGACCAGCAGAGGTGGTGTTATGCTCTTGACAATGTCCTGCTAGGAAATGTTGGGTCTTTGCATTCTTTTTTAATGTTACTTTGATACGTACCACCTACCTAGAGATTGTTGCAGACAACATGCACCCCTTCATGGCAATGGTGTTCCCTCTTGTAGTGGCCACTTTTAGCAAGATAATGCACCATGCCACAGTGTAAAAATTGTTCAGGAACGGCTTTAGGAACATGACAGAGAGTTAAGTTGCCATAACCACAAAATTCCCTAGATACCAATCAGATTGAGCACCCGTGGAATGTGCTGGAACAACAAATCCATGAAGACCCTACCGTGCAACATGCAGGACTTGAAGGATCTGCTGCTAATGTCTTGCCAAATTGCACAGATTGAGAGGTCTTGTGGAGTCCATGCTTTAACACATCAGAGCGGGTTTTGGCAGCATGAGGTGGACCTACATGATATTAGGCAGGTGGGTTTAATGTTGTGGCTGATCACTGTATACTATATATCTTCTATCTGTTTTTTATTCACATATACTGCAGATTAATTCTGAATGTTTGATATGAAGACTTGGTAAAATACTTACAGATGGTTATGAGCCTCTAAATTATGCATATATTAGGCTTGCGCACCATATCAACTTTTGTTTGTGGGATACGCTGGGCCAGATTTTACCATTAGTTAGTGTAGGCACCTACCTACAAGTTCCTGTCCTGTAGGGGTTACCTATTTACAGCCCTTTTACTGTGCCTTTTTGAAAATTAGGTAGGCTGGTGAGGGGAAATAAGCACTACGAGTCTTGGGCAGTGTCTGCTGAATCTAATTTGCCTCCTATGCTTGATAACAGAGTTGCAGGAATAGCTACAGAGCGTGTAAACCTCAGTGCTTCCCCTGCTCCTCCAGTGTCTGTGTGTGAGGCTGGACAGGAAGTGGAAGTGATCACTTCCCATCTGCACACTAACAGCCTCTCAGACAGGAAGTGTATTGTAGGAGGAGTAGGGGCGGCAGTAATGAATTCACACTGCATGCTCCTGCAGTTCTACTATCAATCACAAGAGAATTCGTACTTTGCAAATAGTCCTTCAAACTCCACATGCATGGCATAAACAAAACATTTTTTACTAACTCTAAATTTAACTCCACCCAAAACCTAAACAAACACTTTGTTAGTCCCAAATATAAGCACTCAAAGTCTGAAACAAAACCCTTTACCTTAATCCTATCTCCTCATAGAAATTAAATACAACATATACCACAATACTGAACTTAACCTCTCTAATACATAAATCAATAATTCTAAACCTACCGCTCTAGAGCTCTTAATCCTCCTCACAGTAAACTCCCTGTGTAATCAAACTATGACATTAATTCTCCCGCCCCTTAGCCCCAACCACTTCTAACTTTTTTCTAACCCTGCATGCATTTACCCAGCTCCATCCACTCATTATACTCACAGATTAAACACAATGCATTACAAGATGAAATATGCACATACATATATTTATACATATGCAGTTGTCAAATATATGCTTTTTAAAGATTGTATTATGCCTTCAATGTCCAGTTAATAAATAAATAAATTAAACTTACGCTATCTGCCTTTTTGTGGACAAGGGTCGAGCAGGAGAATTCAGTGCCTACAGGCACCTGACATATAAATCCTGCCCAGGGTGTAAGACAGGTTAACATTTTAGTCTCTTCTTAAGACTTGTAGTAAAGATTACAATAGGAAATAAGAAATAATGTATCACCAAAGCCAACTAATTTGTTTTACATTTGTAAGAATAACGGGTAAGCAGAAACCATGGTAGCTGTTACTACAAAGCAGCTTTCAAATATTCTTTGCAGACATAGAAGGATGGATCAGCAACTGAACCAGACAAGGCAAATAGAGGTTAATCTCATACACAGATGTGGAAATGGTTCAGATTAGAAAACAACCCCCTCAATTGAGGAAATATGGATAGAGTTCAGACACAAGAAGATGTGTAAGTTGAAAGAGACAAATGCATCCCAGACATCTGATCAAATATCTTGCTCAGCTGGTATAAGAGATATGTAGAGGACAATTCTTAGTTAAAACAGAAGCTGGTGATCTAATAGACAAAACATACATGCAAGAAAATACAAAACGATAATTCTCTAGATATTGGCTTCATATAATTATGATCAATAACTTCGTTTTGTACTGCAAATGGAGACATTGCCAAAGCAGTGGACAAAAATGTATGTATCTACCTGATGCAATCCCTTTACTGTTTACGTATACTGCACATGCTTGATTTTTATGTTTCTATGTTCACCATATATATGGTTTTCTACGTGAATTCTATGTATAACAAAAAACTTGTTACTGAAAATTGATTCATGAAAATGAAAAACAAAGCAATCTGGGAAGAAATAATTTAGGTAAAAGAAGAACACAAATATTATTATCCAAATAGAAATTCATTTAAATTAATATCCTGAATCCAATTACTCAAGATAAATATTTCCTGCCAAAAACTCATAAAAGTAATAAGGAACCAACAGGCCATCACAAACATAGGCTATGGAATCTCTTTTATTAAATCTATTAGGATACAATGATATACACATTCAGTCATTAGTCATTTGTAAAAGCAGTTAGAATTTTCAGTGTTGTCAATATTTCTCCTAGCATTTTGGAACAGTTGTATAATGAAAGGTTGTTAGAAATGAGTGGTTTCTGCAGATTATAATGTGCACTGGGTCAATAAACCCTAGAGGCATCTTGCACCCAGCTCAACTTTAACCCTAAATGCCAAGCATGGGTAGATGCATTATGCTGTAATTAAGAGGAGCAGCAGAAATTAGGCAATTCCACTGATCTAAATGACCTCCAAATCTTCTGGTCAATGAACTTCACTGATCCTTGCTACCTTTACCGGCTGATGGATGTAGCCTGTATAATTGCAGCAAATAAGTTGTTACTAAATTTGAAATGAACGCCACAATTATTTGTATAATTCCAATGGACCTACAATATCAATGCTATCCTAAAATACATTGATCATTGCCTACACCTTATTTACTGTTTTGCAGTAAAATTTGTGGATCTGTCAAAACAGCCATTTTATTAGAATGATGAATGTTTCCTTAACATTGTGCAAAAGTACCTTGAATTCATAAACACATGCTCATGAACTTTCATTCTAACAGTTTCAGTCTGCAGGGGTTAGCAAATTAATGCGCTACTATGTACACAGCTTTATATATTTAATATAGTCACAACAAAAACTTTGCAAGGACCACAATAATTGAGGAAATGAATTACTAACGGATGGGGAATTCCATTTGGCACCATGTCAGAACATGTAACTGTATAGAATGATTGATGATCTCACAGCAGGACACTCATAAAATCACTGCATGCCTCATATATAGATAACATACTTTCTAACGGAGCAAAACATGTTTATAGTTTTTCTTTTAGTAATAAAATATTTCCTAAGTTGAAATAAATATATAGAAGAGTTAAATACTTTGATTGTTCATCTGTTTATTTTGTAACTAGTTCATTTTCACATACACAAACACACAACTGTATTTAAATTCTAACATTATACACAAGAACACCTCTGCATTTAAACACTACCCTGCATTCTCATATCATCTATATACACAAATACACAGATATTCATACACACTTGCTCCATATAAAAACACTCCAACATGCACTGCACATACATAAGTCCCCCCATATTCTATGTTTCTATTATCAGGAAGTATTACTTTACTGAGAGGGTAGTGGATGCATGGAATAGCCTTCCAGCTGAAGTGGTAGAGGTTAACACAGTAAAGGAGTTTAAGCATGCGTGGGATAGGCATACGGCTATCCTAACTATAAGATAAGGCTAGGGACTAATGAAAGTATTTAGAAAATTGGGCAGACTAGATGGGCGGATAATAATGGTTCTTATCTGCCGTCACATTCTATGTTTCTGTGTTTCTATTATCACAAGGATGAGCTGTAAGTTGTAAAGCAGTTATGATCTACCTCTGGCTACCGCTCCGGGAAGGTTGGGGGAAGGGGGAGAGAATGGGGGGTTTACATCCCCTCCACTACTGATTTTTATATATCATTTGCTGGATTTAAGTACCAGACTAAGCAGCTATGTTAGGCATATAACATATACTTAAAGTATATATACAGTTGTATTCAAAAGTATTTAACCTCCATTAAAAATCGGTTTTATTGTAAAATATTATATGACTTTCATCTGTTTGCAAAAAGCATATCAAACAAAAGCAATTGAAATATCTCAACACAACAAATGCTTCAAATGGTTTTCCCAAATTCGACTGAAAATGCAACTTATAATGACTTCTCCAGTCTAAAAATTATTCAACCCCTTCATGGCAAGCATCTTTAGCACTAAGTAGAGCACGCTTTTCCTGTTATGACTACTGTAATCAAGATACATAGCCAGATACTAGCTTCTGGCAGCATTCCTAAGGAATCAGCACATTGCTCATGAGCAATGGCCTTCAGTTCAGTAATATTCTTGGATTTGCATACTGCAACTGCCTTCTTCAAATCCCATCAGAGATTTTCTATAAGATTAAAGTCAGGTGACTGTGATGACCACTGTAGAATTTTCAGGACTGTTTCTGCAACCAAGCCTTGGTGGAATGTGAGGCATGCTTGGGATCATTGTCTTTTTGGAATGTCAAATCAAGGCTATGCCTCAGCTTCCTCACAGACAGCATGACGTCTACTCAATGAATCCATGTTGCCTTCCACACACTGCAGGTTTCCAGTGCCAGAGGATGCAAAGCAGCCCCATAGCATCACTGAGTCACCACCATGCTTAACTGTAGACAGAGTGTTCTTTTCAGCATATGCTTCATTATTCTTCCTTTAGACATACTGCTAATTAGACATGTGCAATTTGTTTCGTTCCGAATGTACATTCGGAGGAATTTCATGAAATTCGGACATTCGGATGTTTACAAATGTCTGAAGTTCCGAAGTGCCGAAGTTCAGTAGTTTGGAAGTGCCGAACCGAATGACATTGGTCTGAATTGCCGAAGTGCCGAAGTGCTTCGGATTTCTGAAAAGTGGCAAAACAAGAGAGAGAGAGGGAAAATTATGTGAATGATGACAGGGACCTTGACCAATAATCTAATTCCTGGCACTGGGAGCCCTATAGATGTGTAAGTGGTTGTGGTGGCAATCTGGTCACTGGGAGCCCTATAGATGTGTAAGTGGTTGTAGTGGCAGTCATGACAATGCTATTCTTTTATTCATGTAACAAAACATAATCATAATTATTAATACTCAATAATTTACTTGCCTGTGTAATATATTTAGTTCATTGTTACATTTGTAGATTTACTTATATATATAAAATAATGTTCTGCTCGTTCCATTAAGTGTTAATATAAAACATATAATACCGAACAAAAAAATAAAGACCTACCCAATGTACCAAATGCATTTACCACATTCTTTATCAATAAAGCTTTCTTCAATGCAACACACATAAAAAAGCAATTCCTAGCAAATAGCAAAGTAGTAATTCTAAAATTCAAAAAAATAAAATTATATTGGTTATTCCAGCTCTTTAAAGCTAATTCACACTTTTCTGCATAAAGCAAAAAGAGTATTTCAAGTCAAGACATTCTTTCCTTAGGCATTTCCTGTGTGTTGCTTGCAAGGTGGCCAACAGCCAAAATATAAACTGCAGGTGCATGTTTCACAACAAATCACAGTGTTCAGTGCAGCTTTGGTTTTCCCTTAATTGATTTAAAATAACTTGGGTGAAAGGGCAAGACGTTCGAATCTGTTGAACAAGTGTGTGTAGTTCTTTTGGAATGTTCTTGTTTAAAGCATAATATATGTATACAGAGTTAAGCAGTACGTTTATATTAAGAGGATAGCATGAACGTAAAATGTTGTGCTTGCAAAGCACTTTTCTCTTATTAAATATTAATGTAACTCATCTTAATATGTAGAAATTATTCTAGTAGCCTCCACGCAGTAGCCATTTAAAGGGGAGCTTACACTTCCCAAATTTTATAATATTATGTCTACATGTCCCTATATTTAACAAATATGTATTTGTGACATATGAGAAATAAAATGAAGTAGAATAAAACACAATGCCATCCAGGCTATTTGTATTTTGATTTCACTTTGTCTGACTGAAGAACAAACTGTTAAACCTTGGAGAGCTATTACTTTCACTATGTCCCGTTAACTATAAAGTTTATGTTCACTATTACTCAACCAGGGTGCTGTACACTTTAGTACCACATACTATGTGCATGGCAGGTGGTAAATTACTCTTTTAGTAGAAAGACAAACATGGCACAATGTTTAAAAACACAGCTTGTCACTATAATATTTGTTGTATGTTGAATTGTGATGTTCTGCGTTCCAGTTTTGCAGAATAATGCTTAACTTAATATGAGAATGATGATTTTCTTTTTTGAATTTCAGGCTGCAAATGCATGAGAATTGTCATTATACTCGCTGTGCTGGTAATTCCATCTTGTGTCTGCCTCTTTACCCCTGTAATTCCTGACACTGTCCATGTCTGCTATGCCATTCGCTAGGTCGTTTGCCCCTTTCTGCATATGGTGCCGAATAACCATTTTAGGTTACCTAGCAGAGCTTCGCTGCGGCTGCTGGCAACCCTATTTTCAGAAACAGTATCAACTCTGACATTTTTAATAATTACAAAGGTAACACTTATAATAACATTAGTTTTGTATCCTTGGAAGTAATACATTAGCTTAAAGTGTAACAGTGATTTGTAACTGCCTCCCATTAGAAAGTAATATAACCAGACTGTTATGCTATCTCACTATTGATTTGGGTGTTTGTGTGTCACAATCTATTTTGCCACTAACTTTTTGTGTCTGTCTTTACCTGTCAGTAGTTATTAAATTGTGAAAATATTTCTATTTTTAACATATTCTACATAGCAATCTTTTTGACTTTAGGTCATAGATCTCTTTCTTTGTTAAATTGATATTGAATTTTACAAACCTAATGGAACTTGTTAATGTTAAGAACCCAGATGTGTATTCAGTTACACTTTTTGAGTTTTCACAGCCTTCTAAAACACTTTCTATTTTAGAGAAATTATTATAGACCAGTTTGACAATTTATCTGGGTAGTGCTGACTTTCTGATGCCACATACTATGTTTGCAGGGATTCTTCTGCAGGAGAATCAGATTAGCTCTACTGAGCTAAGCAGAACAATGTGGCTATTAGAGCGAGCTGTGCACTCTCTGCCAATGAGTGTGGTCCTGGTTTTGCTGTGATTATTTTAATAAATCCATGCAGCTTCTTGCTGCAAGACTGGCTGTGGCACAGACATTTAGAGATCCAGTTAAGATGTCAAACTGTTTAAAACTGCTTGGCAAATTAGGGGAGAGACAAACAAACAAGGTGCAAGAGAGTACTGAGAACAGACAACAGCTCAAGTAGCCTGCCCTTTAGTCGGTCCCCGCTCGGATCTCAAGCTAGTTTTAGCGCATCTTGTGCATTCCAAAAAGAACCAGGACCATTTGCATATTGTACTGATTCCACCCAGAAGGTCAATCCAGATCCTAAATGCAGGCTTACTCTCTGCACAAATGATACAGTAACACCAGATGGCCATTTTAGCCTTGTAAGGCATTGTCAGTTAGGTATAGTCAATACCTCTCTAGGCACCATCTCGATTATCCTTTAAACTTAGAGAGACTTGCTGAAAACAAGGTACAAGATAATACTGAGAACAGACAACTGCTGAAGTGGGTCCAAACTCAGATCTCAAGCTTGCAAATTACATTGGGGCAGCTGTAGGATAACTCCTGGCAGTAGTTATAGCGCTTGGAGGGTTCCTTTAAACAATGAGACTTTTTTGAGCCTGAATCCATACACAGAATTGCAGCTAGTTCTTATTGCAATGTTCATCTATGTATATTTTATTCTAAAGAGAGTCTATAGACTTCCTTTTTAGAAACGTTTTTGGAGGCACAGTCTGTCTTTGCAAGTCTGACCTTTTAATGATATAAACACTGCCCGCAAACCTCCTGTCTTCTACAACTTGAACATGTGCCCTGTGAATTAGTGAGGGCTGTTCTGATTGTCCCAGAGTAAATCTGTCAACGTGCTATGCAATATGGCTTGAGACTTTATACCATTCAGTATGTTTTTAATTCTTCTACCCTTCACTATATGTTTCTTGTTTCAAAACAGTCGTGGGGTGTATTTACTAAATAGCAAAAAGTGATAAAATAAGTCTGTTCAATTTATGATATAATAAAAGAAAGAAAAAACAAAAACTTAACTATAAAATAATTTAGCAATTTTGACCTACATTGTGAAAAATTGATTTTGAAACAAATACAACTCACTGTCCAGCAGAGAGACTGTTGGTGATTTTCTTTTTCTCAATGTAGAGCCTGCACAGAATTCTTGTGGGATTCTTTTAAGGTAAGAGAAAAATCCTTGCGTAGATGAAACATTACCTTTTGCTTTGGCATCTTAAACAAAGAATCTTTGGATTTAAAACATTTCTAATTTTCTAACAATGATAATGCATATGCATAGTTACAGCAAATAAAGCAAATGTGTTTTCTAAAATAATTGAATGTTTTGTAAAATGCTCACCTAAAGAAGTATGTCCATCAGAGCATGTAATGTATGGCTCCCGTATAGTATTTAGCAAAAATGTTTTTTTATCAGTGTAACCCAGATACATCAATATACCTCTCATGAGTTTTCTTTCAACAGGTTTTGGCCTATTGTAATTCTAAAATAATTTAGCATGTTATATTTTTAAACAATCAAATGTATCCACCAAGCCTCATGATTGATCAATTCTGTTTAACATAGCAAGTCCCCCCTTCTTGTTGTGTTCCTTGTTTGTATGTATATTATTTAAAGTTTCTAATGGCTACATCTTGTATCATAAAAAGAATACTAAGCATTCCTCGTACTATGTTTTTATGAGATGTTTATGATATTCTATTATTGTATTATATTTGAGTAATTTCATGTAGTGAGTTTCCGTGAGGTCGTTATGGTATAATTATCATTCATATAGTGAATGGTTTCTTGTTTTCAATGTATGTGACATGCTTTTAACTTCTTTTCGAAAAATCATACAGATGCAGAAAAATATATCCAATTTTATTCAGGAAAATCTCCTGTCTATAGCAACATCCTTATCCCCAGTTTTTGATGAGTTGCTTGGGCTAAACCTGTATCAAATAAAGAATGTTATGTTTTCCTCTGGATTATTTGCATAACTCATGTTTTTGGAATCCTACAGTGGTCTCATAGGGTCTGTCAAATGTCAGAATGGGAGAATTGGACACTTCAGAATGATATGGGGGAACGTTACTTGCAGGTTCACTTTAAGCACAGGGCTTGCACGTAGAAAAGATTATGTGTTCGATGGTAGTTTTTTATGCATGCTGATTACCAGCAAAAAACTTTAATGAAATTAACATAGGCGGCATAAAAACAAAGTTCCATCTATTCTAGATAGTTGACAATTGGTTGACATTTTCATATACTTAAACTTCATTCTCCATTACAAAAAGCAGAACGCACCATAAAGCATCACAACTGTGGAATAACCTACCAAAAAGCATTAAATCTTATCTCTGGAATAACTCCAATAAAAACTATAAATATATAACCTTGTAACAAGATTGTATTTTACACAATTCCAACAGACTTGAAAACTAGAGGAATCTATTTTTTTTCTTTCTGGAAATGCCACTGTATTAACTATTCCACGAGAATCCGACAACAAATGCAACAACATTAAAGCACCCTCCTTGTAATAAATAACTATTACTACCCCACCCTGCATTAAAACTAATGGGGGTCACCATATTAATAAAAGGGAGGTTAAATCCTCCTGCATGCCCCTACTCGCGGCATGGTGTGGGTAGGGGCCCTTTCGCCTAAACAAATTTAAAAGTACGAGTATTGCTAGTGCAATAAGAAGGGACCTGGCACAGATCTCCCTGCTCCCCCATGGTGGGGAACACAAATAAGTAAAATGGAGGGACATAGTGCCTCTCCGTGCCCCCACTTGTAACTTGGGTGGAGACTCTAAATAATAAAGTGACTAGGGGTCCCCAAGTCACTCCCCCCCCCAACAAAAATACCCTACCTATAGTGAGGGGGAGCAATAAACGAACCCTGTAAAATAGAATTTCATGCTTACCATTTGATGTCTTCTTTTCTTTCTTCAGCCCCAAAAAAGGCAAAATAAAAATCCGTAATACGCGTCACAACTGTTAAAAAAAAAAACCAGGGCGCAAAAAAATAAAATATGCCGAAAAAATACAAAATTCCGAGGGTAAAAAAATAATCCATCTTCACCCATGGAAGGCACAGCTCTGAATGAGCTCTGCAGGGTGGGGAAAGGCTTATAAAACCTTCCCACGCCCTGCAATTAGGCTCAGAGCACTCTGATTGGTTGGTTTAAGCCAACCAATCAGAGTGCTCTGACAGGTAAATTAAGAGACTGACAGGTAAGTCTCTACATTTACCTGTCACAGCACTCTGATTGGTTGGCTTGAAATCCAACCAATCAAAGTGCTCTGTGTCATTTTACACAGCATGGGAAAGTTCTTTGGAATTTTCCCATGCTGTGTAATTTGACTCATAACACTGTGATTTGTTGCTTTCAATTTGAAACGAGGTTGTGAAATGGTCTTTGCAAAGAAGAAAAACACATCCTACTGTGTGACTAGAACCTTAACAGTGTTCGATTTTTACAGGGATATGGAAGATAAATGAGATCTGAATGCCAGAGGAGCATTCAATTTCTCAGCAATACAACAGACATATCATTTTAAGTATGTCTGTATTTAATATTTAAGATATTGGTGTTAAGATAGACGCAGAGTCTCTCCTTGAGTTGTGTACAATCATGCTTCTTTTAGACACTTTGTTGCCATAGAGAGGTCTATGCAGAGGACTGATTGACAGCTGAGTGAGGATTCAAAGCTTTAAGTGACAATACATTAAAGTCTATGCATTTGTGAGCATTTCTAATAGCACAGATAGAAATATATATAATTTAATGTCATTTATCCTAATGTGTATGTACAATGACAAGTACACTTTAAGCAAAGTTAGAATTCATGGATGTTGTGTGTAAACCTTACTCTCTTCTTGGATGATTTTTAAAAAAAATCTATTTGCTATTTATATGTGATTCAAAGCTATGCACTTCAGGGTAAAAAATGCACAAGCAACTTACCCCTAAATGGTAGTGAATAAGGGGTAGCAACACACGGGAAGGAATGTATTCCTAGTTTGTTGCAAACTTAGAAGTGCTTCAGGCTGTGTTTTTTGCCTTCTTTAAGATTGACAGCAAAAACAGATGTGAGAAAGCCTGAACTTGATGGACACATGTCTCTTTTCAGCTATGTAACTATCTAACTGGTAACTATTCTAGTATATAGTAATTTATTTGATGCTGTTCATACATAAAATAACAGCTTTACATGAGTGCTAAAGATTTATAATGTGTGATAAGTGCTAGGTATCCAATGTTTTATTAAAAAAAATGCTAAACTTTCACACTGTTTGATGACATATCCAGATGTTTTCTCTTCAAATCTGAAAAAAATTGATTTGTGTAAATGTAAAAGATTACAAAGTAGAAAGTTAAGTGTGATAGTCCACTAACAAAGAGAACTCCTAGTAAGACATATATTTTATGAACAGATTATCCATGCATTTTGTAAGTGTTATATTTATTAAGTTTGTAACAGAAAAATACAAATAAAAGCACAGCCTCTGGATTTTAGTTGGAGTTACTTTAAATTGGGAAAATACATTCTACTCCAGCTTCCACTTAAACCAATTGACCATTCTGCATGTGGCTCCAGGGCTCGAGTGAATGGGGTTCCTGCACTTTTTTCACAGCAGGAACGCCGTTCCCCCTGCAGGGACTAACTAAATGCACCCCGTGTTCTCCCTGTCATGGGGGGGGCACTTGATGGACCCCCCCCGGCGGGCACCTGTCTACCTGTCAGAGGCGGCGAGGGAGCTGTGTTCTCTCTGTTCTGCTCCCTCACACACTATTTGCTGATGCCGGGTGCAGGAATATGACGTGTCGCCACGTCTGATTAGAACAACCACCTGCCTCACTACAGCCCCACTGGACCCCAAGGACCCATCCATGCCAGCTTTCCCAAAAGGTAGGGAGGCTGGGTGGGTGAATAATGTTTATTATAATAATATTAATGATTTGTATGTATGTCTGTTAGTGTATGTGTTAATGTATGTGTGTGTGTATCTGTTAGTGTCTGTGTATGTATGTGTATGTTAGTGTATGTGTGTGTATGTATGTCTGTTAGTGTATGTGTGTGTATGAGTGTATGTGTGTCTGCTAGTGCATGTGTGTCACTTTTTTCCCCAAGACTTGACCCTTGTGTGACTCCCATTTCAATGCATTATTTAATTACATTAAAAAAAAGAAAATCCCAATTTGAAAAATACTCACATTTAAAAATGTTGCTGCACTTAGACACTCAGACAACAATAGAAACAGAGAGATCCTTCCAAACCAAGAATAGGCTCCACCAATCAAAAGTCTTGCATTCATTCATTCTACGGTATGTGATCTTATTCCATAAACTCTTGGCAAACAGAAATGTCTGGGATGTGTAGCTCAGCAGCAGTGCCACTCCTTATATAAAAGCAATAAAAGCCATACCATAGCCACTGTTTGCTTTTATTAACAAATCCATTCACAGTTCTGTGAATGACTGCAAATGCTCACAACCATGGCTGAGGCTCTCTTAAAGCGTTAGGGAGGTAAGTCAGGGACTTAAATGATGTGTGCCCATGCAGCCTGGACTTGCCATAAGTATGTTAGAATGGTGATAGGAGGAATTATAAATTTCTGATTTGACATCAGAGGTATAAGTGGCAAGCCTAAAGATGTACTGAATCTTGCAAATCCCTGCAGTTCTTAACAAAGATGTGTAAGAAAACATGAAAAGGTGACCTTCCAGCACTATATATATTATGCATAGGTTGCTATGGTTCTTGGACACTCTCTTCAATGGCAATTAGATCATCAATTATCTAAAACTGCTAATATGCTATCTGCTAATAGCTCACAAATAAAAAGGAAAGGAAGCAGAAGTGCAGTGATGGACTAGAGGAAAAAATACAAATAACACAAAGCAGCAAGTGCTTTAAGGTGTATACACAACCTACGTTGTAATTAAATAGCAGATTTGCTAGCTAATGTATTGATTTTTTTCTTAAAGGAACACAATATATAGTCAGTAACACAAACGTATTCCTGACCATATAGTGTTAAAAACACAATCTAGCCCCTCTGCCCCCCTTGCCCTCCTAAATATAGTATAATATTTTCTTTACTCCAGTCTGCTGTTGCTGGCTCTTCCCCTGATCTGCCTGCTTGGCTGACATCATCAGAAGTGATGAACAAAAGCCAATCACAATGCTTTCTCATAGGAAAGTATTGTATTGACTGAGACTGTCAATGAGACAAATCAGAGGCAGAGCCAGCACAAGTCAAACACAGTCCTGGCCAATCAGCATCTCCTCATAGAAATGCATTGAATCAATGCATCTCTATGAGGAAAGTTCAGTGTCTCCATGCAGAGGGTGGAGACACTGAATGTCAGTCACTGCCCAAGGAAGCACCTCTAGTAGACATCTGAGGAATTGCCAGTGGAGTTATCACTAGGCTGTAATATAAACACTGCATATTCTCTGGAAAAAGCATTGATTACTGCAAAAAGCCTGAAGGGAATGATTATACTCACCAGAACAAATACGATAATCTGAAGTTGTTCTGGTGACCATAGTGTCTCTTTAAATCTAAATTAAAAATGTCAATGAGTTCTCAGTGTATATCTCTATTCTGGCAGCATACAATGTCCACTCGGGAATTATTGACAGGTGAGGAACAACAACAACCCAAATACAGGAGCATATGTGTTGTAGTTGCAGGACTAGATGGTTAGTAGGGCAATGGTAATTAGTAGGCAATGGGGGATGGTTAATAATGGTGGCAGAGCTATAATATATTTTTTACAGCAAATTATATATTAGATGCATAATGAGATGTTAACTTATGTCAAGACCAGTTCACTTTAAAACCAAATAGTAGCATAAATATTTAACATGGTTGCATTGGTGATTCGCCAGAGCTCCAAAGAGGGGGCGTGGTAAAAATAAAAGATCATGGACCTCAATGATATACAAGAATATCCTGATATAAATAAATGCAGAATAATACAGTTAGTAGAGTTAATTTACAAGTTAATGTATGATAGCTGATTTTAACAATCCATACAATCTAAATATGTAGTATAAGCCACTATAAACCCAATAAATCACAATAAAGGAGTTCAGCTCCAAGCATTATACACTTTTATTAATCTCTTACAACTCTTCACAAAGAAGCTCTAGATAGACAGCTTTACCAATTGCCCAATGTACTCTAGATATACAGCAGAAAAAAACTTACCAACTTTTATTTGTTGAATATTGTGTTGCATACAATACTATTATCTGTAGCATCTGGAATTTGTTTTCTCCATAGGTCTTCGGCAATGCTATTTTAAAGTTATAACCTCAATTACAAAAGCCTTGACCTGTGCTAAACCTGATGGTTGTACTTGCAGGTCTTTTGTGACCTCTACTAATGACCCTATCTATATCAATTAGGACAGTCAACCCAGGTTGTAGTTGATATTTAAGTCCCAACCAATGTTCATTAGATGTATGTAAAATTCTTTGAAATTTCTTTGGTATGAGTATATAGAATTCACCTAGTTGTAACTCTCAGTGGTCACTTTTTTTTAACTTTCTTTTTATTTTTATTAAAAAGGGTTAGCTAAGCCTTTAAAGATTCATAACAACCATAACAAAGTATGATTTTCAGTGGATTATAATATAAGAACTCCTTTCCCCATCTATCTTTATTGAGTTTATTATAGCTGCAGCAATCTAAACATATTACTGAAGCTAGCTGCTTAATTTTGCAGTCTGAGTATGAGTTTCCTCCTGACAGTACAAGATCTTGTACTGAATGTGTTTGCTGTATAATGTGTCTCAGGTATGTTTCAGGCATATTTCTAAATACCTATGCAGTCAAAGTGTTCTTAACGTATTATTATTATTTTATTTATTTTTTTTGTCTGTAGTAAAAACACATCTAATAGAAAAATATATAGAGTAAAGCCAATGGCAGCACTGAGCCCTCCCTCTTCCTCCATCTCCCTAATTGCTAGGATGTATGAATAAAGTTTTTACTTTCTATGTAGTAGGAAGGAGGCAAGATCTTCATTTTAAGTTCCCTCAACGGTTATCTATCTGTCTGCAGAGAATTTTTTGCTTCTCTATGAGAAGCATCTGTGTAGCAGAATGTGGCAATATCCCCCTATGTCTCCAGTGATTATGTATTAATGGGTTGAGGTTGACAAAACACATTATTACTCATGACTTCACTGAGACAGAACACCTCCTGATAGGAGTCTACATGTAAGGTTTATAGTGTTTTTCATTAAAAAAACAAACAAACAAAAAACAGGATGGCCTGAGTCTTACCATTAATTGGAATACTTGAATGAATAAATATGTATTTTTCATGCTAGGCTGTATTGTATTGTATTGGTTGTACTGAAGAAGTAGAAAGAGATATCTTGTTTATTTTTTTCCTCCTCTCTCTATGCTCTCTCTGCCCTCACTGAGTGGTGCAAAGGACCAAGCTTATATCAGTGATTTAAAGAAAGCCAAGGTTGAGTAGACCCATACCAGGATAGAGGTAAATGCAGTGGTATTCATGTCTACATTTATTTTTCAGACCTCACAAGCCCATATTTCTTTAACATAGGGGGAAAAAAAGTAAAAATATTAAAATATTGGGAAAGATCTGCGCCAAGGCTTTATTACCTTTCAATATTATCTTTCAACATCTGCAACCTGCTTCCATGCTGGGCGTCTCGCACAACTCCACAGCAATAAAACCCACAGCAATGCAATGAGTGAATTAGGATAGCAAAAAAAAATTCAAGGGAATTAAAAATAAACAAAGTAATGTTTTTTAACTCCAGAAGTACAGGGTATTTTGTTGAAATGCTTGACCAATGACTCACAAGCCTCCATTGTTTGAACAGCATCACATTACTCTTTGCTCTTCCTTGTAAAACTTAGCTTTTCATAATTTTCACAAGGTATAATATACAGGCTGTTGAGTGCTGTGGAATATTTAGGACATGGTTTAAAATGTATACACTACTGAAGAAGCATAAAAGGTACTCTCCACATCAAGGCTGGAGGATCCATAGCACAGTCACCAGGGGTGAATTTCACCTGCTCATGTCCAACATATATAAAAATTATTGTATAATTCTGGATGACAACTAGGCATTACAAGTCAGGATGTATATACACACTATCTGATAACACCCAGCAATAAAGGAATCAACATAAATATTATATAAAGAATTCAATATTATTGAATGGGGCTTTCTAAAGAATGAAGATGTATTATGTTCGTGACTTTTAGTGATGGAATTTTACTTAAATTGTAAAAAAAATGTGGGGAAGGAAGAATAGATTGTTTTCCTAACTAATCACATCTAAAGTTATTATTTTTTTGTTTTTTTTGTTTTGACTAAACAAGGAGTTGTGGTGAGTTAACAATCAACTTGAAAAATTAGGCCAAAATAGCTGAGTTGGTAAAAAATCTCCAACTTGGCTGAGGAGAGGAATATTTTCAATGTTGGCTTAAATTTTACAAGCCTGTGGTCAACTAACTGCTTAGGGATTAAACCCCTAAATGCTAAACATTTTTTACAGAAATATGTGTTTCATCAACTCGTTTATAAACTTTTCTGCTATGTGCATATTAGCTTACAATTTTTCAAGCCATTATAATTTTGGCTTCGTGTCTTGTCTAGTCAAAAGTTTATGTGTTAATATTCAACCTTTCATCATTCTCCAGTCTCCGCTACCTACTGTGGCAGACTCTCTTTAGTAGCATTTAATTTTGCTAGTATTAATCAATCACTGACCCAGTCTCCACTGTCTGTACAAATATCCACTCAAAGTACTGGAACTGTGCGATATAGTCAAAAATGTTAATTTTAATCCGTAAAGATGAAAAAAGTAATATTTTGGAAATGCTGACAACTAGAGATTTAGGAAATAATAACTCACCTAGGGGAAAGGCATGTTATGGAATTTTAATAAAGCTGTTTTAAAAGTTTTTTGTTTTAATTATATTTCTTTGCTACATTTTATTATGAAGATTTTAATTAATATTTTAGTCTTTAGAAAAAACTCAAATTGTGTTGCAGATAAAAATTTAAGACTTCTCTGTATCACTTTCAGTTAAAACAAAAAGAAACATTGAGACTAATTATATTTGTATTTTTATCTTTTTAATAACTAGAATATCAATTAATTTTCAAATTTGTAAATAAATCATATAACCGCATGTGAGAGGCACTTATGATCACAAAGAAGGTGAATATTAAATATTAATTCTGTGCACAAAGATTTTTCAATATAAATAACGTGTTTGAAATAACTACTGCCATCTTAATATACTGTGTTATAGCTCCGCTCACAGGAATTATTTTTACCAAAATGTAACATTGAAATCTGAATGGCAAAATTTAGGCAAAAAAGTATCTATTGCTTATTGCTATATGTTTCATAGCATGGATATTTTGTCTTGATAAAGCATTAAAGCTAAGTAACACCTAGTGGATGAAGCCATGCACTGCTGGATACATAGGTGTATACATGTCACTCAGGGCTGAAATGTATTATGGCACACCCCCAAACTCTAAGAAAAAAATGGGGTCTCCCTCTGTACAACCCACAAGCCACTTGTGTTAGGGAAATGACACACACATACTGACGTTCAAATATACACATACACATTCTTACACATACACATTCTTATTCACGTGTACTTATATTCATATACACATATACACTGCTCAAAAAAATAAAGGGAACACTTAAACAACACAATGTAACTCCAAGTCAATCACACTTCTGCTAAATCAAACAGTCCACTTAAGAAGCAACACTGAGTGACAATCAATTTCACATGCTGTTGTGCAAATGGGTTCGACAACAGGTGGAAATTATAGGCAATTAGCAAGACACCCCCAATAAAGGAGTGGTTCTGCAGGTGGTGACCACAGACCACTTCTCAGTTCCTATGCTTCCTGGCTGATGTTTTGGTCACTTTTGAATGCTGGCGGTACTTTCACTCTAGTGGTAGCATGAGACGGAGTCTACAACCCACACAAGTGGCTCAGGTAGTGCAGCTCATCTAGGATGGCACATCAATGCCAGCTGTGGCAAGAAGGTTTGCTGTGGCTGTCAGCGTAGTGTCCAGAGCATGGAGGCGCTACCAGGAGACAGGCCAGTACATCAGGAGATGCCGTAGGAGGGCAACAACCCAGCAGCAGGACCACTACCTCCGCCTTTGTGCAAGGAGGAACAGGAGGAGCACTGCCAGAGCCCTGCAAAATGACCTCCAGCAGGCCACAAATGTGCATGTGTCTGCTCAAATGGTCAGAAACAGACTCCATGAGGGTGGTATGAGGGCCCGATGTCCACAGGTGGGGGTTGTGCTTACAGCCCAACACTGTGCAAGATGTTTGGCATTTGCCAGAGAACACCAAGATTGGCAATTCGCCACTGGCGCCCTGTGCTCTTCACAAATGAAAGCAGGTTCACACTGAGCACATGTGACAGACGTGACAGAGTCTGGAGACACTGTGGAGAATGTTCTGCTACCTGCAACATCCTCCATCATGACCGGTTTGGCAGTGGGTCAGTAATGGTGTAGGGTTGCATTTCTTTGGGGGGGCCGCACAGCCCTCCATGTGCTCGCCAGAGGTAGCCTGACTGCCATTAGGTACCGAGATGAGATCCTCAGAGCCCTTGTGAAACCAAATGCTGGTGTGGTTGGCCCTGGGTTCCTCCTAATGCAAGACAATGCTAGATCTCATGTGGCTGGAGTGTGTCAGCAATTACTGCAAGATGAAGGCATTGATGCTATGGACTGGCCCGCCCGTTCCCCAGACCTGAATCCAATTGAGCACATCTGGGATATCATGTCTCGCTCCATCCACCAACGTCACGTTGCACTACAGACTGTCCAGGAGTTGGCAGATGCTTTAGTCCAGTCTGGGAGGAGATCCCTCAGGAGACCATCCGCCACTTCATCAGGAGCACAGGCAATGTAGGGAGGTCATACAGGCATGTGGAGGCCACACATACTACTGAGCCTCATTTTGACTTGTTTTAAGGACATTACATCAAAGTTGAATCAGCCTGTAGTGTGTGTTTCCACTTTAATTTTGAGTGTGACTCCAAATCCAGACCTCCATGGGTTGAAAAATTTGATTTCCATTTTTTAATTTTTGTGTGATTTTGTTGTCAGCACATTCAACTATGTAAAGAATAAAGTATTTCAGAAGAATATTTAATTCATTCAGATCTAGGATGTGTTATTTTTGTGTTCCCTTTATTTTTTTGAGCAGTGTATATTCACATGCACACACACATGGATGCACACATGCAAGCAAAGACATTGATGCACAGACTCATATATAAAAGGACACATACACACGCACAGACTCACACATACAAATACACATTCATATAGACACACTGACTTTTATAAACACCCATTTATGTACACACACAGACTCACACACACAGACCCATATAAACACAAAATGTTCATATACTTATGTATAATTAAAGATTATGCTAGCTTTAGTGTATTGATAATCTTAATTTTAATAACAGGAGGTGAATATTTTGCATTAATGTTCTTTACTCACTTAAAGCAGCAAAGAACAAAGAAAAAAAAAAAAAACAATCAGAGATAAGTACAAGGTATAATAAGCCCCTCCCACTGAGGTACTTCCTCTTGCCAAAGCGACATCACAAGTCATGTAACATCAACAATATATACAGCGTAAAAGGTAGCTGAGAGAATGTCTTTGTAGCATCCTGTAGAATGAGGAAATCCCAACTGTTAACGAAGAAGTACATACCATGCGTGGAGAGTAGTCCATTGGTATGGTCGATGTGGCATGTTAAGGGGAAAGAGAATTCAAGACGTTTTAATAATATGGCAACGGACTGTGAACAACAAAGGACCATCACAATAGTAATGTCTGAACTAGGCTATCCTTAATAAATATAGACAGAATATAAAGAATTATGTTAGTCTCTCTTAAAATAAGGAGTAACAATACAGTGAATCTATAGCCCAATATGCTAAGTCTATAAAATCTAAATAACTAGGAATATAATGACTAATAATCAGAAAGAAATAGAATCCAACAAAAAAATCTTAATCAATCAATGAACTCACATGAGGGAAGAAAAAGGGATGAAAAAGGGAATATGAAAAAAGGGGGGGAATATTTGCTTTCTGTGATTACTAAAATTAAGATCATCAGTACACTAAAGCTAGCATAATCTTTAATTTTACCACGTGACAGGAGGCTTCATATTTTGCAAATTTAACGCTGCACTAGTAATGAAAAGGAAGGATGGAAATAGAAAGTTCTAAGGCTGGTTTCCCTGGACCAGTTCACCGCTTGAAGAAGATCTGATAAGGCTGCACCCACCATGAAGGTCGTAAATGCTGCCACGCCCTGAACTGAGTGTGCTCCAAATGAGGGATTGATACAGGCTAAAGATAATAACCATCAGACCCACCTGGATAAGGTAGTAATCAAAACTGGCCCATGGGGATGGATATATGAGATCAGCAGTCGGTGTGAAGATGATGATCACAGGGTGGCTGTCACCTTTACATAAGCTCATAACATAGAAACTACTCAAAGTTTCCACCCCCAAAAAAAAGGTTCTGATTGAAAAAAATGGATAGAAAACGGACATATAGTTAGCTTTCCTACGTCGGTACGATAGACTTACCATCTGAAAACAGGGACACCAGGAAGTTCAATATAGAGGAAACAGGTGCTGTAAAGGAATTGAGGTTCCGTCCCATGCACCAATTGTTCAAGGAGGGCCTGTAGAGATGTAGCACCTCCTTGTTCCTAGGCCTCAGGAATCCCAAAGAAGCTCTCTAGCTGCTGGCGATAATTCCTCGATACTCCACTAAAAAGAGGCGTCTGTCTTGTAACATTGGATGAGGGTTTCCTCCTGGGTCCCAGGGGGTCATCCGGCAGGAGAAAAGGATGCTCCCAGGAGAGAGCAAGGAATCAAGGATGGGTCGCCACCAGAAGGTCAGAAGGAGTACATTAGCCTTCTGAAGGCGAATATGATGTAGGACTCTCACTATCATCGCAAATGGAGGGAAGCCTGCATGTACTCGAGCCACCATGTGAGTTTCTGGCAATCTTCTGCCATCATTTGGACCGATTGATCATAAGTAGGATTCTTCCGTAGATAATGAGCCTTGAGAACCCGATAATGTAAAGGACCTGGGAATATCGCTTGAGTCGAGGATGAAAGCAGTCCCACGATCCCTGCAAGGAGTCTGAGCGGGATTTTGTCGCAACGTAATATCTTTCGAATCTCCTTGCGTATGGGTGAAATTTTTGTGAAGAGTAGTCTCAGAGTACAGGACTGTGAGTTGTTGAATCCCAGGAATTGGACTCATTGAGAGGGAATCAGTGCTGACTTTTCCCAATTGACCATGAAGCCCATGGATTCCAGTAATTCCATTGTGTATGATGTGTGTGAAATCAGTTGTGCGCAGCTCTCGCAAAAGAGTAGTATGTCATCCAGGTAAATAGTGCATCTGATTTCTGTATTCGAAGGTGAGCCACCACTGGTTTTAGAAGTTTCGTAAAGCACCATGGTGCTGAGCTGAGACCAAATAAAAGGCAAGTGAATTGCCATGGGACTCCATGCCATACAAAATGTACCGGAACTGAGATGTAGGCATCCTTGTAGGCATCCTTGAGGTCCAAGCGGGTGAACCAGCCTCCATCCTGGAGGAGATCCCGCAACAGATGGATGCCTTCCATCTTGAAGTGTCGATAAACTACGCGTTTTCAGATCTCGCAGATTGATGACAGTGTCACGTATTCATCCGCACATAAAAATGTGGTTAATGACATTTACTGTCCTGACAAGAAAAGATGTGCTGAGCAACATTACTGTCCTGACAGGAAAAGTTGTGCCAAGCCGCAATCGTGCACATGGAAACCCGGTAATTACTTTTGGGGTCAAAGGCCGGTCATGGCCAATCAAATCCACAGGCGGGTTTAGCTGAGCAGCAATCATGCACAGCTGGTAATTGCCGGTTACAGCCAATCGAATCCAGAGGAGGGGTATTTTAACCCAACTCTCCTCTTGCTCATTGCCCTGTCGTGGTTTCATGCCTATGGTTATCTTAAAGTGTGTTTCTGATCTTGATTTTCTGGTATTTGACTTTGGCTTTGTTTTGACTCTGATATCTGGTATCCTTGACTTTTGGCTTTCCCTCATCTTTGTGCCCTTCATCCACAGATCATGTAATTCTTGTTCTATGAGCAATGCATCTGCGGTCGTGAAGTGTAATGGACAGGGGGAATGTGTATGATGTGGAACCATTTTGAATTCTATGTGGTAACCGCGTACAGTTTGTAAAACCCAAGTATCTGCGGAGAGTTCAACCCAATTTTGGAAAGAAAGGGGAAGGCAACCTACAGTGAGTGCCCTGGTTAGTACATGTGAAATGTCTTGTGTATAAAGGTTTCTTACCTGTGGTGAAGCGTGCTCTAGCTCGTCCTCGACCACCATTGTCTCTGTCCGAGCCCCTTGAATAATGGAACGGTTGTCTATTTTCCACTTCTGCATAGAAGGATTGTGGGCATGAAGTGTGGGGACCTGATGGCCAGAATCAGCTGATGGCACGGCTCTGCTGCCGACCAGCCCTACCAAAAATGCCCCTCTGAATACGTTGCGCATCAATGACTTTGCTTTGTTTAAAGAAGTGAAGAAATTGACATGTCTATTTAGCTCTTTCAGGAAAGCCTCCCCAAAGAACTTGCCTTTAGCCTGTGGGCACAATTTTTTTGCCCCAAGATCTGCCAATTTTACATCAATCCAAAACAGTGCTGCACGGCGCCTCTCAGATGAGAGGGACACATTAGTGTTGCCCAAAAAAACAAAAGCAACGTTGGGCCCATTCGCGGATATTGTGCGCCCATTCACGCACACTGTCGGCTGTAAAAGATTTGGCTTGGGTGTAGGCATTATCCACCAGTGTCATTACACAAGCCAGTGGCCCAATAGCGTCCAAGAGCTTTTCTTGCACTCCTCTAAATCCCTGTTTGACCCCTTTTTGAGGGTCTCTTTCCCCTCTGGCCATAAATGACAGCATAAGCAGGGTGAACTCTGATGTAAATGCCACTTTATCTGGTAGTGAGGGAAAGGGACATTTGGAATGTAGTCATTTCCGCAATTCCTTGTCCAACAACTTTCTCAGCCAAAAATGCATGAATCTAACCAGATGTTCTGGAGGTGACCAATCCCCAGAGTGGGGATGGCGTATATTTCTGAGGTCTAACGTTGTCCAGTCAAATTGAGGAATATCTACTCCTCAGGTTGGTCGTTGGCCTTTCAATGTCTGGGGCTTATCCAGAAACGTCTCGTGTACATAAGGGATGTTTTCCCACATTTCGTCTTCGGAATCAGAGGCATCTGCTTGTCATTCGTCCAGAATGTAAAGAGAGAGCGGGATATCCTGTTCATCGTCTGAGGAAAGGTCATGCACCGTTTGGGGTGCTGGATGTGAACATTTCAAACGTTTAAGAGGGGCCTTGTCCTTGGAGGGACCCGCTTTAAATCCCTTGCACTTGCAGTGACGCTGAGCCGGGCGGGATTGTTCCCTGAAGGAGGAATCCGATTCCTCTGACACATCCTGGTATTTGGTGTGTTTTGGAGTTTCAGAGCCCATGGGTAGAGCCTTAGTCAAGGCCTTTTAAACTGAAGCGGTCACAACCACATTAATAAGGGCCTGCAGGTCAGTGGGTTGTGAATCTTCCATTACATTGATAAGCGGAATCTGATAATCGGATCGTCACAGCAACGAGGCAAAGTGGCTCAGGGACCAGTGAGATGGACACAATGGCACTTATAAACCACAAATAAAAAGATGCAGAATATGTCACATACTGGGGCTCACTCAGGAAAAATGGGATATTGCATATACAATTCCTGCTCAGCAGCACTAAATTATAGGGGCTCACCCCAGGCCGGACTACTGGGTATTGAAACCTGACCAGCCACCCCACACCCGAAGGTAACACCAATCTTAACAAGGTCCGTGGAGGCAATTGGTAGATAATATAGGCAGAAAAATTCAGAGAAAGCTGAATAAAACCTGGAATTTACTGGAATAGCAGGAGTAGGGAAATTCATGTCTAGCAAGTACCAGAGAGGAACTCTGAGCAAAATAGCCACCAGAGATCTCCACCAAAAAGCCAGCAAAAAATAAGTGCAGAATAAAAGAAACTGAACGCTCGAGAAACTAATGAACGGTTCTGCAAAGAACCGAATGGTAGAACAATGCGAAATGGTAAAGAACCGAACGCCTAAGCAATAGGCGAACAGCTCCAGCAAACTGTCGAACGAACAATATGGCGAAAGCCGTAAAATACGAATGATGGCTGCTGTACATGGCCAAACTACGAAACCCAATGGGAAAAAATAAATATCACCAAACGCGAAAGAAGAGTCACGTTCGTCATTCTAATGGAAACGACCATTAACCATGATGCCCGAAATGCGAGATTCGTGTAAATTAGCGCAAACGCAGTGCCGCACGCTGTATAACACCATTTGTACCACAAATGCGTCGGGATGAGTGGTGAACATTTGCCGGCAGGGAAAGGTTTGCCGGCACTCAGAGCTGATGGCCGTTAGGTGTCTGGTCTCAGAGTGTCGGGAATACAAAAGGGCAGAGGAGGAGGGAGCCCTATTACAAATGGGGGAACTCCTGAATGGGGAAGTTATAAATATATTGACCCCAGAAGGAACTTGAAGGAAAGTCTCCACTAAGCCCGGAAATATATACAAAGTAATAGTGTAGCAAAATAATAAGGTAGAAAATGTATATAAAATAAAAATATATAATAAAATATAAAATATATAATGGATATATATAAAGATAAAACACTAAACAAATAATAGTCAAGCCAAAGAAAAATGAGAGAACAAAATACTCTGACCTGACTTGTGATGGAGCAGCAAAGAAAGAGGGAGAGGTTTATTATACCTTGTACTTTTCTCTGATTTTTTTTTTTATTTCTTTATTCTTTGCTGCTATGGAGTAAGTAAAGAAAGTTAATGCAAAATATGAAGCCTCCTGTCACGTGGTAAAATAACACTCTCACATACAAGATTAATTAATTATTATATATAAATATATACACATATATATACAGGGAGTGCAGAATTATTAGGCAAATTAGTATTTTGACCACATCATCCTCTTTATGCATGTTGTCTTACTCCAAGCTGTATAGGCTCGAAAGCCTACTACCAATTAAGCATATTAGGTGATGTGCATCTCTGTAATGAGAAGGGGTGTGGTCTAATGACATCAACACCCTATATCAGGTGTGCATAATTATTAGGCAACTTCCTTTCCTTTGGCAAAATGGGTCAAAAGAAGGACTTGACAGGCTCAGAAAAGTCAAAAATAGTGAGATATCTTGCAGAGGGATGCAGCACTCTTAAAATTGCAAAGCTTCTGAAGCGTGATCATCGAACAATCAAGCGTTTCATTCAAAATAGTCAACAGGGTCGCAAGAAGCGTGTGGAAAAACCAAGGCGCAAAATAACTGCCCATGAACTGAGAAAAGTCAAGCGTGCAGCTGCCACGATGCCACTTGCCACCAGTTTGGCCATATTTCAGAGCTGCAACATCACTGGAGTGCCCAAAAGCACAAGGTGTGCAATACTCAGAGACATGGCCAAGGTAAGAAAGGCTGAAAGACGACCACCACTGAACAAGACACACAAGCTGAAGCGTCAAGACTGGGCCAAGAAATATCTCAAGACTGATTTTTCTAAGGTTTTATGGACTGATGAAATGAGAGTGAGTCTTGATGGGCCAGATGGATGGGCCCGTGGCTGGATTGGTAAAGGGCAGAGAGCTCCAGTCCGACTCAGGCGCCAGCAAGGTGGAGGTGGAGTACTGGTTTGGGCTGGTATCATCAAAGATGAGCTTGTGGGGCCTTTTCGGGTTGAGGATGGAGTCAAGCTCAACTCCCAGTCCTACTGCCAGTTCCTGGAAGACACCTTCTTCAAGCAGTGGTACAGGAAGAAGTCTGCATCCTTCAAGAAAAACATGATTTTCATGCAGGACAATGCTCCATCACACGCGTCCAAGTACTCCACAGCGTGGCTGGCAAGAAAGGGTATAAAAGAAGAAAATCTAATGACATGGCCTCCTTGTTCACCTGATCTGAACCCCATTGAGAACCTCTGGTCCATCATCAAATGTGAGATTTACAAGGAGGGAAAACAGTACACCTCTCTGAACAGTGTCTGGGAGGCTGTGGTTGCTGCTGCACGCAATGTTGATGGTGAACAGATCAAAACACTGACAGAATCCATGGATGGCAGGCTTTTGAGTGTCCTTGCAAAGAAAGGTGGCTATATTGGTCACTGATTTGTTTTTGTTTTGTTTTTGAATGTCAGAAATGTATATTTGTGAATGTTGAGATGTTATATTGGTTTCACTGGTAATAATAAATAATTGAAATGGGTATATATTTGTTTTTTGTTAAGTTGCCTAATAATTATGCACAGTAATAGTCACCTGCACACACAGATATCCCCCTAACATAGCTAAAACTAAAAACAAACTAAAAACTACTTCCAAAAATATTCAGCTTTGATATTAATGAGTTTTTTGGGTTCATTGAGAACATGGTTGTTGTTCAATAATAAAATTAATCCTCAAAAATACAACTTGCCTAATAATTCTGCACTCCCTGTATATACACACACGTATATATATATTTTTAACACTGAGAACTATCCAGTCTCTTTGCTTATACCTTGTTCATACCTTGACAGGAGGGGCTGGAGTGGAATCTCATCCCTGGGGTCCAATGGGGGGCTGCGGGATCAGTCTCTGTGAATTGATTTCCCAGTTTGCTATTGCTCTTTACTATTGCTTTGATGATATCAAATCCCAGATCAGTACTAATTCAGGGAGCGCAAGCCGCACCTCAGCTACTTCAAACTGCCGCATGGCACCTCATTAAGCAACATGTCAGTTAGTCTGTGCCTGTTCCAGTTGGTTGGAGGGTGTGCTGTGTTTGTGACCCAGGGATGACCGTCCACTGCCCCTCACTTAACACACCGAAGCTGGATATCTGTGATATTTTTTTTCTTTATTCTTTTTCTTTATTTTCCACTATATTTACATGACACTTTAATCATTGTGCATAAATGACAATACTGTTAATTTAAGCATTTTGCTTTCTGGCTTTTTGTTCAATGTCATGTATAAGGCACATCATATTTGCTGATGCCAGTATGAAATTGTGAGGTTCCTTGATTGCTTTAATTTCCATACACAGTACACAAAGAAATGAACTCCACAATTATACTTTAGCAGGATGAGAGAATCAAGTACAGCAGGGTATGGTTAGATATTTTCAGATTTAGACACATATGAGGACTTATTGGTTGCATTAAATCCGTAGCTTTTAACAGAAAGGGTTGCAATTACAGGTATCCAGGCAATCAACACTAAACTCCCCAATAACTAAACGTCTTTTATGGCTTTTATGTTAGGTGTAAATTTATTCAGGTAGATGAGCTACATATGAGAAAGAATGCACATGGGACTTAGGTGGATGGTAGATGTCGCCAACAGCCACCACATCTCTTTTCTAGATCCTGTTTATAAAACTAAACTTGAAGATTCATTTCAGACCAAACTGCAATTTGGCCGAATTACATGTAAACTTATAACTTGATACTGTCCACCTCTCCAACTCTCATATACTAACTTTACTGCTTCTTAGGAATGGAGTAAATACTAAATCAGGATTCAAAGTGCTGTGATGGAGTAATGGCTAGATGTAATCAGGTGACATGTTTCATTATTATTGTTATTATGATATTTATAGAGCGCCGTCAAATTCCGCAGCGCTTTAAACATACACATACAGAAAGTGGCAATATGGAAAGATCCAGGTATAATTTATCATGTTTTAGGTCTTATATGTGGGATGCATCTAAGCATGGATAGCGGAATGGGACACTATACCAAACCACATTAGAGGGCTGACGGAACTGGAAATTGGGGGAGCGAAGAATGTATGACTCCATTATCGCTTTACATCTGAAACATGGAATGCCTAGGATAAGTTCCTTGTTAATGACTCATCAAGTCAACCCAGGCATACTATAAACCTTACCATCTTACATAATTGATCATTGATGTTCCTTAATCTTTAACAAACTTTTTAAAGTTATTTAAAAAAATAACCCAAGCACTGACCTTTTTGAACAGACCTGAAACAGTTATGTGAAACGTCCAAGTTTATTGACCACACACTATGATTTGGAATGGAAGGCACGATAGGCTATCCTTTGTGTATTCATTTGAATGAAACACTATGGTACTTTGGGAATGTATTTGAAAACTTATTGCTGTGGAAAATGTAATTTATTCTGTTCTGATTTATAAATGATCAACACCCGCATATTTTAGCTGTTTCTTATACCAATTATTGGGTGTTTGGCTTATTGCCTAGTAGCTGATTTTCATTATGAACTCAACAGTGGTGAGACCCATAAATATTATGAGGTGAAATTGCTTCTGGGACTTTTGGCTAAATCGGAGCGTTTAGGTTTGCATGTGCCAGAGGAATGCATTGCCTTATTCTTGTTATATTGCCAGCTGCTTTGTGCTGTTGGGGTAGTCTTTATAGGAAATGTAAGGTAATCTACCTGGCTTTGATGGAAAAAAGTGTGGTTTTAAGGATTTCCTGACTTAAAGTAACTGTATTATTTGGAAATAGTTCTTGGCAGAATTGGATGAATTTGTAAAACTTTTGAATAGGTGATCGGAAGTATAGGAAGTGTTTTTACATATACATACAAATATTTATATATACACTGAACAAAATTATAAATGCTTTCTTTTTTGCCCCCCCATTTTTCATGAGCTGAACTCAAAGATCTAAGACTTTTTCTATGTACACAAAAGGCCTATTTCTCTCAAATATTGTTCACAAATCTGTCTAAATCTGTGTTAGTGAGCACTTCTCCTTTGCAGAGATAATCCATCCACCTCACAGGTGTGGCATATCAAGATGCTAATTAGACAGCACGATTATTGCACAGGTGTGCCTTAGGCTGGCCACAACAAAAGGCCACTCTAAAATGTGCAGTTTTACTGTATTGAGGGAGTCCTATATATACCAGGAATATACCAAGATGCAGAATTAATGCTGGATGGAAAACAAGGCAACAATGCAATTATTGTAAATTGTTCTAGGTTCTAATTCATGCTAAGATACCTAACCACAAGATAAAAAGAAAAGAAAAACATAGGCAAGTGATAAATAGATACAGAACATTATGTAAGGTGACTACTTTGCCATACTGCAGTAATTTGCCCTTAAGAAAAGTAAGTATTGGCTGGGATAACTGACAGTTTGACTGAAGGTGCACAAAGATGGCTGTCAGAATGAAGGAGTGGGAAAGGAAGGCAAGTGATTTCTTCAATTTCAGTTTACATTACTTAAAAAATATATATTTATTATAAGATAAAGATTATTTTATATCAAAAATGTAAAACGACTGTTCAATTAGAAATGAGAAAATGAGGTTGAAATGTATAAATTATTAACTTGTTAAATGTTATTTATTACTACAATTTAAAAATAAAAATCAATCATCAAGAGTACATTTAAGAGGAATGCGAATGAACCTTTGATGACGACAGACAGATGTTTTCTTACAGCTTTATGTTGTCATCTGAGAAATGCGATCAGATTTGTGAAACTTGATTTTGCCACTGCTATGTTGTATACTGATCAATAATAAGATAAAAAGCAGTCTACGAAATGTTACTTTCAAAGAGACGAAGGCGTAAAAGAATAATGCTACAATTAATAAATATTAATACACCAAATGCACCAAATATCGGATAGAACAGCAAGTCTTTATATTTATCAATACAATCGCACATTAAATAAAGGAAAATGTTACTTTATTTTTTTTATTACATGGCACAGTAATATTCTACTGCTATTAGTTTCAACATTGAATTTGCTTATTTAATAAAAACAATTATCTACTTTGACAATTTTATATCACTTTTTTTTTCTTCACAAACTTTTTTCCTTCACAAACTTTGTGAAGAAATAATGCATTTAAAAAAAAAAAAAAAATAGCTAAAATGTATTTAAAGAGTGTAGACTCTGGGTGATATATTTAAAAATAACTTTTAGTGATCATCAAAACATCATTCCCAAAAGCTGAAAAAAGATCCTGAGTTCCAATCTGAAAAAAAGCTAAACTTTGAACTGTTAGAGCCAGGAAAATTTCCCACACAAGGGGAGAAATCAAAGAATATTGGCACTTTTCTCTTACCGTGGGATCTCCAGTGAAAGACACTTGCATTTGTTTAATTTATTTCTTTTAAATTCTCACTTTTGCCTCCTATGGGACATCATGCCGAGCAGCAATGGGAGTTTCGGTTTTCTGAAACACTGCTTCCCACTCCACTGGGCAGATATTCATTCCCTAAAGCATCTCAGGATTTTTTGTTATAATGGAATCATATGCAGTAAAAATGCAAAAAGTCCAACGTAAAATAAATAAATAAATGGAATTCCCACAATCCTTACTGATTATGCTTAATGCAAAGTACTTTACAAGCAATATTAGTGATATTTGCTAATATGTTCAAAAAAGGGAAAAAATGAAACGAATGGCCTGAGGGTTCACACATCGTGAACAATTAAGCTTTAACTTTGCATTAAGTTCACTACCAGATGTACCATTGCTTTAAAACTATGTTCAGTATTTCTTTCCACTTTCTCATTTAGTGCAACCACAAATGTTTTTTTGTTGTTTTTTTTGTAAATACAGATCATGCCATTTATACATAACATCATGTTAATTTTGAATAAAATATAACATGGATAAAAATGTCTGATTCTTTTTTTTTCCATTGTAACTTTTTCTATATCACCTATTACAGCTAAAGAAATAGAAAAGACTGTAATGTCTTTAATTTTTGAGTTAATCATAAACAATCCCCTAGCATACAGGAGTTGTGGGATGCAGCCTAACAGCATATTGCAGCAGATTAAAATAGCAGGGGGTGAGCTGAGATATCTGTTGGCACAGGTTTTGCTCAGGGCCTAGCCTTGCATTGTATGAGTTTAAGCCAGGGCGCTGTGCGAAAATTCTTCACAGTCCCCCATGCCCTCTCCCCCCCCCCGCCATCATCCATGTATAGTGTGTGTGTATAAGAGTGTAGTGATTGTATAGGGGATTTATTAAATTAATAATGATTTAAAAACAAATATTCATTGCTCCTTTCCTGTTGTTACCTAGTTGGGAGAGGGGCATGCTGATCTGAATCTAGTCTGTACCTCCACTGAGACAGACCATGCGTAACTGTCTCGCAAGCTCAGGGACTTGCGGTGTCCTGTGGTAATCTGCGGCAGTGCTCTGATTATCCTGAGCTAGGAAGACAGCTACTTATGGTCTGCAGCCAATAGAAGTGCAGGCCAAAAGTGCCAGACTGCTTCCCCTGCATTACAGAGGTGCAGACTAAGTATGTCACATAATACTGTGAGTGGTTATGCTTTGGAGCTCTGGATTATACTTATTTACTTATTTTTTTATACTAATTTTTTTATCACAGAGCTCCTCAACAATAAAACTCCCAGTAATGTGGAGCTCTGTGACAAGATCATATACTACACAACAATACAACTCTAAGTAATGTGTCTATTAGTGCATCACCGAGCTCCCTAACTATAAAACACAGAGTAATGTGCATTTTATATACAAGAGCTGCACTGTAATACATCATACTATAATATGATGTAATGTTTGTGTTGTCTGTGTATGTGATAGGTGTGATGATTGTGTGTGATATGTATGCTATGTGTTGTCTGTATGTGTTATTTGTGCTGGGTTTATTGGCTTTGTGTGATGGGTATTTAATTCAGATAAAAATATGCATTTAAGCCTATGTGTGAATGCAGGTGTATATATTTGCAGAGTATGTGCACACAGTCCCACAGTCAGATGCACACAGTTATACATATACACTGTCAAATCCACCACATGCACACAGTCGCAGGCAGATAGTCACATACACAGTATCAGGCAGAATACACAGGTACAGGCAGTAATACACATACACAGGTACAGGCAGTAACACACATACACCGTTACAGGCAGATAAACACACACACACACACACACACACAGACAGCCACACACAGTCAGACAGTCACACACACAGACAGCCACACACATACACACAGGCAGACAGCCCCCACACATACAGGCAGGCAGTCACACACAAATACATAGGCAGACAGCCACAAACCCATACAGAGGCAGACAGCCATACACACACAGGAAGACAGCCACACAAACACACACAGGCAGTCACACACAGGCAGTCACACACACACAGGCAGACAGACACACACAGGCAGACAGTCTCACATGCACATACACACACAGGCAGACAGTCACACACACACACACAGACACACACACACAGACAGCCACACACACAGGCAGACAATCACACATAGTTACCTCTGTTCATTATGGAGGAGTGGAGGCAGTGCAGCTCCTGGAGACTGGTTGTTGGGGAAGCAGGGACTCCTTCCTGCTTCCCCTGCAGCAGTTACCCGGCACTTTTAGCTCCGCCCCCACCGTCAGTTTAAATCCGCCTCTGCCGCAGAAAGCCCCGCCCTGCCACAGGGTAAACTCCGTCCCACCACAATATTTATATATTTACTTTTTTTATAATCCTGGCCGGCCCTTGTTTGTGCATAGGGTGATGGTCTATTATTCAATGAACTCTGGGCCTGGACTCAATCACTATATCATTTCCCTGGGTCTGCAGTATCCAGGGTTGACCTGGTGCTAGACTATAATGATAATGTATGATGTCACAGGAGGTGTTTAAAGGTGAGCACAGTATAAAATGAGACAGTGGTCATGTGATTCATATCAATTTGTCATTATCAGCCATAGAGTCATGAGAAACACAGTCTGCATCTCTTAGAAATGAACAGATCTCTATGAGTGATCCTTCATAAAGTGCAGGCCATACTGATAGTGGTTGCAGGAAATATGATATCATACCTTGCAACTCCTGCAGTCCATTTCAAATCCATATATCACATGCCCCAGGCCAAGGTTTGACAGTTCTCTCCTGCAAACACATAAACCAGTGCAATATTATTGCATATGTTGTTAGTGTGCAAATTGACATATGGCTTTTTACATGTCTTGCTATCAAATTGATGTATTTATGCAGGATCCATATTTTATTTAGGACAGAGAGGTGACCAGCTAGAATACACATTTTCAAACCAACACAGCGAACAAAAAAGTGAACAGCGCACAAAAAAATATTGTAATGGTGGGTTATATGTTACTTAATCCATAAGTGCAATGACATGCAACCCTCTTAAAATGTGTATACATATGTATTATAGAAAATAATAAAAGCACACATAGTCTGGTATAATTATCAATGCAAAAAAGGAAAAACCAGACAAAAATCTATGGTAGTATAGTAATCACAGGTAACTTATTGGATGATATAATTCTCTTAAAATTACACTCACATTTTTCTGAGCCTGTTCGAATGACTGGCTCAGGTAATATAGCATAGGTATGATACTTGTAGTTCCAGACAGGGTATGTGGCAGCTTTTCCTCAATAGTAGAAACAGAAACAGGAGAATGCAAAACTAGTTAAGGTAAGATAAACAATATTTAATAAAATAAATTTATAAAATCCTAACATTCATGTAACTGGAGTTCCATAGAATATAAGTCCACAGTAATTGAACACAGCACAATGAGTTTCAACGCTGCTTATGTCTTCCACAGGTACCTACTTACGGATTAAGTAAGCTATAACCCACCATTACAATATTTTATTGTGCATTGTTCACCTTTTTTGTTTGCTGGGTTCTTCATTGTATGGAACTATTGTGATTGGTTCCACAGTGATAACTAGCTGCACTTTAGTATTTATTGCACTTTGTAAAAGTGCCTCGTATTGCACTTTAGCTGTTTGTATACATTTTAAAAGTAGGTAGCATTGGTTATTTCACAAAATACAAGACTTGTAGCCATTATACTATAATTTTCCACCAAAGTTAATAAAAATATTTTTTTAATTTTTTTTTCATGAATACATTTTCATAGTTAATTTTTATAGTGAATTATAGATGGCTTATAGTGATGTCCTGAACTGTTCGCCGAACGGTTCGCGAACAGTTCGCCATGAACGGTTCACCGCGGACTCATCATTGAGTAAACTTTGACCCTGTACCTCACAGTCAGCAGACACATTCCAGCCAATCAGCAGCAGACCCTGCCTCCCAGACCCTCCCACCTCCTGGACAGCATCCATTGTGAAGCTGCATTCTTAGTGAGCTGTCCAGGAGGTGGGAGGGTCTGGGAGGTAAAAATACTATTTCATTTAAATATATTGAATTATATAATAAAAATAATAATCAGTATAATGAACTGTATCAAGTAGTGATAAAAACTTTTTTCAGTTACAAAATTAGGGATTATTTGTTTCACTTGGAATTGTAAAACACTGTTTTGCTGGGTCCCACATACCACCAATTCAAAATGCACTTATTCTTCAAATGTGATTTTTTTTTTCTTTTTTCTTTTTACAAAAACATTTTCCTGACACTATAGGCTCCTACAGGGCCCCCTTCCCTCGCACACCGGTCCCACGGTGCTAAGGGGTTAAAACCTATTCAGTCACTTGCCTTAATCCAGCGCCGATGTCCCTCGGCACTGGGTCAGGCTCCGCCAATGCTCCTACTCTGCCAACATCAACCGGCAGGTCTGAAACTGCAATAATTACCACTGTAAGGTTAAGGGACATGGGGAATTGCACCCAGACCACTCCAATGAGCTGAAGTAGTCTGGGTGCCTACAGTGTCCCTTTAACAGTACATTTTATATGTCAATTTCATGCAAAGAGTATGTCAGTGCAGGAAAAAATCACACAAATAAATTTCTCACTTCAAAGTGGCGCCATATCTCACCAGAAGCTATTTAGTAGCCAACCATCTGAAGGTTACCCACAAATATATCTAATGAATAATTGGAATAAGACTTAGAAAGACTTAGAAAGTGTGCATACTTATTTCCCTTTAATTTGTTTTTGTTTTATTTTGGATGGTTTCATTTAAGAGGTTAAACATTGTTAACCTCAAACAATATTATAGACAATAATGTAAAAATGGGACATTATAGTGAGTTTGTATATTTCTGTCCAAGTATCACACTCAAAGATGATTTAATGACCTTGCTTGTGAGAGTGTTATTTGACAAGCAGACATAGCCAGATTTCACTAAAGTGCTCCTTGTCTCATGGCATATCCATTCCAAAGCAATATTATTTGTGTGTAAATAATGAGCGAAATACATTTGATTAATGGTATTGTATTGTATATTTACATGATTGTAATTTGCATCTCCATGTCATTCCTGCCTCAGTTTATCCAAAGAAGTTTACAGAGCAAAGATTTATATATTTGTTTGTCTGCTCATTAGGTAAGCATGTTTGCAGCAAGGACACATTCACCACTAGATGGCAGACTAAGTAAAAAAAACAGATTATGGTAGACTACATTTTATTATACCTTTTACCAAAAATGAATGCAAAATATAAAATATATTTTCACCAAACACTACAATATAGTAAACTAGATATATCTTCTTAGGTTATTGATGATGATACAAATCTGATTAGTAAAAACTATAAAAATTTGCAACACATTCTACCTACTTAAATATATCAGTTATTAAAATATACATTAAAAAAAAGATTTACTATAACTTAATTATTTTCTGAAGTACCACTTAATTGTATATAAAACATGTTAAATTCTTTGATACCAAGGTTTTTGCAAAAAGGAAATATGCAGCAAAATGTGCTTAGTTAATTCTTGTTTAAAGAACGGAAATCAACTCAGATTCCTGCATAATAATGAATATGTATTATGTAAAACTTAGAAAACAATAGTTGGAATGCATTACCTTAATTGATATAACATTTTCCATGTATCGTCTTAATGTAAGTCTGCCAAGCAATTAACCAGCACTTTATTGTACTCATATTGCAGTTCTTCCCATTTTGTCACATTGCTTTATATGATAACACATTCTCCCAATTACATTGTCTCTCATGTTGTTGTATGATCACTATACATTGTACACAGTTAGTGAAATTTGTGTATATGTGGTCACATTGCCCCAAATATATTACATGATATGTTGCAATATTGCTAACATATATCTCAATATGTTTTTACATTGCTCACAGATTGCACTCAATATTTTGTTATATATTTTAATACCTCAAATATTTCCCTCCATATGTCAGGTTGCCCCATTGTCACTTTACAACATACACATTGCCCCACATGTTGATACCTTGCCCCCAACACATTTTCATATTACCCCATGTTACCATAAATATGCAGTCATATTCACCCCTACAAGTCTTCCAGTTGTTTTATTACCCTATATGTTGTCAAATTGCTCCCATATTGCACTGTATGATGTGACTTCTTCCCAAACAGAGGTAGACAGAAACAAAGGGAGCTGAGCCCAACACACGTGCAGATATGCAGAGAGGTAGACACGACACAAACACACACATAGGCAGTCATAGAGCTTGGCCTCCAGCATCTGAGCACTAGAGACACGGGGAAAACACAAGTTTACTTATCTATTTCTCTGGGGGTTATTCACTTAGGTCCAAATAGTCGCATACCAAACAGGGCAAAACCATTGACTGTAGTATGGGGCCATTTGGACTGCAATACTGCTAAAAGAGGTAAGAATGTCCAGATTTTGCAATGCAGGCTCCAAATAAGCATGAATTTGGTCTAGATTTCAGCCAGATAGAAAAATGCCAGACAGCTGAAATCTGGACTCATCTGATATTCAAACAATTTTCCTTTTTGAAGTGCTAGTAGCCAGTGTGCAAATAGTGAAATGCAAAGGTTAATCATGTGGTGACTGGCCAGTGCATGAAAGCCAGCTGCCACACTAAAATGTGTAGAACCTCCTTATGTCCCCACCTGCCATGCCACAGGTAGGGCATGTCTACTAAACAATGAGCAGCCAGCAGCTGCTTACTGTTATTAATAAGAGCAACTGGGTAGCTATTGCAGCCCAGCTGCAAGAGAGGTCCCATCCAATTAAGATGAGGCTACATCCAAACTCAAATGCTCCAATGCTCAATGCCCCATTGAAATTGGGTAGAGACTTAAAATTCAATGATGTGAACAGGTTATTGTCGACCCCTCTATCCCCAGCCAGGACAGCAGTTTTGTCCTCCCATCTTTCACCCATAGGCAGCAGGCAGGGGCTATTAAATTCACCCTCTCAATATTTTTTTTATTGGGATGGCTTGGTACTCAGCAACCCCTATCCAATGTTAAGAGGAAAGGGGTGACTGTCCTAACCTTTCGAGGTAAATAGATACTGGTATGTCCCCCTCCCCACCATTGTCATTAATACACCCTACATATGGCTATGGAGGGGGGAGAATGGACAGAAACATGTCCATTATCATTTACTTTTTCATAGCCTCCACCCACCATCCACGAGTGAGGACTGTGAGGTTACAGAATGACATCTTCTCCAGTTATTATATTAGTAGATCCACTTGCTGCTGATCAGTGTGGAATGCCCCCATTAGTATGCCCGTATAGTTTTTATAGAGATTGCCCATCTCATTGCCATGGTTGTGGGCAGGGGGTGTACTTTGACATATCCAACTCCCACCCATGGGTGGGTGCATGGTGAGACCAGCACCAGGTCTACCTCAGTATTTTATATGACCCATACCCATGTAATGGCCAGTCGCCCATTGATTAAAGGGACACTATAGTCACCAGAATAACTACAGCCTAATGCTCTGATGTGTATAGTATGTCCCTGCAGGAGTTTTAATGTAAGCACTGCCTTTTCAAAGAACATCTCTAGTGTCAGTCACTCAAAAGGCCACTAGAGGTGTTTCCTGGGTCAGTGCTACACAATGTGCAGCACTGACGTTCAGCATCTCCATGCTCTGTATGGAGACGTTGAACATTCATCATAGAGATGCATTAATTTATTGTGTCTCTGAGGAGGAGCTGCTGATTAGAGTAGAGCAGTGTTTTGCTGTATATGGATAATAGCCTTCCAATGTTTTCCTATGGGATTTCCTATGGGTCCCCTCATGCCTCCTTAAATATAGTAAAACTTACTTGTATTCAAGTCTGCAGCTGCATGCTCTGTGCCTGTTTCCTTTAGACCTGTCCCCTGCCTGCTGACATCAGCAGAAGTGGTAGCCTGATCCAATCACAATGCTTCCCCATAGGATTGGCTGAAAAAAAGAGGCAGATCAGGGGCAGAGCCAGCATGATTCAAACACAGCCCTGGCCAATAAGCATCTCCTCATGGAGATGAATTGAATCAATGAATCTCTATGACACTGAATGTTTGGATGCATTTTAGGCACCATGACCCAGGAAGGATCTCTAACAGCTATCTGAGGAGTGGCCAGTGAAGTTATCACTAGGCTGTAATGTTTACAGCAAAAAGCCTGAAGGTAATGATTCTACTTACCAGAACAAATTCAATAAGCTGTAGTTGTTCTGGTGACTATAGTGTCCCTTTAAATCTTTTTATCTGCTGTCTTGTTAGTACTGCCACCTGGCAAAACGCATTTCAATTTATCATTAACTTTTCAAATCTAAGTGAACAATAATTTGTTAATATCGATCCTGCTGCATGCATTTGGTCTCTTGTTAGTGCCAGGAATATATTCCAAATCCTAGATAAACTGCATTAATAAAGTAACATTGTTTTGATACTTAGAATATTCTTTGAAGTGTATCTTTGTGGACCCTTGAGTATCACTAAGCAAAAGTTTGTATATTTTCCCTGATTGTTTAAATAACTATTAAAGAAAATAAAGTGTCTGGTAATTAAAAAAAAAACAAAAAAAAAACATAGTACAATTCTAGTCTGTATGACTAATTAAAATAATAGAGCAATCAAAAATGTTCACCTTTAATAAGTAGAGTCCACTGGGCTTGGACCTTTATAAAATCTACAGGAACCGCTTACAACCACACAATATGTTAGTTCCTTATAGACTATAATATACTAGTAATATTATTAATTATAATCATATATTTTGAGCAGTCAGAAAAATGCCCAAATGGGTGATATGATTTATTTTAAAGAATTCTACACTAACACATTTGTTATATGTTTAATCATATGCATAATTAAATCACTGAGTCAGTGATTCATATATATCTAACAGATTGTGTTCTATGTAATATATGTATTTGCATAAATAGTATGAATTCAGTGTTGCACTGATCTATAAAAATGTACTTTTGTCCTAGCAGCGGAACATTTCAAGGATATCAAGATATTCTTGTTTCTGAATCATTTTGTTAGCAGTTTTGTTTATCTAACCCGCTATATCTGGGTGTCTAATATTATCTCAGATTCACATACTGTCAAAATGTAATCAATATATGTTGATGTTTCTGCTACATCAGCTTTAGGAAGGGCTAAGTGTAAAAGTGTAGCACGCTGACAGGTAATATAAGTATGCTCATATATCTTGCTGCTTTGACAACATAATCATAGAAGATGAGATACACATCTCTTTTGACTCATAAAGTGCATTCTAAATGACATATTACGTTAAGAATCACAATCACATAGCTCAGTTTCTTCAAACACTATAATATCACAGAGCTTGCAAAACAGATAACATATGATTTAAAATACTTTAGACAGGAAAATTTAGGAAATGTTAGCGTTTTTTGTGGGGTAGAGTACTACATAGTATTTTATTTATTTATTTTTTCAAAATTGTTTATTAGATTATTATCTGCAAGTTATTTAACACTGTCAATTTGAAGTACATTTATATGAAAAAAGCATGAACCTTAAAGGACCACTATAGTGCCAGGAAAACATACTTGTTTTCCTGGCACCATAGTGCCCTGAGGGTTGCCCCCACCCCCAGGGACGTCCTCCCACTGGGCTGGATGGAGAGGAAGGGGTTAAACTTACCTCTTTCTCCAGCGCCGGGCGGGGAGCTCTCCTCCTCCTCTCCACCTCCTCTCCTCCTCTTCAGCTGAATGCGCATGCGCGGCAAGAGCTGCGCGCGCATTCCGCCAGTCCATAGGAAAGCATTCACAATGCTTTCCTATGGACGCTGGCGTCTTCTCACTGTGATTTTCACAGTGAGAAACGTGGAAGCCCTCTAGCGGCTGTCAATGAGGCAGCCACTAGAGGTTGGATTAACCCTAATATAAACATAGCAGTTTCTCTGAAACTGCTATGTTTATAAAAAAAAAAAGGGTTAACCCTAGCTGGACCTGGTACCCAGACCACTTCATTAAGCTGAAGTGGTCTGGGTGCCTATAGTGGTCCTTTAATCAAAAATTATGTTTTATCACTGATATTCCAGTTTGGGAATAGATATTAAGTTTTAATATGTAATGTTTTGTGCCTGGCTTTGTAATGAAACAGAAAGTAAGGGAGCACAAATATTTAAAACATAAATACTAATTTTAGCACTTCAGGCATTTAAAGTGTTCTGATTGAATATTTCAGCATTCACTTTCTGATTTCATTGTAACATACAGCATTGTACTCTAGAGTTTAAATTGTGGAGGAGTAACAAGGAACATTTAAAGTCAAAATAGCTGAACTGTAAACTAACACATTTTGAATCATTGGTCATTTTGGCTTAACATTTTTAATGTATTGCCTATGAACTTTTGTGACGAGACCAATCTCGCCACATTGCATTGGAGAACCCTGGTTTCTCGCCTGCTGCCTTTGGACTATGGCCCCTATGTTAAAAGACTTTGTTTCGCCTGCAGAAAAGATGTATTCGTGCTTTTCTGCCGGTTGTTCGGTAGATTCAATCTACCGAACAACCGCACGAATGAATAGACCACCTGGGAGCTGGAGTGTGCCGGCAATTAACCTCCCTGAAGCTGCGGTTAACCGCAGCTTAATTGACAATTACTGGGTGGTCGCGGTTACACCTAGCCACCACGCGATAGTGGTGTTATGGAAGCTCCCCGGGTAGCCAGCGCTTGTTCTACCCAGCGGCAGGACACCAAAAGCGGACACTTTTGTCTTACAAGCCCCGCTGAGGATGGAAGTCTGCAAACCCGTTCGGGAACCGAACAACGGAGCATTCGGGATTTTTAGTGCTGCAATTGTATTCGGTGTGCAAGTACCCAGACAGCCTGCCATGGAGCCTGTTCGTGGAATTAAAGACTTTGGCTCCATGGTGATTAAACTGTATTCGTGTGGTCTGAGTGCCATTCACTTAATAATGTGCGCTCAGACCTGAGCTATCTGGGGATATGTTAAATGTATAGTTTTAATGTAATGTGTCTTACCTGGTGTATTTTAACAGTAATGCTTGTTTTAGTATCCCCATGTGCATAATGGAGATTTGCCTTTGTCTTGGGAGATAATTGAATTACTTCTCAATTATCTCCCAGGGCAGAGGGGAGGAAGCCAGGATGCATTGTGTGAATACAATGTGACTGTGTGTCCTATTTGTCTGCTTGTCTGTCCCTTGTCACAGTCTCCCATTTGGTCCCCTAGGGGAGTGTCCACCAGGTGGGAGACCTGCATAAATACTGGCCAGGTAGCCCTCATTAAACAGACCACTGCTTGACCCTCAACACGGAGCCTTGTCTCGTCTTTGGGGGGATTTACTGAACGCTGATAGAGACTGATTGCTAGGAGTGTAAGCCGCTTGGATGCTTTTCCTATTCGTCTGCTACCAGCAAGTCGTATGGTTCCTGTTCGTCTGTTTGGAGTGCTATATTGGATGCCGTTCGGGAGTTTGGAGCATTCACTTATTGGCGGTTCGTGTGTTTGGTGTTCTGCAGTAGCTGTTCTCTGGAAAGGGGGCCGTTCGCCTAAACGGTTTTTACCCCTTTTGTGCAAAACAGTCCGTTACAACTTTCTTTTTGAAAGGTACAGGATTTGTATTTGAAGGTTCTCTGCCTAGGACAGCAACCCATTTATCCACCTTTAGAGAATCTTGGGGGGATAAAACAACAAATCTTAATTGCTCTTATGTTATATAGAAAGGCATTGTGATTATTTGGTAAGGTATAATATTATCTATCTATCTATCTATCTATCATCTATCTATTTATCTATCTATTAGCTATCTGTCTGTCTATTTATCTATCTATCTATCTATCTATCTATCTATCTATCATCTATCTATCTATCTATCTATCTATCGGTCTGTCTGTCTGTCTGTCTATTATCTATCTGTATCTATCTATTATCTATCTATCTATCTATCTATCTATCTATCTATCTATCTATCTATTCCTGCTCATATGTAAATGAATATGTAAGGAAAAACTAAATTATATCACAAAACATTAGAAGGTGTACTATAAGTGAAGTACTTGAGCAGAGAGGAAAGGTTAGCAAGGGTCATATCTTCAATTTCATATGAAATGTAGGGTGGCTCAACGGCTGTGCTAAAAGGAGAGAATAACAGAGTTCCTCACCCTGCACTAATGGGGATCAATTGACTTTTCTTGCCTCCTTAAATCACAATAGATTCTGCTATTGAGGATCTATGACAGAGGACATTAGACACATACTTTGTACGTATTATGATGATTTGAAGACACATACTTTGTACGTATTATGATGACTTGAGATTGGGTGTTCTGTGAATCATGGTAAGAGTTTGGAGACTGGACTTTTTTCTAGTTGCCAGTAATGTGGTTTTTCATATGTGTCCCTCTCAGATGTATAAAAGTACTGTATATTGTATATGTAGTTTATGTGGTAACTGTATTCTTAGCATGGTACTGTTATATGGTAAAACGGTCAAAGATCAGCTTGGCAGGTGTGTGGTCTTCACAGCAGATATTAATGGGCATGAAGAATTTAGAAGAGCTTTAAACCAGGATGAAAGAAGTGATAAAATGCTTAGTATTCTTGTTGTTTTTACTCACACTAAGCCTAAACCATCTGCATTGAACCTTTTGTTTGCTTTTATTTTGAATCATAGTTCTCTATGGTTGGAGTATCTAGATGTCATTATAAATATTAGACTTGTGTATTTGTTTTTGTTTATTTGGTGGTTTTTTTTGTGATTTACAATTTGTCCAATTTTAAGCCAATCAGTGCGTTTTCCATATTCCATAATGCCATATAGATGTCTGACTGACCAAACAATGTGTATTGGTAGAGCATGTTTGTGTTATTTGGAGTTCCGTCTATGGTGCCAAAAAAAAGAGATAACTGGTAGAAAAAAAAAAAGTTGACTGATGTTTAAGGGACAGCCACTAAATGTTGATTTTATTAACACGTGACCAATATATATGAGATAAATATAGATGTGTTTTACTCCGCCTCCGCTATTTACATCTATTGGCTACATTTTCTCATTTTACCAGTGAACTAAATAGCACAAAAATGTGCACTAAATATTTTAGCAAAGATGAAATTTGGGCAAACCAAATCTCTACATGGAAAGCTGTCAGATAATCCAAATTATTATTATTTTTTTTCATGAAGTGATTATAACTGAATTTTTCCATTGTGCACAGGTTTAACAAACATTTAAAGTGAACTAATGTATGTAAGCAAAGATTGTAATCAGTATTACAAAATAGATAACAGTGACCCAATACAAGCTATGTGCAAGTATGCAAGTAACTCTAACACCCTGGTGAGGTCCCCTTAACCTTCACCCACAAAGTAATACAAACACAAAAAAGTATAAGGTGGAGTATCTTACATACGCTTTTCAAATAGTTCTATGATATGTCCTACAAGGAAGTAAAACAACAGATAATAGTGCAATATTGCCTATACAATAAATAGCAGAAATTGAATAAAGTTCCAGCAAATGCAAACTCACAAAGGTGGAGCCACTATGAATTGGGCTCAGATAATTCACCTTGTGGGATGTAAAGAGTCCCACTCCCTTCTCTGTATCCTGAGATCTTTGTTAAAGATAATCACAAATTCGCAGAAGGAATGTGATAAAATAATACAGAATTTATTTAAAAGTAATAAAACAATAAAGAAGACCTTACAGTCTCTGTAGGGTAGTCTTGATAGCAAAACGCGTTTCGCCCCTTCAAGGGGCTTCCTCAGTTGCTGTAAATGTTCCTTAGTTTCTCTTCGTAATAAAAAGCCAATTCTTGCCGCCTTTTTCGTCGTTTCTTCCTTTCCGGCTCGCCGAACTTCCGGTTTCCGGTCTTTGCGTTCCACCTTTGGAACGCACCGCCGACGTTCGTAAATTTCCTGTGGAGCGTCGGTCTCACTTGTCTTCCGGTTCCTGCGTTCCACCATTGGAACGCATTTTAGTTATCTCCCAAAGTCATTTGTTTGGAACACTTTACTCATTAAACATTTTAAATTCCTTTGTCCTTTTTATGTCAAACTCCCTCCTCCTCTCTTTGTTCTTTAGTTAGGTTTAATGAGAATAAAAATGTATTTAAAAACATATAATAATATAACATAACATATAACAATCTATATATATGAAATAAGTAGTATGATCAAATCCAGTAAGGGGTATTGTATGTTATAACTGCCACAGGGGGAAAGAAGCAGGAGGGCTGGCACAGATTTTATTTTAATAATCTTATAGATGTGATAATACACTCCATTATTTCCTTTTAACTAAATCTGGGTATAGGTATAGATATAAATGAGAACTTTCTCTAAAATAGCAGCTTTTGTTGCCTAAATGCAAAGATAAGAAGCCCCAACATCCTTAAAAGTATACTTCCATTAAAAAAAAAAATATATATAAATTTTTTTAAATAATCAAAATATTTTTCTTAGATTAAAAATGGCACACTTCAAAATCGACATTAAGACCATACGGGGTGAGGGAATTAAACTCGAAAATATACTTCATTTCTTCTCTCCCTAATTTTCGGATATAATCTCCACCCCTCCAGTCCCTTTTAACCTCTTTAATAGCACAGAAAAATAAATTGCTAGGGTCTTGATTGTGCTTTTCTTTAAAATGGAGTGGAACACTGTGGGTTTCTAACCCATTTTTAATATTTCTGATGTGTTCCGCGACTCTTACTTTCAGTGGTCTAATCGTTCTACCTATATACAATAGGTCACATGGGCATTTCAAAATGTATATAACTCCCTTTGTATGACAAGTTAAGTGGTCTTTTATACAATAGGGTTTTTTTACGATGTGTTCTATGTCTTTTAAGTGTCTTTTTTTGCTGTTAGTTGTTCTGCAAGGTAGGCATATTCCACATCCGTAAAAACCTTTTAGATTCTCTAAAAAATGACTGGATTTTTTGGGGCTGAGACAACTCTTGACTAAAATATTTTTAAAATTTTTTGCACCTCTATAGATGATCTTAGGTTTAGGTTGTAAAATCTTATTAAGAATAGGGTCATCTTGTAATAGGTGCCAATGTTTATTAATTGTTTTCCTTATTTGTTTATTTCGTCCATTGTAGTTGCAGATAAAGGATGTATTACTAGTATAATCTTGCTCTTTTTTATTATATTTGTATTTTATGATTTCTTTTCTTGGCATTTCCTTCACTTCTTTGATGTCTTTTTCCAAAATTTCATTATTATATCCCTTCTCTAGGAATTGTCGTTTTATATAGTTTGCCTGTTCTATATAATCGGATTCTTTTTTACAATTCCTCCGTATCCTTAAGAATTGGCCTCTTGGTGCGTTCTCCAGCCACGGGTTATAATGACAACTCTTTCTTTCTATATACCCATTTGCGTCCACTGGTTTAAAATAATTTTTAGTATTAATCTTCTCATCCTCTTATGGGTCTGCCAGGGGGTTCTGTGGTGTTTTTATGAACTTTTGGGAGATGATAAAAAACTGGAATTTTTGGACAGGTGACAAGTAGATATTTTGCTTCTTCTTTATTTAATATCTTTAGGTCCTTCCCTTTCTCTATATATTCCTTAAATACATTAATAGTCTGTTTCAGAGGATTGTACAAGAGCAAATCAATTTCTTAGACTTACACATGTATATAGAGGATGAGAAGATTAATACTAAAAATTATTTTAAACCAGTGGACGCAAATGGGTATATAGAAAGAAAGAGTTGTTAAAATAACCCGTGAGTAAAGAACGCACCAACAAGGCCACTTTGGGAGATAACTAAAATGCGTTCCAATGGTGGAACGCAGGAACCGGAAGACAAGTGAGACCGACGCTCCACAGGAAATTTAAACGTCGGCGGTGCGTTCCAAAGGTGGAACGCAAAGACCGGAAACCGGAAGTTCGGCGAGCCGGAAAGGAAGAAACGACGAAAAAGGCGGCAAGAATTGGCTTTTTATTACGAAGAGAAACTAAGGAACATTTACAGCAACTGAGGAAGCCCCTTGAAGGGGCGAAACGCGTTTTGCTATCAAGACTACCCTACAGAGACTGTAAGGTCTTCTTTATTGTTTTATTACTTTTAAATAAATTCTGTATTATTTTATCACATTCCTTCTGCGAATTTGTGATTATCTTTAACAAAGATCTCAGGATACAGAGAAGGGAGTGGGACTCTTTACATCCCACAAGGCGAATTATCTGAGCCCAATTCATAGTGGCTCCACCTTTGTGAGTTTGCATTTGCTGGAACTTTATTCAATTTCTGCTATTTATTGTATAGGCAATATTGCACTATTATCTGTTGTTTTACTTCCTTGTAGGACATATCATAGAACTATTTGAAAAGCGTATGTAAGATACTCCACCTTATACTTTTTTGTGTAAAGATTGTAATCAACCTACTGGTTGACTTTTATTTTTCATGTCATATGAATTATGTCAAATATACAATTCTTTTTTCTTTCTTTGAGATAGATATATATATATTGTTATTGTCAAATAATTATGTCATATTGTTTTGAGTTACACAGATTTAAACATTGCATAATGTGTTTTAATATATACTATGTTTAGTTCTAATTAAAGTTTCTCGTGTACATTTTCAAGTAGGAGATATCAGTACTTGACGCATGATTCTTGGTTCCACCTGGTTTCTTTCTATGTCATCTGAGAATTTACTTAAAGTATGTTTTATTGGTAGCTGCATGTGGTTTTCTCTCAGAGTTAACAATATTGGATATTTATTGCTGGCAGGTTTTCCAAGAGTTACCACATTGTCATTTCAATAAAAGATCAATGAAAACCTGTCAAAAAAGGAAAGTGCACAGTCGGCATGTGTGCAGGTTTGCATTCTGTTTCCCAGAATACTAAGCAGGAAAAAGACATATTTTACAAAACATATTTCCAACAAATTAATCTTGTAGCTTTAATTTTGCTGTATGTGAAGACGATCCAAGTCTTAATAAAGTTGTCTGTTTTAGAACGCTGTATTTTTGCTTAGTTTGAAAACAAGCACATTGAATGTTAATGTTGTTGATTGAATTTCTACATATCAATGTACAACGTAAAGAAGTTCAGTAAAATTGTACATTTACATTAGCATATTATACATTAAAATCTATTGTTTTGTGCATTCCTATATTAAAATTCTCAAAGAAAAAGAGGTTTGTTTTAAATAGCTACAGTGGTTTCCTAATGACCAATTTCTAAATATTCAGAATTAAAGTTAGATCATAGTTATTATTAAAGTGAAAACTAAAATTATTGTAAAGAAATGAGTAAGTCAAACACAAGTCTAGCATCAACACCAAAATATGATCACAGTAACTGGTCATAATAATGGTGACTACTTATAACCTGACTTCTCAAAATCATTGACGCTATGCCTTTAATAATGGTAAAGTCACATGGTAATTTCTTTTTTTTAATTTAGCAGAGTGAACATATCTGTGGATCCTAGTTCTCAACCATCATACCCTAGCAAGCAGAAACTCACATCTTGAGTTTTCCATATGACATGTTATTCAGCTGAATACCTTTAAAATGTAACATTTTCTCATTTACATTCAAATGCAGTATGGGCCATTCACACGAGAAGCTAAAGGCTTTTCCATGTGAGAGATGCTGAGATACAGTGATCTCTCTTATACAGACCAAGACCCAAGATAGTGCTCTAGACTTTTTTCCTCAAGAACGCCCCTAATGCTTTAGATGTGATAATTTGATGTGGGATCTCAAGATATGTTGCAAAATGCATTCTTTAATGCAGACCTAATTGAGATACAAGAGGAAGCACACACTCAAATGCAGTATGGGCCATTCACACGAGAAGCTAAAGGCTTTTCCATGTGAGAGATCCTGAGATACAGTGATCTCTCTTATACAGACCAAGACCCAAGATAGTGCTCTAGACTTTTCTCCTCAAGAACGCCCATAATACTTTAGATGTGATAATTTGATGTGGGATCTCAAGAGATGTTGCAAAATGCATTCTCTAATGCAGACCTAATTGAGATACAAGAGGAAGCACACACTCTTGCAGCACCATAAAGAAAAAAGAGGAGGATATAGTCACTATTGGTTAGCAAGATGTCACATAAAATGTACAGGTAGTACAATTACAAAACACACAGGGAGCACTAGCCATCAAAGTGAATGACCCCAATGGTGACTCAAAAAAAGTAACTATGGATATTTGGCGTATCACCTATTTAAAATAGTTTATTATTATTATTATTATTATTGCCATTTATATAGCGCCAACAGATTCCGTAGCGCTTTAAAAAAATATGAGAGGGGGATGTAACTATAAATAGGACAATTACAAGAAAACTTACAGGAATGATAGGTTGAAGAGGACCCTGCTCAAACAAGCTTACAGTCTATAGGAGGTGGGGTATAAAACACATTAGGACAGGAAATAGCAATCAAATGAGGTGGGAGTGAAGCAGGGCTGGAGGAGAGAGTAAAGTGCTGCCCTATAGGAGAGAGCAAGAGACAGGTGTGTAAGGTAGAGGTTACTCTGGGAGGCCATAAGCTTTCCTAAAGAGATGGGTTTTAAGGAACTTCTTAAACGATTGAAGACTAGGGGAGAGTTTGATGGGGGTAGGCAGGCTATTCCATATGAACGAAGCCGCCCGCAATACGTCCTGCAAGCGCAAGTTGACCGTACAGGTGCGAGCAGCGGTCAGGAAGTGGTCACAGGCAGAGTGAAGGAAACGAGGAGGAGCATACCTATTGATCTGTGAAAAGATATGAGGGGCTAGAATTGTTCAGTTCTTTATAGGTATGGGTTAGCACTTTGAATTGACTCCTGTAGGATACAGGAAGCCAGTGTAAGGACTGACAGAGGGGTGAGGTGTGAGAGGACCGACTAGAGAGGAAAATCAGTCTGGCAGCGGCATTCATTACAGCCTGTAGTGGGGCGATACGGCTTTTGGGAAGACCAATCAGGATAGGGTTACAATAATCTATGTGGGAAATTACTAGAGCATAGACAAGCTCCTTGGTAGCATCTTTTGTAAGAAAGGGGTGGGTGCGGGCTATGTTTTTAAGATTGAATCTACAGGATTTGGCAACATACTGGATGTGAGGCTCAAAGGTGAGGCCAGGGTCAATTATGACGCCAAGACAGCGCGCTTGCAAGGATGGACTTATGTGGATACCACTGACTTGAAGGGAGAGCTAGGGAGGAGGATCAGTATTAGGAGGAGGAAAGACAAGTAGTTCAGTTTTAGAGAGATTGAATTTCAGAAAGCGGGAGGACATCCAGTCAGAGGTGGAAGAAAGGCAAGCAGTGACATGTTGCAGGATGGCAGGGGAGAGATATATTTGGGTGTCATCAGCGTACAGGTGGTAGTGGAATCCAAAAGAGGCAATAAGTTTGCCAAAAGAGGCAGTATAAAGAGAAAATAGAGAAAAGGACAGAGCCTTGGGGAACTTCAACCGAGACAGGACGAGGGGAGGAGGTATCCTTGGAAAATGAGACACTGAATGAGCGTTGGGAGGGATAAATAGATAAAAAGTTGAATACCTTTTTTTGGTTAGTTGAATAAAACATTCCTGATGTTCTACATTAAAAGGGCATTTATGTCTTATAGCTATAACAGTGTTCTGTAGTGACACTGAGTATGGTGCCAGGAGTCCTTCAATCTACCAACGGTTTGACAGTTACTTGGTTCTTTCAGGTGTCTGCTGTCCTTAGTGTTTGTGCAGTTCAGCTGATGCTCTCTACCAATGAGTAATGCCCAAGTTGGCATTTGTGTGTATGTCTATACAGAAGTTTAAACTACTGCTTTAGTGTATATGTCTATACAGAAGTTTAAACTACTGCTTTAGCATAGCTGTGAGACCAATTGGGACTTAGGCACGTGAAAGGTCCAGTTAAAAGTCAACAGTTCATAAACCGCTGGGAAGCTTACCCTGGTATGGCACTAGGGTACTCTTAGCACTATAACCCTTACAGTGTGCCATAGTGGTTATGGTGTTAAGAGTATCATTTAACCCCTTCATGACCATGGACGTATCTGGTACGTCTGGCAGAAAACATTCCATAATGACCTTGGACGTACCTGGTACGTCTGCAGCTATTTTGAGCTCTGGAAGCTCTGATAGTATTGCAGTGATGCTCTGCATGTGCGGAGTGCCTCGAGGGGTCCTGGCACTCAGTGCATATGTAATACTATATATTAAAAAATTAAATAGAAAAGAAATAAAATGATCAATATTAACCCCCATCCCTTTCTAAAGGCAGTGAATCATGGAGCTTCTGGGGGTGTCCCTAGCATGCCGCATCATAAGGGGCAGGCTGGGGTCATCCAATCACAGCTTGCCCCATTAGCAATTTCATCCCAAGTGTGTTCCCCATTTCTCTGATTAGTGTGGATCTGCCTCCCTCTCCTCACTTGTGCTTTAGTGAGAGAAGGAGAGAGATCTGTGGTTTAGCTAGAGAGATTTTAGGTGTTTATAGGTAGGGATTTGTAAACTCTTGAGACCCAAAGGCTCTTTTCAGAGCCATTAACCCCTGTCTTGCCAGTGATCACTATAATCACCGGCTTTTGCACAGCAGTAATTGTCTGCTGTTTGTGCATATTTTTTTTCTTTTTTAGGGGTTCATTTTTTGTGAATTTTTTTTTTTTGAGACCCAAAAGCTCTTTTCAGAACGATTAACCCCTGTCCTGCCTGTGATCACTCTGCAGATCACAGGCTCTTGCACAGCAGCACTTATTTTGCTGTCTGTTCATTTTTTTTTTAGGGTTTATTTTTTTTTTTTTTTGTGACAGGTCACTAAGTAAAGCGATTGTGATCATGTCACATGGGTCACGGAAGTCAACCAGCGCTGAGCAGTCATATGCCACCCTTGCGCTAGAGTCTGACGCGTCTATGTCAGACTCTGACCCTGATTTTGACCCAGCCAGGTGCTCAGATACATCATCACTAGATACAGTGTCTGCTGCTAGTGATGCATCTAGTGATGTTGTATCTGTGCCTGCTAGTCCCCCTGCCCGAAGGAGACGTGCTGCTACAGCTGGCAGAACTGCTGAGGAGTGGGTAGTGCCTCATCGCCAGAGGCCAGACATCCTATCCTTTACTGCAAATCCTGGCATTAATTTGGATGTCACAGGATTTAGCCCTCAGCAGTTTATGGAGGTGTTTCTGGGCGATGATGTATTGGGGAACATTGTCGCCCAAACTAATTTATATGCCCATCAATTCAGAGCTACAAATCCTGACTCTTTTTTGGCAAAGCAGCAATGGGCCCCCATCGATGTGCCAGAATTTAAAAGATTCTGGGCATTGACTATGCTGATGGGCATCATAAAGAAGCCCTCCATCCGCTCCTACTGGAGCAGTAGCCCCATCTGCTCTACCCCCATTTACTCCCAATGTATGTCGAGGAAGAGGTATGAAATGATTCTGCATTTCATGCACTTCAACGACAACAGCCTGTGTCCCTCTAGGGAGCATCCCCAATTTGACAGGCTGTATAAAATCCGCCCCCTGATTACCCACTTCGCTGCCAGGTTTGCAGAGGCTTATACACCTGGAAGGAATATATGCGTGGATGAATCCCTGATGAAGTATAAGGGAAGGCTGGGATTCAAGCAGTATGTTCCTTCCAAGCGCTCTAGGTATGGTGTAAAGATGTATAAGCTCTGTGATAGCGAGAATGGGTATATTCAGGCCTTCCGGGTGTACGAGGGAAAGGATAGCCACCTTGACCCTCCAGGTTGCCCAGAACATATGGGAACCAGTGGCAAGATTGTCTGGGACCTGATTTTCCCCCTCATGAACAAAGGGTACCACTTGTATACTGACAATTTTTATACAAGTGTCCCTTTGTTCAAGCTACTGTACTGTTTTGATACAGTAGCTTGCGGCACAATTAAAAAGAACAGCACAGGTTTCCCAGGACAACTTGCACGCACCCGGCTACGAAGGGGGGAGACCTCAGCTCTGCGCCAAGAGGAGCTGTTGGCAGTTAAGTACAGAGACAAGAAGGATGTGTACCTTCTTACCAGCATCCACACTGAGGGGACTGTGGAGGTCCCTGTACGTGGCAGAGCTGAGAGGACAAGGAAGCCAGTATGCATCAAGGCCTATAACCGGCACATGGGTGGGGTTGATCTGGCAGATCAGCTGCTGCAGCCCTACCTAATTATACGAAAGACAAGGGCCTGGTACAAAAAGGTTGCAATCTACCTGATGCAGATTGCAACCCACAACGCTTTCTTGTTGTTCAAAAAAGCAAACCCCGGGACGCAACTGAGATTTTTACAGTTTCAGCTCCAGATCATTTCGGGGATTTTGTACCGTGATGCACCTGCTCCCCGGGCGGTGATGGGAGAGAGCAGAGTTGGGGCTACACATTTTATTTTTAAAATCCCCCCTACTGCGGCAAAGCAGAATCCCCAAAAAAGATGCAGGGTCTGTTCTAAGAGGGGGCAGAGAAAAGACAGTGTATATTACTGTCCTGATTGCCCTGGACAGCCTGGACTCTGCATTGGCGACTGCTTCAAACGCTACCACACACTGGTCCATTTTTAATTTATTTTTTAACATTTGCCGTTCAGAGTTTTTTTTTTTTTTTGGGGGGGGGTTCTTACATTTACCCCGTGCATGGGGGGCATGGGTGTCCTAAGGAGAAGCCTTGCAGAAAACCCCCTGGGGTGTGTTCTTGCAATAACCAACAGCGGGCTCTCCTAAATCACAGTCAAAAAGCAGTGTGTGTGTGTGTGTGTGTGAAAATGAGGATTGAACAGTTACCTCCACACGCGTTCTTCAACTGTTTTATTTTATTTATTTATTTTTGGTCTGGCTATAAAAAAAGAAAAAAGGTTGCATCAAAGCACTCCACATGCAATACCTTGGGGTGTCTACGTTTCAAAGTGTGTATCCTTTTGTGGCGATCTATAAAACTGGGCTCTGTGATAAGCCCCAAGCTAAAGATAGGCCTATCAGAAGAACTACTCTCAATTTCAACTCAAACTGAAAAGTCATACAATTGTAACCATACCTTCCCAAAATCCTGGCGAGCCTATGCGTGGGGGGCATGGGTGTCCTAAGGAGAAGCCTTGCAGAAAACCCCCTGGGGTGTGTTCTTGCAATAACCAACAGCGGGCTCTCCTAAATCACAGTCAAAAAGCAGTGTGTGTGTGTGTGTGTGAAAATGAGGATTGAACAGTTACCTCCACACGCGTTCTTCAACTGTTTTATTTTATTTATTTATTTTGGGTCTGGCTATAAAAAAAGAAAAAAAGGTTGCATCAAAGCACTCCACATGCAATACCTTGGGGTGTCTACGTTTCAAAGTGTGTATCCTTTTGTGGCGATCTATAAAACTGGGCTCTGTGATAAGCCCCAAGCTAAAGATAGGCCTATCAGAAGAACTACTCTCAATTTCAACTCAAACTGAAAAGTCATACAATTGTAACCATACCTTCCCAAAATCCTGGCGAGCCTATGCGTGGGGGGCATGGGTGTCCTAAGGAGAAGCCTTGCAGAAAACCCCCTGGGGTGTGTTCTTGCAATAACCAACAGCGGGCTCTCCTAAATCACAGTCAAAAAGCAGTGTGTGTGTGTGTGAAAATGAGGATTGAACAGTTACCTCCACAAGCGTTCTTCAACTACTGCAGGGTGTCAACTTTTCAAATACATGCACGCTCATGTCAAGAAAATACATTGGGATATCTGATAAGTCCCCCATAAGGTAGATCGGCAAAGAAGATATGTACAATTTGAAAAACGCATATCAGACATTTTGCTTTGCATCCCCCCAGTGAACCCGACAAACATATGCATGCGTGGTATCGCTGTACCCGGGAGATGTTGCCGAGCACATATTGGGGTGTCCTTTGGCAGGAACACCTAACAGGAGGTTAGAATTTATGCTCAAAGTAGAATGTGTGAGTGAAAAAGTGAACATGAATGTGTGAGTGAAAAAGGACATCACAAAAACATTTGACAGAGACTGGTGGTAGAATAAGTGCATGTAAAGTTTTGAAATGCCACCATGTGAAATGCCCTAGGCTGTGTACTTTTCCAAAACATACGGTTTGACGGAGGTGAATTACATTGGCTGGCTTCAGAAATGTTCCAACTGGGACATGGGGGCATGATGGCCAGCTGTGTTTTATGTCTCATCATATTTCACTTTTTTTTATTCTAGTAAATCATATGATATGATGAAAATAATGGTATCTTTAGAATGAACATTTAATAGTGAGGTAAACGGTATACAATATGTGTGGGCACAGTAAATATATAAGAGGCAAATACATCTAAACACAGCCACTGCAGAAAAAGAGCCCTGGTCCTTAACGGTAATACAATTGAAAAATTGCCTGGTCACTAAGGGGTTACGCCACTGTTCACTGACAAAGCCAGTAGAAAGCAATGAGCTGCCATCATTCAAACAATTAGAAAAGTATATTTTCAGAATGGGGTTTCTTGTAGCTCCTTTAGACCAGAAACTGGACTTGGGGAGAAAACATTCACAGATCCCTTTCCAATCACGAGGCTTCTAATTAGTATTTATATATAATGTAGAGGGACTGTGAGAATTACCCCTTATCTTCACCTATAACATGTCATGTAGAATGGGGATCATAAAACTTGCGTGTTTTTTTTTTTTTTAGACTGCAAGAATAATAACAAACATAATTTCACAATACGGAATTTATGCCTGGTTAACCGTCTTCATAAATTAGGAAATATGGGAATTGCATTGCATCAGTCCCTTCAAGAAACTATTTATTGCATTGCAGCTTACTATCATATGTCCTTATCAAATGATTGATGTAAGAGCCAAAATATACTGTTTTGAATTAAAAGGAATGTGACAGAAATTTTATCCCATTTAAGTTCCAGGAACATTAAAGCAATTTAGCATAGTTGTATTCAGCACTCAGTTGTTTATCAGCATTTTCAATCAGAACGGGAAACACAGGACAAAAAATGTTACATCAAGATAAAAGGTATAAAAAAACAGCAATTCATCTAGTACTCTACCAAAGAACCTGCACAAGCCCAGTCTCCTGCCTCACTTCTTCAAACAGACAACCAAACACACTACCTGCTGCTTTCAATGAGAATAAGAATAGTGTAAGCCTGCAGCCCACAACCCCTGCATGCTAGTGTCCAGGTTGTCCCCTTGCCGCTCCTCCCATGATTAATTTCTCACAGTTCAAAATGTAAGCAATGCTTTGCTAGAATATATACCTAATCTTGTAAAAAGAAATGTGGCAAAGTATTTTAAAAATAAAAATTAGAATCTGTCACCCCGAAATTTAAATTAATCCCTTAACAATGTTAGGACATGTCATTACGTCCTTTATAGAATGGGCTTTAATGCCTTTAGGACACATCCTGCATATTTGGTGCAAGCGGGGAAAATCAGTGCTGTACAGAGCCCTTTAACTCATTCATTAAACCACGGCTGAGCACAATTGCGCTCAGTCGTGGTTTATCTGGGATGCAAACAGCTTTAAGGAGGTCATCCAGGGTCCTCAGCTGAATGGAACCTGTGCTGGACTTTGCCAGTTACCCAGCAGCAATCACTGTGTAATCGCTGGGAACCAGGTTCCACTCAGACACTATGTGTCATTCTGAAAACAGCAAGTAGATGCTGGCAACATACCACTATCTACTGTGTTGAATAGTGAAACCCATGTCTAATATCAGCATTTATATTAGCAAAAGGCTACCTTAGGGGTAGGGTTGAGGTTGGTGGTGGGGTTTTGGTAGGTTTACGGTTATGGTTAAGGTTAGATTTAGAAGTAAGAGTAGGCTAGGGTTACAGTTGGTGTTGGGGTAGGGATTGCTGTAGGTTAATGTAGGGTTAGTATAAGGTAAGCTTTAATGCTGAGTATGAGTTGATGCTGTTTTAGGGATAAAGATAGTGTAGAATTAAGATTAACGGTAAGATTAGAGTAGGCATATGATTAGAGTTAAAGTAAGCATTGGGTAAAGGTTATGGTTGGAATAGCATTAGTGTTGGGGTTGGGATAGGGTTAGTGTTAACTATCAAACATTTATTTAGATCCTTAACATATAAGGCATTTAACAAACAGGACTGGTATGTGAATCAGAGATTGTTTTAATTAGTGGCACTGGATGCGTAAAAAGCATAATAAGCAAAAATGTGAAATAATTAATTTTTGTTTCCACTTTTTTTTCCCAATGTTTAATCTTTTAATCACACATAATGTTGTGTTAGGTATGCATATAGGATGTTAGATGAAAGGTCTTTCTGTCCTTCAAAAACTGATATTTAATATATATGGTTGCATTTGAAGAGAAACTCTTAAATATGGTGGAACAAACCTATAGCTCAAATTCAAGGTTTGTTATTGTTCAGAACATGGACAAGTGCCTCCATCCTTAAGGGGTTAATTACCTTACTCCAAATTAGCAACTGAAAAACAGATTTACAATACTAGGGTTCGGTGTTCTGGAAATCTAAATGTGTAAACATGGAAACAAAATGTTTATATTGAAAAAAAACAAAAAACTCCATGCTATTAATTACCATAATCAGAAATCATAATTGTGTACATCTGTCTCCATGTTAGAATAAATAGATAGCATTTTAGAATACATAGATAGCAGACCACCTCACCAGTAGTATGCCTGGGCAAGATATCTAATAATACATACCCACCCACCCACCTCAATAATATGAGAGTAACACGAACCAAGACAGTCATGCCGGCTCAGACGTCGACCAGACTAAATAGGTCTGCATCAGATGCTGGGGAACCAAGGCAATCTAAGAACAAGTGGGCTAATGGAACAAGCCATTCCTGGACACAAAGTGAGAACCTAGACTAGCTTGACTGCTACTACAACAACAGATCCAATGAGAGGGGCTACATTAAAACATATGTGAAATTATGAATAAGTGACCTTAATCTACACTAACACAAAAACAGCTTGTTACACTATGTTTGAACAATTTCAAGAGAATGCTTGTGTCACAACTGGAGAAATATGGACTCCACAAAACATCATACAAGAGCCATGAGGAGGAATAAATTTCCATACCCACACGTATACTTATAGAGGGTTGCCAACCTGAATAACTGCCCCAAGATGGCATAACATCAAAAATGAGAGGCACAATCATAGAAAATCTGGCAGTCCTTGATGACTAGACAAGATTATCAAAGATCACTGGAAAACTGTCACCAGACATTATGCTTGCAGTGGCTAATGAGGCACTGTCTACAATGCTAACCAACACCATCACAGAGACCAACAATTTCCTATATGCCACAGCATTAGTGGTCCTCCAAATGCTTGACCACAAGATCATCACCATGGAGACTAAGACTGGAAGCCAAGATAAAAGGCAGCACATAAGGAAGTTAGTAATTTAGTAAAGCTGGATCAATTTTACAGAAGTGGAAAGATAAAAGATGAGGAAATGTATGTCCATACCAGAGACAATGTAAAAAAGCTAAGCAAAGGCTGACAGCACTGGCATCCAACTGAACAGATACACCAGAGAAGTATAGGCTAAAAGAATATATGCCCTTTTTTTCCCAGTAGTCATCCAAAATGTGTGCACAGCTTCATGGTAACCACAACATATCCACCCAAGACCCACCCGAAGCATAAATTGAACAGCACTGGAAAATCTGAGAGAAGGAAACATAGCCTCCCACCCGGACTGGCTAACACAAGGCAGAACAATACTGGTCATGAAGAAACCATCACAAGGAAACTCCACTTCTAACTACCAAACAATCACCTGCCTCCCCACCAAATGGAAGTTCCTGTCAGACATCATAGCCTCCAAGATTGATGGGCATATGAGTCAGTACATGATCAATAGGTTGCTATCTTCAGTATAGATATTTCAAATCTCTATGGTGGTATTTACTGTAAATGTATCTGTTATCTGTAGTTTTCTTTTAAGAGGTCTGATGTTGCAATACATATCTTTAATTATTTTGTTGTTTAAGGAGTTTAAGCACCAGAAGTTTTAATAGGAGATATATAGAACAGCTACAAGTGAATGTACTACAAACAACAAGCATGAGGAAGAGGAAAGGAATATAGCAACATCAAAGTACCTCTGCTGGTAACTTGATTCAACCGAAGTTTTAATAAGTGTTAAACTTAAATGAATTGCATTTAGGCAATAATCCAATAAGAAGAAGTGCAAGTAATCAACAACACAAAAGTTCATTATTAAGTATTTCCTCAGAGATGCATTAAGAAACAGTCTTTAAGTTCATGAGAATAATCTTCAATAGAAGGACTGAACTGATACTCCCTATAATCTATACTTCTGAAGAAGCCCTCATTTTGGCGAAACGCGTAAAGTGGATCAAGAAGCCTGGACTTTGAACTTTGGACTTTGAATTTTTATTGTAGATTTTATATTCAAGATTTTTTATTTTAATAATAAAGTTGTAGTTTGTTTATAGCTTTGAGCTACCTCTTATTCCTGTGCACCTTGGATCCTGCTTATATCCCTTGGTGGGGATCATACCACCACAAGCGTTCACCACCAGAGCAAGTTTAGTGCTCTGGAAATTGTAAGTAGGGTATTTACGCTTTGTTTTTATTTAATATTTCTATACATACTACACTATTGGATTTTATTTGTGCTTCTATTTTATACACGTCTGTGGAGCCTTGGAAACCAGATACCACCACCATATCCTTAGACGGGGATCATACCATCCAGGCGCTATTCAACAGAGCTCTTAGCAGCTCTGGAAAGTGTGAGTTGGTCCTTCTACTGGTTTTTGTCAATATTTCACTTTTGTATTACTTTGCACTGGCATACTGCACTATTATTATCTCTATTTTTATCCTTTTAAGGTTTATATTTACTACCTCATTACTGGGATAACTCGTATGTATGTACATTTTGTTTAATTATCCTCTACTATCCTGTGGCACGGTTTACCACTTTGTTATTGCACTTTCTGGTTAATAGCAGGTATTGGGAAGTCCTGCTGGTTTACTGCTGCCGTTCACTCATACATTCTAGAGAGCGCCTATACCTGTGTCACTTCTATCAGTAATCCTTTATGGCATGCAGCAATCCTTGCATTGGCTAAAAAAGGCTGGAACGGCTTGTCTGAGCTTGTGGAGAGGTAAGTCTGGTGGAAGTAGCTCCCAGTAGCTGAGCCTGTGGAGCCTGCGGTCTCGTGGAGGCAGCTCACACATTAGCTCACACACAATCACCAAGCACCCTCTCTCTGGCCCAGTCTCCCTAAATACCATCAGAGCTGTGTCAGAGGGGGGCGGGGTCTGGCTCCTCACAGCTGAGTGCCGAACCCGGAAGTTTTACTCCATGACAGTCAGACAGGTCCTGATGTCCCAGCTCAATGGCAAGAACAAGATCCAACCCATCAACACATATGCCCTATCAGTCATCAGTCACCCAGCTGGAATAATAACCTGGCCAAGAGAAGAGCTGGGTACCATGGATGTCAAAACCTGTAAACTACTCACTGTTAATGGAAGATTACACCTCACATCCAGCATCCAGAGACTGTACACCAGCCTGAAGGAAATAGATAAGGGTCTGATGTGTCAAGGCCACAGTCCTAGATGAAACACAAAGCATCTACAGTGCATCGTGAATATGGCTCCAAAAGATAAACTGCTAAAGGGATGCCTGAGACAAAATCTTTGCAAAAAGAGATAAAACGAACTACACTCAAATCACGTGAAGATCCGGGTGCTAAACTGGGCCAAGGCTCAGCACCAGCCCCATGGAGTAGATATCAGTAGTAGAAAGAGGATCCAGGCACTCCAAGTATCTCCAATGTATTTATTGGGACAAGTGAAACACTGCAACGTTTCGACCTCTGAAAAGGTCTCATTCAAGTTTTCTTTTTTGGGGCGAGTAATAGACCAATTTCCAGGGAAATTGCAATATTTCACAGGCCCATCCCCATCAGATATGGCATTTCAAGTGATGGGGCATTAATGACTGCCCATTTGCTAGTTTTAGACAGTTACCAGATATGGCCCCACCTGCTGAAGCCTCTTTTATCATGTGAACCCCATAGACTCTTTATTTATTTTAAATTTTTTGTGTCATGGCTGGTTCACAAGTCCTTGCCAGCCACCATATAATTAACCTTGGCACATAAGAAGGTTTTTAACTATTTGTCCTATGACTGCTAGAGCTGCCAGTTGGAAAATAGTACTACAAATCATCATTCATAAGTGTAAAAGTAAGTGTAAAAAAAGTAAGTACGGATGCATTCCATTCCAATATTTTTTTTTAAATGTTGCTTTATGAATATTCAGAATCCTATATTTTTTATAGGATTTGGAAGCAAAAGCACTGGTTTTAATCTGAACACCTAATTCATCCAGGTGATTGCTGCAGATTCACTAACACTGAATGAATTTTGACTGTATTTCATTTTAGTACATATGAGAATTGCCACTACGTTTTAGTAATTTTCACTAGATTTTGTCCATCTGGAGAAATTCCAGTGTTTAGTCAATACCTCAATCATTATTTAATTTAAAGGTCCACTATAGTGCCAGGAAAACATACTCGTTTTCCTGGCACTATAGTGCCCTAAGGGTGCCCCCACCCTCAGGGTCCCCCTCCCGCCGGGCTCTGAGGCGAGGAAGGGGTTAAACTTACCTCTTTCTCCAGCGCCGGGTGGGGAGCTCTCCTCCTCCTCTCCTCCCTCTTCTCCTCCTCTTCGGCTGAATGTGCATGCGCAGCAAGAGCCGCGAGCGCATTCAGCCAGTCCATAGGAAAGCATTCACAATGCTTTTCCATGGACGCTGGTGTCTTCTCACTGTGAAAATCACAGTGAGAACCACGCAAGCGCCTCTAGCGGCTGTCAAGAGACAGCCACTGGAGGCTAGATTAACCCTATTAATAAAAAAAAAAAGGGTTAATCCTAAATGGACCTGGCACCCAGACCACATCATTAAGCTCAAGTGGTCTGGGTGCCTATAGTGGTCCTTTAAGTATTCTGAGGTAAGTCTTTTTTATTGGGTGAATATATTATGTCTTGGGTTCAGTCCCTTTTTTTCTGAAGTGGTATATTATTCAGCAACCTCTTTACTGTATTTTTTCTTCTATAACCATGTTAAGGATGCCATGGATGTCTTGATATTAGCTAGTTATAGCTGTTGAAAGTCATATATATTTCCTTAATTCTACCTGAAAAGTCTTATGATTGCATTTCCAACACCACTAATTAAATTGTGTGTGACAATCAGGTAACCATTCTGGTTCATTCTAGTGGAGAACAATAATATTTATTTTAAGAAAAGTGCTACCTTATGCAAGGTACAAATGTAACCGGTGCATCAAGTTATAGTAGAATGACAGGAAGGGAGCTTCAAATTAACCTCTCACCTTTGAAATGACACAGCGACAGAAAACAAAAACAAAAAACATATATATATATATATATATATATATATATTTATATAGTGTTCAAGTAGAGATTGTAGCCGTATTAGTCCAGTGATGTAGATGTAAAAAACAGATAAAATTCTTATCTTGTAATACCTTTTTTTTTTTATTGGACTAACAGAATTTTTTAATGACAAGCTTTCGGGAGAACCTCCCTTTCTCAAGTCTGAAGCATTTCTGAGCAAAACGACACATAGAATTCAATAACTGGCACTATTTATCCTCACACATAACTACTTCAGTTTCAACAATGAGGTTTACCTACAAACCATGGGCACTGCTATGGGCACTAAGATGGCACCCCAATATGCTAATCTGTTTATGGCAGATCTGGAACAGAGATTCCTAGAAATCCAACACACCAAACCATACAAATATTATCGCTACATCGATGATATCTTCATAATTTGGACTGAAAGCAAAGAAAAACTGATACAGTTCCATGACTCTTTCAACACATTCCATCCATCAATCAAACTAAAAATGGAATATTCCACTAGATCTGTGAATTTTCTGGACACAACTGTGACATGTAATAATGGCACAATCCACACCTCGGTTTACAGAAAACCCACAGACAGGTGCAGTTACCTACACAGCTCCAGCTTCCACCCCTCTCATACTAAACAGGGCATCATCTACAGCCAAGCCACTAGGTACCATCGCATATGCTCTGATCCTAATGACTGTAATTCCCATCTAAATGTACTCTCCCAATCTATGAGACAGAAAGGCTACAAACCAAAGACTATTACCAAACAAATCAACTCTGCTGTAAAAACGCCACGTACGCGCCTGCTACAATACAGAGAGAAAAAAATATGCACACGAGTGCCACTTGTGGTCACCTACAACCCTGCTCTTGAGGAAATACAGAAAATCATCAAAGGCCTACAACCAATATTAACAGAAGATGAGACTCTGAAAAACATTTTCCCTGAAACACCCATTTTGGCCTTCAGACAACCACCAAACCTCCAACAAAAATTAATCAACAGGAGGCTGCCCACTGATGGTGAGAACGAAGAAAACGGGACCAGTCAATGCAAAAAACCTCGCTGCAAACTGTGTCAGCACATATGCACAGACAACACAGCCACACACAACAATAAAACCTACAGCATTAAAGGTTCATACTCCTGCACATCCAGCAATGTGGTATACATGATTCAATGCATAAAATGCCACCTAGGATGCTACATTGGGGAAACCACCCAGCCATTAAATGGCAGAATGAATATGCACAGACACTCTATTAAACACCACAAAGAAGAATCATACTGTACTCCTGTGGGACACCACTTTACCCAGCCTGGCCACTCACTGAAGGACCTAAAAATCAAAGTACTGAAAGGGGGTTTTAAAAATACCCAGGAAAGAAAAGCCTTTGAAGCCAGAATGATTAAATGGTTTAACAGCAAGAAGAGAGGACTAAATATTGATTTGGGATTCCTGTCCCACTACCAACACTTTACATGAACACTCTCCCAGCATTATCTTACTATTCTGTCATATGTACCAACACTTTAAAATGCATTCCTATATGTTTATTCTATCCATATAAAAAGTACTATGTGTAGACCTATGCTTTCCCATACTCGTATGCATGAATGCTTATATATATTACTGTGCATTTATATTTGTGTATATGAGTCCATGTGCATGTATGTATATGTGTTTATGTATATGTATATATACACATGTGTTTATGCGTTCACATATACATATTTCTGTGTGTGTGCATGTATAAAGTGTATCATCCTGTGCACTGTCTGCTTGTTTGTTTTTCTTTTCTCTCTCTCCCCCCTACTCTTCTCTTCAACAAGATATTTATGACCCTCTGCTAAGATGGTGTCTATTTTCTAACAAACCTGTGTCTTATCTACACTCATGTCGCTTTAACCCCTGTATCACAACTCAACTTTGAATTCTATGTGTCGTTTTGCTCAGAAATGCTTCAGACTTGAGACTTCAGCATAATATTATATTTTAGACAACTCTACTGCAGATGTTCTTCAGTATTCCCCAGTCTTCTTCTAAACGAATATTACCTGCAACATTTTTCAGCCAGTGTCCCACACTACATACATCTTATAAGTAGTCAAACACATCTCATTGCATTATAAACTACAATACCAAAAGGTTTGCAAAAGGTTTGACATGACTCTGGATCACACATGTTAAATACTCACTAATGGTCAAACAATATTTTTATTATAAAGTCATTTGTTCTGAGAGAGGGGTGGATCCAAAGACCAATCACAGGAGAGTGCAGTTAACTTATTAAATCACAGTATGGTAGTTAAAATCTACTCAGTACTGCATGTTATTGTTTGTTGTATTGCCCTATATTTTACTCTTTCTTTTATTTCTTCACGTCTCACATGATTCTCAGAACCCACCATGATACTCCCACACCATGATACACTGACCACAATACTTCACTGTAAGGTTAGTAAGGACAGCATCTTTTGTGGTCTTATGTGACCACAAAACCTTTCTCATGTCCTAGCCAAGTCAATCACATCATGTTTTTAGCAAGCTCCAGATATGCTTTCATGACTGGTTCTGAGTAATGTCTTATTTCTTGCTACCACCCAAAACAGGCTAGATTGATGCAAACCTCTCAAAATTGTCGACTGGTACACATTTACCTCAGTCTTAGCCTCTGATCTCTGTTGCTCATTTGAAGTTACTAATGGCTTCTTCTTGACTTCCCTCACAATTCTCCTCGCTTGCTCATGAGTTTAACATATTACTTTTTGCAAGCAGTGTGTGGTTGGTATGATGTAGCCTACAATTCTGGATAATAGATCGAACAATGCTAACTAAGATTTGCAAATGCTTTAGAAATACTTTGTTTCCTTTCCTAACTGATGAGTATTGTATATCTTACTGCTGTACAATTTTCTTTTTCATTGACACAGCTTTCCTTCACACTTGTAGCCTGACCAATAATCTTTGTCCAGAATGGGTCATATTTTAAAGGAATACCCCAAGCAATATTATAGACTCTGAGCACTGAAGTTGTTATGGTGCCACGAGTGCCTGTCATCCTCCCAATGTAACTAGCTAAACTCTTTCGATTGGTTTCATAGCTTTCCTGAGATTCCTAGATGCCCATCACAGCTTCCTTGGGAACTTCTGTTAGCTCTACTGAGCTAAGGTCTGTTGTGCAATGCCAACGTATTGGCTAAGAGCATCAGCTTAGTGCTCTAAACCAAATAGCTAAGCCAACCACAGAGACTGCTGTCTGGCGGTACCCAGGTAAATTGTCAAAATTACCTCTAAAGTGAGAAATGTCAGAATTCAAAGTGAATTTCAAATTTAGGCCAAAATAGCTGGACTGGTAAAGTTCTCCCAAACAGGTATGATTACAGTTTGATTTTGGTCTTAAATTTGAAATTCACTTTGAATTCATTTTGCATTCTGACAATTCTCACTTTAGTGAACTATCCAGTTAGCTGAGCACTTACTGTTTACTACCGAAAATTTAAAAAATAGTTCAAATACCAGCCAATATTTAAGTTTCACTTGATTTCAGTTTCATCACGACAACATTTCATCATATCTACAAAACCAAAAGTTTTATGTACAAAATACTTAATTCTTAATTTTAAACTGAAACTTGAATCAGAGTAAAAATGGATCAAAAGTTGGAAATTTTTTGCAATTTGACTGTATGTCCAACTTGGATATTTAGGACAAATTGTGCTAATTAATGCATTCAACATAGATTCAAGAATAAGTCCCCACATTGTTAATGTATAGGTTTATTATATTAAAATCTATTTAAAAGTGTAGTCTTTTTAAAATATGATTTATAAACTTGTTTGATATACTTTACAACAAGATTTTTAAATGAACATGCTAATAGTCTTGTTTTAAAATAATACTTTTTCATAGGTAGAATTACTTTTTGATTTTAGTGTGCATTGAAATAATTAAAGTTATAAAATATTGCAGATACAAAGTTTCTCATGAACCAATGGAATACTTATAGGTTTATAAATTTTATAAGATTATTTCGTATTGACATAGAATCATAAGCAATGTGTGTAAGTTTAGAAAAAAATGTAAAAAGAATTCTTAATACCTTTCCCGTGATGTTGTGTAATTGAGCAAACATGACTTCACATGCATTTTATCGTGCTGTCTTAAAGTGTCAGCCAAAAGTCAACTGGTCATAACCTTAAAATGTAAGATCCAAATTTTACACATGAATTATTAACGTTGCCTTAATTCTTTGCTGTAGTTATATATTTCAGTTTATAAGTTCTGGAATGTAACAAGAAATTCAAACAGGTGGTTAAGAAAAAAATGAAGGAACTGTTATACAGATACATTTTACTTTTTTCGTTTTTAAATCATAACTAAAATAGCAATTTTAAATACTAATTCATTATTTATGTCAACACATGACTTATTTGTTGAATACGAATTATAATGGGATGTCTGTACAACAATTTTTAAAGACTTTCAGGCAATATAATCCAATTTATTTGCACTGGTTTGTGTAGAATTGTTTGAATTGTGTGAATTGTGTAGACTTTGTTTGCATCATGTAACACAAAGGAAAACTAAAAAAAGAAGAAGGAAAAAAAAACATTTAACATCTATTATTCATTCATCTTTAAGTTGAACGTTTGATAAAACTCTAAAATCTGAGCCTGTAGAAGACTTCAACCAACTGAGGATGAAAAAGGGGAAAATAACTTTAATGTTCAGATATAGATTTGCAATTTCACAAAGTTTCAGTGCAAGTATTCTCTCAAGTTTTAATGTAAGCTCTGGTCAAGTTATGTTTAACCAGGACCCAGGCACCAGCAAGTTCTCCTAACCAATTCACCAAGGACCCAGGTGCCAGCAAGTTCTCCAAACCAAGTCAACCAGGACCCAGGCACCAGCAAGTTCTCCTAACCAATTCACCAAGGACCCAGGTGCCAGCAAGTTCTCCAAACCAAGTCACCCAGGACCCAGGTGCCAGCAAGTTCTCCTAACCAATTCACCAAGGACCCAGGTGCCAGCAAGTTCTCCTAACCAAGTCACCCAGAACCCAGGTGACAGCAAGTTCTCCTAACCAAGTCACCCAGGACACAGGAGCCAGAAAGTTCTCCTAACCAAGTCATCCAGGACCCAGAAAATATTAGACAATTTTAAGATACGATACAAAGAGTTAATTTTGAATTATAATATTTTAGACAACTCAGCCGGTATTCCTCAGTCTTCTTCTGACCGAATATTACCTGCAACATTTTTCAGCCAGTGTCCCAAAAGTATTTAGATGACTCTGGATCACACATGATACTCACTAATGGCCAAACAATATTTTTATTGCAAATTCATTTCTCCTGAGAGAGGGGTGGATCCAGAGACCAATCACAGGAGAGTGCAGTTAACTTATTAAATCACAATATGGTAGTTAAAAAGTACTCAGTACGGGGGGCGTGGCCTGGACACCGCACCGCAAAAAAACAAACATCAGCGAGCTAACATACCTGTAGCGAAACTTAAGTGACCCCAGGGATGGACAAAAGGCCCGGCAAGAAGAACCCCAAGAAGGGCCATGACTTGGGTGCCTCTGTGGCGGAATATTTTGCGGCTCCACGTGCGGGGCTCGCGAGCTCACAAGATGGCGGCGAGGTAGGAGGCAGAGAGGGGCCCACATTCGAGACCGCGGCCACAATGGGGGGCCCCGAACATGGCTGACACAGCACAAATCCTCAACTTCTTAAATTTTCCAAGGTGAAAACCTACCTGGCAGGGGAACTAGAACGCTCCACCAGGGTCATCCGCGGGACAATCCAGGCAATAGGCGACAGCATCATGAGGCTGGAAACCAGGTTAGAGGATACAACAAAAGCCCACAACACCGCGATACAACAAGTGAACCAGTTGACCTCCAAAATGGCGGCAGCGGAGTTGGCCATAGAAGATATGGCGAACAGATTGCACGGAAATCATTTACGCCTCAGAGGTCTCCCAGAAAACGCAGGGGAAGGACCGGTAGTGGACATAGTGACCAGCATTCTTAAAGCACTACTGCCGGGATTACCAGATCACCTATGGCACATCGAGTGTGCACACAGGGCACTGCGCACAAGGAGGCCGGATGCTAACTACCCATGGGACATTATCATCAGGTTTCTGCACTTCCAGACTAAAGAAGCCCTCCTCAGGAGAAGCAGGGATGCCCAGATTACCTTTCAGGGGGCTGAACTATCACTATTCCAAGACCTGGCACCAGCTTCCCTATAGAGGAGACAGGAGTGGAGGCCCATCACGGAGGCGTTGAGGGAAGCGAATGTGCGCTATGCCTTGGGCTACCCTTTTAAGCTGTTGGCGTTTTAAGATGGAAAAACACACGTCCTACAGCCAGGAAAAGATGCGAACACCTTCTCTGCAGCACTGGGGGTCCGAGCACCTGCGCAAGTTCCAGTTACAGTGGCGGGCTCAGAGGACCTTCAACCCCTGCCAGGAGAATGGCAGACCGTCGGGGAATGAGGTACTGGGGGTTTGCTGCTAATGATTTTCAGTGATCTGCCTGAATACATCATGGCGGCCGAGTTGTGGCTCGGGGGGGGGTCTACGATATTTGTCATTGGGAGGGGGATGGGAGAGAAGCTCCTGCTATGGGGCATGGGGGACACCTTCACAAAGTTGGCTCAGATAGTGAGGGCCTGACGGGGACACAAAAGCCTGTGAACTGTACAACACCGTAAGTAGGCAGGGATTTTGGGGGGAGGGGACGGGCCGGGGGGGGGTATTGAGGAAAACGGAGGAATGGCACAGGGCAAGTGGAGGGGGTTACGGGTTGGATATGGTATTGGCACGTACTACCGACACTGGGACTCTGGTGTACATGAGGCCGATATGGCCGACTGGACAAGGGGACACTGAAAGCACACTCTTGCTTGAATGCAGGAGCTGTAACCACTAGATTGCAAATAGTTCAAGGCGGTTGGGTACATGCATAAGATTGTAGGTTGTACCCTCTGAATAATACCAAAAAAAAAACCCACAAAAAAAACAATGCCTTATATTTATGGCAAAAGCCACCATGATATGCATAAAAGAGAGCAATATGGGGATACTTACTGGAGGGGGACCTGGACAGGGAAGACGACGGGACATAGGCAGGGATCCTGCCACCAAAGAGGCCGCCTAATAGCAAAATAAGGTAGACCATATTTCAGCATAGCTAGGCCTGCAGGACAGAACAGAACCTGGCACCCAGAGGCGGCACCCCTAGTAGCCATCACCTCAACATTGACAACATTAAAACTGAGACCCTGCCGCGCCCTACCCGGCTACGATCGACCTCCAGTGGGTAAGGTCTCTTCCTCCAAGACCTTACAACGAACACCCCAGCCAACAATGACAGTACCCGCTCTTACACACCCCGCAGCAGCTACGGGACAGGCCTGACTACCTGCACCACTAGATGGGCGAGCGCAGGCCTGCACAATTTGCTTTGGGCACACCAGTGTTAACTGGCCATAGTGCAAGAAGGGGAGTACCAGTCTCCACACTCTTTCTCCTCTGTACTTCTTTCTCTATACTTTCTCGATCCTACCCCTGACCACATCCCTTCCACCTTATGCAACGGGCTCAGTAGTAGCTGAGCACTCCAAAAAAATGGAAATTAGTAGTCATGACAGCACGCGGAGGAGTCGGGGAGGGGTGCCGTTAGACGGCAACACGCAACTTACTTCACAGTGGGAATGGCCCTAAAACTAATGTCCATAAACGCTAAGGGACTGAACGACTGAACGCTCCCAGTAAGAGACGCCTAATGTTTAGAGAGATCAAGAGACTCGGTCCCGACATAGCTTTCATACAAGAGACGCACATCTCTAAACGCACAACATTCCATATTCGAGACCGTACATACTCCACTTCATATGAAGCTAGATCACACCGGAAATGCAATGGAGTAGCCATTCTCGTCCACAATAGATGCCCGATTCAAATCCAGTCCTCAGACTTAGACGCAGAAAGGAGGTACATTATCCTGACAGGGACGTTATATTCCCATCCGGTTCACTTAATTAATATATATGCCCCCAATACACCTGATCCCGACTTCTGTGGGAAAATGACAGAAAAAGTAAAGGCCCTACCATACAGTATGATAATTATGGGGGGCGACTTTAATGCCGTACCGAGCCCGGCCGTCAACAGGAGCACTAGAGCAGTTCAACAGAGGTCGCAGGGCAGAGGTGGTCAGGATAGGCTACTTCACGACTTTATCCAGAGCACCGGCTTGCTGGACGTGTGGCAGGCCCAACACCCTGGGGAGCTAGACTACACATTTTGCTCCGCACCACATGGTACCTACTAAAGGATTGACTATTTCCTTGTGAATAACACAAGCATGGCTAAGGTGAAGGAGTCCAAAATCGGCTCCATTACGTGGTCAGACCATGCCAAAGCTTCCCTAACAATGGACCACCTCTGTACGGCATTGTCATGGAACTGGAGACTGAGCTCCCATTTGCTACGGGACGAGGGAGCACAAGCAGAACTACGCGAGGAATTACAGAAATATTTTGCGGAAAACGAAACGGAGGACGTAGCCCCGAACACCATCTGGGCTGCGCACAAAGCAGTGATCAGGGGCATATGCATCAAATTGGCAACACGTAAGAAGAGGTGACGTGGCTCCTGGAAGCATTGAGGAAAACGGAGCAAAACCACAAAACATCACCAACCCCACAACTCATGGAGCAGTTAAGGGAGATCAGAAGATCCATCTCTGAGCTACTGATGGATGACACAATAAAGGCACTCAATTGGACGAAGAGGACATACTACGAACAGTTGAACAAGATGGACACACTGCTGGCCAGAACCCTGCGACCACGACAAAACCGTACACTTAGCACCATGATCAAGCATAGCGACGGCACGATTAAAAACTCCCCGTCAGATATAGCTCAAGTCTTCACTGAATACTATGCGAAGCTCTACAACCACACACCGAGAAATCAAACCTCACAGGACGAAGCCATGGTACACATGCAGAACTTCTTAAAGGACCTAGACCTACCAAAACTCCCGACCGCAACGGCACAGCTTCTCAATGAGGCGATAACAAGGAAGGAAGTGGACAGGGCAATAGCGGGCCTTAAGGGCAACAGGGCACCTGGACCGGATGGATTTGATGGGTCATACTACAAGACCTTCCGCAAGGAACTTTCACCACGTTTGGAACGTCTCTTCAATGGTCTCATGGATGGTGGGAGTACAGAAAGCAGCATGTCCTTAGCCAACATAATACTCCTCCAATAACCAGGCAGGGACCCTTTACACCCCGACAACTATAGGCCAATCTCGCTGATTAATCATGACATCAAGATACTAGTGAAAATCTTGGCAGATCGCTTGAATCCCGCACTAAAAACACTGATCCATCCGGACCAGGTAGGATTCGTGCCAGACAGACAGCTCTTTGAGAACACCAGGAGGAATGTCGATCTCATATGGCACCAAAAGACCTCCAACACACCGACGCTACTAGTATCAATAGACGCCGAAAAGGCCTTCGACAGAGTCGAATGGCCGTACATATCCAGTCTCATGAAACATCTGAACTTCCCAGAACGATACGTAGCATCAATCAAAGCCATGTACGACCACGCCTCCACACAAGTCAAAATAGCCGGATCTTGGCCTACACCTTTTAAGTTGGGGAACTGTACTAGACAGGGCTGTCCCCTCTCCCCGCTCCTCTTCGTGCTTTCACAAGAGCCGCTAATGCAGGCTATGCGCCAGCATCCGCATATCATGGGGATAAAGGTGGCGGGGCAGGAGTTCCTCGCCTCCGCATGCGCGGATGATGTATTGCTGACCCTCACAAGGCCCACAGAATCCATGGCAGCCCTTAAAGGCTTACTAACTCAATTTGGAACCTTCTCCAGATACAAGGCGAACCTAGAAAAATCTAATGCCCTCCCGATTGGCATGACTGCAGAGGATATAGCAACGCTGCAGAAAACCCACAACATCCCCATAGAGAGAGACCATCTAAAGTACCTAGGGGTATGGCTCCCAGATGACCCAACCAAAATACACCAACTGAACTATGCCCCACTGATTCGGACACTAATGCAAGACATGGAAAAATGGCAGGACAAACCTATATCGTGGATTGGGCGCATTCACGCAGTAAAAATGAATATATTACCAAGAATTCTGTTCCTCTTCCAAGCGCTACCCATGAAATTGTTGAAATCCGACTTGGCCCACCTACAAAAAGCTATAGGCGACTTCATATGGCAAAACCGCCGCCATAGAATTTCCAGGAACATGTTATATAGACAGAAGCAAAGGGGGGGGAGGTTGGGCCTGCCACACCTCTACTCATATTACCTAGCGGCGCAGTTGGCACAAGTCGCAATGTGGCATGCGCCTTTAGAGGTGAGGAGATGGGTGGACCTGGAATCCCTCATGATAGGGGCTGACCTGCCACAGTATCACATGTGGGTGCGCAGAGAAGATAGGCCAATCCTGAGAACGACATGCCAGCTATCTTAAATTCCCTGAGTCTCTGGGATGCTTATGCTCACAAGTACAATCTGACATCAAAGCTGTCCCCATTAACCCCCCTCCAGAGAAACAGGGCATTCCCGCCAGGTATAGCAACCAGGGAATTTGCAAATCTGGAAAAAGCGGGGCTACAAAGGATTTGTCACTTGTATGAACATAAGAAACTAGTCCCCTTCGACCAAATCCAACAGACAACACACCTCACCCCCACTGACTTTTTCAGATATATACAGATACGAGACTATGTCCAGCAGACACACGTGCGACAGGCGGCGATAGGTCCCCTGACATTTTTTGAAAGAATGTGCCTTAACGAATCCACTCGGAAGGGCTTAATAACCACGATGTGCACATACTTGTGCTCAGAAACAAAGGACTGGGGAGCACTGACATACAGAGGCATGAGAAAGAGACCTGGGCGAGGTACTGGAGGGAGAGGAATGGAGGGACATTTGGGAGGCAAATCACACCGTATTCATATGCGTAACACTACAGGTGCAATCCTACAAAACGATGTTTAGGTGGTACACCACACCGGTCAAACTACATGGAATGAGACAAACACCAACAGATGACTGTTGGAGGGGTTGCGGACACAGAGCACATACATACACATGTGGTGGGAATGTCCTAAAGCTCAAGCATTCTGAACGAAAATACACAAAATGGTAAATAGAATTTTCCACAGAGCACCCGACCTAAACCCATGGACGTACCTTATGAACAGACCCATAGACGACTGGACTAGGGGGGAACAAAAATGAATCCATAAGATTGCACTAGCCGCAAGGAGAACGATGGCACAAACATGGTTGCAGGCGGACATGCCCCCCATACAGAGAGTGATAGGTAACATAAAGGAGGTACACTTAATGGATAGCCTGATGGCCAGATTGAGAGGGACCGCATCTAAATTTGATAGACTGTGGGAACCCTGGCACAGCTATATTCTATCTGGCTCCCCCTGAGAAAGATAAGTACACTAAATAATAGCAGGATACGCTGAACCGTCGCATATACCCCCCCTCTTCTACACCCCATCTTCTCTCTCTTTCTCCACCTATACCTTTCTTTCCCTTCTAAGGCCCTGAACACAGGGACAGGGTGGCACGAGAATACTACCCATACACTCCAGCAACCTAGACAGATCCTGGCTGGCCCAGAGTCCAGACAAAAAAGGGACTAGGGAAGGGGCCCTGACCCGAAATAACCATACCAAGACTCGCATGTCAACACCTGCAAACACAAACAGAAGCATACGGACTATAGACAGGGAAGCCACATAGATGGTCTAGAACATACCACAGCGACTAGCCTAAACAGCAATGGGTCCCAGGCTAATGGATATAACCAAAGTGAGCACGACACACACGGTATGAACATATAAATAGGATATAAGGGTTATAAATGTTATATGCAGTACGCAAACTATGATTATTACAATGTGTGAAATGGAATGTCAAACCTGTCTGTTATTTTACGTTTACTCTTGTTTATTAAAAGAAAATAGAAAAATTCCTTGACGGACGGGGTCGAAGATGGCAATAATGTATCAAACGCTTTGTCACAGGATGCCTTTTTTTGTTTATATATTGTAATGATGTATATGTACATGATCTACTCTGTGGCTTCTGCGTAAGCCTGTAAGCTAATGTTGTGTCACCTTGTCCGCAAAGATGGAAAAATAAAAATTTTTAAAAAAATACTCAGTACTGCATGATATGGATGGATAACAACTTCAGTTTTCACCTGTCTTTATCTAAATTATTGTATATATACTACAAATTTTTATGGTAATCGACTTCGGGGTAGATTTACCAAAGTGCCATTGATAGGTCTATGTCTAATTTTCGGTGAATATTTGTTTAAATTTATTAAATGTGTTGGGATTTATTTTTATCTTTTGCTTCTTTTGTGCCTCAACCATTATTTTTAAATATGTAAAAAAAATTCAGTCTTTCCACCACTTTTTCCAACAGTAAAGCATTATGTTTTGCTTCTCTTTTTCCTGCCAATCTAAGTTTGGCTCTCTTCTGAAATGGATATTTCTGCAAAAACTGGCAAAATATACTATGATGAAAACTGTCCCTTTTTAGATCACTTTTACACTTTTATAAATGCAATCAAAATAATGGCATAATTTAACTGTCACTTTTCAGAACACCTTGATAAATACCCCAATTTGTGTTACCACTTTACTTTTCACTTGCCATTTACAAGATATTATGACCCTTTCCTGCTTGTGATGAATCTTGGCTAGCTTACACTCCAAGACTGATGAAGACTTGTTGAATTGGTTCTGTCTTCAATAACATATCAGAAGAAAATACTACAGTTGTTTGTGTCTGTAAAATGTTAGACTTCTTGGCTCTCTACCCCCTTAGCATGTACAAATGATGGCTTCCAAATATATTCTCAAAAGTCTAAGACCATTTTAAAAGGGAGTTTTGATGATTCAAGCTACGAGTATGCTTCCCCATGCTAATCTAGATACAGAAGAAATTTAAATACAGCCAAAGGAAGTAACTAGTACCCACTAAACTTTATAGATAAAAGCTTGTAACTGACAAAATGTTATTATTTAAGCATTTAATATAGCCATTGAAAACTGGCGCTGTGCATTCCATACCAGCATATAGGAGAAGGTTCTGAGGCTAAACATCAGGAGCCATGTAGTTCCACAGCTGGATAGCTCTAATACCACATGACTGCCTCTAAGCTTTCAACACTATTTTTCAGTCTGGAATCAATTGATACATATTTGCAGACACAATTATTTTACACAGTTCCAGCAATGTGAGAGCATCTGAGGAAAGAGCTATTGCTTCACACCATATATGCAAGTGATGTTTAGTTCAACTATTTATTCACATTGCTGTTGCTCGGTAGAAGTATAGCTAATATTAGTTAAATGTAACATAACACATATCTCAGTTTGCTTTTGGGGAAATGCAAACTATATTAAAAATGTCAAGACTAACTAGGAGGAACGGAACATGCTTTGAAATCCAAGCAGAATTGGACTCTGCTCTTCAAAGGTATCTGACTTAAAAATAATATTTTTGTGTTAAGTAACTTTAATCTTGTGCGTGTCAAGCATGAATCTCTTACTTTTAGATCTGGGTGGGTCCCTAATGCCAAGCCCAGGAAAAATATGTGAGAAATATGTTTTAACTTAGCAGATTGATCCTTACAACCTATCAGAGCACAGTGGAAACCAAAATTCAAGTTATCGAAGTTAACCCCTTAAGGACCAAACTTCTGGAATAAAAGGGAATCATGACATGTCACACATGTCATGTGTCCTTAAGGGGTTAAAATTGTTATCAGCCTAGTTTCTTAAATTTTTTTTTCCATTTAAGGTAAACAGAAAGCATATGAACATAAACAGATAGCAGAGACAGGAAGGAAGAAACAAGCATATTTTGTACAGTTTGGCAAAACCACTTTTGGGAGATCACTAGTGATGTCATCACAGTGATGCTCATGTTTTAAAGCAGACCCTCCCTCCTCAGTTTATCACACGGGTCAATCCTCCTCCATGCTGCCAAGAGCATCCTGTGATATTTGACTCTTGTTTCAATGTCTTGTACATGCATATTGTGGTTCCTGGCAACCTCATAATTAAAAGAATGAAGATGGTGGCACCAAGAAAGGAGAATGCAAGGTAGTATATTTATTTCATCCGCTTTTCTCCCTCCAGGCACCATGGACGAAAGTGTCAACAATCTACCACAACAAGAGGACATAGTCTTAAATTAGAGGGGCAAAAGTTTAAAAATAATATCAGGAAGTATTACTTTACTGAGAGGGTAGAGGGTAGTCTCCCAGCTGAAGTAAAGGAGTTTAAGCATGTGTGGGATAGACATAAGACTATCCTATATATAAGAGACTACTGAAAGTATTAAGAAAATTGTGCAGACTAGATGGGCCGAATGGTTCTTATCTGCCGTCACAGTCTATGTTTCTATGCTATGTTTCCATGTCAGCAGAGCAAATGCAGAAGCCCCACAAGTAACAGGTATGTTTTTAGCAGCACACACAAAGACTAACAAACTAATGCAAACTAGTATACATATTCACTAATGACAAAAATTTATGACAAAAGCTAAAAATCTGAATCAAGCTAAGCACTATAATAATTGCAGAAGAATAAAAAATATTTAAATCAATTTGGTTAAGACTATTAGATAATACAATTAATGAAAACCAGATTTGTGCTTCGCCAGAATTTTTTTTTGGGTGGATGAGAGAATTTAGTTAATTTCTTTGTTTGGCTCGCCTGAATTTTGGTACAGGAAAAAATTCAGTAAGGCAACTCAGCCAGTCAAAGAAAGCAGGAAAAATGGTGCCTATGACTGTGCTTACACTCAAAAAAGACTAATGTATTGTCTGGCCTTATGGTTATGCAATAGCAGGCAGTTTTACAATACCAGTTGTGAGTTACCAAAAATAGCTTATTGCATATCTGGATTAAAAAAAATATGAAGTGAGGGCACTTTAATGATTGATTGTAATCCTTTTTTCTTTTTCTATCTTGTATTAATGAACACAATGGAAGCAAGTAATTTCATATTCAAAATAGGGGATTAACTTAGAACTGAACAAACCAGTGGGCAAATGGCCACCACTTACCCCTTCCAACCTAGAAAGAACAAAGCTTTCTCATCTTTAAAAGGACACTATAGTCACCCAGACCACTTTAGCTCAATGAAGTGGTCTGGGTGTCAGGTCCCATAAGTTTTAACCCTTCACATGTAAACATAACAGTTTCAGAGAAACTGCTATGTTTACATTTGGGGTTTATCCAGCCTCTAGTGGCTGTCTTCTGGACAGCCACAAGAGGCGCATCAGCAAAGCTGGAGGTGAATTTTGCCTCCATCGCGCAGAGCGTCCATAGGAAAGCATTGAGAAATGCTTTCCTATGGACACGTTGAATGCGCACGCAGGAACTTGCCGCGCATGTGCATTCGGCTCCAGTGACGTCGGACAGGGGAACTGACGTCGGACGGGGAGGAGAGGTCAGCAGCGCGAAGGGAGCCTGTCGCTGGATTAAGGGGGAGGGGGACCCTGAGGGTAGGGGCACCATCAGGGCACTATAGTATCAGGAAAACTGCTTTGTTTTCCTGACACTATAGTGACCCTTTAACATCTCATCTTTATAATCAGTGACTGTCCAACAGTGTGGAAAAAAAACTGTGCAATGTTATCTTCTTCCAACTTCATTTCCAGAGGTAGCAGGCATTGCAAGACTCAACCAGCAGGATCAATTTAATTTTTATTTAAGTTTTTTTTCTTTTGTTTTTTTATGAGATGGGTGAATAAGGCAATTAACATGTACCAAACTGGCATTACTGTTGCTCAAATGTTCTATCATTTCCCTAAATGGAGTGGTGAGTTAACAACTATGAAGTGTGGAAAGATAGACTATGAATTGCTCTCTACTGTTACAAAATGCTTTCAACCAGTATTTTTCAATGTGTACTGATAACCTGTCATAGATGGCATGTGGGAAGCTCACTTTTCTCCTGTGCCTGCAAGTTGACAAGCCCCTTTACATTACACCGGAAATGAAAAGCATTCCTCTTGCAACAATCACAGACTTCCTTCACATCCACGCTCACACCCAGGCACCGCAGGTTGCCATTAGTGTGCCTTTGAGAAAATAAGGAATGATTGTCCATAGTATTACTCCATACATTTGGTCAATCAGGAGGGTGATTTTGTTAGGCTTTAGTTTTGACATGGCCCTGGACTGAAATCCAACAAAATTTTAAGAGTGGCTAGTGGACACCCTGGGATGATGAAGAGTCCAACTGTCCAAGACCAACCTGTATTTGACCATGACTGGCATTATCCTCAACAATTCCACTGCTCAGCCTAAGGTTGATAGCACTTGAGGAGGTACTACTGCTGCTACTGTAGCTCCCCCCTTTTTTTAACCCCTTCAGGACGGGTGACGGACGAGGTCCGTCACAGAGGGGAGACCCTTAATGACGGGTGACGGACCTCGTCCGTCACGCGGTAAAATTAACCCCGGATCGCCGCTATCGCGGCGATCGCGGGGTTAATGGTGCTCCCGGTATGCCTCTGCATTGGAGGCATACCGGGAGCACCCGGTCAGTCTGCCCAGCACATGTGCTCGCTCTGACCGCAAGTCTGAGCGAGCACATGTGCTCTCTATACTCACCTACCGGCTCCCTGCACTTCCGGGTTCTGTGTGAAGTGCAGGGAGCCGGATTAGTGCTGATCCTGCCCCCTGCTGTAAAAAAAAAATAAAGTTTATTGAAAGTCCCCCCCCTTACCCATTTTAATAAAAACTTAACCCCTTCCCTGCCAATTGATCACTGACTACAGTGATCAATTGGCAGGGATTACATTTTACTATGATCTGATTTTTTTTTTAACCCCTGAGGGTTAATTCTTTTTTTTTTTAACCCTCACGGGTTAAATTAATTAAATTAATTAATTAAATTATTTTTTAATTATATATTTAGCTAGCTGGGGTAGGTGGAAGTTAGTGGGGAATTGGGGGATTTGGCGTTAGGCTAACTAGGGGTTAACGTTAAAAAAAGTTTTAAAAGAAACTTTAAAAGTTAAAAATTAAGCTTAAAAAAATGTTTTAATAACATTTAAGTAAAAAAAACAAAAAAAACACACTTTACCTAGTCCAAATAAAAATTAACCCCTTCCCTGCCAGTCGATCACTGCCTACAGCGATCAAATAGAGATCACAGTATTATACTGTGATCTAATTTTTTTTAACCCCTGAGGATTAACTTTTATTTATTTTTTTAACCCTCAGGGGTTCAATTTATTTAATTAATTAATTTAAATATTTTATAACTATATATTTTGCTAGCTGGGGTGGCTGGGAGTTATGGGAAAATGGGGAATTTACTGTTACTGCTGCGTACTGCTAGTTAGGGGTTAACGGTAAAAAAAAAAGCTTAGAAAAATTTTAAATCTGTAAAAAAGTTTTAAGAAAGTTTAGGAAAGTTTAAAAAAAATTTATAAGCAAAACAAAAGTTTAAAAACTAGTTTTAAAAGTAAAAAAGTTATAAAAAGTAAAAAAATACATTTTAAAAACGCTCATTACCACTACACCTGGAACAAACTAGAGAAAAAATTATCCCACGCCAAGGTTTAAAATATGCCTTTTGAATTACCCCAGGGTGTATTCTTTAATAAATAGTATGTGTTTGTGGGGAAGTTTCAATAACCAACCGTCTAAACTACTCCAAATTGGAACATGGACACAGCGTAAAACTTCAAAGTTAGAAAAAACTGAATGGCTGCGTCTCAAATGCGCCCCTTCAACATCCACATATACCTGGCAAAGGTACATACGGGGGTATTGCTGTACTCAGCCGACATAGCTGAGCAACATATGAAGTATTATACAGTCATAGCACACATAAGGTTTGCAAAATATGCTGCGCAAACTCACTTTGTATGTCAAAAAGGCAGAAAAAATGCTTATTACCACTACACTTGGTACAAGCTAGCGGAAAAATTATCCCACGCTAAGGTTCAAAATATGCCTTTTGAAATACCCTGGGATGTCTTCTTTAAGAAATGGTATGGCTTTATGGGGAATTTGGATTATATAGCCTGGTAAAATACTCTAAAATGGGACATAGGCACAGCATAAAAATTCAAAGTTTGAAAAAAACTGGAATGGCTGTGTCCCAAATGTGCCCCTCCGATGTCCACACATACCTGGCAAAGGTACATACGGGGGTATTGCTGTACTCAGCCGACATAGCTGAGCAACATATGAAGTATTATACAGTCGTAGCACACATAAGGTTTGCAAAATATACTGTGCAAACTCACTTTGTATGTCAAAAAGGCAGAAAAAATGCTTATTACCACTACACTTGGTACAAGCTAGCGGAAAAATGATCCCACGCTAAGGTTCAAAATATGCCTTTTGAAATACCCTGGGATGTCTTCTTTAAGAAATGGTATGGCTTTATGGGGAATTTGGATTATATAGCCTGGTAAAATACTCTAAAATGGGACATAGGCACAGCATAAAAATTCAAAGTTTGAAAAAAACTGGAATGGCTGTGTGCCAAATGTGCCCCTGCGATGTCCACACATACCTGGCAAAGGTACATACGGGGGTATTGCTGTACTCAGCCGACATAGCTGAGCAACATATGAAGTATTATACAGTCGTAGCACACATAAGGTTTGCAAAATATACTGTGCAAACTCACTTTGTATGTCAAAAAGGCAGAAAAAACGCTTATTACCACTACATCTGGTACAAGCTAGCGGAAAAATGATCCCGCGCTAAG
>OW240912.1:88398878-88424546 GCA_933207985.1 Pelobates cultripes | reverse complement strand
AAAAAGTGAACAGCGCACAAAAAAATATTGTAATGGTGGGTTATATGTTACTTAATCCATAAGTGCAATGACATGCAACCCTCTTAAAATGTGTATACATATGTATTATAGAAAATAATAAAAGCACACATAGTCTGGTATAATTATCAATGCAAAAAAGGAAAAACCAGACAAAAATCTATGGTAGTATAGTAATCACAGGTAACTTATTGGATGATATAATTCTCTTAAAATTACACTCACATTTTTCTGAGCCTGTTCGAATGACTGGCTCAGGTAATATAGCATAGGTATGATACTTGTAGTTCCAGACAGGGTATGTGGCAGCTTTTCCTCAATAGTAGAAACAGAAACAGGAGAATGCAAAACTAGTTAAGGTAAGATAAACAATATTTAATAAAATAAATTTATAAAATCCTAACATTCATGTAACTGGAGTTCCATAGAATATAAGTCCACAGTAATTGAACACAGCACAATGAGTTTCAACGCAGCTTATGTCTTCCACAGGTACCTACTTACAGATTAAGTAAGCTATAACCCACCATTACAATATTTTATTGTGCATTGTTCACCTTTTTTGTTTGCTGGGTTCTTCATTGTATGGAACTATTGTGATTGGTTCCACAGTGATAACTAGCTGCACTTTAGTATTTATTGCACTTTGTAAAAGTGCCTCGTATTGCACTTTAGCTGTTTGTATACATTTTAAAAGTAGGTAGCATTGGTTATTTCACAAAATACAAGACTTGTAGCCATTATACTATAATTTTCCACCAAAGTTAATAAAAATATTTTTTAAAAATTTTTTTCATGAATACATTTTCATAGTTAATTTTTATAGTGAATTATAGATGGCTTATAGTGATGTCCTGAACTGTTCGCCGAACGGTTCGCGAACAGTTCGCCATGAACGGTTCACCGCGGACTCATCATTGAGTAAACTTTGACCCTGTACCTCACAGTCAGCAGACACATTCCAGCCAATCAGCAGCAGACCCTGCCTCCCAGACCCTCCCACCTCCTGGACAGCATCCATTGTGAAGCTGCATTCTTAGTGAGCTGTCCAGGAGGTGGGAGGGTCTGGGAGGTAAAAATACTATTTCATTTAAATATATTGAATTATATAATAAAAATAATAATCAGTATAATGAACTGTATCAAGTAGTGATAAAAACTTTTTTCAGTTACAAAATTAGGGATTATTTGTTTCACTTGGAATTGTAAAACACTGTTTTGCTGGGTCCCACATACCACCAATTCAAAATGCACTTATTCTTCAAATGTGATTTTTTTTTTTCTTTTTTCTTTTTACAAAAACATTTTCCTGACACTATAGGCTCCTACAGGGCCCCCTTCCCTCGCACACCGGTCCCACGGTGCTAAGGGGTTAAAACCTATTCAGTCACTTGCCTTAATCCAGCGCCGATGTCCCTCGGCACTGGGTCAGGCTCCGCCAATGCTCCTACTCTGCCAACATCAACCGGCAGGTCTGAAACTGCAATAATTACCACTGTAAGGTTAAGGGACATGGGGAATTGCACCCAGACCACTCCAATGAGCTGAAGTAGTCTGGGTGCCTACAGTATCCCTTTAACAGTACATTTTATATGTCAATTTCATGCAAAGAGTATGTCAGTACAGGAAAAAAATCACACAAATAAATTTCTCACTTCAAAATGGCGCCATATCTCACCAGAAGCTATTTAGTAGCCAACCATCTGAAGGTTACCCACAAATATATCTAATGAATAATTGGAATAAGACTTAGAAAGACTTAGAAAGTGTGCATACTTATTTCCCTTTAATTTGTTTTTGTTTTATTTTGGATGGTTTCATTTAAGAGGTTAAACATTGTTAACCTCAAACAATATTATAGACAATAATGTAAAAATGGGACATTATAGTGAGTTTGTATATTTCTGTCCAAGTATCACACTCAAAGATGATTTAATGACCTTGCTTGTGAGAGTGTTATTTGACAAGCAGACATAGCCAGATTTCACTAAAGTGCTCCTTGTCTCATGGCATATCCATTCCAAAGCAATATTATTTGTGTGTAAATAATGAGCGAAATACATTTGATTAATGGTATTGTATTGTATATTTACATGATTGTAATTTGCATCTCCATGTCATTCCTGCCTCAGTTTATCCAAAGAAGTTTACAGAGCAAAGATTTATATATTTGTTTGTCTGCTCATTAGGTAAGCATGTTTGCAGCAAGGACAAATTCACCACTAGATGGCAGACTAAGTAAAAAAAACAGATTATGGTAGACTACATTTTATTATACCTTTTACCAAAAATGAATGCAAAATATAAAATATATTTTCACCAAACACTACAATATAGTAAACTAGATATATCTTCTTAGGTTATTGATGATGATACAAATCTGATTAGTAAAAACTATAAAAATTTGCAACACATTCTACCTACTTAAATATATCAGTTATTAAAATATACATTATAAAAAAGATTTACTATAACTTAATTATTTTCTGAAGTACCACTTAATTGTATATAAAACATGTTAAATTCTTTGATACCAAGGTTTTTGCAAAAAGGAAATATGCAGCAAAATGTGCTTAGTTAATTCTTGTTTAAAGAACGGAAATCAACTCAGATTCCTGCATAATAATGAATATGTATTATGTAAAACTTGGAAAACAATAGTTGGAATGCATTACCTTAATTGATATAACATTTTCCATGTATCGTCTTAATGTATGCTACAGTCCTCATGTGACATATTTCCCCCACATATGCCATAATCCTTCCACATGTTCTATAAGTCTGCCAAGCAATTAACCAGCACTTTATTGTACTCATATTGCAGTTCTTCCCATTTTGTCACATTGCTTTATATGTTAACACATTCTCCCAATTACATTGTCTCTCATGTTGTTGTATGATCACTATACATTGTACACAGTTAGTGAAATTTGTGTATATGTGGTCACATTGCCCCAAATATATTACATGATATGTTGCAATATTGCTAACATATATCTCAATATGTTTTTACATTGCTCACAGATTGCACTCAATATTTTGTTATATATTTTAATACCTCAAATATTTCCCTCCATATGTCAGGTTGCCCCATTGTCACTTTACAACATACACATTGCCCCACATGTTGATACCTTGCCCCCAACACATTTTCATATTACCCCATGTTACCATAAATATGCAGTCATATTCACCCCTACAAGTCTTCCAGTTGTTTTATTACCCTATATGTTGTCAAATTGCTCCCATATTGCACTGTATGATGTGACTTCTTCCCAAACAGAGGTAGACAGAAACAAAGGGAGCTGAGCCCAACACACGTGCAGATATGCAGAGAGGTAGACACGACACAAACACACACATAGGCAGTCATAGAGCTTGGCCTCCAGCATCTGAGCACTAGAGACACGGGGAAAACACAAGTTTACTTATCTATTTCTCTGGGGGTTATTCACTTAGGTCCAAATAGTCGCATACCAAACAGGGCAAAACCATTGACTGTAGTATGGGGCCATTTGGACTGCAATACTGCTAAAAGAGGTAAGAATGTCCAGATTTTGCAATGCAGGCTCCAAATAAGCATGAATTTGGTCTAGATTTCAGCCAGATAGAAAAATGCCGGACAGCTGAAATCTGGACTCATCTGCTATTCAAACAATTTTCCTTTTTGAAGTGCTAGCAGCCAGTGTGCAAATAGTGAAATGCAAAGGTTAATCATGTGGTGACTGGCCAGTGCATGAAAGCCAGCTGCCACACTAAAATGTGTAGAACCTCCTTATGTCCCCACCTGCCATGCCACAGGTAGGGCATGTCTACTAAACAATGAGCAGCCAGCAGCTGCTTACTGTTATTAATAAGAGCAACTGGGTAGCTATTGCAGCCCAGCTGCAAGAGAGGTCCCATCCAATTAAGATGAGGCTACATCCAAACTCAAATGCTCCAATGCTCAATGCCCCATTGAAATTGGGTAGAGACTTAAAATTCAATGATGTGAACAGGTTATTGTCGACCCCTCTATCCCCAGCCAGGACAGCAGTTTTGTCCTCCCATCTTTCACCCATAGGCAGCAAGCAGGGGCTATTAAATTCACCCTCTCAATATTTTTTTTATTGGGATGGCTTGGTACTCAGCAACCCCTATCCAATGTTAAGAGGAAAGGGGGTGACTGTCCTAACCTTTCGAGGTAAATAGATACTGGTATGTCCCCCTCCCCACCATTGTCATTAATACACCCTACATATGGCTATGGAGGGGGGAGAATGGACAGAAACATGTCCATTATCATTTACTTTTTCATAGCCTCCACCCACCATCCACGAGTGAGGACTGTGAGGTTACAGAATGACATCTTCTCCAGTTATTATCTTAGTAGATCCACTTGCTGCTGATCAGTGTGGAATGCCCCCATTAGTATGCCCGTATAGTTTTTATAGAGATTGCCCATCTCATTGCCATGGTTGTGGGCAGGGGGTGTACTTTGACATATCCAACTCCCACCCATGGGTGGGTGCATGGTGAGACCAGCACCAGGTCTACCTCAGTATTTTATATGACCCATACCCATGGAATGGCCAGTCGCCCATTGATTAAAGGGACACTATAGTCACCAGAATAACTACAGCCTAATGCTCTGATGTGTATAGTATGTCCCTGCAGAAGTTTTAATGTAAGCACTGCCTTTTCAAAGAACATCTCTAGTGTCAGTCACTCAAAAGGCCACTAGAGGTGTTTCCTGGGTCAGTGCTACACAATGTGCAGCACTGACGTTCAGCATCTCCATGCTCTGTATGGAGACGTTGAACATTCATCATAGAGATGCATTAATTTATTGTGTCTCTATGAGGAGCTGCTGATTAGAGTAGAGCAGTGTTTTGCTGTATATGGATAATAGCCTTCCAATGCTTTCCTATGGGATTTCCTATGGGTCCCCTCATGCCTCCTTAAATATAGTAAAACTTACTTGTATTCAAGTCTGCAGCTGCATGCTCTGTGCCTGTTTCCTTTAGACCTGTCCCCTGCCTGCTGACATCAGCAGAAGTGGTAGCCTGATCCAATCACAATGCTTCCCCATAGGATTGGCTGAAAAAAAGAGACAGATCAGGGGCAGAGCCAGCATGATTCAAACACAGCCCTGGCCAATCAGCATCTCCTCATGGAGATGAATTGAATCAATGAATCTCTATGACACTGAATGTTTGGATGCATTTTAGGCACCATGACCCAGGAAGGATCTCTAACAGCTATCTGAGGAGTGGCCAGTGAAGTTATCACTAGGCTGTAATGTTTACAGCAAAAAGCCTGAAGGTAATGATTCTACTTACCAGAACAAATTCAATAAGCTGTAGTTGTTCTGGTGACTATAGTGTCCCTTTAAATCTTTTTATCTGCTGTCTTGTTAGTACTGCCACCTGGCAAAACGTATTTCAATTTATCATTAACTTTTCAAATCTAAGTGAACAATAATTTGTTAATATCGATCCTGCTGCATGCATTTGGTCTCTTGTTAGTGCCAGGAATATATTCCAAATCCTAGATAAACTGCATTAATAAAGTAACATTGTTTTGATGCTTAGAATATTCTTTGTGGACCCTTGAGTATCACTAAGCAAAAGTTTGTATATTTTCCCTGATTGTTTAAATAACTATTAAAGAAAATAAAGTGTCTGGTAATTAAAAAATAAAATAAAAAAAAACATAGTACAATTCTAGTCTGTATGACTAATTAAAATAATAGAGCAATCAAAAATGTTCACCTTTAATAAGTAGAGTCCACTGGGCTTGGACCTTTATAAAATCTACAGGAACCGCTTACAACCACACAATATGTTAGTTCCTTATAGACTATAATATACTAGTAATATTATTAATTATAATCATATATTTTGAGCAGTCAGAAAAATGCCCAAATGGGTGATATGATTTATTTTAAAGAATTCTACACTAACACATTTGTTATATGTTTAATCATATGCATAATTAAATCACTGAGTCAGTGATTCATATATCTAACAGATTGTGTTCTATGTAATATATGTATTTGCATAAATAGTATGAATTCAGTGTTGCACTGATCTATAAAAATGTACTTTTGTCCTAGCAGCGGAACATTTCAAGGATATCAAGATATTCTTGTTTCTGAATCATTTTGTTAGCAGTTTTGTTTATCTAACCCGCTATATCTGGGTGTCTAATATTATCTCAGATTCACATACTGTCAAAATGTAATCAATATATGTTGATGTTTCTGCTACATCAGCTTTAGGAAGGGCTAAGTGTAAAAGTGTAGCACGCTGACAGGTAATATAAGTATGCTCATATATCTTGCTGCTTTGACAACATAATCATAGAAGATGAGATACACATCTCTTTTGACTCATAAAGTGCATTCTAAATGACATATTACGTTAAGAATCACAATCACATAGCTCAGTTTCTTCAAACACTATAATATCACAGAGCTTGCAAAACAGATAACATATGATTTAAAATACTTTAGACAGGAAAATTTAGGAAATGTTAGCGTTTTTTGTGGGGTAGAGTACTACATAGTATTTTATTTATTTATTTTTTCAAAATTGTTTATTAGATTATTATCTGCAAGTTATTTAACACTGTCAATTTGAAGTACATTTATATGAAAAAAGCATGAACCTTAAAGGACCACTATAGTGCCAGGAAAACATACTCGTTTTCCTGGCACCATAGTGCCCTGAGGGTTGCCCCCACCCCCAGGGACGTCCTCCCGCTGGGCTGGATGGAGAGGAAGGGGTTAAACTTACCTCTTTCTCCAGCGCCGGGTGGGGAGCTCTCCTCCTCCTCTCCACCTCCTCTCCTCCTCTTCAGCTGAATGCGCATGCGCGGCAAGAGCTGCGCGCGCATTCCGCCAGTCCATAGGAAAGCATTCACAATGCTTTCCTATGGACGCTGGCGTCTTCTCACTGTGATTTTCACAGTGAGAAACGTGGAAGCCCTCTAGCGGCTGTCAATGAGACAGCCACTAGAGGTTGGATTAACCCTAATATAAACATAGCAGTTTCTCTGAAACTGCTGTGTTTATAAAAAAAAAAAAGGGTTAACCCTAGCTGGACCTGGTACCCAGACCACTTCATTAAGCTGAAGTGGTCTGGGTGCCTATAGTGGTCCTTTAATCAAAAATTATGTTTTATCACTGATATTCCAGTTTGGGAATAGATATTAAGTTTTAATATGTAATGTTTTGTGCCTGGCTTTGTAATGAAACAGAAAGTAAGGGAGCACAAATATTTAAAACATAAATACTAATTTTAGCACTTCAGGCATTTAAAGTGTTCTGATTGAATATTTCAGCATTCACTATCTGATTTCATTGTAACATACAGCATTGTACTCTAGAGTTTAAATTGTGGAGGAGTAACAAGGAACATTTAAAGTCAAAATAGCTGAACTGTAAACTAACACATTTTGAATCATTGGTCATTTTGGCTTAACATTTTTAATGTATTGCCTATGAACTTTTGTGACGAGACCAATCTCGCCACATTGCATTGGAGAACCCTGGTTTCTCGCCTGCTGCCTTTGGACTATGGCCCCTATGTTAAAAGACTTTGTTTCGCCTGCAGTAAAGATGTATTCGTGCTTTTCTGCCGGTTGTTCGGTAGATTCAATCTACCGAACAACCGCACGAATGAATAGACCACCTGGGAGCTGGAGTGTGCCGGCAATTAACCTCCCTGAAGCTGCGGTTAACCGCAGCTTAATTGACAATTACTGGGTGGTCACGGTTACACCTAGCCACCACGCGATGGTGGTGTTATGGAAGCTCCCCGGGTAGCCAGTGCTTGTTCTACCCAGCGGCAGGACACCAAAAGCGGACACTTTTGTCTTACAAGCCCCGCTGAGGATGGAAGTCTGCAAACCCGTTCGGGAACCGAACAACGGAGCATTCGGGATTTTTAGTGCTGAAATTGTATTCGGTGTGCAAGTACCCAGACAGCCTGCCATGGAGCCTGTTCGTGGAATTAAAGACTTTGGCTCCATGGTGATTAAACTGTATTCGTGTGGTCTGAGTGCCATTCACTTAATAATGTGCGCTCAGACCTGAGCTATCTGGGGATATGTTAAATGTATAGTTTTAATGTAATGTGTCTTACCTGGTGTATTTTAACAGTAATGCTTGTTTTAGTATCCCCATGTGCATAATGGAGATTTGCCTTTGTCTTGGGAGATAATTGAATTACTTCTCAATTATCTCCCAGGGCAGAGGGGAGGAAGCCAGGATGCATTGTGGGAATACAATGTGACTGTGTGTCCTATTTGTCTGCTTGTCTGTCCCTTGTCACAGTCTCCCATTTGGTCCCCTAGGGGAGTGTCCACCAGGTGGGAGACCTGCATAAATACTGGGCAGGTAGCCCTCATTAAACAGACCACTGCTTGACCCTCAACACGGAGCCTTGTCTCGTCTTTGGGGGGATTTACTGAACGCTGATAGAGACTGATTGCTAGGAGTGTAAGCCGCTTGGATGCTTTTCCTATTCGTCTGCTACCAGCAAGTCGTATGGTTCCTGTTCGTCTGTTTGGAGTGCTATATTGGATGCCGTTCGGGAGTTTGGAGCATTCGCTTATTGGCGGTTCGTGTGTTTGGTGTTCTGCAGTAGCTGTTCTCTGGAAAGGGGGCCGTTCGCCTAAACGTTTTTTACCCCTTTTATGCAAAACAGTCCGTTACAACTTTCTTTTTGAAAGGTACAGGATTTGTATTTGAAGGTTCTCTGCCTAGGACAGCAACCCATTTATCCACCTTTAGAGAATCTTGGGGGGATAAAACAACAAATCTTAATTGCTCTTATGTTATATAGAAAGGCATTGTGATTATTTGGTAAGGTATAATATTATCTATCTATCTATCTATCTATCATCTATCTATTTATCTATCTATTAGCTATCTGTCTGTCTATTTATCTATCTATCTATCTATCTATCTATCTATCTATCTATCTATCTATCTATCATCTATCTATCTATCTATCTATCTATCTATCTATCGGTCTGTCTGTCTGTCTGTCTATTATCTATCTGTATCTATCTATTATCTATCTATCTATCTATCTATCTATCTATTCCTGTTCATATGTAAATGAATATGTAAGGAAAAACTAAATTATATCACAAAACATTAGAAGGTGTACTATAAGTGAAGTACTTGAGCAGAGAGGAAAGGTTAGCAAGGGTCATATCTTCAATTTCATATGAAATGTAGGGTGGCTCAACGGCTGTGCTAAAAGGAGAGAATAACAGAGTTCCTCACCCTGCACTAATGGGGATCAATTGACTTTTCTTGCCTCCTTAAATCACAATAGATTCTGCTATTGAGGATCTATGACAGAGGACATTAGACACATACTTTGTACGTATTATGATGATTTGAAGACACATACTTTGTACATATTATGATGACTTGAGATTGGGTGTTCTGTGGATCATGGTAAGAGTTTGGAGACTGGACTTTTTTCTAGTTGCCAGTAATGTGGTTTTTCATATGTGTCCCTCTCAGATGTATAAAAGTACTGTATATTGTATATGTAGTTTATGTGGTAACTGTATTCTTAGCATGGTACTGTTATATGGTAAAACGGTCAAAGATCAGCTTGGCAGGTGTGTGGTCTTCACAGCAGATATTAATGGGCATGAAGAATTTAGAAGAGCTTTAAACCAGGATGAAAGAAGTGATAAAATGCTTAGTATTCTTGTTGTTTTTACTCACACTAAGCCTAAACCATCTGCATTGAACCTTTTGTTTGCTTTTATTTTGAATCATAGTTCTCTATGGTTGGAGTATCTAGATGTCATTATAAATATTAGACTTGTGTATTTGTTTTTGTTTATTTGGTGTTTTTTTTTGTGATTTACAATTTGTCCAATTTTAAGCCAATCAGTGCGTTTTCCATATTCCATAATGCCATATAGATGTCTGACTGACCAAACAATGTGTATTGGTAGAGCATGTTTGTGTTATTTGGAGCTCCGTCTATGGTGCCAAAAAAAAGAGATAACTGGTAGAAAAAAAAAAAGTTGACTGATGTTTAAGGGACAGCCACTAAATGTTGATTTTATTAACACGTGACCAATATATATGAGATAAATATAGATGTGTTTTACTCCGCCTCCGCTATTTACATCTATTGGCTACATTTTCTCGTTTTACCAGTGAACTAAATAGCACAAAAATGTGCACTAAATATTTTAGCAAAGATGAAATTTGGGCAAACCAAATCTCTACATGGAAAGCTGTCAGATAATCCAAATTATTATTTTTTTTTTTTCATGAAGTGATTATAACTGAATTTTTCCATTGTGCACAAGTTTAACAAACATTTAAAGTGAACTAATGTATGTAAACAAAGATTGTAATCAACCTACTGGTTGACTTTTATTTTTCATGTCATATGAATTATGTCAAGTATACAATTCTTTTTTCTTTCTTTGAGATAGATATATATATATTGTTATTGTCAAATAATTATGTCATATTGTTTTGAGTTACACAGATTTAAACATTGCATAATGTGTTTCAATATATACTATGTTTAGTTCTAATTAAAGTTTCTCGTGTACATTTTCAAGTAGGAGATATCAGTACTTGACGCATGATGCTTGGTTCCACCTGGTTTCTTTCTATGTCATCTGAGAATTTACTTAAAGTATGTTTTATTGGTAGCTGCATGTGGTTTTCTCTCAGAGTTAACAATATTGGATATTTATTGCTGGCAGGTTTTCCAAGAGTTACCACATTGTCATTTCAATAAAAGATCAATGAAAACCTGTCAAAAAAGGAAAGTGCACAGTCGGCATGTGTGCAGGTTTGCATTCTGTTTCCCAGAATACTAAGCAGGAAAAAGACATATTTTACAAAACATATTTCCAACAAATTAATCTTGTAGCTTTAATTTTGCTGTATGTGAAGACGATCCAAGTCTTAATAAAGTTGTCTGTTTTAGAACGCTGTATTTTTGCTTAGTTTGAAAACAAGCACATTGAATGTTAATGTTGTTGATTGAATTTCTACATATCAATGTACAACGTAAAGAAGTTCAGTAAAATTGTACATTTACATTAGCATATTATACATTAAAATCTATTGTTTTGTGCATTCATATATTAAAATTCTCAAAGAAAAAGAGGTTTGTTTTAAATAGCTACAGTGGTTTCCTAATGACCAATTTCTAAATATTCAGAATTAAAGTTAGATCATAGTTATTATTAAAGTGAAAACTAAAATTATTGTAAAGAAATGAGTAAGTCAAACACAAGTCTAGCATCAACACCAAAATATGATCACAGTAACTGGTCATAATAATGGTGACTACTTATAACCTGACTTCTCAAAATCATTGACGCTATGCCTTTAATAATGGTAAAGTCACATGGTAATTTTTTTTTTTTAAATTTAGCAGAGTGAACATATCTGTGGATCCTAGTTCTCAACCATCATACCCTAGCAAGCAGAAACTCACATCTTGAGTTTTCCATATGACATGTTATTCAGCTGAATACCTTTAAAATGTAACATTTTCTCATTTACATTCAAATGCAGTATGGGCCATTCACACGAGAAGCTAAAGGCTTTTCCATGTGAGAGATCCTGAGATACAGTGATCTCTCTTATACAGACCAAGACCCAAGATAGTGCTCTAGACTTTTCTCCTCAAGAACGCCCATAATACTTTAGATGTGATAATTTGATGTGGGATCTCAAGAGATGTTGCAAAATGCATTCTCTAATGCAGACCTAATTGAGATACAAGAGGAAGCACACACTCTTGCAGCACCATAAAGAAAAAAGAGGAGGATATAGTCACTATTGGTTAGCAAGATGTCACATAAAATGTACAGGTAGTACAATTACAAAACACACAGGGAGCACTAGCCATCAAAGTGAATGACCCCAATGGTGACTCAAAAAAAGTAACTATGGATATTTGGCGTATCACCTATTTAAAATAGTTTATTATTATTATTATTATTATTGCCATTTATATAGCGCCAACAGATTCCGTAGCGCTTTAAAAAAATATGAGAGGGGGATGTAACTATAAATAGGACAATTACAAGAAAACTTACAGGAACGATAGGTTGAAGAGGACCCTGCTCAAACAAGCTTACAGTCTATAGGAGGTGGGGTATAAAACACATTAGGACAGGAAATAGCAATCAAATGAGGTGGGAGTGAAGCAGGGCTGGAGGAGAGAGTAAAGTGCTGCCCTATAGGAGAGAGCAAGAGACAGGTGTGTAAGGTAGAGGTTACTCTGGGAGGCCATAAGCTTTCCTAAAGAGATGGGTTTTAAGGAACTTCTTAAACGATTGAAGACTAGGGGAGAGTTTGATGGGGGTAGGCAGGCTATTCCATATGAACGAAGCCGCCCGCAAGACGTCCTGCAAGCGCAAGTTGACCGTACAGGTGCGAGCAGCGGTCAGGAAGTGGTCACAGGCAGAGTGAAGGAAACGAGGAGGAGCATACCTATTGATCTGTGAAAAGATATGAGGGGCTAGAATTGTTCAGTTCTTTATAGGTATGGGTTAGCACTTTGAATTGACTCCTGTAGGATACAGGAAGCCAGTGTAAGGACTGACAGAGGGGTGAGGTGTGAGAGGACCGACTAGAGAGGAAAATCAGTCTGGCAGCGGCATTCATTACAGCCTGTAGTGGGGCGATACGGCTTTTGGGAAGACCAATCAGGATAGGGTTACAATAATCCATGTGGGAAATTACTAGAGCATAGACAAGCTCCTTGGTAGCATCTCTTGTAAGAAAGGGGTGGGTGCAGGCTATGTTTTTAAGATTGAATCTACAGGATTTGGCAACATACTGGATGTGAGGCTCAAAGGTGAGGCCAGGGTCAATTATGACGCCAAGACAGCGCGCTTGCAAGGATGGACTTATGTGGATACCACTGACTTGAAGGGAGAGCTAGGGAGGAGGATCAGTATTAGGAGGAGGAAAGACAAGTAGTTCAGTTTTAGAGAGATTGAATTTCAGAAAGCGGGAGGACATCCAGTCAGAGGTGGAAGAAAGGCAAGCAGTGACATGTTGCAGGATGGCAGGGGAGAGATATATTTGGGTGTCATCAGCGTACAGGTGGTAGTGGAATCCAAAAGAGGCAATAAGTTTGCCAAAAGAGGCAGTATAAAGAGAAAATAGAGAAAAGGACAGAGCCTTGGGGAACTTCAACCGAGACAGGACGAGGGGAGGAGGTATCCTTGGAAAATGAGACACTGAATGAGCGTTGGGAGGGATAAATAGATAAAAAGTTGAATACCTTTTTTTGGTTAGTTGAATAAAACATTCCTGATGTTCTACATTAAAAGGGCATTTATGTCTTATAGCTATAACAGTGTTCTGTAGTGACACTGAGTATGGTGCCAGGAGTCCTTCAATCTACCAACGGTTTGACAGTTACTTGGTTCTTTCAGGTGTCTGCTGTCCTTAGTGTTTGTGCAGTTCAGCTGATGCTCTCTACCAATGAGTAATGCCCAAGTTGGCATTTGTGTGTATGTCTATACAGAAGTTTAAACTACTGCTTTAGTGTATATGTCTATACAGAAGTTTAAACTACTGCTTTAGCATAGCTGTGAGACCAATTGGGACTTAGGCACGTGAAAGGTCCAGTTAAAAGTCAACAGTTCATAAACCGCTGGGAAGCTTACCCTGGTATGGCACTAGGGTACTCTTAGCACTATAACCCTTACAGTGTGCCATAGTGGTTATGGTGTTAAGAGTATCATTTAAGCCACTGTTCACTGACAAAGCCAGTAGAAAGCAATGAGCTGCCATCATTCAAACAATTAGAAAAGTATATTTTCAGAATGGGGTTTCTTGTAGCTCCTTTAGACCAGAAACTGGACTTGGGGAGAAAACATTCACAGATCCCTTTCCAATCACGAGGCTTCTAATTAGTATTTATATATAATGTAGAGGGACTGTGAGAATTACCCCTTATCTTCACCTATAACATGTCATGTAGAATGGGGATCATAAAACTTGCGTGTTTTTTTTTTTTTTAGACTGCAAGAATAATAACAAACATAATTTCACAAAACGGAATTTATGCCTGGTTAACCGTCTTCATAAATTAGTGGGAAAATATGGGAATTGCATTGCATCAGTCCCTTCAAGAAACTATTTATTGCATTGCAGCTTACTATCATATGTCCTTATCAAATGATTGATGTAAGAGCCAAAATATACTGTTTTGAATTAAAAGGAATGTGACAGAAATTTTATCCCATTTAAGTTCCAGGAACATTAAAGCAATTTAGCATAGTTGTATTCAGCACTCAGTTGTTTATCAGCATTTTCAATCAGAACGGGAAACACAGGACAAAAAATGTTACATCAAGATAAAAGGTATAAAAAAACAGCAATTCATCTAGTACTCTACCAAAGAACCTGCACAAGCCCAGTCTCCTGCCTCACTTCTTCAAACAGACAACCAAACACACTACCTGCTGCTTTCAATGAGAAGAAGAATAGTGTAAGCCTGCAGCCCACAACCCCTGCATGCTAGTGTCCAGGTTGTCCCCTTGCCGCTCCTCCCATGATTAATTTCTCACAGTTCAAAATGTAAGCAATGCTTTGCTAGAATATATACCTAATCTTGTAAAAAGAAATGTGGCAAAGTATTTTAAAAATAAAAATTATAATCTGTCACCCCGAAATTTAAATTAATCCCTTAACAATGTTAGGACATGTCATTACGTCCTTTATAGAATGGGCTTTAATGCCTTTAGGACACATCCTGCATATTTGGTGCAAGCGGGGAAAATCAGTGCTGTACAGAGCCCTTTAACTCATTCATTAAACCACGGCTGAGCACAATTGCGCTCAGTCGTGGTTTATCTGGGATGCAAACAGCTTTAAGGAGGTCATCCAGGGTCCTCAGCTGAATGGAACCTGTGCTGGACTTTGCCAGTTACCCAGCAGCAATCACTGTGTAATCGCTGGGAACCAGGTTCCAATCAGACACTATGTGTCATTCTGAAAACAGCAAGTAGATGCTGGCAACATACCACTATCTACTGTGTTGAATAGTGAAACCCATGTCTAATATCAGCATTTATATTAGCAAAAGGCTACCTTAGGGGTAGGGTTGAGGTTGGTGGTGGGGTTTTGGTAGGTTTACGGTTATGGTTAAGGTTAGATTTAGAAGTAAGAGTAGGCTAGGGTTACAGTTAGTGTTGGGGTAGGGATTGCTGTAGGTTAATGTAGGGTTAGTATAAGGTAAGCTTTAATGCTGAGTATGAGTTGATGCTGTTTTAGGGATAAAGATAGTGTAGAATTAAGATTAACGGTAAGATTAGAGTAGGCATATGATTAGAGTTAAAGTAAGAATTGGGTAAAGGTTATGGTTGGAATAGCATTAGTGTTGGGGTTGGGATAGGGTTAGTGTTAACTATCAAACATTTATTTAGATCCTTAACATATAAGGCATTTAACAAACAGGACTGGTATGTGAATCAGAGATTGTTTTAATTAGTGGCACTGGATGCGTAAAAAGCATAATAAGCAAAAATGTGAAATAATTAATTTTTGTTTCCACTTTTTTTCCCCAATGTTTAATCTTTTAATCACACATAATGTTGTGTTAGGTATGCATATAGGATGTTAGATGAAAGGTCTTTCTGTCCTTCAAAAACTGATATTTAATATATATGGTTGCATTTGAAGAGAAACTCTTAAATATGGTGGAACAAACCTATAGCTCAAATTCAAGGTTTGTTATTGTTCAGAACATGGACAAGTGCCTCCATCCTTAAGGGGTTAATTACCTTACTCCAAATTAGCAACTGAAAAACAGATTTACAATACTAGGGTTTGGTGTTCTGGAAATCTAAATGTGTAAACATGGAAACAAAATGTTTATATTGAAAAAAAACAAAAAACTCCATGCTATTAATTACCATAATCAGAAATCATAATTGTGTACATCTGTCTCCATGTTAGAATAAATAGATAGCATTTTAGAATACATAGATAGCAGACCACCTCACCAGTAGTATGCCTGGGCAAGATATCTAATAATACATACCCACCCACCCACCTCAATAATATGAGAGTAACACGAACCAAGACAGTCATGCCGGCTCAGACGTCGACCAGACTAAATAGGTCTGCATCAGATGCTGGGGAACCAAGGCAATATAAGAACAAGTGGGCTAATGGAACAAGCCATTCCTGGACACAAAGTGAGAACCTAGACTAGCTTGACTGCTACTACAACAGCAGATCCAATGAGAGGGGCTACATTAAAACATATGTGAAATTATGAATAAGTGACCTTAATCTACACTAACACAAAAACAGCTTGTTACACTATGTTTGAACAATTTCAAGAGAATGCTTGTGTCACAACTGGAGAAATATGGACTCCACAAAACATCATACAAGAGCCATGAGGAGGAATAAATTTCCATACCCACACGTATACTTATAGAGGGTTGCCAACCTGAATAACTGCCCCAAGATGGCATAACATCAAAAATGAGAGGCACAATCATAGAAAATCTGGCAGTCCTTGATGACTAGACAAGATTATCAAAGATCACTGGAAAACTGTCACCAGACATTATGCTTGCAGTGGATAATGAGGCACTGTCTACAATTCTAACCAACACCATCACAGAGACCAACAATTTCCTATATGCCACAGCATTAGTGGTCCTCCAAATGCTTGACCACAAGATCATCACCATGGAGACTAAGACTGGAAGCCAAGATAAAAGGCAGCACATAAGGAAGTTAGTAATTTAGTAAAGCTGGATCAATTTTACAGAAGTGGAAAGATAAAAGATGAGGAAATGTATGTCCATACCAGAGACAATGTAAAAAAGCTAAGCAAAGGCTGACAGCACTGGCATCCAACTGAACAGATACACCAGAGAAGTATAGGCTAAAAGAATATATGCCCTTTTTTTCCCAGTAGTCATCCAAAATGTGTGCACAGCTTCATGGTAACCACAACATATCCACCCAAGACCCACCCAAAGCATAAATTGAACAGCACTGGAAAATCTGAGAGAAGGAAACATAGCCTCCCACCCGGACTGGCTAACACAAGGCAGAACAATACTGGTCATGAAGAAACCATCACAAGGAAACTCCACTTCTAACTACCAAACAATCACCTGCCTCCCCACCAAATGGAAGTTCCTGTCAGACATCATAGCCTCCAAGATTGATGGGCATATGAGTCAGTACATGATCAATAGGTTGCTATCTTCAGTATAGATATTTAAAATCTCTATGGTGGTATTTACTGTAAATGTATCTGTTATCTGTAGTTTTCTTTTAAGAGGTCTGATGTTGCAATACATATCTTTAATTATTTTGTTGTTTAAGGAGTTTAAGCACCAGAAGTTTTAATAGGAGATATATAGAACAGCTACAAGTGAATGTACTACAAACAACAAGCATGAGGAAGAGGAAAGGATTATAGCAACATCAAAGTACCTCTGCTGGTAACTTGATTCAACCGAAGTTTTAATAAGTGTTAAACTTAAATGAATTGCATTTAGGCAATAATCCAATAAGAAGAAGTGCAAGTAATCAACAACACAAAAGTTCATTATTAAGTATTTCCTCAGAGATGCATTAAGAAACAGTCTTTAAGTTCATGAGAATAATCTTCAATAGAAGGACTGAACTGATACTCCCTATAATCTATACTTCTGAAGAAGCCCTCATTTTGGTGAAACGCGTAAAGTGGATCAAGAAGCCTGGACTTTGAACTTTGGACTTTGAATTTTTATTGTAGATTTTATATTCAAGATTTTTTATTTTAATAATAAAGTTGTAGTTTGTTTATAGCTTTGAGCTACCTCTTATTCCTGTGCACCTTGGATCCTGCTTATATCCCTTGGTGGGGATCATACCACCACAAGCGTTCACCACCAGAGCAAGTTTAGTGCTCTGGAAATTGTAAGTAGGGTATTTACGCTTTGTTTTTATTTAATATTTCTATCCATACTACACTATTGGATTTTATTTGTGCTCCTATTTTATACACGTCTGTGGAGCCTTGGAAACCAGATACCACCACCATATCCTTAGACGGGGATCATACCATCCAGGCGCTATTCAACAGAGCTCTTAGCAGCTCTGGAAAGTGTGAGTTGGTCCTTCTACTGGTTTTTGTCAATATTTCACTTTTGTATTACTTTGCACTGGCATACTGCACTATTATTATCTCTATTTTTATCCTTTTAAGGTTTATATTTACTACCTCATTACTGGGATAACTCGTATGTATGTACATTTTGTTTAATTATCCTCTACTATCCTGTGGCACGGTTTACCACTTTGTTATTGCACTTTCTGGTTAATAGCAGGTATTGGGAAGTCCTGCTGGTTTACTGCTGCCGTTCACTCATACATTCTAGAGAGCGCCTATACCTGTGTCACTTCTATCAGTAATCCTTTATGGCATGCAGCAATCCTTGCATTGGCTCAAAGGCTGGAACGGCTTGTCTGAGCTTGTGGAGAGGTAAGTCTGGTGGAAGTAGCTCCCAGTAGCTGAGCCTGTGGAGCCTGCGGTCTCGTGGAGGCAGCTCACACATTAGCTCACACACAATCACCAAGCACCCTCTCTCTGGCCCAGTCTCCCTAAATACCATCAGAGCTGTGTCAGAGGGGGGCGGGGTCTGGCTCCTCACAGCTGAGTGCCGAACCCGGAAGTTTTACTCCATGACAGTCAGACAGGTCCTGATGTCCCAGCTCAATGGCAAGAACAAGATCCAACCCATCAACACATATGCCCTATCAGTCATCAGTCACCCAGCTGGAATAATAATCTGGCCAAGAGAAGAGCTGGGTACCATGGATGTCAAAACCTGTAAACTACTCACTGTTAATGGAAGATTACACCTCACATCCAGCATCCAGAGACTGTACACCAGCCTGAAGGAAATAGATAAGGGTCTGATGTGTCAAGGCCACAGTCCTAGATGAAACACAGAGCATCTACAGTGCATCGTGAATATGGCTCCAAAAGATAAACTGCTAAAGGGATGCCTGAGACAAAATCTTTGCAAAAAGAGATAAAACGAACTACACTCAAATCACGTGAAGATCCGGGTGCTAAACTGGGCCAAGGCTCAGCACCAGCCCCATGGAGTAGATATCAGTAGTAGAAAGAGGATCCAGGCACTCCAAGTATCTCCAATGTATTTATTGGGACAAGTGAAACACTGCAACGTTTCGACCTCTGAAAAGGTCTCATTCAAGTTTTCTTTTTTGGGGCGAGTAATAGACCAATTTCCAGGGAAATTGCAATATTTCACAGGCCCATCCCCATCAGATATGGCATTTCAAGTGATGGGGCATTAATGACTGCCCATTTGCTAGTTTTAGACAGTTACCAGATATGGCCCCACCTGCTGAAGCCTCTTTTATCATGTGAACCCCATAGACTCTTTATTTATTTTAAATTTTTTGTGTCATGGCTGGTTCACAAGTCCTTGCCAGCCACCATATAATTAACCTTGGCACATAAGAAGGTTTTTAACTATTTGTCCTATGACTGCTAGAGCTGCCAGTTGGAAAATAGTACTACAAATCATCATTCATAAGTGTAAAAGTAAGTGTAAAAAAAGTAAGTACGGATGCATTCCATTCCAATATTTTTTTTTAAATGTTGCTTTATGAATATTCAGAATCCTATATTTTTTATAGGATTTGGAAGCAAAAGCACTGGTTTTAATCTGAACACCTAATTCATCCAGGTGATTGCTGCAGATTCACTAACACTGAATATATTTTGACTGTATTTCATTTTAGTACATATGAGAATTGCCACTACGTTTTAGTAATTTTCACTAGATTTTGTCCATCTGGAGAAATTCCAGTGTTTAGTCAATACCTCAATCATTATTTAATTTAAAGGTCCACTATAGTGCCAGGAAAACATACTCGTTTTCCTGGCACTATAGTGCCCTAAGGGTGCCCCCACCCTCAGGGTCCCCCTCCCGCCGGGCTCTGGGGCGAGGAAGGGGTTAAACTTACCTCTTTCTCCAGCGCCGGGTGGGGAGCTCTCCTCCTCCTCTCCTCCCTCTTCTCCTCCTCTTCGGCTGAATGTGCATGCGCAGCAAGAGCCGCGAGCGCATTCAGCCAGTCCATAGGAAAGCATTCACAATGCTTTTCCATGGACGCTGGTGTCTTCTCACTGTGAAAATCACAGTGAGAACCACGCAAGCACCTCTAGCGGCTGTCAAGAGACAGCCACTGGAGGCTAGATTAACCCTATTAATAAAAAAAAAAGGGTTAATCCTAAATGGACCTGGCACCCAGACCACATCATTAAGCTCAAGTGGTCTGGGTGCCTATAGTGGTCCTTTAAGTATTCTGAGGTAAGTCTTTTTTATTGGGTGAATATATTATGTCTTGGGTTCAGTCCCTTTTTTTCTGAAGTGGTATATTATTCAGCAACCTCTTTACTGTATTTTTTCTTCTATAACCATGTTAAGGATGCCATGGATGTCTTGATATTAGCTAGTTATAGCTGTTGAAAGTCATATATATTTCCTTAATTCTACCTGAAAAGTCTTATGATTGCATTTCCAACACCACTAATTAAATTGTGTGTGACAATCAGGTAACCATTCTGGTTCATTCTAGTGGAGAACAATAATATTTATTTTAAGAAAAGTGCTACCTTATGCAAGGTACAAATGTAACCGGTGCATCAAGTTATAGTAGAATGACAGGAAGGGAGCTTCAAATTAACCTCTCACCTTTGAAATGACACAGCGACAGAAAACAAAAACAAAAAACATATATATATATATATATATATATATATATTTATATAGTGTTCAAGTAGAGATTGTAGCCGTATTAGTCCAGTGATGTAGATGTAAAAAACAGATAAAATTCTTATCTTGTAATACCTTTTTTTTTTTATTGGACTAACAGAATTTTTTAATGACAAGCTTTCGGGAGAACCTCCCTTTCTCAAGTCTGAAGCATTTCTGAGCAAAACGACACATAGAATTCAATAACTGGCACTATTTATCCTCACACATAACTACTTCAGTTTCAACAATGAGGTTTACCTACAAACCATGGGCACTGCTATGGGCACTAAGATGGCACCCCAATATGCTAATCTGTTTATGGCAGATCTGGAACAGAGATTCCTAGAAATCCAACACACCAAACCATACAAATATTATCGCTACATCGATGATATCTTCATAATTTGGACTGAAAGCAAAGAAAAACTGATACAGTTCCATGACTCTTTCAACACATTCCATCCATCAATCAAACTAAAAATGGAATATTCCACTAGATCTGTGAATTTTCTGGACACAACTGTGACATGTAATAATGGCACAATCCACACCTCGGTTTACAGAAAACCCACAGACAGGTGCAGTTACCTACACAGTTCCAGCTTCCACCCCTCTCATACTAAACAGGGCATCATCTACAGCCAAGCCACTAGGTACCATCGCATATGCTTTGATCCTAATGACCGTAATTCCCATCTAAATGTACTCTCCCAATCTATGAGACAGAAAGGCTACAAACCAAAGACTATTACCAAACAAATCAACTCTGGTGTAAAAACGCCACGTACGCGCCTGCTACAATACAGAGAGAAAAAAATATGCACACGAGTGCCACTTGTGGTCACCTACAACCCTGCTCTTGAGGAAATACGGAAAATCATCAAAGGCCTACAACCAATATTAACAGAAGATGAGACTCTGAAAAACATTTTCCCTGAAACACCCATTTTGGCCTTCAGACAACCACCAAACCTCCAACAAAAATTAATCAACAGGAGGCTGCCCACTGATGGTGAGAACGAAGAAAACGGGACCAGTCAATGCAAAAAACCTTGCTGCAAACTGTGTCAGCACATATGCACAGACAACACAGCCACACACAACAATAAAACCTACAGCATTAAAGGTTCATACTCCTGCACATCCAGCAATGTGGTATACATGATTCAATGCATAAAATGCCACCTAGGATGCTACATTGGGGAAACCACCCAGCCATTAAATGGCAGAATGAATATGCACAGACACTCTATTAAACACCACAAAGAAGAATCATACTGCACTCCTGTGGGACACCACTTTACCCAGCCTGGCCACTCACTGAAGGACCTAAAAATCAAAGTACTGAAAGGGGTTTTTAAAAATACCCAGGAAAGAAAAGCCTTTGAAGCCAGAATGATTAAATGGTTTAACAGCAAGAAGAGAGGACTAAATATTGATTTGGGATTCCTGTCCCACTACCAACACTTTACATGAACACTCTCCCAGCATTATCTTACTATTCTGTCATATGTACCAACACTTTAAAATGCATTCCTATATGTTTATTCTATCCATATACAAAGTACTATGTGTAGACCTATGCTTTCCCATACTCGTATGCATGAATGCTTATATATATTACTGTGCATTTATATTTGTGTATATGAGTCCATGTGCATGTATGTATATGTGTTTATGTATATGTATATATACACATGTGTTTATGCGTTCACATATACATATTTCTGTGTGTGTGCATATATAAAGTGTATCATCCTGTGCACTGTCTGCTTGTTTGTTTTTCTTTTCTCTCTCTCCCCCCTACTCTTCTCTTCAAACAGATATTTATCTAAGATGCTAAGATGGTGTCTATTTTCTAACAAACCTGTGTCTTATCTACACTCATGTCGCTTTAACCCCTGTATCACAACTCAACTTTGAATTCTATGTGTCGTTTTGCTCAGAAATGCTTCAGACTTGAGAAAGGGAGGTTCTCCCGAAAGCTTGTCATTAAAAAATTCTGTTAGTCCAATAAAAAAGGTATTACAAGATAAGAATTTTATCTGTTTTTTACATCTATATTTATATATATATACATTTTTATTTTTTTACATTTTCCCGGCCTCTTAGAAAGTAATATGTATAGAAAATATTAGACAATGTTAAGATAAGATATACAGAGTTAATTTTGAATCAGCATAATATTATAATATTTTAGACAACTCTACTGCAGATGTTCTTCGGTATTCCCCAGTCTTCTTCTAAACAAATATTACCTGCAACATTTTTCAGCCAGTGTCCCACACTACATACATCTTATAAGTAGTCAAACACATCTCATTGTATTATAAACTACAATACCAAAAGGTTTGCAAAAGGTTTGACATGACTCTGGATCACACATGATAAATGCTCACTAATGGTCAAACAATATTTTTATTATAAAGTCATTTGTTCTGAGAGAGGGGTGGATCCAAAGACCAATCACAGGAGAGTGCAGTTAACTTATTAAATCACAGTATGGTAGTTAAAATCTACTCAGTACTGCATGTTATTGTTTGTTGTATTGCCCTATATTTTACTCTTTCTTTTATTTCTTCACGTCTCACATGATTCTCAGAACCCACCATGATACTCCCACACCATGATACACTGACCACAATACTTCACTGTAAGGTTAGTAAGGACAGCATCTTTTGTGGTCTTATGTGACCACAAAACCTTTCTCATGTCCTAGCCAAGTCAATCACATCATGTTTTTAGCAAGCTCCAGACATGCTTTCATGACTGGTTCTGAGTAATGTCTTATTTCTTGCTACCACCCAAAACAGGCTAGATTGATGCAAACCTCTCAAAATTGTCGACTGGTACACATTTACCTCAGTCTTAGCCTCTGATCTCTGTTGCTCATTTGAAGTTACTAATGGCTTCTTCTTGACTTCCCTCACAATTCTCCTCGCTTGCTCATTGAGTTTAACATATTACTTTTTGCAAGCAGTGTGTGGTTGGTATGATGTAGCCTACAATTCTGGATAATAGATCGAACAATGCTAACTAAGATTTGCAAATGCTTTAGAAATACTTTGTTTCCTTTCCTAACTGATGAGTATTGTATATCTTACTGCTGTACAATTTTCTTTTTCATTGACACAGCTTTCCTTCACACTTGTAGCCTGACCAATAATCCTTGTCCAGAATGGGTCATATTTTAAAGGAATACCCCAAGCAATATTATAGACTCTGAGCACTGAAGTTGTTATGGTGCCACGAGTGCCTGTCATCCTCCCAATGTAACTAGCTAAACTGTTTCGATTGGTTTCATAGCTTTCCTGAGATTCCTAGATGCCCATCACAGCTTCCTTGGGAACTTCTGTTAGCTCTACTGAGCTAAGGTCTGTTGTGCAATGCCAACGTATTGGCTGAGAGCATCAGCTTAGTGCTCTAAACCAAATAGCTAAGCCAACCACAGAGACTGCTGTCTGGCGGTACCCAGGTAAATTGTCAAAATTACCTCTAAAGTGAGAAATGTCAGAATTCAAAGTGAATTTCAAATTTAGGCCAAAAGAGCTGGACTGGTAAAGTTCTCCCAAACAGGTATGATTACAGTTTGAATTTGGTCTTAAATTTGAAATTCACTTTGAATTCATTTTGCATTCTGACAATTCTCACTTTAGTGAACTATCCAGTTAGCTTACTGTTTACTACCGAAAATTTAAAAAATAGTTCAAATACCAGCCAATATTTAAGTTTCACTTGATTTCAGTTTCATCACGACAACATTTCATCATATCTACAAAACCAAAAGTTTTATGTACAAAATACTTAATTCTTAATTTTAAACTGAAACTTGAATCAGAGTAAAAATGGATCAAAAGTTGGAAATTTTTTGTAATTTGACTGTATGTCCAACTTGGATATTTAGGACAAATTGTGCTAATTAATGCATTCAACATAGATTCAAGAATAAGTCCCCACATTGTTAATGTATAGGTTTATTATATTAAAATCTATTTAAAAGTGTAGTCTTTTTAAAATATGATTTATAAACTTGTTTGATATACTTTACAACAAGATTTTTAAATGAACATGCTAATAGTCTTGTTTTAAAATAATACTTTTTTGTAGGTAGAATTACTTTTTGATTTTAGTGTGCATTGAAATAATTAAAGTTATAAAATATTGCAGATACAAAGTTTCTCATGAACCAATGGAATACTTATAGGTTTATAAATTTTATAAGATTATTTCGTATTGACATAGAATCATAAGCAATGTGTGTAAGTTTAGAAAAAAATGTAAAAAGAATTCTTAATACCTTTCCCGTGATGTTGTGTAATTGAGCAAACATGACTTCACATGCATTTTATCGTGCTGTCTTAAAGTGTCAGCCAAAAGTCAACTGGTCATAACCTTAAAATGTAAGATCCAAATTTTACACATGAATTATTAATGTTGCCTTAATTCTTTGCTGTAGTTATATATTTCAGTTTATAAGTTCTGGAATGTAACAAGAAATTCAAACAGGTGGTTAAGAAAAAAATGAAGGAACTGTTATACAGATACATTTTACTTTTTTCGTTTTTAAATCATAACTAAAATAGCAATTTTAAATACTAATTCATTATTTATGTCAACACATGACTTATTTGTTGAATACGAATTATAATGGGATGTCTGTACAACAATTTTTAAAGACTTTCAGGCAATATAATCCAATTTATTTGCACTGGTTTGTGTAGAATTGTTTGAATTGTGTGAATTGTGTAGACTTTGTTTGCATCATGTAACACAAAGGAAAACTAAAAAAAGAAGGAAAAAAAACATTTAACATCTATTATTCATTCATCT
>OW240912.1:88385442-88398778 GCA_933207985.1 Pelobates cultripes | reverse complement strand
TTAAGTTGAACGTTTGATAAAACTCTAAAATCTGAGCCTGTAGAAGACTTCAACCAACTGAGGATGAAAAAGGGGAAAATAACTTTAATGTTCAGATATAGATTTGCAATTTCACAAAGTTTCGGTGCAAGCATTCTCTCAAGTTTTAATGTAAGCTCTGGTCAAGTTATGTTTAACCAGGACCCAGGCACCAGCAAGTTCTCCTAACCAATTCACCAAGGACCCAGGTGCCAGCAAGTTCTCCAAACCAAGTCAACCAGGACCCAGGCACCAGCAAGTTCTCCTAACCAATTCACCAAGGACCCAGGTGCCAGCAAGTTCTCCAAACCAAGTCACCCAGGACCCAGGTGCCAGCAAGTTCTCCTAACCAATTCACCCAGGACCCAGGTGCCAGCAAGTTCTCCTAACCAAGTCACCCAGAACCCAGGTGACAGCAAGTTCTCCTAACCAAGTCACCCAGGACACAGGAGCCAGAAAGTTCTCCTAACCAAGTCATCCAGGACCCAGAAAATATTAGACAATTTTAAGATACGATACAAAGAGTTAATTTTGAATTATAATATTTTAGACAACTCAGCCGGTATTCCTCAGTCTTCTTCTGACTGAATATTACCTGCAACATTTTTCAGCCAGTGTCCCAAAAGTATTTAGATGACTCTGGATCACACATGATAAATACTCACTAATGGCCAAACAATATTTTTATTGCAAATTCATTTCTCCTGAGAGAGGGGTGGATCCAGAGACCAATCACAGGAGAGTGCAGTTAACTTATTAAATCACAATATGGTAGTTAAAAAGTACTCAGTACGGGGGGCGTGGCCTGGACACCGCACCGCAAAAAAACAAACATCAGCGAGCTAACATACCTGTAGCGAAACTTAAGTGACCCCAGGGATGGACAAAAGGCCCGGCAAGAAGAACCCCAAGAAGGGCCATGACTTGGGTGCCTCTGTGGCGGAATATTTTGCGGCTCCACGTGCGGGGCTCGCGAGCTCACAAGATGGCGGCGAGGTAGGAGGCAGAGAGGGGCCCACATTCGAGACCGCGGCCACAATGGGGGGCCCCGAACATGGCTGACACAGCACAAATCCTCAACTTCTTAAATTTTCCAAGGTGAAAACCTACCTGGCAGGGGAACTAGAACGCTCCACCAGGGTCATCCGCGGGACAATCCAGGCAATAGGCGACAGCATCATGAGGCTGGAAACCAGGTTAGAGGATACAACAAAAGCCCACAACACCGCGATACAACAAGTGAACCAGTTGACCTCCAAAATGGCGGCAGCGGAGTTGGCCATAGAAGATATGGCGAACAGATTGCACGGAAATCATTTACGCCTCAGAGGTCTCCCAGAAAACGCAGGGGAAGGACCGGTAGTGGACATAGTGACCAGCATTCTTAAAGCACTACTGCCGGGATTACCAGATCACCTATGGCACATCGAGTGTGCACACAGGGCACTGCGCACAAGGAGGCCGGATGCTAACTACCCATGGGACATTATCATCAGGTTTCTGCACTTCCAGACTAAAGAAGCCCTCCTCAGGAGAAGCAGGGATGCCCAGATTACCTTTCAGGGGGCTGAACTATCACTATTCCAAGACCTGGCACCAGCTTCCCTATAGAGGAGACAGGAGTGGAGGCCCATCACGGAGGCGTTGAGGGAAGCGAATGTGCGCTATGCCTTGGGCTACCCTTTTAAGCTGTTGGCGTTTTAAGATGGAAAAACACACGTCCTACAGCCAGGAAAAGATGCGAACACCTTCTCTGCAGCACTGGGGGTCCGAGCACCTGCGCAAGTTCCAGTTACAGTGGCGGGCTCAGAGGACCTTCAACCCCTGCCAGGAGAATGGCAGACCGTCGGGGAATGAGGTACTGGGGGTTTGCTGCTAATGATTTTCAGTGATCTGCCTGAATACATCATGGCGGCCGAGTTGTGGCTCGGGGGGGGGTCTACGATATTTGTCATTGGGAGGGGGATGGGAGAGAAGCTCCTGCTATGGGGCATGGGGGACACCTTCACAAAGTTGGCTCAGATAGTGAGGGCCTGACGGGGACACAAAAGCCTGTGAACTGTACAACACCGTAAGTAGGCAGGGATTTTGGGGGGAGGGGACGGGCCGGGGGGGGGTATTGAGGAAAACGGAGGAATGGCACAGGGCAAGTGGAGGGGGTTACGGGTTGGATATGGTATTGGCACGTACTACCGACACTGGGACTCTGGTGTACATGAGGCCGATATGGCCGACTGGACAAGGGGACACTGAAAGCACACTCTTGCTTGAATGCAGGAGCTGTAACCACTAGATTGCAAATAGTTCAAGGCGGTTGGGTACATGCATAAGATTGTAGGTTGTACCCTCTGAATAATACCAAAAAAAAAACCCACAAAAAAAACAATGCCTTATATTTATGGCAAAAGCCACCATGATATGCATAAAAGAGAGCAATATGAGGATACTTACTGGAGTGGGACCTGGACAGGGAAGACGACGGGACATAGGCAGGGATCCTGCCACCAAAGAGGCCGCCTAATAGCAAAATAAGGTAGACCATATTTCAGCATAGCTAGGCCTGCAGGACAGAACAGAACCTGGCACCCAGAGGCGGCACCCCTAGTAGCCATCACCTCAACATTGACAATAGCATATTAAAACTGAGACCCTGCCGCGCCCTACCCGGCTACGATCGACCTCCAGTGGGTAAGGTCTCTTCCTCCAAGACCTTACAACGAACACCCCAGCCAACAATGACAGTACCCGCTCTTACACACCCCGCAGCAGCTACGGGACAGGCCTGACTACCTGCACCACTAGATGGGCGAGCGCAGGCCTGCACAATTTGCTTTGGGCACACCAGTGTTAACTGGCCATAGTGCAAGAAGGGGAGTACCAGTCTCCACACTCTTTCTCCTCTGTACTTCTTTCTCTATACTTTCTCGATCCTACCCCTGACCACATCCCTTCCACCTTATGCAACGGGCTCAGTAGTAGCTGAGCACTCCAAAAAAATGGAAATTAGTAGTCATGACAGCACGCGGAGGAGTCGGGGAGGGGTGCCGTTAGACGGCAACACGCAACTTACTTCACAGTGGGAATGGCCCTAAAACTAATGTCCATAAACGCTAAGGGACTGAACGACTGAACGCTCCCAGTAAGAGACGCCTAATGTTTAGAGAGATCAAGAGACTCGGTCCCGACATAGCTTTCATACAAGAGACGCACATCTCTAAACGCACAACATTCCATATTCGAGACCGTACATACTCCACTTCATATGAAGCTAGATCACACCGGAAATGCAATGGAGTAGCCATTCTCGTCCACAATAGATGCCCGATTCAAATCCAGTCCTCAGACTTAGACGCAGAAAGGAGGTACATTATCCTGACAGGGACGTTATATTCCCATCCGGTTCACTTAATTAATATATATGCCCCCAATACACCTGATCCCGACTTCTGTGGGAAAATGACAGAAAAAGTAAAGGCCCTACCATACAGTATGATAATTATGGGGGGCGACTTTAATGCCGTACCGAGCCCGGCCGTCAACAGGAGCACTAGAGCAGTTCAACAGAGGTCGCAGGGCAGAGGTGGTCAGGATAGGCTACTTCACGACTTTATCCAGAGCACCGGCTTGCTGGACGTGTGGCAGGCCCAACACCCTGGGGAGCTAGACTACACATTTTGCTCCGCACCACATGGTACCTACTAAAGGATTGACTATTTCCTTGTGAATAACACAAGCATGGCTAAGGTGAAGGAGTCCAAAATCGGCTCCATTACGTGGTCAGACCATGCCAAAGCTTCCCTAACAATGGACCACCTCTGTACGGCATTGTCATGGAACTGGAGACTGAGCTCCCATTTGCTACGGGACGAGGGAGCACAAGCAGAACTACGCGAGGAATTACAGAAATATTTTGCGGAAAACGAAACGGAGGACGTAGCCCCGAACACCATCTGGGCTGCGCACAAAGCAGTGATCAGGGGCATATGCATCAAATTGGCAACACGTAAGAAGAGGTGACGTGGCTCCTGGAAGCATTGAGGAAAACGGAGCAAAACCACAAAACATCACCAACCCCACAACTCATGGAGCAGTTAAGGGAGATCAGAAGATCCATCTCTGAGCTACTGATGGATGACACAATAAAGGCACTCAATTGGACGAAGAGGACATACTACGAACAGTTGAACAAGATGGACACACTGCTGGCCAGAACCCTGCGACCACGACAAAACCGTACACTTAGCACCATGATCAAGCATAGCGACGGCACGATTAAAAACTCCCCGTCAGATATAGCTCAAGTCTTCACTGAATACTATGCGAAGCTCTACAACCACACACCGAGAAATCAAACCTCACAGGACGAAGCCATGGTACACATGCAGAACTTCTTAAAGGACCTAGACCTACCAAAACTCCCGACCGCAACGGCACAGCTTCTCAATGAGGCGATAACAAGGAAGGAAGTGGACAGGGCAATAGCGGGCCTTAAGGGCAACAGGGCACCTGGACCGGATGGATTTGATGGGTCATACTACAAGACCTTCCGCAAGGAACTTTCACCACGTTTGGAACGTCTCTTCAATGGTCTCATGGATGGTGGGAGTACAGAAAGCAGCATGTCCTTAGCCAACATAATACTCCTCCAATAACCAGGCAGGGACCCTTTACACCCCGACAACTATAGGCCAATCTCGCTGATTAATCATGACATCAAGATACTAGTGAAAATCTTGGCAGATCGCTTGAATCCCGCACTAAAAACACTGATCCATCCGGACCAGGTAGGATTCGTGCCAGACAGACAGCTCTTTGAGAACACCAGGAGGAATGTCGATCTCATATGGCACCAAAAGACCTCCAACACACCGACGCTACTAGTATCAATAGACGCCGAAAAGGCCTTCGACAGAGTCGAATGGCCGTACATATCCAGTCTCATGAAACATCTGAACTTCCCAGAACGATACGTAGCATCAATCAAAGCCATGTACGACCACGCCTCCACACAAGTCAAAATAGCCGGATCTTGGCCTACACCTTTTAAGTTGGGGAACTGTACTAGACAGGGCTGTCCCCTCTCCCCGCTCCTCTTCGTGCTTTCACAAGAGCCGCTAATGCAGGCTATGCGCCAGCATCCGCATATCATGGGGATAAAGGTGGCGGGGCAGGAGTTCCTCGCCTCCGCATGCGCGGATGATGTATTGCTGACCCTCACAAGGCCCACAGAATCCATGGCAGCCCTTAAAGGCTTACTAACTCAATTTGGAACCTTCTCCAGATACAAGGCGAACCTAGAAAAATCTAATGCCCTCCCGATTGGCATGACTGCAGAGGATATAGCAACGCTGCAGAAAACCCACAACATCCCCATAGAGAGAGACCATCTAAAGTACCTAGGGGTATGGCTCCCAGATGACCCAACCAAAATACACCAACTGAACTATGCCCCACTGATTCGGACACTAATGCAAGACATGGAAAAATGGCAGGACAAACCTATATCGTGGATTGGGCGCATTCACGCAGTAAAAATGAATATATTACCAAGAATTCTGTTCCTCTTCCAAGCGCTACCCATGAAATTGTTGAAATCCGACTTGGCCCACCTACAAAAAGCTATAGGCGACTTCATATGGCAAAACCGCCGCCATAGAATTTCCAGGAACATGTTATATAGACAGAAGCAAAGGGGGGGGAGGTTGGGCCTGCCACACCTCTACTCATATTACCTAGCGGCGCAGTTGGCACAAGTCGCAATGTGGCATGCGCCTTTAGAGGTGAGGAGATGGGTGGACCTGGAATCCCTCATGATAGGGGCTGACCTGCCACAGTATCACATGTGGGTGCGCAGAGAAGATAGGCCAATCCTGAGAACGACATGCCAGCTATCTTAAATTCCCTGAGTCTCTGGGATGCTTATGCTCACAAGTACAATCTGACATCAAAGCTGTCCCCATTAACCCCCCTCCAGAGAAACAGGGCATTCCCGCCAGGTATAGCAACCAGGGAATTTGCAAATCTGGAAAAAGCGGGGCTACAAAGGATTTGTCACTTGTATGAACATAAGAAACTAGTCCCCTTCGACCAAATCCAACAGACAACACACCTCACCCCCACTGACTTTTTCAGATATATACAGATACGAGACTATGTCCAGCAGACACACGTGCGACAGGCGGCGATAGGTCCCCTGACATTTTTTGAAAGAATGTGCCTTAACGAATCCACTCGGAAGGGCTTAATAACCACGATGTGCACATACTTGTGCTCAGAAACAAAGGACTGGGGAGCACTGACATACAGAGGCATGAGAAAGAGACCTGGGCGAGGTACTGGAGGGAGAGGAATGGAGGGACATTTGGGAGGCAAATCACACCGTATTCATATGCGTAACACTACAGGTGCAATCCTACAAAACGATGTTTAGGTGGTACACCACACCGGTCAAACTACATGGAATGAGACAAACACCAACAGATGACTGTTGGAGGGGTTGCGGACACAGAGCACATACATACACATGTGGTGGGAATGTCCTAAAGCTCAAGCATTCTGAACGAAAATACACAAAATGGTAAATAGAATTTTCCACAGAGCACCCGACCTAAACCCATGGACGTACCTTATGAACAGACCCATAGACGACTGGACTAGGGGGGAACAAAAATGAATCCATAAGATTGCACTAGCCGCAAGGAGAACGATGGCACAAACATGGTTGCAGGCGGACATGCCCCCCATACAGAGAGTGATAGGTAACATAAAGGAGGTACACTTAATGGATAGCCTGATGGCCAGATTGAGAGGGACCGCATCTAAATTTGATAGACTGTGGGAACCCTGGCACAGCTATATTCTATCTGGCTCCCCCTGAGAAAGATAAGTACACTAAATAATAGCAGGATACGCTGAACCGTCGCATATACCCCCCCTCTTCTACACCCCATCTTCTCTCTCTTTCTCCACCTATACCTTTCTTTCCCTTCTAAGGCCCTGAACACAGGGACAGGGTGGCACGAGAATACTACCCATACACTCCAGCAACCTAGACAGATCCTGGCTGGCCCAGAGTCCAGACAAAAAAGGGACTAGGGAAGGGGCCCTGACCCGAAATAACCATACCAAGACTCGCATGTCAACACCTGCAAACACAAACAGAAGCATACGGACTATAGACAGGGAAGCCACATAGATGGTCTAGAACATACCACAGCGACTAGCCTAAACAGCAATGGGTCCCAGGCTAATGGATATAACCAAAGTGAGCACGACACACACGGTATGAACATATAAATAGGATATAAGGGTTATAAATGTTATATGCAGTACGGAAACTATGATTATTACAATGTGTGAAATGGAATGTCAAACCTGTCTGTTATTTTACGTTTACTCTTGTTTATTAAAAGAAAATAGAAAAATTCCTTGACGGACGGGGTCGAAGATGGCAATAATGTATCAAACGCTTTGTCACAGGATGCCTTTTTTTGTTTATATATTGTAATGATGTATATGTACATGATCTACTCTGTGGCTTCTGCGTAAGCCTGTAAGCTAATGTTGTGTCACCTTGTCCGCAAAGATGGAAAAATAAAATTTTTTAAAAAAATACTCAGTACTGCATGATATGGATGGATAACAACTTCAGTTTTCACCTGTCTTTATCTAAATTATTGTATATATACTACAAATTTTTATGGTAATCGACTTCGGGGTAGATTTACCAAAGTGCCATTGATAGGTCTATGTCTAATTTTCGGTGAATATTTGTTTAAATTTATTAAATGTGTTGGGATTTATTTTTATCTTTTGCTTCTTTTGTGCCTCAACCATTATTTTTAAATATGTAAAAAAAATTCAGTCTTTCCACCACTTTTTCCAACAGTAAAGCATTATGTTTTGCTTCTCTTTTTCCTGCCAATCTAAGTTTGGCTCTCTTCTGAAATGGATATTTCTGCAAAAACTGGCAAAATATACTATGATGAAAACTGTCCCTTTTTAGATCACTTTTACACTTTTATAAATGCAATCAAAATAATGGCATAATTTAACTGTCACTTTTCAGAACACCTTGATAAATACCCCAATTTGTGTTACCACTTTACTTTTCACTTGCCATTTACAAGATATTATGACCCTTTCCTGCTTGTGATGAATCTTGGCTAGCTTACACTCCAAGACTGATGAAGACTTGTTGAATTGGTTCTGTCTTCAATAACATATCAGAAGAAAATACTACAGTTGTTTGTGTCTGTAAAATGTTAGACTTCTTGGCTCTCTACCCCCTTAGCATGTACAAATGATGGCTTCCAAATATATTCTCAAAAGTCTAAGACCATTTTAAAAGGGAGTTTTGATGATTCAAGCTACGAGTATGCTTCCCCATGCTAATCTAGATACAGAAGAAATTTAAATACAGCCAAAGGAAGTAACTAGTACCCACTAAACTCTATAGATAAAAGCTTGTAACTGACAAAATGTTATTATTTAAGCATTTAATATAGCCATTGAAAACTGGCGCTGTGCATTCCATACCAGCATATAGGAGAAGGTTCTGAGGCTAAACATCAGGAGCCATGTAGTTCCACAGCTGGATAGCTCTAATACCACATGACTGCCTCTAAGCTTTCAACACTATTTTTCAGTCTGGAATCAATTGATACATATTTGCAGACACAATTATTTTACACAGTTCCAGCAATGTGAGAGCATCTGAGGAAAGAGCTATTGCTTCACACCATATATGCAAGTGATGTTTAGTTCAACTATTTATTCACATTGCTGTTGCTCGGTAGAAGTATAGCTAATATTAGTTAAATGTAACATAACACATATCTCAGTTTGCTTTTGGGGAAATGCAAACTATATTAAAAATGTCAAGACTAACTAGGAGGAACGGAACATGCTTTGAAATCCAAGCAGAATTGGACTCTGCTCTTCAAAGGTATCTGACTTAAAAATAATATTTTTGTGTTAAGTAACTTTAATCTTGTGCGTGTCAAGCATGAATCTCTTACTTTTAGATCTGGGTGGGTCCCTAATGCCAAGCCCAGGAAAAATATGTGAGAAATATGTTTTAACTTAGCAGATTGATCCTTACAACCTATCAGAGCACAGTGGAAACCAAAATTCAAGTTATCGAAGTTAACCCCTTAAGGACCAAACTTCTGGAATAAAAGGGAATCATGACATGTCACACATGTCATGTGTCCTTAAGGGGTTAAAATTGTTATCAGCCTAGTTTCTTAAATTTTTTTTTCCATTTAAGGTAAACAGAAAGCATATGAACATAAACAGATAGCAGAGACAGGAAGGAAGAAACAAGCATATTTTGTACAGTTTGGCAAAACCACTTTTGGGAGATCACTAGTGATGTCATCACAGTGATGCTCATGTTTTAAAGCAGACCCTCCCTCCTCAGTTTATCACACGGGTCAATCCTCCTCCATGCTGCCAAGAGCATCCTGTGATATTTGACTCTTGTTTCAATGTCTTGTACATGCATATTGTGGTTCCTGGCAACCTCATAATTAAAAGAATGAAGATGGTGGCACCAAGAAAGGAGAATGCAAGGTAGTATATTTATTTCATCCGCTTTTCTCCCTCCAGGCACCATGGACGAAAGTGTCAACAATCTACCACAACAAGAGGACATAGTCTTAAATTAGAGGGGCAAAAGTTTAAAAATAATATCAGGAAGTATTACTTTACTGAGAGGGTAGAGGGTAGTCTCCCAGCTGAAGTAAAGGAGTTTAAGCATGTGTGGGATAGACATAAGACTATCCTATATATAAGAGACTACTGAAAGTATTAAGAAAATTGTGCAGACTAGATGGGCCGAATGGTTCTTATCTGCCGTCACAGTCTATGTTTCTATGCTATGTTTCCATGTCAGCAGAGCAAATGCAGAAGCCCCACAAGTAACAGGTATGTTTTTAGCAGCACACACAAAGACTAACAAACTAATGCAAACTAGTATACATATTCACTAATGACAAAAATTTATGACAAAAGCTAAAAATCTGAATCAAGCTAAGCACTATAATAATTGCAGAAGAATAAAAAATATTTAAATCAATTTGGTTAAGACTATTAGATAATACAATTAATGAAAACCAGATTTGTGCTTCGCCAGAATTTTTTTTTGGGTGGATGAGAGAATTTAGTTAATTTCTTTGTTTGGCTCGCCTGAATTTTGGTACAGGAAAAAATTCAGTAAGGCAACTCAGCCAGTCAAAGAAAGCAGGAAAAATGGTGCCTATGACTGTGCTTACACTCAAAAAAGACTAATGTATTGTCTGGCCTTATGGTTATGCAATAGCAGGCAGTTTTACAATACCAGTTGTGAGTTACCAAAAATAGCTTATTGCATATCTGGATTAAAAAAAATATGAAGTGAGGGCACTTTAATGATTGATTGTAATCCTTTTTTCTTTTTCTATCTTGTATTAATGAACACAATGGAAGCAAGTAATTTCATATTCAAAATAGGGGATTAACTTAGAACTGAACAAACCAGTGGGCAAATGGCCACCACTTACCCCTTCCAACCTAGAAAGAACAAAGCTTTCTCATCTTTAAAAGGACACTATAGTCACCCAGACCACTTTAGCTCAATGAAGTGGTCTGGGTGTCAGGTCCCATAAGTTTTAACCCTTCACATGTAAACATAACAGTTTCAGAGAAACTGCTATGTTTACATTTGGGGTTTATCCAGCCTCTAGTGGCTGTCTTCTGGACAGCCACAAGAGGCGCATCAGCAAAGCTGGAGGTGAATTTTGCCTCCATCGCGCAGAGCGTCCATAGGAAAGCATTGAGAAATGCTTTCCTATGGACACGTTGAATGCGCACGCAGGAACTTGCCGCGCATGTGCATTCGGCTCCAGTGACGTCGGACAGGGGAACTGACGTCGGACGGGGAGGAGAGGTCAGCAGCGCGAAGGGAGCCTGTCGCTGGATTAAGGGGGAGGGGGACCCTGAGGGTAGGGGCACCATCAGGGCACTATAGTATCAGGAAAACTGCTTTGTTTTCCTGACACTATAGTGACCCTTTAACATCTCATCTTTATAATCAGTGACTGTCCAACAGTGTGGAAAAAAAACTGTGCAATGTTATCTTCTTCCAACTTCATTTCCAGAGGTAGCAGGCATTGCAAGACTCAACCAGCAGGATCAATTTAATTTTTATTTAAGTTTTTTTTCTTTTGTTTTTTTATGAGATGGGTGAATAAGGCAATTAACATGTACCAAACTGGCATTACTGTTGCTCAAATGTTCTATCATTTCCCTAAATGGAGTGGTGAGTTAACAACTATGAAGTGTGGAAAGATAGACTATGAATTGCTCTCTACTGTTACAAAATGCTTTCAACCAGTATTTTTCAATGTGTACTGATAACCTGTCATAGATGGCATGTGGGAAGCTCACTTTTCTCCTGTGCCTGCAAGTTGACAAGCCCCTTTACATTACACCGGAAATGAAAAGCATTCCTCTTGCAACAATCACAGACTTCCTTCACATCCACGCTCACACCCAGGCACCGCAGGTTGCCATTAGTGTGCCTTTGAGAAAATAAGGAATGATTGTCCATAGTATTACTCCATACATTTGGTCAATCAGGAGGGTGATTTTGTTAGGCTTTAGTTTTGACATGGCCCTGGACTGAAATCCAACAAAATTTTAAGAGTGGCTAGTGGACACCCTGGGATGATGAAGAGTCCAACTGTCCAAGACCAACCTGTATTTGACCATGACTGGCATTATCCTCAACAATTCCACTGCTCAGCCTAAGGTTGATAGCACTTGAGGAGGTACTACTGCTGCTACTGTAGCTCCCCCCTTTTTTTAACCCCTTCAGGACGGGTGACGGACGAGGTCCGTCACAGAGGGGAGACCCTTAATGACGGGTGACGGACCTCGTCCGTCACGCGGTAAAATTAACCCCGGATCGCCGCTATCGCGGCGATCGCGGGGTTAATGGTGCTCCCGGTATGCCTCTGCATTGGAGGCATACCGGGAGCACCCGGTCAGTCTGCCCAGCACATGTGCTCGCTCTGACCACAAGTCTGAGCGAGCACATGTGCTCTCTATACTCACCTACCGGCTCCCTGCACTTCCGGGTTCTGTGTGAAGTGCAGGGAGCCGGATCAGTGATGATCCTGCCCCCTGCTGTAAAAAAAAATAAAGTTTATTTAAAGTCCCCCCTTACCCATTTTAATAAAAAATTAACCCCTTCCCTGCCAATTGATCACTGACTACAGTGATCAATTGGCAGGGATTACATTTTACTATGATCTGATTTTTTTTTTAACCCCTGAGGGTTAATTTTTTTTTTTTTAACCCTCAGGGGTTAAATTAATTAAATTAATTAATTAAATTATTTTTTAATTATATATTTAGCTAGCTGGGGTAGGTGGAAGTTAGTGGGGAATTGGGGGATTTGGCGTTAGGCTAACTAGGGGTTAACGTTAAAAAAAGTTTTAAAAGAAACTTAAAAAAGTTAAAAATTAAGCTTAAAAAAATGTTTTAATAACATTTAAGTAAAAAAAAAAAAAAAAAACACACTTTACCTAGTCCAAATAAAAATTAACCCCTTCCCTGCCAGTCGATCACTGCCTACAGCGATTAAATAGAGATCACAGTATTATACTGTGATCTAATTTTTTTTAACCCCTGAGGATTAACTTTTATTTATTTTTTTTAACCCTCAGGGGTTCAATTTATTTAATTAATTAATTTAAATATTTTATAACTATATATTTTGCTAGCTGGGGAGGGTGGGAGTTAAGGGAAAATGGGGAATTTACTGTTAGTGCTGCGTACTGCTAGTTAGGGGTTAACAGTAAAAAAAATAGCTTAGAAAAATGTTAAATCTGTATAAAAAGTTTTAAGAAAGTTTAGGAAAGTTTTAAAAAAATTTATAAGCAAAACAAAAGTTTAAAAACTAGTTTTTAAAAGTAAAAAAGTTATAAAAAGTAAAAAAAATACATTTTAAAAACGCTTGCCACCACTACACCTGGAGCAAACTAGAGAAAAAATTATCCCACGCCAAGGTTCAAAATATGCCTTTGAATTACCCCAGGGTGTATTCTTTAATAAATAGTATGTGTTTGTGGGGAAGTTTCAATAACCAACTGTCTAAACTACTCCAAATTGGAACATGGACACAGCGTAAAACTTCAAAGTTAGAAAAAAACTGAATGGCTGCGTCTCAAATGCGCCCCTTCAACATCCACACATACCTGGCAAAGGTACATACAGGGGTATTGCTGTACTCAGCTGATATAGCTGAGCAACATATGAAGTATTATACAGT
>OW240912.1:88353393-88385342 GCA_933207985.1 Pelobates cultripes | reverse complement strand
GGAAAATGATCCCACGCTAAGGTTCAAACTATACCTTTTGAAACACCCTGGGGTGTCTACTTTAAGAAATGGTAGGCCTTTGTGGGGTAGTTTGAATTTAAAACCTGCGAAGATGCTTGGAAATTGCACATAGGCCCAGCGTCAAAATTCAAAGTTTGGTAAAAACGGATATGGCTGAGCATAATTTGGGAGGTTTGAACTTAGTGGCACATATGAAATATACAAAACGCCCAGCAAAAATGCAATCCGTATGTAAAAAATGCACAAAATAATTTTTTTACCACATACTTTGGCATATATTGGTGAAAAAATCGGGGTATGTTAAGGCACAATATGCACCTTATGAGATACCCTGGAGTGTCTACTTTTACAAATGGTAGGCCTTTGTGGGGGTTTTTTTAACAGTCAAACTGTTATAATACCCCAAATGGAAGCTAAGGCTCATTAAATCCATCTCTCAAAATTCTACTGTGAATACTGTAAAGGACAGGTCTCCTATATGGCACTGTAGCTTCACGAAATAGTGCCAAAGACATTCATATGGGGTGTCATTTTACTCAGAAGACTTAGCTGAGCATAATTTGGGGTTTTGAACTTAGTGGCAAATATGAAATATACAAAACGCCCAGCAAAAATGCAATCCGTATGTAAAAAATGCACAAAATTATTTTTTACCACATACTTTGGCATATATTGGTGAAAAAATGGGGGCATGTTAAGGCACAATATGCACCTTTATAAGATACCCTGGAGTGTCTACTTTTACAAATGGTAGGCCTTTGTGGGGGTTTTTTGAACAGTCAAACTGTTATAATACCCCAAATGGAAGCTAAGGCTCATTAAATTCATCTCTCAACATTCTACTGTGAATACTGAAAAAGACAGGTATCCTGTATGGCACTGTAACTTCACGAAATAGTGCAAAAGACATACAATGGGGTGTCATTTTACTCAGCAGATGTAACTGAACACAAAATAAAACTTTGTACAGGAATAGCACACACCAACTTTACAAAATATACACGAGAATTTCTCTGTTATAAGTTTGTGTGCCAAAAACCAAAAAGAACACAATTTTACTCCAATATTTAGCAGAGGTTGGCGGTGAAATGGCTACGTAGAAAGTGTCAAAACAACCTTAGGTAAATAGCCCGTGATGTCTACTTTATATAAATATATACTTTTGTGTGGCAATTTTGTTTTCTTTTATGGCTATTAAGCTTACAAGACAAACATACCAAATTCTAAAATCGCTCCACATTAAAAGTTTATTTTACTCCTTGTGCTTTGTGACCTGTAACTACCAAAAAAAACTTAAAATCCCAGACACATTATATATTCTGTAAATCAGAACAAATAAATAAATTTATTTTTAATTACTTTCCTTAACCTGCACTAATTATGCACACATTATTATTGCAAAAACTGTAAAAAAAACCCAATATTTTTCATTTTTTTTGCATTTTTCTGTATTTTTTTTATAATAAGTAAGCATTTATATATATATATATATGTTATATCAAATTAAAGCCCTTTCTGTCCTTTAAAAAACAGTATATAATATGTGTCGGTGCAATAAATGAGAGAGATGCAAATTGCAGTTGAACGCAAACAGCAAGAAAATGCAAAAATTGCTTGTGTCATTAAGCGTAAGTCAAGCTTCTGAAGCTGTGTCCTTAAGGGGTTAAATAGGCCAATCACTGTTGTGGTTTCACCATGCCTTATGTTTATGTTGAAAAATGGGTTGCTGCTTCATGGTTTACTACTACTGTAACATCAATGTGTTTGACTACACTGCATACAGCCCTGAATACCCTGCAGTGATTCAACACTTGTACAGTACACAGTTACAGAAAAAAATAGGTTCTGCAAACTGATTCATCATCTTAAATGATGCTGCACCTTGCCTGCAACACTATTACTGCAACACTCACTGTAGTAAGGGTTCACTAATGCAGTAAATTGCAGCTACACACTGTGTAAATTACTTAGAGATAGAGCTTTTAATTTCCAAAGCACAAGCAGTGGCACAGAAGCACACTTCAAATTAAATAATATGTATCTTATTTGAAATAACATAAAAATAAATTACAAATCGGTAAAACTATTTTAAATCAGGCAATCAAAGTTGGTGTGGTACTGGTAGTAGCAGCTAGGCAAGATAACTGTTGTCCATATTTTCTTTTTTAATTTACCAGATGGTAATGTGTTGCGACTCTTCCTGTCCAACCTGACTACTGGCACTATTCTCATTACTCGCCCTGCTCTGACTGGGGTGGTGATAGTAGTAATGAGGGAGGTAGCACTGGCATTGTGACATGTCAGACAGAGTCAAATAAAGCACCAGTGGTCCTGCAGTCTGCCCTAGTACATTTTTGTTCTGCTTCTTCCCTCAGTAATACATACTTGTGGTATTATTGAAGATGTTACTTTATACCGACACTAGTGTGATGACTGTTCACTTGCCACCTACTTACTTCCTTGTTGCAAAATTTGCACTTTGCAAGTCAGTCTTTTGGGAGACACTCAAAATAAAATGATATCTTTGTGAGTGCATTTCAGTAATTCTAAGCATTTATATGCACAGGCAATACTGCCATGTATATTCATTTTATCTCTATAGATATTGATTTTTATATATTTTATCTATGCCTCCTGCTATGAATAACTAATCAACACTAATCTACCTTTTTCTTTTTTATATAGTTAATGGGAACTTTATGATTGACTGTGAATAAACATGTCACTAATTTGTTCTGAAAACACAAATTATTTATATATACTGTGTACAACAGGTGCATCAAATGAAAACAAGAACAATTATCACTGAAGAAAGGCATATTTCATGATACAATATGAAGGTTTGACATCATTAATATTTGCTCAGTTTATCAGAATTCCACTAAGTATTTTTTTGTTGTGTGTTTCTCTGCCTCAAATAGCTGTGACTATGGTGGAGATGGAGGATATTTTCAAATTTGATATATATCAATATATTTTTTGAAGAATATTAAAAATATGTTATAGATGTTGGAGAAAGTGTTTTTTATAGAAACATATGCATAATATGTAACCGTGTACCTTCCTAGTTTTTTGTTTTAATATTGTCTATTAAGCATGCTTAATGATTTATTTATTTTTACATAATCAATCAGTATTGACTTTAATACCTCACTAATATGCATTTTATTCTAAATCCATCTGGATTTCAAAATCTCAGAGATGCCCAAATGTACAATGACTACAGTCTAACACCCCATCTTGGTTTTATAAAGTGATAGTGGTGAAAATAGGACTTATTTCAATACTTGTGCTATGGGGTATGAGACTGGAGAAACAATACATTTATGATAATTTCCAAATGCAAGTTTTAGGAAATAGTTTGAATTTATGATATAATCACACTTGAGATGTTTAAGTTGGAACAGATGTCTTTCCCATTTTGAACAGATGCTGATATATAATACTATAGGGCTTCCACGGCTTAGCAACATTTACTAAAGGTTTATATGATACTATGTGGTAGTGGAAGCACCCTGTGAACTGGCCTCAGGGGACGTTTAACAATTCTTAGTATGACATTTTTGTATGACAAGTTTATTAAAGAGAGTTTCATATGCTATAGTATTTCTAAGCAGACATAATATTTCATTGACAACACTTTTGAAAATCAACTTAAAAAGCATTATGAGCACTAAACAAAGACATAAACATAGCATGGGTGGTTTATATGTTAACAGACTATGAAAATAAATTAATTCTTTTTTCATTTGGCTGTCAAAAACAACATTCCCAACCCATGTGTACTTTTCAGAACAGGATGTATTATTTCAAACTACTTTACAAGCAGTATGCAATGGGTGATATTAACTAAATTGAATAAACATGGGGCTAATGGCAGCTCCCAACCCATGCTTTTGGAAAGGCCAAATGATCCGGGATAAAAGAGCTAGGTAGACAGACAAACAGAAATAGATCAATTGATACATCGATAGATAGATAGATAGATAGATAGAGAGATAGATAGATAGTGTATTCTTTACATACAATATAGGGTGGAGTATCTTCTTGTTTAAAGCAAATGTTGGTATTACCTAGAGGTAGAACAAATAAGAACACATGATAGTGCAATATTGTCTGAATCACAAATGGAATGAAAAGGAATTACGTGAAAATACACTCACAAAACAAGAGCCTATATACTAAGGCTCAATCTTCCAGCGCTGTGGGATTAAGGATCCCACTACCTTCTTTATACTGCCAGGGGGTGGTAAATAATCCAATGTCCTCTCGCAGATAGATATAAGTAGTTAAAGTGCTTTAATAATAAAGTGCACAAATAAAGTAAAAAAACAAGACCTTACAATTGAAGGTAACCTTGTTGAGATAGTCTCTGGTTGCAAAACGCGTTTCGCCTCATGTAGAGGCTTCCTCAGTTGCTCTAGTTGCTTGTTGTCAATGTTCTATATTTATATTGTGTATTTTGCACCCTTTTTTTCCTTAAAGGACCACTCTAGGCACCCAGACCACTTCAGCTTAATGAAGTGGTCTGGGTGCCAGGTCCTTCTAGGGTTAACCCATTTTTTCATAAACATAGCAGTTTCAGAGAAACTGCTATGTTTATGAATGGGTTAAGCCTTCCCCTATTTCCTCTAGTGGCTGTCTCATTGACAGCCACTAGAGGCGCTTGCGTGCTTCTCACTGTGATTTTCACAGAGAGAGGACGCCAGCGTCCATAGGAAAGCATTATGAATGCTTTCCTATGTGACCGGCTGAATGCGCGCGCAGCTCTTGCCGCACGTGCGCATTCAGCCAACGGGGAGGAGAGGAGGAGGATCGGAGGAGGAGAGCTCTCCGCCCAGCGCTGGAAAAAGGTACGTTTTTACCCCTTTCCCCATTACAGAGCCGGGCGGGAGGGGGACCCTGAGGGTGGGGGCACCCTCAGGGCACTATAGTGCCAGGAAAACGAGCATGTTTTCCTGGCACTATAATGGTCCTTTAATCGCGGCACTTCCGCTTCCGCGTTCCATCAGTGGAACGCATTAATTCAATCACTTCCGGTTTCGGCATTTGCGTTCCATCGGTGGAACGCATGCGTCCTTGTTCCGGTTTTTATACATTGGGACGTATCTATGCGTTCCACTTTGCTTCATTAGTTAGAGGGAGTCCATTAATACATAAGATCATTGGCATTTTGTAAAGAGAATACAAATAAAAAGCAAGGAAAATATATAAAAAACATGCAAATGACTCTACTTAATAAAGGAGACCTCTAACATTATAAGTATATTGCATAAATTCTATTCTCACATGGAGCAAGAAAAAAAGGCAAATAAATATGAAATGATGGTGTATAAAACACAAAATGCAGAAAAGCAAGACAACCCCTGAATAGGATCTGGTAATAAAATATATTTCTTTATATATTATAAAAATATAGGTACATTAAAAGTATACTTTAAAAACCTATTATTGTATAATTGTTTGATTTATAATTGTAAAAATATAGGTACATTAAAAATGGCAAACTTCAAGGCTAAAATAATAAAAATCTAAGTACTTTAAAAATGGCAGACCTCAAAATCTAAATTTAGGCCATAAGGAATAAGGGTTTTAAAGGTGTATATAAATTTCATTTCCTCTTTTCCTAATAATTTAATGTAATTTCCCCCTCTCCAATCTCGTTTCACTTCTTTGATTGCACAAAAAAATAGATTCTCTGGATTTTGATTGTGGACATCTTTGAAATGTTGGGATACGCTGTGAGTTTCCAAACCATTCCTGATGTTGCGAATATGTTCAGCGATCCTGACTTTTAGGAGTCTGATAGTTCTCCCTACATAAAGTAAATTGCAAGGGCATTTTAAAATATATATAATACCCTTAGAATGGCACGTGAGGTGATCTTTAATAGTATATGGTTTCTGAATAATACTTTCTAGGTTTTCAAGATGTCTTTTTGTTTTTTTAGTAGTTCTGCATGGAAGACATGTGCCACAACCGTAAAATCCTTTGAGATCCTGAATAAAGTGCTTAGGTTTTGTGGGGTTTAAATGACTTTTAACTAAAATATTCTTAAAATTCTTGGCTTCTCTATATGTGATTCTAGGTTTTGTTGGTAAAATTTTAAATAAAATTGGGTCATCCTTTAATAGGTGCCAATGTTTGTTTATAGTTTTATATATACGTTTGTTGTGCCCGTTAAAATCACAAATAAAAGGAATTTCATTAGTTTAAATTTGTGTTTTCTTTGGTTTGTATTGGATAAGTTGATTTCTTTTTAATTTTCCAACTTCTTCTAAATCTTGATTTAAAGATGTTTCATTATACCCCTTTTCCATAAACTGCTGTTTAATATAAGTAGCCTGTTCTAAGTAATCGCTATCTAATTTACAATTTCGGCGGATCCTTAAAAATTGGCTCTTTGGAGCATTATGTAGCCAAGGTTTATGGTGTAGTTTCAGGTACTTTAGCAAGTAGGGGTTGGCCAATAAAATGTAGCACCAGCCCTACACCTGCCTTAGATAGGCAAAGGATTTTTTTGTGTAAATGCATCAAATTTTCGAGGGTTTTATTTTGCGTAATCTATATGGTATCTAATAAATATAATTATCTGCTGCTGTTTCTTTGTTCCTTGTTCCTAGTTTTCTATGGCAGTGTACCTGATTAGATATGAACTCTAGTAAATACCGTCTGGCACTAAAAATGTTTAATGCCAGTCTCTAGAAAACTCAGAGGTTAATGTCATGCAACTGTTAAGAAATAGTTGCCATTGTTGTTTTACGTCATAAGTGTTAAAGGCCAATTGAATCCTATTGGGAAGTGAACCCCAATTTTGAACAGTTATTTTAGATTTTGCAGCTGGAACCACTGTGCTATCTCACTGACCATGAGCTGCTATTTGTAATTGGAAAGACATAATACTATTTTTCACCAGACTGCCACAAAATGCATTCTTCTTATATGGAATAATTAATCATGGCAAATAATATTATAAGCCAAAATGCAAAGTTAAAAAATCTATAGAGCATTCAGTACAACAATAAATAGTGAATGCAAAAAAATGTGTTTTTCTTTATAAATCTCAAGTATAATGATTCATATGTTGTAACAAACGGTGTAATTTATTTTGTACATGTTGGAAAATATATGGAATAAATCAAATGCTGTTTTTGGCTAATTAAGATTTAATGTAGAGGGTACTGTTGTAATTGCGATTTTTTAAAATAACAATTTAAGAAAACTATTTAATAAAGGGCACTTTATTTTTTTACTTTATACACAATAGCTTTTTTTTGTATTAAACTTCTTTCATGGCCCTACAGAATTATAAGCTAAAATTATACATATGTACAGATGTCATAATATTTAATTGTTAACTGAACATTTCATTGAGACATATAAATAGAATAATAACATATTCATTTCAAATTCATGTATATTCAACAAGGCATTTGACTTGGCATTACTTTTGGTGCTTTGCTGCCAAAAATTGAGCCAGTAAAAAGTATTATAGCAAAATATATTCCTATGAGGATTAATTTGTATTTATGTATTATTTCAATATTGGTAGTTGAAGAAAGAAATGTTTGAATGTGTTTTATCCTATGCCACCAAAGATGTTTGGTTACCTACTTTATGTTGAAATCAAATGCCTTCCATACTTCACAGTGCTAAATAATTGCTGATCATAAATTCACTTTTGCATTCATGGGAGGCCAAAAGCAAATCTCGGCAAGAATATATACAATGTAGCTTAAAAAATTAAAGTTCTCTTTTTTATTTCATAATATGTATAAGAAACATATTGCAATAGAATTTGTTTAAGGCTTGTAAAAAATGCTCAATGTGCTATTTGTAATGGATATACTAGGGAAGAGTTTTTCTCTTACACCGGATAACTGATTGTTCTCAGGGATGTATTTACCACAAGGCAAACAAGGCATTTGCCTAGGGCGGCATTTTCAGGGGGGGCGCCACCCCAAGCTCCCAGACAAATGCCTTGTTTGCCTCATGTTCTGGGGTTGTCCACCATACCGTGAGCGAGTGAGTGAGTGAGTGAGTGTAGCTGTCAGTGTGTGTCTGTGAGTGAGAATGGGTGTGTCTGTGAGTGTATGTCATTTTATGTGTATCTGAGAGTGTGTGTCTGTCAGTGAAAGTGTGTGTTGGTTAAACAGTGTGTGCCAATGACTGTATGTGTGTGCCAATGACTGTGTGTCTGTCAGTGAGTGTATATCAGGGCATGTATCAATGAGGACATGTGTCTGACAGTCAAAAAAGTAGCCTTGACACAAATTGGGAAGGCAAATTTAGATTTTGGGGGTGCCCAAATTTAGTCGTGCCTTGGGCAGCACAAATCCAAAATACACCACTGATTGTTCTATGAACTCCTGTTCCACCTTTAGTATGCTGTCCAGTTTTGAATAGTAGTCTACAGGAATTAACAGTGAAATTAATTAATTGTATTAAAGATTTGAATTATAAAAAAAGCCTAGAAACAGTGCATTCAGCTACACAAAATGCATCAGAGGATAATATACAGTGTCTCCCACTCCCTTGGTAAATATGAGCAAAGAAGGCTGTTAAAAATTGTCTTTATTGTTGAACCTTTTGATCTTTTCATACAAAAATATGCTAAAATTCTCTGCTCTTGTCGATATCAAACATGGCAACACAGGTTTATAAAAAAAATGGGAAAAAATAATCTCTTTTAAATATATTTGTTTCACTCATATTTACCAAGGGTGTCAATATTAGCGGAGGTCACTGTATAGTATTTAATGGTCTTTATCCCACATTGTAACTTTTTGTTATCTTATTGTTCATTGTGAAAAAATTCTAAATAAAGAAACTTGAAAAAAATTAAATATATGTTGACATCCTTCACTTTTAATAAGCAATACAGATCAATAATACTTGTTTGCAAAGGTATTAATATAAAAAAAGCTATAGATGAAACGGTATGGTTACCTTGCATATCTTCCTGGACAGAGCTGTGGGCTATTTGTGATTCTGTACACAGTCATCATCTCTAGCATTAAATCACAATCTGATTAATGAGGAGATATACATATTCCCCTCAGGCATCAAAATTTCCATTTGAACACTTGCCTTAGTAAGTGAAAATTTAGCTCTGTTGAGTAGAAATACATCTCTGGTGAGCATGACATGGATCCTCTAGGTTTGCAATGTTAAGTACTTAAATGCACAAGTGCACTGCAATATAACAGGGTAGTCATTGACGTGGTCACTAATATATATTGAGTAACAACATAATGCATAGGTAATCTTTTTATAGTGCAAGTGTGTCTTTTTTTTTCATGCCAGGTGCATTGCTGAAGTTTTTAGATGTTCATTACTTCCCTTTATCACTCAACAACAATCATCTGAAACTGTGAAGAAGACAAATTTTGATATGTAGTGGAATTTTTAATCACATTTGTTTTTGACATACAATATCTTATTGTGTATCTGTTTTGTGCACTCATTCATTCTTATAGTACTCACAGTACTGAGGAGATAATGCATATTCAATTTAGTTTTTTTGTGAGTTCAAGTGTACTTTAAACTGGGCTTTTCTCCAACAGTTGTGTTAAAGGACCACTATAGGCACCCAGACCACTTCAGCTCAATGAAGTGGTCTGGGTGCCAGGTCCATCTAGGATTAACCTTGCCTGCTGTAAACATAGCAGTTTTAGAGAAACTGCTATGTTTACAAATTGGTTAATCCAGCCTTGAGTGGCTGTCTCATTGACAGCCGCTAGAGGCACTTCCATGCTTCTCACTGTGATTTTCACAGTGAGAAGATGCTTGCATCCATTAAGAATGCTTTCCTATGGACTGGCTGAATGTGCGCGCGGCTCTTGCCACGCATGCGCATTCAGCTGATGACGGCCAAAGGAGGAGGAGAGTCCCCAGCGCCGAGGGAGCCCGGGGCTGGAGAAAGGTAAGTGATTAACCTCCTTCCTCTCCATTGAGCACGGCGGGAGTGGGACCTCAGGGCACTATAGTGCCAGGAAAACGAGTTTGTTTTCCTGGCACTACAGTGGTCCTTTCAAACAGCATATATATATATATAGTCAACAAATATTTGCTTGTTGGTTACATGCCAAATATATTGTCTTATCTTCATGCTTCTAAATATAAGGTCTTGATGCTTGTTTGTGTTTTTGTTTTTGTGTAGTGGGAGATACATAAACTATTCTTGTTGCAAAATACGCTATAAACATTTTTATATCTAATTTGGCTACATAAATATAAAATATGCCAGTGTATATTGCTTAAATATTTCTGATCTTTCTTTATATTTGTGCTATCTTTATTATTTATTTATTTATTTTCTATTTGTGTTATCTTTTTTTAAATGTTTGCCTTTCCTGTGCATTTTGTGGGATTTTCTGCATTCCAATCTAGCATAGTTATTTATGACATTAGTTTTGTATTGAATTTTTTATTTGTGTGACCATGATTTGTGTTGGATTTACGGCTCAGTTAGTGTTTTGGAGAACATTTCAAATCATCATTTTTGCAATGTCATTGCTACTTGGCTAGTATGGCTACAATTCAATCTTTTAAGAAAATATGCATGACATATGGTGCATTGGTTCTCAAATTGTTATCATCCTGAATTGCAGAATTATATCTTAGTATAATGAAATGGATGGTACAAACATTGTGGCAGAACATTTCATAGATAGTGACATTTGTAAATGCCTTCAAGATTATCATACAATCTACTGAGGATTCATGGAGAAAAATAGACATCATTATCCATCAAACTGTGGTTATTTTGTTGAAAAATTAGAGTTAGAATCACTATAACAGAGTTCAAGCATGCAGTACTTTCAAACATGAAGACATTCTGTAGGTGGTAAGTGACCAGCAGACCTATCTGATCAGTTGAATGATGGCTTTTTTTTAATAGTTGTCCTCTTTGTATCATCTTTTTATGTGAACTCTATAACATGGTTTAGAACTATAAAAATATGAAATATATAAATATAAATCACCATTAACCCCTTAAGGACACATGACACGTGTGACATGTCATGATTCGCTTTTATTCCAGAAGTTTGGTCCTTAAGGGGTTAAACCACTTTCCAAGTCAAACAGCAATATTTAAGGCCCACTATTAATATTTAAAGATAAAATAACTAAATTTTACAGATCCTTGCTTTAGCAACAAACTAATATATATAGTTACATAGTTACATAGCTGAAAAGAACTTGCGTCCATCAAGTTCAGCCTTCCTCACATTTGTTTTTGCTGTTGATCCAAAAGAAGGCAAAAAACCTAGTTTGAAGCGCTTTCAATTTTGCAACAAACTAGGGAAAAATTCCTTCTTGATTCCAAAATAGCAGTCAGATGTCTCCTTGGATCAAGCAGCTATTACCCCACTAATTAGAAATTATGTCCCTGTATGTTATGTTTATGCAAGTGTTTATCAATTTGCTGTTTAAACATCATTATGGACTCTGATAAAACTACCTCTTCAGGCACAGAATTCCTTATCCTTGTTGCTCTTACTGTAAAAAAAACTTTTCTTTGCCTTAGATTAAATCTCCTTTCTTCCAGCCTAAATGCGTGACCTCGTGTCCTATGTATAGCCCTGTCTATGAATAGATTTCCAGATAATTGAAATATATTTGTATAATGTTATCATACCCCCTCTGCGGCTCTGTTTTTACAAACTAAAGAGATCTACATTTTTTTTAACCTTTCTTCATAACTAAAATGCACTTCCTTTTATCAATTTTGTAGCTCGTCTCTGCACCTTTTCTTGTGCCACGATATCCTTCTTTAGAACAGGTGGCCAAAATCACACAGCATATTCAAGGTGTGGTCTTACCAGTGATTTATAAAGAGGCAAAATTATATTTTCATCCTGAGAATTTATGCCCCTATTTATACATGACAAAACCTTACTTACTGGCCTTAGCAACTGCAGATTGACATTGCATATTTCTGCCTAATTATATGTATATTAAGTAGAGTAGGGGTTAGATGTAGCACCTTAAATGTCCTTAATTGTATATGGAATAAAAAATACAGAATACATGAACTAATAGTGTAGTATTATTATTATTATGATATTTATAGAGCGCCGTCAAATTCCGCAGCTCTTTACAATGGGTGGACGAGCAGACATGTAGTTGTAACCAGACAAGTTGGACACACAGGAACAGAGGGGTTGAGGGCCCTGCTCAATGAGCTTACATGCTAGAGGGAGTTGGGTAAAATGACACAAAAAGGTAAGGATAGTATTAGACTAGTGACAGTTGCAGAAGAGGAATCAGTCAGGAGCTATTAACAGTTTAATTGATATGCTTTTATGAAGAAGTGGGTTTTTAACGCTTTTTTGAAGGAGTGGAGTATGTCTTTGTATGTTTAGTTCTACACTATTAGTTCCTGTATTCTCTATTTTTTTTTATTCCATATATCACTATCTATGGATATCTACTATATTTCTATCTCCGGAAAAGAAAAACAGAGGACATAAACTGTACCAGTACTATCCAAATGCTGAATTTACTTTGGTTTTCCCTGATATATATATATATATATATATATATATATATATATATATATATATATATAATGTTTATTAAAGAGTCACACATACATCATAAATTAATTACAACCAGTAACTAATTAATTAGATTTGCTGATTGCAATTTACAGCCACAGAAGCATATTTTGCAAATGAGCAGATTGTAACAAATTCTTGTTTAACGCTCAATGCCTAAATTGTGCACCCAGTCACTAAAATGAGCTGATCTTAGTTTGTTCCATGCAATAGCTAAGTCTGGATAAATCCTTTAATTTTGAGACACAATTAGATCATGATGTTTGCAAAACTGTAGTACACAATGACCAACTTTGGTTCGCCTTTGGTAAGGTCTAAGTTTCAACAAGTTCTACATGTAGTCATTTGTGAAGATGTCAAAATGATTGACACCAAATCATTGATCAGTCTTAATTAGTGGAAAAAAAGTAAGTACACAAACACACCTGCAACGTACCAAACACCTTCCAATTACTCCTATTAGTATTGCTCATTATGCAGTTAGAACAGGAATGAAAGTAAATACATATCACATATATTTAGGAATGTACTTGCATACTGGGAGAGATACATTTAAGAATGCAATTCTTTAATATTCTTTAGAGACACAAATATAAGATATACTATAAGTAATATTTATTTCTATAAGTGTACATCCTATTACTAAATAATAGGCTGATTAAAAAATTATATATATATATATACATATACATATATATATGTATATATATATATATATATATATATTCCTCCTTTAAGTAAATTTAAAATGGAATAAGCCTTTTTAGAAGAATTAAATAACATTTTACATTTTTTAATGTCCAGATTTTACAATTCATGCCAAACAGGCCTGAATTTCAGCCACATTTGCGGCTGATATCTTCTTCTTTGAATGGTTAAAATCTGTGCCCAGATATTTCAAATCCATGACAAAGTTTAAAACTAATCCCAACTATTTGCCTGGTGGCAGCACTAGCAGTTAAAAACCTTCAGCAGCACATGCATTAATTATTAATTATGTGGAGCTACCTAGCACCTTAAAAAGGTTAAATAAATATAAATTTGCTAGGGGCGGAGTTAGCGGTTGAACCGACAAATCGTATGGCACCCAAGCCCCAAACTCACCCAACAAGCCTCCACAAGCTGGGGAAACACCTATGGAGGACCCAGTAAACAATGGGGAAACACTCTCGAAAACCCAGAGGGCCACCTGGGGGACATACCAACGACATCGGGCAGCTCCTGTCCCAGGCATGCAGGCCCAAAATGGCGGATGCCTTCCAAGACATGAGGATGGAGTCACTCTCAGCCTCAGAAGACGAATACCTAAGTGACATGCCGACCCAGATACCCCAACGGAGGCAACAGACTGCACCATTGAGGCAACCGGAACAACAATTAGCCACTAAGGTCGACCTGTCAGGCATGGTGAGAGACCTCAAGGCCTTTTTCACGACGGAACTAGCAGGCCTCAAATCGGAGCTGAGCATGCTTATGGGCCACATACGAGCCATGGAAGAAGGGGTACAAGACCTGAAGGTCCAGCAAGATGCTACGGCTACTCAAACGCTGGAGCTAGCAGCCACGTGCACACAGCTGAATGCTCGAAATGGTCAACTGGAAGACGCAGCAAGGCAGAGAAACCTCAAGGTGAGGGGGATCCCAGACACTGTAACAGCGGAGGAACTGCCACATCTCTTTAAGAGACTGCTCCAGGCCACCCTACCACCCAAACAGACCAAAAGCATGACCCTAGACGGCCTATTTCACATACCGGGACGCCCACGCAACACTCCTGAATCTGCAAGATATGTCATACTAAACTTTAAATCCTGTTTAGATAAAGATGGCTTTTTCAGAGCCGTCAGGGGCCAGACCCCGTTTGCATTTGAAGACCTTACCTTGAACTTTTATCAAGATCTCAGCCGCCAGATGCTACAATGGCGTGCATCCCTGAAAGAAACTACGGCACAACTAAGAGCAGCGTACATACAATATAAATGAGGCTACCCATGACTGCTCATTGCCACACGAGACGGGCACAACCATTGACTTACATCGCCGGAGGAAGACCCACAATTTCTGCAGGCGCTGGGCATCCGACAGAAGGCAGGAGCCAAAACAAGACCCCCACACAAGTGGGATGTTGCTAACGTAGCAACTTTTACCCCTGCGGGACAGGCAATCCCAGAAGGAAGAGGCACTGCGCAGCCCCTGGAAGCTTGATTTGACAGAGATGCTGTCGGATACAGGGACTTCGAACTAACCAGCTAATGTTTGTTACTCGGAGATAGGAATAGCTCTCCCATCTACGTATTATTTTTCTGTTTTACTAATTATTTTCCTGTTTTATCTCTATGCCAGTTATACATCATGTAAGCCACTCTGTTGATGTTGCTAAGCCATATGATAGGTGATGAAGTTTAACCACTTAGCCTGCTACCCACGGCAACTTATACATGCCCAGCACTTGACTCACAGACCGAGTAGCAGGCGGACTCTATAGTCCCCTCAACCTGGCGCAACTTGTAGAAAGTCTAGGCGACCTCATAGCACAGATGTTGCAAACTCCACACACCTATACTACGGAAGATAACCACCCACCCCCCCAGAATCTGGGGTTAAGGAGTCATAAAGCCAAGTCATGTACCATTGCCTTTAGCCACTATAGCACATACACGTTCCCAGAGCATGTCCCCAACCCTAGCCTCATGCCAAGGAGTACAGGAACGGTTGCTAACACAACCTTGAGAGATAATAGAGATCCTGTCATATCATTCCCCTGCCCACCACACACAGACAGTCACCATGTCACACTAACCCATCCAACACAGCCACTCCCCACACCTACCCCTTACATACAGTCACACTGCCAAAGTCACCTTATCACACTCACTCTGTCACAACCATCCTGCCACAGTCATCCTCATTAATACACAGGCACCCTAATGCACTGGCACCACACCAAAGATAGTAACCTTCATGCTCACACAATCACCCCTCACACACATAGCACAACCCTACTAGAAACAATGCACACAGTAAGACACCAAGCAGCGCCCCCATACACACAATACCCTGCAAGCAGCTCCCTCCACACACATGCTCCCAGACACAGATACACAGACACACAGAGGCACAGATAAGCATTGCAGGCATGGTTGAGGTTGCACATACACACAGATTTGCTCTCACAGATGCACAAATAAACTCATTGCCAGATGCACACTCTTAGACACATACACGCTGCACAATGCCAGACATGCACACACAGGTATTAATACACACTGCCAGATGCACACTGTGATTGTGTGATTTATATATGTCAATGTATGTGTGTGTGCCTGTGTGTCATTGTGTGTCTCTGTACATCAGTGTGTTTGTGTGTGTATCAGAATGTGTATGTGTGTATCGAGAGTATATATGTGCATGTATAAAAGTGTATATATGCATGCGTTTATCAATTTGGGTGTGTATGAATGTGTTTTTGTGTGTTTGTCCGAAGTGGTAACAAAGTGATGGTGATATGTATAGGTGAGAGTCCTATGTGAAGTAAAACTATATTTACCTAGAAACTGGGGAGTGCAGCATTTGTATAGTATACTATAGTAAAGTACAGCATGGAAAAGCTACATTTTCATGTAGAAAGCTATGGAAGAGATGCACATATCTTGCTTGAGCTATAGTGCAAGAGGTCTCTTAATTTATTGATCTGGTATCATATGAAAAAAATAGACCTTAAATATTAGAATGTAATTTTTAGAGAGTATATATAACTTTCCATTTGTTTAGCTAAATTGTCAGCAATTTCAATTGTTATTCACTAACAAATGGTCATTTACTTTAAAAGGAATTTGATGCATTTTGTTTCCTATTGGTACTTTTTTTCTGACTAATATGGGTCATTTTTAACAGGTCAGTGTGTTCATAAGGATTCAATTTAATTGCGTGTCAGCATAGAGTATCTTTGATGGGCCTTTGATCAAAGATTAATAAATTAGCTAACTCTTTTTGATCCTGACATTTTTCATCTGAGAAGACTTTGATTTTAGAAATATTTGCCTGAACTCTTCCCCACTGTAAGATATTTTTTATCCATTTATTGATGGCAAGTTTTATAAAAAATATATTTTTTTAGTGCAAGTTTTATAAAAAAAAATTGTTAAAAGGAATCAAATGTCCTTTGCCAAAATACATAGTATAAATGTTACTGATACTGAATCTTTCAACATAGTATTATATATAGTATATATTATATAGCATGTAGAGATCAAGTAACAGCTACTTTTTGTGTGATAACATTTATTAAAATTCTCCCAGAGCACCTGTTTAAAGGAAAAACACAATTTCTCAAGATATTAAATATTACATTTGCTTATTCCCTATATTTCACAAATATCTGTTTCTGGAATACTAAGAATCTAATTAAATATTGAAATCAACAATTCTGTATTTATTTCTGTCCAATCCTATTTATTATTCCACCTTGGCTCCTGGTCAGTTATTATAAGCTCTGCTTTTTGCCTCTCTCAGTGTAGTGAGAGCGTAGGGAGAGGAGGAGAAACAGAAACAATGAAACACAATCAATGCAGTGTATGTCATGGATTTGCCTTGAATGAACTAGATTGTCATGTTAAATGCTAAATCTTCAATTTACATTTAAACGAAATTGATCATCACATGATAAAAAATAAGGTTAAAGGGTTACTTAAACCACCATGACCATTTTTTTTCTGTCAGATATAATCCCACTTCTCCCACCTCTGGCAGCATTATCAGCTCGGAACAAGAGTTCAGGTACACTCAAGTCCTCCCCTCAGTCCATCCTCCCTGAAAACCTTCCAGCTGTCCCAAGGGGGAGTTATGTAATGAAGGAGGATCAGGATTTCTAGAAGATATTGGCATTGGCACTGGAACGAAGGTTGGTATAGATCAGAAGTTCTTAACCTTTTTAGTCTCACACTTCCCATGAAAGCAAACTTAAAATTCACACCTGCTCTCCTTTCCAAATGCAAATAATAATGGATAAATTACTTAATTGGCATGGAAATTGTGTTTTAACATTCTCAGATACACAGAAATAGTAAAGAAAAATTTGCTAAAGTGGTTTTGGTGACTATCGTATCCCTAGAATATGTGTTGTTGAAAAGAAAGTTTTGTTAGTTTAAAAAGCTTTTAAAACTGACTCCATTATTCCAAGCAAATGTGTCAAGCCCTCTATTAACTAAAATAGCAATAATTAAAATCAAACGGTCTTGGAAAACTCCATTGTTGCGGTCATTCAGACTGTGCATTGCAATCTAACAATAATGGTGACTGCTCTTCTACTGTTCTTTATTTTAAGCAAGTGTTCTGAGTTATTTCCAGCACGGGAGTTTAGTACAAGCTTATACTAAACAGGTAGTTAGTCTTAATTTTTCTAAACAAAACCACAAACAATGACATCAATATCCATTTTACCGAACACTTCAATTATATGATTTTTGATTATTCGGATGCCTACAACATTTTTATGAATCTAGATATTGAGACTCAACTGTAACTAAACTAAATTTAAAAAAAAGCAGTACAAGAATGTTAATGAGGAATGTCATACCTCCTCATTAACACATTTGCATCTCCCCAAGGGAGGCACATGTCACAGGTTAAAAACCATTGGCATAGATGATTTTCAAAGCTTTGTTCATGGTGTGATTTCCAGATAAGTGTCAGTTTCACTTAAGGTGCCGTAAACATGTTCGTCCTAAAGCTATGTTGAACACTGATATAACAGACATAGAAGTTAGCTGTAGAAGACAGCTCTAAAATATATCTTTCAATTTTGTTGCCGGTGTAACAAAGCATATCTGTTTTAGCATTACAATTTCTGTATCATAAAGTGTGCTGGTTTAACAGATCAAAGAGAATTTAAGAGCAGTATAATTAAAAGTCAAATACTAAAGCTGCTACTGTTTTGGCATAAGAAAGAGCAATCTGATTAGCTAGATAATTCTACTACAGGTCTATCTTATATGCACAGTTGGCATTAAAAACTCTCACTAACAATACTGCTGATGGTTATTATAAGGTATAAATACTCATCGTCAATGATATGTGCTAGTCATTGCATGCTGTAAAATGCTAGCAAATATAGAGTAATTGTTTGCCTGCATTAGGCCCATAATAACCTGGTCAATGCTTCCCAAAGTACATAAGTACAATTTAGTATGCTGAAAACTTTCTCCAAGAGTGTGAGGTATGGTGAAATTAACTTTTTCAGTGGTGCAGAGAGAGGTAAATTATTATTATTTTCCTTGAAATGGCGGTGCACTCCCACTGATCTCCCACCTTAGACTGTTGGGGGTTATCCCGGTCCACACCGGGATAACCCCAAACAAGCATATCCAGACACTCACTGCTATTTCTTGCCTAGCCGCAAACATACTGATTAAGATGGCAGATAAGATAGCACGATTCTGGGCCAAACTTACTCTGAGAGAACAGGAGAGCCTGAAGGTTCCCAGTCTGTGTTGCAACAAATTATATCCTGTTCTCGCTAACTCTCCATTAACAGTGCCAGAACAAAAAGCCAGTTCAGTCCTGTGGCTAGCCATCACTTACCTGGAGTACTGTCCAGAAGGGGACTCATCCCTAGGCAAAGCTCACACTTCTGGGAGTCTCACAGTCTACAAGGCAGGATAATTTCAGATGGACGCTCCAGAGACTTTGCTCTTGTCACACAACACGATTGACTAAGTGAGAATAGTGCATTGGATTTTATAGGAGTTTGGGGCTGGTGGGGCATACGAAACTCAAGATCCCAAAATTATTGGGGTGGTGTGCAGTGCTTAAGGGCATTGGCTGAGATTTTGTGTTGACTGTAGAGTACTAGCAATCTAACTTATCTAGGCTTATAATGAGCAGCTGTTCTAATTTTATCAAGTTGCAATGCTTTGTTTTACTTTGCCCAAGGCTAGTTGCAGGTTTTATCTCCATTAATAATTATGGTCCAATTATTGATAGCTATATTTTTTGTTTTCATTTTATTTTCTTGAAATTTTAAAATGAGGCATTTGGAATTCAAATATGCAAGTCACATATGCTTGAAAAAATTGGTGCAGCTCCATCATACATACCTGTTTTAATTATTTTGTTTTTATTGGTTTTTGTTATGCATGAATAAAGGACATACAATCTCGCAGAGCCCAACGGCGTTTGCGAGCATATTTCAATATAGAACAATACAAATTCAAATAGCCAGTTACAATGCAGAACAGTACAGACATTCAAGTAGGCATTACATTTAGGAGGCATCTGACAGCGTAAATATAGACATGAACGATTCGGTCAAGCATATGCTAGCGTTACAACTTGGTCTTTCTGTACGATGATGAACAATGGTGTAGTCGTTCTTCTATATTAAAATATTATGCCAACATGAGAACCCTGAATCTCTGTGAATCCCAGTGTGTAACTCCTTCCCAGTGTGTGGAAAATGGAGTTGTCTGTGTCAGTGGACCTTTTGGAGTGTCACAAGATAGTATGTAGTGAGGGTGGGGAATTGTAAGCCATTGTTTGTGTGGGTGGGGAGCTGTCCATTCTTACAGTTGGTGTAGAATGATCACTTTATAATAGACTTCCACATCAAGAAGCCCCAACCCCCTTGGTTTTTCCTTTTGGTCAATATATTGCACCCTATGCAAGGATGGTTTTTTTTGACCATATAAATTCAGAGAATAACCTTCTGGTCGAAGAGAAGAAAGCTTTTGGGATCGAAATTGGTAATACTTGGAGCATATAGAGTATTCTGGGTAGGATGTTGATCTTGCACAACCAACTGAATTGAGGCTTCATCCATGTTGTGAGATCTAGTGCAATTGTCTGGAGGAGGGGTCTATAATTGAGATTGTATCATGTGGATAAGTTCTGAGGTATTTAATTGCCTTGTTCATCCAGGTGAACGGAAACTGTGTTTTAAGTGTATCTAGGTTTTCGTGTCAATAATAAAAATTAACTTTTTGTGAAATTTACTTTAAAGTTGGAGACAGCGTGATATTTGTTCATTTCTGCTACCAGTGGAGCCATTGATGTGGTTGGGTCTATTATTGTAAAAAGAAGGTAATCCACAAAGGCGGAGGCTTTGAATTCTTAGTTTCCTACTGGAAAACTTTGGATTTGGGAATTATCTCTAATTCCTTGAATGAATGGTTCTAGGACCAGAATGAACGGCAATGGGAAAGAGGGCATCCCTGTCACGTTCCATTATGTATCTTTACCGGTTTGGATAATTGGCCATTGAGTCAGATTTTAGCAGTTAGTTTGGTGTATCTATTTTGAATCCATTTGATCCAATGAGGTCCAAATCACAAGGCTCAAAGACTGACAATCAAAAAGGCCCAATCCACTTGGTCGAACGCCTTTTTGGCGTCCACAGATAAGATGACGCTCTGCTGGGGCATTTTGTGGGAGAGGTGAATAAGGTTAAGGATCTTGTTTGTGTTGTGTTTAGCTTCTGTTTAGCTTTAACCCTGATGATCTGGGTGGATAAGGAGTGGTAGGAGGGGGCAAAGCCTATTAGCTAAAAAAAATTTTTAAACATTTTTAGATCAATGTTGGCAAGGGATATTTGGCAGTAGTTTCCGTATTCAGCAGGTTCCTTTCCTGGTTTTGGGATTAAGGTGATATGTGCTTCTAAAGCTGCGTTGGGTAAGGATGCATTTCTAGTTAAGGCATTAAACGCTGTTATAAACGGTGCGAACAGTTTATAATATTTGCCATAAATCCATCCGGTCCCGGGCTCTTCTCTGTAGGTAAATTTTTCACGACTGTTTCAAACTCATCTAGGGATATGGGCGAGTCAAGGAATATAAGGATATTTGTTGGGATAGTGTGTTGAATTGTAGAGGTTAGGAAGTGGTAGTTGTGATGCGTCAGTGGGGTGGTAGAGGTTTGAATAGTAGTCATGGAAAGCTGCCATGATGTCAGGGAGTAGGTGGGTCTTGTCTCCTGATGGGGTCGTAATTTGGGCTACAAAAGTGTTTTGTCTTGTTTTTTTTTAGTGCGTTGGCCAGAAGACAGACACAATTCTCACCCCTGTGTGTATAAAGAATATTTAGTTAGCAACAATTTGCGTTTGATGGTAGTATTAAGCAACTGTTGTAATTTAGAGCGCTTGTCAAGTGTTTGTAAATGTCAAGTGAGTTGTTCGATTTATGTGCATTTTCCAAGGTTCTAATTTCTTGTGTGAGCGTATTCACCAAGTGTCCCCTGAGTTTTTTCTGTTTGGAGGTAATCGCTATTATTTACCCTTGCAATACGCATTTATGCGCTTCCAATATAATTGTTGGTGATATGTTTGGGCTAGAATTATCGAGAAAATAATTTGTTAACGTCTTGCATATTCTGTCTGTTATTGAGGGGTCATTTAGTAATAGGTCATTTTGTTTTCAGTGAAAGGATGTGAGCGGTAAGGAAAGGGAATTGAATCTCAAGTGTCAGGGGAGCATGATCCGTCCATGTGATATGATCCGTACAAATAACATATCTAACCTCGAGTATGTGCCTGTGACCGAGGAGTAATATGAATAGTCCTTGGCTTGTGGGTGGAGTATCCTACAACAGTCATAGAGTTGGGCTTCATCTAGTAGCTTGTGAATGTGTCGGCGTGTTGCTGTTTAATATGTGGTCACTAGTGAGTTTGTGTCCAGGGCTAAGTCTAGTGAAACATTTTCCCTCAGTGAACCTTTCTATCTTATGTAGATATTTCCTGAGCGCTCTACCCTGGTTTGGATTGGGTAAATACAAATTCGCAAAGGTTACCATGTTGGAGCCTAATAGTCCCTTTACCATTACTATTCTACCACTATCCTCTACTTCATGAGCCTTGTACATGAATGGAATATGTGCAGACATTAAAATAGCTACCCCTCTCGACTTTCTACATAGTTACTAAAATATCTGTGGGGATAGCGTATATTACATAAAGATGAGGCATCATGCTTCCTGAAGTGTGTTTCCTGGAGGAAAACCACATCAGCTTTGAGTTTGTGAATCTCCATCAGGGCTTATGTGCCTTTCTCTGGCAAATTTAAACCCCTCACATTGATAGTACTAATGCGGAGAATTTCCGGTTGTGTGCTCGTTATTTGTGTAGGTGACATTGTGCCTCTCATGTCTTATGTGTGGTAAGACCTCTGTACCAGTTGTCAGGGTTCAGATAATAATAATACTATAACAAATATACAAATTAAAGAAAGGAATAATTATGTATATGTACACACATGTCAACAAAGAATTTGAGCTTATAAGGGTTAAAGTACCGTTGGTGTCTGTCCCAAATTAGATCGGGTTTTCTAATTGGGATCCTTGTAGGCACCACTCAGTCAGTTTCCACCTGACTGTTAGTGGGTGTGAATTAAATTCACCTTCGAAAGGAAAGCTTATGGTTTCAGTGGTTTGTGAGTCAGAATATTGGGTGAGGGGGGAGTTGCTTCTTGGCTGATAGTGTGGGGGGATCAACGTGTTAACTGTCACTTGCCAAGGTTGTGGGTCGGTGGGGAGCAATGGGCATTAGTTTTAAGGGGTTGTATAATACAACATTTTTTTGGGACATTAGTTGTGGGTCACATAGTCACAGTGAGAGTGGTTGCCAACTATTAAACATTAGTTTTGTCTGTATGGGGAGTTACTTGCAGACACTGAGACTGAAGTGAGGATATGGGGTCAAGTGAGGTTACACCATTAAAGCAGTATATACATATTTAAACATTCATTGTGTAAAACACATACTATCTTCGTATCTGCGCATTTCTGCTATGGTCGGGTGGCATTGGCGACACGGACCCCCAGCTTGGGAAGCCGCCTCCCCAAGGCTCCAATACCTGCCTCTCCCTGCTTGGTCTAGTCCTGGGTGCCAAGAGGAGAATATTTGTGTATCACTGCGTGTCGGCAATAGTCCAGCTATGGATACATTTTAGAGTGTGAGTGGTTGCCAACTATTAAACATTAGTTTGGTCCATATGAGGAGTCCCTTGCGGACTTTGAGACTGAAGGGAGGATACGGGGTCAAGTGACGTTAGACTATTAAAGCAATATATACATGTTTAAACATTCATTGTGTATAACAAAGGCGGGGATGTAGTTCCCGGAGAGTGAGGCACCATATTTGGGCCAACCATGCCTGAAGAGGGCTTCTGAGTTGTCCCGAAAATATTTTGTCAGGGCTCTGGTTTTTTGCCACCGCCATTTTCCCGGTAGGTTGCTGGGATGAGGCTGAGCATTTGGGGTGTCCCATTTTTATTTGTTTGCCCGATGGCAGTGGATCTTGTGCTCTGCCCGTCAGAGATCCTCTACTCTGCATCCAAACAGGTCGGCAGTCAGCTCCCCCCCTACATACCTGTATTAATGCATATTTATTTACTTTTTATCCTTAACTTATGTTGTCACATGTTATGTGTTTATCACCAGCACCACAATAAAAATTGATTGACAAAAAAAAAGAAATATGCTTTAGGGGAAATTGTGTACTCAGGATGTGTAGTTGAATATCTGTTTGGGTATATTTCTGCACTGAGATATATACTGTTCAAGCAATATTATGCAGGAAAGAATATCATTGGAAATGTTTGATGAAATGGTCACACAAAAGGAATAAAAAAATAAAAGTCTATCTTTGAAAAATATATTCTGTTTTGTGTTTTTTTTCAACCTGTGGACTCCTAAATGCCCCCTAATAAAATAAAAAGACTATTAATTTTAAATTTAAAATGTGCTACTTACAGATTTGTCCCAGTAAATTTAAGTAAAGTAGGCAGTGGACATTGTTGCCCATCTAACATAATATCTAATCCTTCCCTTACCAAGCCCCACCATATAATATAGAAGGAGGCACTTTTGGCACTCAACCTGTTAAGTTTGGTGTGATTAAGTTTCTTTAAGGAAATAAAATTTCTCAAATGAAAGTTAGCCAAACATAATAGGTCCCCAATGAATTTCAAATAAATATAAAACAAATACATTTGAAATGAACAATTTGAAAAAAACAAACAAAAATATTTCTTCCATGTATAAGTTTTAATGAGCACTTCCATCTACTGTGACCACTAGAAAATTAATTTTAAAAGCCCATTCAATTGAGGCTTTACAAAAATGCTTGGAATAATAAGACATTTCCTGCTAGCCATCAATTTCTTTGTTCTCCTGGATTGGTTATAAAACCTCTATTTCCAGGGAAGGTCTCTAGACATTTCCTAATCAACTCAACAGGATCACGTGAACTTCTATGCTTGACATTACTCTTCTAGTCAATAATGCTTTCAAGCTCCCAAAATAAATCATCCTGGCTATTAATAAAGCTTAAGGACATTTAGAATTACACATTTTGTGCTATCAGTTATTTCAAACCTGCTTCCAGGAGGTTGTTTAAGCACCACTAAAAAAAGTAATTAAGGCAGACCAAATTTCTTAAGATGCTTAACCAGTCCTACATATGTTGTACATTTTTGTGGTTGGAGATCCCTTAATATGCTGAACAATGCCTTAATCAATAATGGCAGATGCTCTGAAACAAATATAGAGCCAACAGAACCACAAAACTTCCCATGAATGGTTTATTAACTTGTACACTCCCATTTTCTTAAATCAAGATATCCTTCAATTTTTTTCCCATGACTAACTGTGTTTGGATAAATTATCCATTGCAATCAGTGCTACATTAAGTTCTTGATATGCATTGTTTTGGAATTGTAAAATTTTTCTTGTTTCTTTTTTTTCTGTTAAGTCGTTAAAGGATCTTTAAGTTGCGTGAAACATCTCAAATTAACCCCTTAAGGACACATGACATGTCTGACGTGTCATGATTCCCTTTTATTCCAGAAGTTTGGTCCTTAAAGGGTTAAACTTTTTTCTTTTTCTTTTTCAATTAAAATGACTGTCACTTCTGAGCTTTTCATAGGATAAAATCTTTTCAAAAAGGTTATTTTGACAGTGTTGGAATTTTCTTCAAATTTCAATGCAATCAAACGATATACAGAGTGGGCCAAAATTCAGAGTATGGTTTCAGGAGTCAATAACTGTTTTATTAATTAACTAATTTTAATGATATTACATACAATGAATACTTAACGCATGTAGATTTGTTTGAATATGTAAGGAAGATTACATATTTTAAATTAGCTGACTCGCAAATTTGGGCTCTTCTGATTGCATTGTTCATAACATTAGTTAATGTTTGAGGCTCTAGCACTCAAATTATATTCTACTTAAACTGTTCAAGTGTTCACAGTTTGTTTATGTACATCCACCCCTTCAGATATCCCCACAGGAAGTAATCAGGAACTGTAATGTCAGATGAACAATGCAGCCAATTAATCTGGGAACATTTTTAAATTATCTCCGAACTATTGTCTCAGGAGGTCCATTGTGGTTCTGGCTGTATATAGAATACAATTTATTTATTGCAATGTGGAGCACGATACGTCGGTAGAACCACCAGGACGTTACATACTAGACTTCAAGAGCACTTTTACAACATCAAGACTAACAAAGTGGAACATAGTGTCCCTAAACATTGTAATACATGCCCCCTCTTCAATTGGTCCACTCTTGTTGTTATTGGTATAGATGTAATTGAAAAACATTGGAAAGGAGGGAACACAATACAGGAGTTAACTAAAAATGAGGCACAATGGATATACAATTTAAAAACTTTAAAGATTGGTCTAAATCAAGATATTGATCTAACAGGATTACTTTGATACTTTCTTGACTTTTGTGAGTTTTTTGATATGTTTGTGGTACTTCATGTTTCACTTGGTGTTTTTTTGGATTATATGTACTTTTTTCGTATTCATTTTTTTCGTACTAATTTTTGTTTTTCTTCTCCTATAGAAGTTTGATATTTGTATACTGGGTTTATATCTATCCATATTTTTATGTATATATGTTTTTATTAATAGTATTTGCCTTGAATATGAATATTTTCATCTGTACATATGGGTGGATCCACCGGACACCTGTTTTTTTTTTATATATATAGTTTTTATTTTTATATTATAATCATTTATTTTTATTTTTATTCATATATATATATATTTTTTATTTTTTCATCATCATTTTTTTCAATATATTTTTTCCACATTTTTTTATTTATTTATTTTTCTTTCTATGTTTATTTATTATAATTTTTTATTTTTTATTTTAATTTTTATATTTATTTTTATTTGTATTTTTATTTTTATTCTCCAATTTTTATTTCTCAATTTTTTATTTTTTATTTTATAGGCATATTTTTTCTTGTGTATTTAGGTCTCTGGTGGACCCACATATCTATTTTTATATATACATATAAATTGTATATTTAGATGTGTTTTCTTTTGTATCCACATTTACACTCTAAGTTTTTTTGCCTGCTACATATGGATGGACAGAGAGTTTCTGGACAGTATTTGATTCCCTGCTATAAAGTCTTGTGGGGTTTGCTGATATGCGTCCTATTATCAGAACGCCGTTATGTATGAGACGGAAGTGCCACGTTGCGTTCCAGTGTGGAACGCGGAAGTGACATTTGCGATCACGTGGTGCTTGGACGTCAGAGTGTGTTTGTCCAATGAGGAATCCCTTACGCCGGAACCCGGAAGTATGCCAGACCGCGGAAAATTTGATTGATAGAAGAAACCTGTATGGAGAGGTATATAAAGAAATAATCTTAATTCATTCTCATATCCCTGAAGAAGTCATCACTGACGAAATGCGTTGGATTTGAGCACTTTATAGAGACTTGCATTTGAGCACTTTATAGAGTTTTTATTCTTTTTCAGTGTTTTTTAATTTTACATTGTACTGTTAACATATATCAGTGTTTGCTTATCAGCTGTTGCTCCACCTCCTGCATAGTGTTCCACTTGTTAGTGGATATATGCCTGCAGACTGCGACCTGAATGTAAGTGCAATCTGTTAAATAAATTTTTGTACATTTTACCAGTACTACTCTATGTATATTTTCTTTGATATCTCTGAGACCTACAGACATAAGAAGAATTTTGCTGCTGTATTCAGATACCCTCAAAGGGAGATAGGCGCAGATCATCTTTACCTTTTGTAAGTTTTCCACCTCCTGGAGACTTCTGTTCACTGTTTTTGCGTACTTCACTATATTTGCATTATTTTTATTCTTTAGACCTGTTTGAGGTTGCGTCCTGGTATACAGGTTGTATCTCTATATCCTCTATATTATATGTGCTATTCCCTTTTTTTAGCTTATGTTGCTTTTTAAGTAACATTAGCTAATTGGTTTTATATTGTATAGAGAGTAGCCCCATCCTGTTAAAACCACATTTCAGGACGATTTTCCTCTTTTTGTCAAAATAATGGACCTGCCATTTTGAAAATAAAATTCCACTATATTTACGTGTTGTTCCATTGTGAAATTACCCATGATTAATCTTCCAAGACCCAGTTATAAAATGTGTGTGCAACAAACTAACAAAAAATAATTACTAACAAATGAGTTATTTACCAGTCAAATCCTACTTTGAATTTTGGTCCAACCTGTACATTGGACAAAGTAGAAACTACTTTGTCTCATGCAATTGGTAAATCTTTGGCAAAAGGCAGATATTCCAGAATAATTTCCTAAGAGAAAGAATGTTCATGGGGCCCGAATGCTGATAATGCCAGCGACAATGATGATTAGAATAGTTACAGTTTAGAGATGTCGCGAACCGTTCGCGAACTTCCTGCGAACGGCTCACCGCGGTTCGCCACGAACCGTTCGCGGCGAGCTCCGGTCAGCTGACACATCCCGGCCAATCTCCAGCAGACCCTCCCTCTGCTGGAGATTGGCCGGGATGTGTCAGCTGACCGGAGCTTGCCACGAACGGTTCGTGGCGAACCTTGGCGAGCCGTTCACAGGACGTTCGCGAACGGTTCGCGACATCACTATTACAGTTACATACATAGGCTGAAAAGAGACTTGCGTCTATTAAGTTCAGCCTTTCTCACATCTGTTTTTGCTGTTTATCCATGAAGCAAACTATGAAGAAAGCTTCTACCCCACATTATAAAAATTACAGTTGTAATCAAAATGATTCAACCCACAGGTTTATTGTAAAAATTTACAAACTTTCAGCTGTTTGCAATGAACAAATCAAACAAACACAATTTAAATAGTTCAACACAATGAATGCTTTAAGTGGTTTCCCCAAATTCAACTGAAAATGCAACTTATAATGACTTCTCCAGTCTCAAAATTATTCAACTCCTTCATGGCAAGCATCTTTAGTACTAAGTAGAGCACCCTTTCGCTGTTATGACCCCCTGCAAACGAGATGCACAGCCAGACACCAAATTCTGGCAGCGTTCCTGAAGTATCTTAACCCATTGCTCATGAGCAATGACCTCCAGTTCAGTAATATTCTTGGCTTTGCATGCAGCAACTGTCTTCCACCAGAGATTTCCTATGGGGTTCAAATCCATTGATTGTGAAGGCCACTGTAGAATTTTCCTGGGCTTCTTTTGCAACAGAGTCTTGGTGGAATTTGAGGTATACTTGTGATCATTGTCTTTTTCGAAGATACAATGATGCCCAAGCTTAAGCTTCCTTTACAGACGGCATGATGTTTTATACTAGGCCTTCCACACACTGGAGATTTCCAGTGCTAGAGGATGCAAAGCAGCACCAAAGCATCACAGAGCCATCACCATGCTCAACTGTAGGCAGAGTGTTCTTTTTAGATTCATTCTTCTTTCTCCAGACACACTGCTGATCCATTGGGCCAAAAAGTTCAAGTTTTGTTTCATCACTATACAGAACAGAATCCCAAACCTTCTGTGGCTTATTTATATGATTTTGAGCATATTAGATCTGACTATTCCTTTGGGTCAGAATTGGTGTACATCTTGGAGTTATGGCATGGAAACCTTCTGCAGTACGTTCCTTACTGTGCTCATGGATACTTGTTGCCACCAAGTCTTGCTGCAGGTCTTTTCCAGTCACTCAAAGGTATCTCACAACCTGCCTTCAAAGAAATCTGGTTGCAGCCATTGATAGTTTCCTTTTTCTCTCCCATCCAGTTAGTGAACTTGCAAACTATGCTTCCAATGGTGTCTCTAGGAACTTTCAGTGCCTTAGCTATCTTTTTGTATCCTGTTCCTTGTTTGTGAAGGGTGATGATCTCTTATCTTAACTTTGTGGACCATTTTTTTGACTTAGCCATACTTCTAACATGCAGTCAAACCTGACATTAAACAAACTTCTTGCCAGTTCAGGTATGCTCAAGCACACCTGGTGCAACAAATGAATCCCTTGACTAGTGTCATCAGCTGTGCTTGAGACAACACCTGTTTTGCATATTTTTGCCATTGTGAGCTATTATGTTCAGTGGGTTGAATTATTTTGAGACTGGAGAATTCATTCTAAGTTTCATTCTAAGTATTTTCAGTTGAATTTGTGGAAACTACTTGAAGCATCGATTGTGTTTGGCTTTTTCAATTGCTTTTGTTTGATTTGTTCATAACAACAGCTGAAAGTCTGCAAATTTTCTCAATAAACCCGATTTTCAATGGGGTTGAATAAATTTGATTACAACTGTATATCCCTTAATATTATGTTTTTGTAAGTATTCATCCAGTTCCTGTTTGACTGCATTAAAACTGAGAAACCAAGGTTTGAATACCAGTCACCTGTAAGTGTCTTCGTTAATACACCTAACAGCAAATATTTGCCTTCTTCAAATTCTCGTAGATTGTAAGCTTGTTTGAACAGGGCCTTCTACCCCTTTCTATAGTTCTAAAGCAAAATTTGTTGTTGCTATATAAATGCTAATAATAATATATGTTAAATGTATATTACAACAAAGTATTGACTGTCACAATGATAATATATTTAGACAATGAATTCATGTTGGAAAAAAAATCAAGTAAAATAGGCGCTAGTGTGCAAGCTTACAAAACACTATTTAGACATAAAACGAAAGTTAAGGTGCGCTGTGTCTTTAAGACAATATTAGTGAAAATTGCAACATGCCCTTAAAACAAAATCAATTAAGGTGCATATATTATAAAGTGCAATAGTACTTTGGTGCAAACACAATGCAATATAAGTGCCATAATTCGTGAAAAAAATGTGGATCAGTGTAACATACAAACTTACATATGTATTATTGTAGAATATTGGTTGATTTCATTGGGAGAGCATACATGTAAAATAAGAATAAAAGAACCCTATAGGGCAATATAGCACAATAAATTGTATGCAATGTAAAAGTTTAAAAGGGAACACTCACAAACATAGAGCAGAGAAGCCTGCTCTAAACTTTAATAGCTCCAAGATATATCACTCTGGACTAGATGATAAATTGTAGAATATCCACCGATAGGATTTCACTTCCGCTACTCCACTAAGGCTGTGGGATGTTGCGTCCGAAGTTCCCAAAGGCACCGGGGGGCGTGGCTTGAGCAAAGTGTGTGCGTGCGTGCGTGTAATGTCAGGGCATGATGACGCATTTCACCGGTATGCTGGCTTCTCTGCTCTATGTTTGTGAGTGTTCCCTTTTAAACTTTTACATTGCATACAACTTTCTGCTTGCTGTAACATCTACCTTTGTGTTATGATATTCCACATGTATACATTTGCCCCTAAGACTTGTACAATGACAGGGTTATTTACTCATGTAAGAATTTAAGATGAATTTAAAATTTAAGGCCAGAGAAGCAGAATTTAAAGCACAGCTGCCATAGATAATTTTTCCATTTTTTTTTTGTCCCTTAAAGTGAAATTTAAAAATCACTTTGAATTCACCTTGAATTCTCATTTTAGCAAATAATCCTGTGTGAGCATTGCAATCTTATGAGTAAAACATATAGTCTGCATCCAATTAAAAGAGCGTTCTTCCATTACTTTGACTGAGAATGGGATTAAATATCATCTGCGGGGTATGAATAGACAAATGCTAAGAGCCTTAACCCAAAGGCTCTTTTCACCAAGATCTTTCTGGCACCTTTGCCATGCGTTCATTCTACCATAATTTCACCCTTTTCTGGTTAAGTACTTCCATATATACTATATGTTATTGTTTAAATGAAAATGTGTTTTTCTTTTGTTACCCTATATGTAAACATAACACAATATTAAATATGAATACGATACTTAAAAAAAATATATTTTACATTTAATAATTTCTACACAGTGAGTGCAACTAAAGAAGGTATTTAAAAGGATTTAAAGTGTTGCACATAGCCTAATCTGTCCATGAACTGAATGATTTCATATACCGTCATGTGGTTCTTAAGTGGTTAAAGGAACACTATAGCACTATTAATACAAAGCTATATGAACACTTTAAACACTTACCCGATTGCAGTGCCAAAGTCTCTTGGCACTGACTCCACTTCCTCCGACATCACCAC
>OW240912.1:88318826-88353293 GCA_933207985.1 Pelobates cultripes | reverse complement strand
AGAAGAAGGGATTACAGGGGGGGAGGGGAGAAGATTACGGGGGGGAGGGGAGAAGAAGACAAGATTACAGGGGGGAGAAGAAGCGGAGAACACAGGGAGGGGGGCAATAAGAGGAAAACACGGGGGGAGAAGAAGAGGAGAACACGAGGGGTGGGAGATGAGAAAGTAGGGGAGGGAGAGACCACTAAAGGAGGGAGGGGGCAGTGGAGAGACCGCTAAGGGAGGGGGGTGGAGGATAGACCACTAGGGGAGGGTGGGGGGAGAAGAGAGACCACTAATGGAAAGTCGGGGAGAAAAGGAGACCATTAAGGGAGGTGGGGGGGGAGAGGAGATACCACTAAGTGGCAGGGTAGATATCTAAGGAATGGAAGGGAGAGCTCTATAGGACAGGGGGACAGGGAGCTCTTTCACACCACGCGTGCGCACACACACACACACAATGCATCCCTATACACACAGAAACACAACATGCTTCCCTTACACACAGAAAAACACACAATGCAACCCTTACACATAAAGACAATGCATCCTTTGCACATATACACAGAACACACACAATGCATCCCTTACACACACATGCAAACACACACTGTTTCTCTTACACACACACAGAAACACAATGCATCTCTTACACACACTCAACACACCCCTTACAGACACACACACTGCATCCCTTACATACACAGAAACACACTTTGCATCCCTTAAGCATACAAACACAGATTCACACAATGCATCCCTTACACACAACAAGAAACACACAATACATCCCTTATACACAAACACTCACTGCTTTCTATCCCTTACACAAACAACACTGCATCACCTACACAAACTGGTATCCCTATACACTACATTCCGTAAGCACACACATTAGATCCTCTACAGTAACACATAACACATTCCCTACACACTCTACTCCCTGTGAGTTCATGGGTGGAACATGTAGGTGGCCTTATGGGTGGGCTTTATGGGCATACTCACCGTCAGGCCCTGGGGCCCAGACCTTGAGCTATGTAAGAGGCCCCAAAAATGGAGCTGCTTCCTGTTCTCCCAGAACATTGAATTTTGTGACCACAGTTGCAAACAGCCTCCAGAGATCCTGTTCTAGACCAGTGGAGCCAGACTGCAGCCAGAGCCCATCACCATCCTCATCTGATTGTAAGTAGGCAATCTAGTATATTATTAGTGACACTAATCTCTAATTTACCTCACATTAAATGGACACTATAGTCCCCAGAACCACTGCAGCTTAATAAAGTTGTTCTGGTGTCTATAGTTTGTCCCTGCAGGCTTTTTAATGTAAACACACACTGTGTGCAGCACTGGCATTAGTTCATATGGGTGGGGCATTGCGATGTTCCGGTGGGGGGGGCAAATCTTTCTTTTGCCTAGGGCGGCAAAAATCCTTGCACCGGCCCTGAGCGCAAGAAAACCCAATGTTGTTTCATGAAGTTAAACTCATGTAAATCCAGGAAGTGCCTCTAGTGGTTAGACAGCCACTAGAGGCAATTTTAGCCCTGCAAAAAAAAATTGTGGTTTATCTGAAACTGCAGTGTTTGAGATTGAAGAGTTAAGAGGAAAGGGGCAGTGCATCCAGACCACTTTAATGGGGTGAGTGTATTCCTGACATTATAGTACATGAACCACTCTTTAGGTTTCCAGCCCTCCTCAACATGATGATTGAAGGATACAAACATACCCATCTGGTCATGCAACCATGACTGAGATCATCAATTGTGATGCATAGAAAAGCCTTGGGAAAGCCCTGGAAGCTATTATGTTTGTTTGTTTTTTTGTTTTGTATTTTAACTCTACTCTGTGCAGAATTTAAAATGGCATAAGATGATTTGATTACATCTACAAGTAGTGAAACTTATGAAAATGTGCCGGCCATTAGAATTCGGGCACTCCCTGCTAAATAATACATATAATGATGACAAAAAATTTAGTTTATATGCATTTTTCCTCTTTACTGTTTACAACTGGTAAATTAAAAAAATTGATAGTATATAGTTGAACTGTTATTTCGTTTTTAAAACGCTGGTCATGCTGTTCATTAGGAATACCATGTATCTCATCAGTCTTTTTTACCATATGACAAAGACTTATTTCAATGATATATAATTTAAAAATAGAAGACCTTTTAATACCATGCTACGATATATACATGCAATATTTAATTAATCACTCTTTGTCATGCCATTGCTTTTCATAATATAGTTAATTATATCATTACAGTTTTGGGCATCTGTTTTCTTAATAACTGAAGAGCAGTTATTAGTGGGTGGATAGGGGAATTAGGAATTGTCTGATCACATTCTGACTATTGATGTAAAGGTGCTCCACCAAGGCACATTTTTGGGAGTAGATGCACAGGTAAAGCCAGGTAAAGAAGTAATTTCTAAGTGCTGCACCAGGTTGCATGCCAAGGTAACAGAACATTAACAGAACAGGGGTGCTATTTATCATAGGATGACATTTTTATTACTTTACTTGCCCCACTGATGTATGAACTTGGCTCAGCCTTTGGTAATGATGATAAATCTTTATTTGCAGAACACTTTGAAATCAACCCCATGTGTACACAATGTCAGAGGTAAGCAGTAGATTCTTACAGAGTCTGTGTATGAAAGGGATAAGGGTTAATCTCAAGTATGAATTCTTACCTTTCTGGAACTCAACTATGTGTGACAAGTGTTGGTGCATGCTACTGGGTGTTAGTACAGAATAATTTGAATTGGTGTTAAGAGGTCCAGTAAAATCAGATAAATGGTGTTGATTAACCAGTTTGTGTATCTGCCAATATATATATATATATATATATATATATATATATAAAAAGCAAAAAAAATCTTGCACTCCACCAATCAAAATGTCAAGTGCCTGGTGCTTGTCAGCCAAAAATACAAAAAATAGCAAAAGATAGCACTCCAAGGACTAATCTAAAATTTTACTTTTATTTACCTCAAATAAAAAAATCTCAAGGTCTAATATATATATATATATATATATATATATATATATATATATATATATATACACACACACAGAAACTGGCCAATCAACACCATTATATATATAATTAAATGAGTTACTCAGAAATTAGAGAAACCTATGTGCTATTTACTAGTTCATCTTACTGACGGACCTATGAGTGGAAGCCACTGTTTTCGGTGAAGGTTTTTGTCCAGGCATAAGTGTTTGGAAGTGGATAATTACAGCAGCAAAACAGTATACCAAATATTAAAGAGGAAATATTGTTACTGTTGGCAACCAAAACCCCTTGCACCTACATTATGAATTTCAAATAAAATACATATGGGACTTCAAGAGGTCAGATATTAACCCAGTGCAGCAACGGCTTTCTCAGGCCAGAAGGTCCATATAACTGCTCATGCCGAGTGTGGAATTTGGAATTATAAACACTCAAACCATAGGCTGCCTCTTTCATATAAGTTTGTATGTTTTTATAAGACCTTTATAATTGTTCGGAAGATCTTCAATGAAAGCAAGTAAGCATATAATTATTTTTGTAGCCTTTTTGTTTGGGTTTGTACAACACCAACAGACTGGGCATTCTCCATACAGAGTGATCTAACTGAAATTTCAGAGCATAGGAAAATCCTTAAACACGCCCCCTACTAAGTCCTCCCCAGTTTATTAATTAGAGCCCTCTCCAACTGAACATGGGTGTGGGCAGAGGGGACACTAAGTAGATCCAGTTCATTTAATTATAGTCCCCACCTGCTGGCAAAGGGGGCACTATGTCTCCTTTCGATGGGGAAACTATGTCACAAATGCTTTAGTTTTTTTATATGATAACTCCATTGTAGAGATATGAGGGCGGACAGTGTAGCAGAGCGCTAGTCCTGAAGGGACTCTGCTCCACTGGATACTTAATAACTGCAACTCGGGAACAAGATGCTGCCAAGTGAACACCCATCCTCCTCCCCAGCAACTGGACGACACACAGTTCTGGGAGTACAACTGACTTTATTCTGTCACACACAGCTTTTTATGCACGGACCCCTAGCTTGGGGTCTACAAGGCAAAAATGCACAAGTTTATTTCCAGGAGTCTCTGTGTCTGAGAGATAATTGAGCCTTAAGTAGGATAACTCAATTATCTCTCAGTTACAGGAACTTATACAAAATATTATAAAATACCCCAAAAATACATACCCAAAAAATACAGGAACCCCACAATTCATATATCCCAAATAGCTCTGATCTGAGCACCCAACATATCCAAAAAGAGCTCAGATTGGTTTGGAAGCACGGAATCACTATTCGGGAAAAGTTCTGACCGACCGGCCACAAGGCGATGGCCCAAAACAGTTCCAGAGAAATGATGGTGACGGCCTGTCGGCTTTCAGGGATTCCTGGCTTTTAGGGAGCGAATGCTCCCCCCAGTCACTAGTTCTTATCTCCCTTACATCATTCTTCTAGTTGGTCGGGAAGTAGAACAGGCAGTGGTATGAACCCAGGCAGTGGCCAAAAATAGGCCAACCAGGTACCGCTGCCTATGTTCGGGAGACAAAATGTCCGCGTGTCTTGGACCACGTGCGTTTGGTTATGCGAATGGTGGCCACCCAGGGAAAGCACTCGAGTTAATGTGTCAAGTTGTCAATTTGTGGTTAACAGCTAGGGGAGGTCGGTGTTTGCTGAGGTATAAAAAGGGACACCACACACCACTCATTCCAGAGATGAACAAAGGGGTACAGACAACCGAACACAAGGAATGGAAGTCTGCTACAGACAGTAATCTGTCCCACTCCTGTTCTTTAAATTGAAGCCTCCAACCAATGCAACAGCTGCCAATTTAATAGGTTTTTTTAAATCTCTTTTTTATTGTGGAGGCATTGAAAAAACACATTACACAGTAGAGGGAGTTATAACAAGCAGGTAAATGCGTACAAAAGCTTATCCATAGTCAAAACATGAGATTTACAAGATTAATAAAACATATGGAAATAATCTCCCACCTAAGTATGCCTCGTTTTTTTTGTTTTTTTTTAAACCTGCAGAATTTTATAGCATTCAAGCTAGGCATTCTTGCCTAAACATTAACAATTTTCAGCAGATTATTAATGTTAGTACTTAGATTGTCAGACAAATAAAGACCACTGGATCCTAGTACACAATAATCTTACCACAGCATCAAAACTAATTGAAGAACAGGGGAGAGCACATCAAATAAAAACAAATACAATCAAAAAGATGTAGAATGGCATTTATTAACAGCAGTGGTACTTAGAGATTAGGCTGTAAGGCTGCACTTGGTGGAGGAACTTTGCAATGGGGCCGAGCACCGAATGGTCTTCAGCCGAGGAAGGCTAATGGAGATGGGATTTGTTGCTTGTGGAAGTATAATGCCTGAGGGAGGCACCCTCTTCACCCGCTTCACATTCCTCCGATCTGCAATCTATGTGCTCACTGGCTGCTTGTTTTGCCATGTTTTTGTTCTAATCAGAGATCTGTTTGGTTTGGCTTAGTTACACCTCTAAATGAACACTGTGTTATTGCAAATTGTGTTATTTCTGCTTGTGTACTCGATTCAGTGAAGACATCTGTTACAAAGGACTCATCCTGTCTACCCTGTGTGCAGAGTGGATCCCTTCTGTCTGGCTATTGCACAAGACGCATCTGTACATCAGTTTGTCTTTCTCCACGTTGTTTTAGATCAAAATGTATTGTTACTTGTCCCCCTTGCCTTTACATCCTGTCTCACATTTAGTCATGAAAACTATCTCAGAGGTATGGACCTTTTATGAGTTAGGACACATGTATAAGCTTGGATCCAAATGCTTAATGTTAGGGTTTCTGTCAAACCAAACTTCAATGGAGATTTATTTGTAGCATTTGTACATAGTCTGTTTTGTAGATATGTGCCCATCATAACTGCATACCAGTATTTATGTGGAATAAGTGAATCTGTCTGCATTCAACAAACCATCTCCAGTAAAGAGTGATTATTTCAGCTAATCCAGCCTGTTTTGGATTGTATGTTACTGTATGCAAGTGTTCGATAAATTTTTCTTCCAAATATGATGTAATATGGTGTGACGAGTACTCACCACTGTTGTCTGTCAGAAGTGCTTGAGGTTTCCTCCCAAACAGGTTCTCAACACTTGCAATGTAAGACTACAATTTCTCAGCAGTTTCTGCTTTGTCTATCATGAGATAAGTCTTCATAAGTCATTGCTAAACATCAATAAATCTTAGTATATAATGATGCCCAGAGTACTATGATGTGGTCTATAAATATACCTGAGGTAATAGGTTTCAGAGTCTTTACTGTGTTTCTTTCAGAATCAGTTTCCTTGTACCTTTTACTATTAAGAAACATTCACATACCTGTCTGCAATGATCCTTTTGACAAGGGTTTATGTCTATTCCTCTTGACAAACCTTTACTCTGTAGATCCAAAATTGCCTTGTGTCCAATTCTTTTATGCCACAGATAGCTACAGTTTGAGCAATTCTTGGCTTTAATGTTTTTTTCTTCATGTGTGTTTAATGCAAATACAGCATAACTTTCAAAACATTGTGCATATAAAAGACCACTTTTTGTTATTTTATACTCATTGCTTTTTAAGTTCACATTATATTCACACTACTGCGCAAACTATCTGTAAGTTCAGGTAAGTAAATTAAATGTTGCTCTTTGTTGTTTAATGACACTGCTTTTGCACTACATTTGAAGAAACATAGAAACATAGAATATGTCTCTTCGTCCTTGTATAGATAGATTATTGCCATTAGCAAAACTCGTAATTTCTGTAAATCATTTTGAATTTTTATGTATGATGTAGCACTTGAATCAAAAATAATTTGATTTTTGATAACTGTATATGCCATTTCTTGAAGAAAAAAAAAGTGTTTTAACTGTGTTTTTTTCTGCATTGTGGAATCGTTTTCTTGTCTATTAACCTTTTTTAAAGCAGTTTCCACCAATAGGAGCTTTATCTCCTCAAATAAAACATTCTTTATTTTTGCCCCTTTTGTGTGCAAATGTATTGCCTCCTGTAATAAGCTGTTTTTCTAATGCAATCTCAAGAACAATGCATAGAGTGTATTTAATCAAATCTAGCAGAGGACTAGATAATCAATACAGGATGCTTTATATTTATTTATTTATATTTAGCTTTGATAGAGTTTTGTTTTGTTTGATCCCTGTAACCTCTGTCTCTGATCCACTTATAAGTGTCTTATCTGCTAAATTACCTCAATCTGAACCTCAGATCAATAACTTTACAATTGGTTTGCACTCAATTCCCTGGGTAGCCTGCCACTGAGACATTTAACTGTTATTATTGTTTGGTGGTAAGAATGTAGAATTTTAGCTCTAAAAAAATAAACACTTTGGGTCAAGTGGTGGGAGAATTACAAAGGGATGCAGCTCTTTAATTTTTTTTTATTTTTTTTTTTTCATATGGTTTTGTCTGGACATAAATGAAAAACACTGGACCAAAATCTAACTAACTTGCTACGCATTCCCCTGATATAAAATGGGAATGTACAAAAAAAAAACACAAACATGTGAGTATAACCCACTTTAAGCACCTAAAGTTATGTAAAGATAAACATATTGGGATCTCCAAGTGGCTTTCTGTTTTCACTGCACATGAATAAAAAACCTCACTTTAGGTCTACAGGAACTCTCTTTTACATAGGGACAGCCAAGCAAAAAATAAAACCTTAATATTCTTAGCATGTCCCCAGGAACTAATAAAAGCCAATTAATAAAAGCTAATACTGTTATAACATAATCATTATTATGTAGCATGTAAAATAGGCTTCAGCTTCATCTTCTTAACTCCATGCATCGGGCTTGATGAGGACATAGTATTAACATGCCTGGCACAGTGTGTTGTTTGCCCCTGCCCCTTCCTCAGATCAGTTGTTAAAACATGGGTCATAGATCGCTAAACTTCAATGTGATATTGTGAATGGACAAGAGAGTCCCCAGTACACAGGTACTCACATTAGAAGTAATAGTATATTGGTAAAAAGAGAAAATATTAATTATTTTATTAATGTCTTTTAGGTAATGTACGTATTTATAGACTTTAGATAAACTTTAGATACCTACTGAATCACGTGTTGCATAGTTAATTTCTTAAGGACTAATCACTGTCTATGCTGTCATCAATCTGGTTTATAAGTGTACTTTTCCAAAAATGAATATCTCATTGACAAAATTGACAAAGTTTCTGCATGTAGCTTCTGATGATATATTACACAATTTTACATTTCATGTAAGCAAAAGATTTTTAGGTATCAGATTGTGAGGACAGCAAAGATCAAAGCTCTCTAAGGGGTTAAGAAATCATTTAGTCAAGTGTTTGGAGATGCATTATGTAATATCTGATTTTACATTAATAGGGTCATACAATAATGGGTTTTCGGACTGTGTCTACACCTCTGTTCAATTTACATATGCTATAAGTGAGTATGGATGGCACACACTTCTCAGGTGTCCATATTTTGGAGAGACTGTCCCTATTTGAGCCCAAATCACTTTGTCCCTCATTTCTATCCAATGCCCTTCAATTATAGGACTTTATAATGTTGGTCTATCTGAGTGTATAACTGAGCTCCACCGAAATAATACTCATAGTGATTTGTTTTTAAACTACAATAGATGTGCTTAGAAATCAGTCAGGGTAAATAAGATATATTGTACTTTTTCTGAATTACATTTTAGATGCATCATTTTTTTATTAATAAGTCCCCTAATATTTCTGACCACATTCTTACTCTTCAAACTAAAGTGTCCCTATTTGACCATTTGAAAGGTTGGGATTGTATATAAAAACTGATTCTAACCACATAACCAGTTAAAATAATTAGTTTTAAACTTGCATAATGATATAAACTTAACTTACCTTTTGTCAAATCTAAAATATAAATATATGATTAGAAGAAAAATATGGTAATAATATGAATCTTCCATTCTGCATTTTACATTACCTTTTTGGGCAGATGGCCTTATGTAGTTCCCTTATATGTTCATAATAAACTCATTGTAGTCAAGTAGCACTGTATTTGCCCACTAACCACTATTGAAATATTTAGGCCATTTAAATACAACATTAACAAACATTTCCCATAAGGCTACCTTTTCTCATTCTAGAAATTAACTGTCAATCAGCAGTGTTAGGTTGAAGTTCTTGACATTTTAAGCCCCTTGTGTTATTTTAAAACACACAATTAAATATGAGAACATGGATTCTAGATTTTCCCATTGCTGTCTTCTACTTTACAATATTTGTTTGACACAGAAGATAAAATTCACTCTGCTAAATCCCATTTATCATTGGTTTTAATCTAGAGAAACCTCAGAAAAGCAGGGGTTCTATATATAGCCTGCATAGACAGGGTTGGGCAACCTTCGTCACACCAGATGTTGTGGATTGCATCTATCATAATGCTCTTACAGCCCTAATGCTGGTAAAGCGTCATGTGAGATGTAGTCCACAACATATGGTTGCCTATCCCTGTAATATAATAGGGTCTATTAATTACAAATAACATATTTAGAACGTGTTGTTAGTGTGTTATACAAATATACGCAAGAATGTTGAGAAATGCAATGCAAGAATGGTGAGAAATAAGTTTGTGGTGACACTTGTTAGTAAAAGGTTCCATCTAGAACATGGGTCCTCAAACTCTGGCCCCCCAGGTGTTGCTGAACCACAACTCCCATGATTCTCTGGCTATCTATGTAATTGAGAGAATCATCTAGAACATCCAGAAATCCACAGAGAACATTTGCTAAATGGTTAATTAGTGTGGTGAGTGATACCACACTGTGACGGTAGTATTGGGTATCACTGTCAAGCATTCCCTTCTTCCCATAAAATAAAATCACCCAATATTCCACAAGTAGAAATATCCCTGGAATCACCGAATAATCCACACATGAGCCAAAGCTTAATGCTGGAACAAGACTAATTTACTGGCACACAAAACTCCTCCTCTGGGCCAGGCTAGATAATTAAGTTTCTACAATACAGAGAGCTCAATTATCTGCTGGCCAGAAATATTACAGTTTTTAACAATTTCAGGAAAGTACTTTCTATGCAACATACAAACATAATTTCAACATCCCTGGGTAGCTGAGTAGTATACTGGTAGTCATATATCCAAATCTCACAAATTTCCGTTCGGTAGTTTCCGTGTCGCATCGTGTGGAAGTTTGACCGGCTCGCCATGTGGAGGTATCCGATCTAGAGTTCCATAGAATCAGTAGCAAGAGACGGTCTCCGTTCGCATCTAACTACACGAAAACCACCATTCGTATGGTGCAGCTGGTTACATGTGAATGGTCCCCTCATTCGGTAGATTCTATCTACCGAACGCCAGTTTGATTCGTGGAGGGGAACGTATTCATCCAGGACTTCCATGGGGACCGGGCGTTCGCATGTTTGCTGTGCCAAAATTAGTTCCAGGCAATTCATGCGTAAGCCTCGCTGACCGCATTCGTGAGTTTTAAGATGGCCGCCATCCTTTGTTCTCGCCACGTGTTCGTATGTCGAATGGCGGCCACCTAGTAGCAATTAAGTCGCGGTTTTCTCTGCGTTCTAATGCTGACTGCTACCCAGGGTGTGTGGTCTCCGTTCGGTAAACGAATACATTCATTCCATACATATTGAAACGAACTGATACAGGCATTTAAACAGCAGGGAGAAGGTTTAACTGAAGGCACACAGGTAAATACATGAAAATCCTTCACACACACCAATTAATCAATTAATGCTTTCAGTGCAATAGCATAGAGTAGTACTAATGTATTGCTCTCTCCTATTGAACTGAATGTGAAAATAAAACACATTAAGTAATACTTGCTTGGGTTTGTGAGTCCTCGGTATGTTATTAGAGAGAGCCAATAGCTTCCCTCACATGATGAGAGGTAATTGACTCTCTCTATTTAAAAAAGAAATGCATAATTTAATAATGTTCTCCTTTGGACCCCACTGAAATTGGTTAAGTATCAAAAACATAGGGCCAGGGCAGAGGTCAAGTCCTGGGGGAAAAAGTGTGGGAACTTACCCAAGATCCCCCCCGCCCCCCAATTTTTTTTTTTTTAAATTACATGCTAGTATGCATATATATTTCTCAGAAAATACAGTGCAACATTTATTGTAAAGTGTCAGTTTACAAAGACATCTCAAAAATGCACATGCAATAAACAAATATAGAACAGTTGTAACAAAATAAAGGGGGACAGAGGGATTGGGGCTTTATTTTGATTGGGACAGAGACAGTATTGTGGTGGATTGATTCTTTAGTATGGTAGGATAGGGGCAGTGTTTCAGGGGATTGGGGCATTAGTGAGGAGATGGGAACAGTATTGTGGGGGACTGGGGCGTAATGAGGGGTAGAGGCAGTATTGTGGGAGACTGGAGCTATGGTGGGGGATAGCAACAGTATTGGGGCAGGGGCAGTATTGTGTGGTGGTTAGTGCAGTATTGATGTAGGTTAGGGGAACATTGTGTGGGGATAGGGACAGTGTTGGGGGGCAGGGGCAGTATGGTGGGGGTTGGTTAAGGACAGTATTGGGGCTCAGAGGCAGTATTGTGGGGGGATAGGGACAATATTATTGGTTGGGGCAGTATTGTGGGGATATAGGTACAATATTATGGTTCAGGGGCGGTATTGTGGGGGATAGGGACAATATTATGGAGGTTAGGGACAGTATTGAGGGGCAGGGGCAGTATTTTGTATGTTTAGGTATTATTGGGGGTCAGGGTCAGTATTGTGGTATCTCTCACCCCCGTGTCACCCCCTCCCTTCCGTCCATAACTTCCCCCCCTCCCCCCCCCCCCCCCCCTCCATCCATATGAGGGATAAAAGTAAAGAAAGGACAGATGTGCAAGCATCAGGAACACATCCTTAATCTCCACAGAAATCATTTGGGATTGTTTTAAAAATAAAATACACTAAAACAAGATGAAGAAGATCAATGTGTCTTATTTTGGAGACATGTTTTTCTATTGCAGACAATGGTCTCAAACAAAACATTAAAAAAAATGCCTGTGGACACTTGTAACATCTCCAGATTCAAAAGGTTATTATTTCCATTATGACAAACACACACGGGGCTGTTCATTACATTGAGTTTGTCCTGAATTTCAAAATTAGTATTGTTTTCAGTTCCATTAACATGAAATACACTTTGAAATCGCTATAAATCACACATAAGTCAATAAGTGATAGTTAAGCAGTAGCAAAAATGAATAAAATAGAACAATTAGCTAAGAGTGATCTTATGCCTATGTCCCAAAGTTTGCAAGGCTTTTCTCAATAAGTTTTGATGATGGACTCTTTTACACCCTAGTTACTGGTAAAATCCACATTTACCATAAAATAAGTACACAATCATAACACATGTATACATTACATAGAGACGGTGCATGGGAAGGAGTTGGTAGTTATTCCATACTTTAAATTTAACACAGTATTTAAACTATACAAGTTTCTATAGCCTTTCAAAGTCAATCCCAGGGAGTTAAACAGAGTATTGGCTATATTTAAAGGAGCACATATTGACATTGACCATGATGTAGATCATTGTAAACAACCACCTGCATGCTTCCAGTGACTACAGACAAACAGCCAGAGCTGCATGTCAGACACGAGTCTAGCAGGACAGTTATTACAAGTAATGCCATTTACACACAGGAAGCTCACATTCCCCAGTATATAGTGTGCAATCTGTTAAAATAAATAGAATACACAGTGTATGGAGCATGCCTGTAGGACTATAGCAATATGCTGTGTATAGATATATAGGAGGAAAGCACATCATCCCCCTGGATGGCAGAGAGTGCTGTGACTAGGCAGGCTGGGGGGCAACAGGCCTGGGTACTGTCGTGGTGGGGTACAGACGGTGGGTTCTCCAAGTGGTCAATTGAAACCCTGAAGAAATAGGGAATAAATGCAAATTAATAGTTAGCAAAAATGGGATGTTGGTGTTTATGAGTAAGTGATAGAAGGAAGAACACCAGCAGAGAAAACCTCTGGGAAAAGATGATCAGAAGAAAAATGAGCCCCACAAATGTGGACGGGCTTCCTGGTTAGGTTGACTTTGAAGATGTCAGTACTTCTGGAACAAATTAATTTTAAAACCTTTTCCCTTCCAAACTATACTCTTTCATTACTTGTTTCTCTATGCTTTATCTGCTTCTGTTGCTTCTGCAACAAAGGACTCCTAAGTACAAAGTAAAAAAAATGATGCAATTCACTAAATGGTAAAATAGATTGCAAGTACATTAAAATGCATTATAGACACTTCCCGTGAATTGTAACTGAACTGCACAATCTCATCTTTGTATAACAGATGACATGACAGTTGATAAATTTTATGGTTCCAAAAAACCTTGTCATTTTGTAATAAACATTGCAAACAATCATCAGTATGCTGCACCCAACACATGGCATAAAAACCTATACCCCACCCATGTGCAGGCAAATGGTTGAATCAGGGGGTTCAAACATTCTGACAGCAAGTAGTATTTATGCCAAATATGTATCTGTATTCCATGTGTATATCTCTTAATCTATCAATTATGGCATTGTGGCTATTATGTTTTCTTTGGAACATTTTCACTCATACAGATAAGTTAATTCTTGCATTGAGGCTTAGATGCACCAGCTTGAAAATACAATTCTAACTAAAGTGAATAAGCTACAAATGTGCCTCCAAGTATGCCTTTTCATTGTAAATATCAAAATTCCATGTTTTATTATTATTATTAATATATTTATATAGTGCCAACAAATTCCATAGCGCTTTACAATGGGTAGACCAACAAACATGTAATTGTAACCAGACAAATTTGATGCACAGAAACAGAGGCGTTGAGTGCCTTGATCAGTGAGCTAACATGCTAGATGGATGTGGGGTAAAGGGACACAAAAGGTAAGGAAAGTATTAGGGATGTAGATTGATAGAATAGTATTCAATGAAGACTTAGTGTGGGGTTTTTTGGAGCCATTAACAGTTTAATTGATATGCTTTTGTGAAAAACTGAGTTTTTAATGATTTTTTGAAGGAGTGGAGACTGGATGAGCATCTAAATGAAATAGGAAGGTTGTTCCACAGGAATGGTGCAGCTCTAAAGAAGTCTTGGATACGAGCATCAGAGGTGGGAATACGAACAGAGGATAGACGCAGGTCTTCGGCAGAGTGTAGGGGCCTAGACGGGACATACTTGTGTATTAGGGAGGATAGATAGGTGGGAGTAGCATTATGTAGAGATTTGAAAGCAAGAACTAGAATTTTATATTGAGCCCTGTATCTTACGGGAAGCCAATGCAGGGACTGACAGAGGGGTGAGGCATGGGTGTGGGCAGACAGGAAGATGAGCCTTGCTGCCGCATTCATTATAGACTGCAATGGGGCAAGTTGGGAGTACATAACACCACTGAGAAGTGGATTGCAGTAATCAAGGTGAGAGAGGACAGTGGCATGGACCAGCACCTTAGCCGCACATGGCGTTAAGAAGGGGCGGATGCGCGCAATGTTTTTGAGATGAAAGCGGCAGGATTTTTTCAACAGCCTGGATATGAGGGGTGAAGAGAACACCTAGGCAGCAAGTCTGCGTGGTGTAGCTGATGGTAGCACCATTAACATGGAGAGAGACAGAAATGGGAGTAGCAACACTTGAGGGAGAAAAGACCAGAAGTTCTGTTTTGGACAAGTTGAGTTTAAGGAAGTGGGCAGCCATCCAGTTAGAAAGAGCAGAGAGGCAGTCAGAGACACGAGTCAAGATGGGCGGGGAAGACAGATAGATTTGCATGTCATCTGCATAGAAGTGATATTGAAAGCCAAAGGAGCTGGTGAGTTTACCAAGGGAGGCAGTATAGATCGAGAACAGTAGGGGACCAAGGACTGAACCTTGGGGGACACCAACAGAGAGAAGTTGTGAGGCAGAGCCAGAGAAAGAAATGCTAAAAGAGTGCTGTGAACGAAAATTTAAGGCCAGAGTAGCCAAACTGAAAAAAATTGCTGACTTTTCCAGTTTGGCTATTTTGACCTTAAATTTGAAATCCACTTTGAATTCTCACTTTAGTTAATAATTCTATGAATGGTGTAATGTACTGTATGCTTACTAGTTGATAATTGACATGCACAGTGTAAGGAAACATGGATGTAATTAAGAGGAAAATTTAATTTAATTTATTTTTTAATCTTCCTAACTCAGCTAGTTTTACCTGTTTTAATATCGGTTGTAATCTTGCCATAGGATTAATTAATATGTTTCTTTATATAAGATGTGAAAACTCATGTTCACTATTATAGTGTGAGTTTTGTTTGTTGCAGTTTATTAATATATTATTAAGATATGTTTCTACAATAGAGGTTAGCTGTGTTTTATTATTATTATTATTATTATTATTATTATTATTATTATTATTATTGTTATTATGGTATTTATATAGAGCCATCAGCTTTTAAACTGATATATAGATAAAACTTTCTAAACTAATATATATAATATTTAAATGTATTTCTTCTTGAAATGTATATGACAACAATTGTAATATGGTCCATATTTGAGGTTCTGGCTGTTTCACCTGAAACAAATGATTAAACAATATACACTTTTTGCATCTTTGTGAACCAGTTCATGGCAGAAAGTATTTGAAATTGTCAATGCTCACTGTATTTAAGGGTTTACATCTTGCCACTATAAACAAAGCCTGTTGCAATTCTAGCCATCATCTGCAGTGTAAAGTACTTTTGAAGTAAAACATTGGAACTTTGATTTATGAAGTCCTTCCTGAAGTTGTTGAGATGTTAGTCCCTGTCGGAAGTGTTTGAACAGATGCAGATGTCTCTTAGATTTGGGCTGTAAATAATGAACCATTTAGTATACTCAAGATTCAGGATGGAAACCTTCAAACTACAGGTTTAAAGGGTGTTTAGTGTGTTTCATACAAGTTTAGAACCTCTGTATTTTTCATCCTTCCTGTGAATTGTGGTATCAAAGAAAATTATGATGTATGTAACATGTGTATGAATTCTGTAAGTATTTATTATAACTCTATATATCCAAATATTCCCGAACATATACAAAAGTACAAGAAGAGAATAGTTATACTAACTTTCTGACTACAATTTTGTACAACAAAAGGAACGGGAATGTAAAAAGATACCAGTGTTTTTGCGGATTACAGTTACATGATATTCACATTATTAGGACATGATCACATACCTTTCTGGTGGAAAAGACTCTTTTTTGTAAATCAAGTGGAATGAATAAACATGTAATTTTCCAGAACTCCGAATATGAATTTCAGTGGTTTATTGAATAATTAAACAATAAATGCCAATGTTTCCAGACCTTTCTAAAGACTGACTGCAGTAAGTATGATGCACTTGAGTGCTAACCCTTGGCTTTAATCAACCTGTTTTGAATGGTTTCATAAAAGACGGTGTGTTTTTTTCCAAATTTAAAGTTCATATCCTCAGTTACTGGTGGATAGATAATGTGGAAGTAACTTTTTGCAGGTAATAAAATGTGGAAAAAACATGTAGAGCAGTATCCAAAGATTATATGCACCCTAACTAATAAGACACTATCTAGAGACTGCCAAAAGAAGAAATATCTTAGAATTTAGAGTTAATCAAGTTTAGAGGTAATTAAGTCACTCTAAAGGCCCAGGAGAAAAGGGCAGAGGCATTGCACTACATTATGGTATTACATTTGTTGTAATGGTATTACATTCTAGTGGTGTGATTGTGATTACCTAAGTGGTAGACAAACAAACAGGCAAGGTCCAGGCTAATGGAACTGGTTTTGTGGATGTAGTGGAGGAAGTAACTAGCATGGTGGGAAGAGCTATTGTTGGGAATAAATAGAGCAAGAGGGGACAGCCATTGCTAAAATAAAGGACTCAGTCTTGCAGAGGTTGATATTTTTCATAGTTTTCCCTAACATTCTTTTCATCAGCTTTATATCAAGAGGACTCTCTGTGAAGTTCCAGTGTCAGAGGGTGGTGGAACCTTAAAAATCTTGATTCCTCCTTCTTCGGGTGCCCTGCTCACCATTGGTTATTGAAAGCTGAGAATTCAAGGCATGTGAAACATAATGTGTGTAGTTCCTATAGACTATAAGCTTATTTGATAATATTGTAAAGTGCTACGGAATATGTTGTCGCTATATAAATACCAGTAATAAATAAATAAATAAAACAGTTTTGCATCTTAAGGGTGGAGTACCGCATGCAAAGCCATTACTGACCTAGGGAATGACATTAGCCCAAACAGTGAGAGAGCTACAGACCAGCACATTGTACACATCGGTTTTAAACCATAAGAGAACTATTTAACACTTAAAGGTAACATGGTGTATGGACTCTATGCACATTAAGATGATGTTGTTATGGTGCCCAGATAATGTTGTTAATGTACATTTTTGCTGCCCCTGAACATTGCTTTTATTTGTATTTGATGTGTTTGGCATTTCAGATAAATTATACACATATTTAAGGATACTGTATTACCTGGATTTTCCTGTTTCTTTATTTATTTTTTATTTTTTTACATATTTACATACTATTTTATTACATAATTTAATAATATAGGGAGATATACAAAGTGCATCATGCTAAATTACACCATTCTACTAAGAACATAAATTATATTATAAGATAGAATACTTATAATATACAATATCCTTAAAATAAATAACAATATTTATATATATATATATATATATATATACACATATATATATATATATATATATATATACACATATATATATATATATATATATATATACATATATATATATATATATATATATATATATATATATATATATATATATATATATTATGTAATTACATTCTATAACACAAGTCAATGTTGCTACCTTCTTCAAAACAGTGTACAGGCTTCATATTTAAAAAGGATCATTGCTGTGGGAACCATTAAACCTAATAATGAAAGGTCATATAATCAACTTTGCCAGTTCTTACCAAAAATAAACATTATACTTAGGTCAACTTTCCGAAATAGTTGAAAAGCTTCCATACAAATAAAAGATTGAGTTTCAAAAACTAAATATTTACAACAAGAACATGAGTAGCTGGTGGACATAAAATAATTATAACAAGCAATTAAGAAACATGGAAAGTATCTATCAAAGTTAAGTAAAGATTATGTGAGGTATTTCTATAACAGTATATAAGCTAAGCTTACTGGGGATTATATTAGTGAGGAAAAGTAATTTTACAGGAGCTGGCTAAACTTTCTTCATGAAGTATTGTAAAAAAAACTACCTTATAACAGTCTGCTAGTAAGATTTTGACTTTTAAGTTATTTTACACTTTGGTGTGTAAGTGTATTTATAAAATAGTTAAGCTAAGAAGCACAGCAAATGCAAGACTTACTGCAAAAACTTACAGTAGTTAATAATAATTTGACTATAATAGGAAACGTCCCCTTGCTGTGAGTGCCAATATGTGGTGACCCATCTGGGTTTTAATGGATTGGTGGAACTCAGAGTCAGGGAACAACACACACTTACTAACACAACTTTCAAGAGGGCCCTGGAGGTGAAGACATGTTCTTGAGAGTTTTGTAGTGTATTAATATTTGTAGGGTATTATTATTTAACAAGGTGTCCCAAAAGGGATGAGACAAAGGCATAGTTAGGAGGCTCAAACGAGTCAGGAACAAGCTGTTGTCACTAAACCAAAGGAGATAAACATGGGCATGGGATAAGAACAGGACAGTGGGACAATAGAACAGCCAGTGGTAGAAGTCACAGCCAGTTGTAAAACAACTAAGCAACTTCTGGAGTGCATGCTGATTATTTTTATAGTCTAATAAGGTCACATGACCACTTCTTACTTGTAGGAGGAGTCCAAGTCATGTCCATAAATCAAGCCCATGGACGCAGCCCCAACTTGGATGAGTCACTGTAATTTCTCTGTTTCACAGTTGGGGTGCTCAGGGACTTCCAGGGGCCATGTTTATGCCTTCCAACAATCCCAATCTTGATTTTTGGGTCCTGTCTTGCTGTCACGACTTTCCTCATGTCCCACTTTTGGGAATATCAGAGAACTGTCCCCAGCAAACATGGCACAATTATTATGATTATTATTATTATGATATTTATAGAGCGCCGTCAAATTCTGCAGCGCTTTACAATGGGTCGACGAACAGACATGTAGTTGTAACGAGACAATTTGGACTCACAGGAACAGAGGGGTTAAGGGCCCTGCTCAATGAGCTTACATGCTAGAGGGAGTGGGGTAAAATGACACAAAAAGGTAAGGATAGTATTAGACTAGTGACAGTTGCAGAAGAGGAATCAGTCAGGAGCTAATAACAGTTTAATTGATATGCTTTTATGAAAAAATGGGTTTTTAACGATTTTATGAAGGAGTGGAGACTGGGTGAGCATCTAACGGAAAAGGGAAGTGAGTTCCACAGGAACGGTGCAGCCCTCGAGAAATCATGAAGGTGAGCATCAGAGGTGGGAGTACGGACAGAAGATAGACGTAAGTCTTCAGCAGATCGTAAGGGCCTAGACGGTACATACTTGTGTATAAGGGAGGATAGACAGGTGGGAGCAGCATTATGTAGAGATTTGAAAGCAAGAACAAGAATTTTAAATTCAGCTCTATATTTTATAGGAAGCCAATGTAGGGACTGACAGAAGGGTGAGGCATGGGACAGGAAGATGAGCCTTGCCGCCGCACTCATTATGGACTGTAACGGCGCAAGAATCATTAGTCATGTTTGTGCTGTGTTCAGTGCATTAAAACAGCTTTGGAAGACTGACATACATGTAGACAAACCAAGAATATGGAGTACAGAGTACTTAAGTCTAAAATACGTACTGCCTCCCTTAAACTAGGGACACTTGGATATAGTTTAGGAAGGTTGCTATATAGAAGAGGCCGGGAGACTGAAGAAGAGAAGTGGTTGGAACCTACAAACTCATTGTCATTTCCCTGAAGCACCTCAACCCACAAGTAGACTTATGCATGGTAGGTGATTTTGGTAATTTTTCTGGAAATTGAATTGGATTGAGGATGTCGTCCATGAAAACACATTTGGGAAAACATTCAAACAAACCAAAAAGAGTGTGATAATGAGACCAATTACTGCAAAATATATGCATAGTATAAATGTTATATATATAACTTGCAGTACACTAATATTCCTTCCCTTTGGTTCACAGCTCAAGTGAGGAAAAAGTAAGCAAGAGAAGGAAAAAATTATATTTAATATAAATATATATTAAATATAATTTTTTTGTGCAATTAGTATCAATTCTGAATTTAAATCAGATGATTCTGAATGTCCGAATTGTCGAATTTCCAAAGTACCGAAGTGCCATATTTTGGAAGTGCTGAACCGAATTGCCGAAGTGCCGAATTTCGGAAGTGCTGAAGTGCTTTGGATTTCTGAAAACTGGCAAAGAGAGGGAGGGAAAATTATGTGAATGATGACAGGAATCTAGATGTGTAAGTGGTTGTGGTGGCAGTCTAGGCACCTAACACTCCCCCTAATCCTACCTCTACCCCTATCTCTACCCCTAACCCTTACCCTTATCCCTAACCCTTACCCTAACCCTACCCCAATCCAACCCCTTACCCTACCACTAACCCTAACCCTAATCCTATCCCTGTATGTGTAAGTGGTTGTGGTGGTTAAGGTTAGGGTTAGGGGCGATGGTTAGGGGTAGGGTTAGAGGTAGTGGTAGGGTTTGGGGTAGGGTTAGGGGTACGGTTAGGAGTAGGGTTAGGAGTTAGGGTAAGGGAGCCCTACAGATGTGGTTCTGGTGGCAAGAGAGGGATGCTTACAAATGTCTGAAGTGCCAAACTCCCGAATTGCCAAAGTCCAGAATTGCCGTAGTCCAGAATTTCAGAAGTGCCAAACCGAAGTGCTGAATTGCCGAAGTTCCGAATTTTGGAAGTGCTGAACCGAAGTGCCGAAGTGCCGAATTGCCAAAGTTTTGAATTACCAAAGTCCCGTACCAAATTTTTTGCCAATGTACATCCCTTTTTTTTTTCTTTTTACTGCTCTTTTTTTGCCCTCTATTGATCACTTCTCATTTGATCTATTTTTTTCACCTAGCCATCAATTACCTTTTTTTCTATCAAACATCTCTGTTGTTGGGCACAGTTGGTGGAATCCATAATCCTGAAACATCTGACCATTTATTTAAACATCTTCTTTATGTCTGCATGTTGGATCAGAGATACCCACAAGTTATATTATATAGAGCCTTAATTTCAAGTGGTATGCAATCTATTCTATACTAAATTACCGTTAAAATTGTCGCAGAAATGTTTACTTAGTTGTGTGTAATAAAATATATGGGGAAAATATAGTGACATAGTCATCTGTTTTATGAAATATGTACCACCATAATATGTACAAATATTTACCACAATGTAAAAATGTCAACAGTGTTAAGGAAACATTTTCCATCTTCTCTCTTTTGACCTCATTTTTGCAAAGGAGTTTTCAAGTGGTCCTCATTTAGGTAGATCTTTTTCTTTAATCATTTCTCACAGTGTAGTAAATATTTACCAATATGGTAATAACTTAGAATGTATTCCATAAAAACTTAATACACAGTGACTATTTCAATGAGTGGATCATATTCTAATCTTCGAGAGTCTATTTATCACTTGAAATTCCTGATGCACAAGAAAAAACTGTAAAGGTCTCTCCGAATGTTCACAACATAATGTATGTAATAGTTTTCACAATGGGCAATCTTTCTACTGAAACATTTCTTGAAGAGAACAATCAGATCAGCTACTCTAAGAGAAGAAAATAATCATCTGAAAAACAAGCAAACTATATTCATTCCTTCAGATCCATAGATATATTGTATTACTTATATTTCTCTAGAAATGAATGAACTATTCATAAGAATACTATTGTAGCTCAGATGGGATTGACAACATTTGATTTGCCTTTTAAATAAAATAAAAAGTCACAGCCCAGTAGTTACTTGAAGTAACATTAGACAGAGAAGGCAAAAGCTTCCATGATTCTTTAATGAATGCAATGAAATAGTGATGACATGAAATGAAAGAAGATAGAAATTGTGTTTTGGTTGATTAGCCCCATACTAGTCAAAAAATATCTCTCATAGGAAATCATTACTTCTAGTAATACTTAGATCTTTGTCTAGTAAATAATGCAAACATAAACAAGATTCATTTTGTATTGGACAACAAGCTTGGAATAAATGTTGCAAGTCAGATCTTTCAATCTCATTATTTCTCCAGCTCTTTTACTACCAAGAACTTATTTCTTCAAAATACTAGAATAGTGTTCATTTAAAACATATGGAGAATAGCTAGCAAATACGTATATAATACAGTAATTTTGTGTATTCACTAAAGCTTCAGGCAAACGTTCAAATTAAAATAATGTAAATTTACAAATATTTAGTTTTTAAATATTTTTTTTCATTCTTTATAGAAATATTTTACAAAAGCTTTAGAAGGTATAGGCTATCCCCTATCTTGCAATATTTCATACAGGGTTTGAAATGTTAGTAAAACGCAAAAAAAAAAACTTTTCCTTATATATAATAATATATATGTAGGTGTGACAAAAATAGAGAAACAAAGGTGGTAAGCCTGTTTATAGTTTTTACTAAAAAATGGCAACGGACTTGCTTAATTTAAGCGTAATGCTCACTTACCAAAAACAGTTAAATATTTTCTAGAATATACGATTCTAGAATACAGATATTTAAAAATTACTATTGAAAAATTATCAATCTCTGGAATATAATGCTAACAGGGAAATGCAAAATTGAATTGTATGACCAATTGAAAATTCCTTTACTGCACAGATGGATGTGTCAGTACATTTGCAGAAATTAAATTAATAGAATGAGGTTGTGACAGAGAAATGCATTACTCTGCAGGTTCAAAATCATTCCTGGAGTGTGATTAAAGATGAATGAGATGCTATTGACTAAATTTCATGTTGGAATATAAATGAAAGTAAAAATGTTTATGAATTCTTTTGATAGTGAAGAGGTTCAAACTTACAGGGTTATTCCCTAAATTGAGAATTTGAAGTGAATTTCAAAATTAAGGTCAAAATAGCTGATTTGGAAAAACTTCTCTAAAAGTACTATTCTTCCAGTTTAGCTACTTTAATCTTAAATTCAAAATTCACTTTGCATTTACTTAGCATTTTCACTTAAGTTAATAACCTTCTTAATATTTGTATTAGTGTTTTAAAATTCAGTTAATAGGGTCACGTTACATATTTCAATTTCAATCAAAATAGGATTATTGATAAGGATCAAAGAGGTATTGCATTTTTTTGTTTTTGTTTGAACAAACCAGCGAAGATAAGTAAAAATTTTGCTTACCTGTGCTGCACTCCTGCATTCTGGGCAACTTAGTGGCCCCATGATGCTTTGGGTGTGCACATGCGTGCTTAGACTTCAATAAATACATTCTATACAAGTGCATGTGCTGCTGCCATTTTCCTCAGCAGTGCTGTACAAGAGTTTAACTAATTTACCTGCTTTGCCTAATGTTGCCCAATAGAAAATGTAAATTTTAAATAAATGATACTATTGAGAACGTTAAACAAAAATTAGTTCTTTGCTTTTGCTAAAATCAAGTATGTGACAATTCCTCTTTAATGTATTTAATGATAACTGCTAGCCAATAAAAATATATTTATTCACAATTGTTTGAATTTTTGAAACAATTATAACTGAAAATGTGTACTGATTGGAATAAGTAGATACAGATGCATACGGTTTCCCTGCGGTCTTGGCAAGAAAGGAAATCTCATTAAACTTGCACAAACCAAGTGACATCTCACATTGTAGCTATTGTGCACCACATGGTTCTAAGTAGATAATGAGCTGTGTATAATAAAGCACATTTGTTATGAGTAGATGCCATTGTCGTATATGTCCAACAGATGACTTATTAAGATAAATGTTGCGTATTTATAGTAGTTTAACATTTCAATGAAGAGTCATTACCTATACTATTGTCATGAGTTTTAACTGGCTCCTTGCACATAATTCTGTGTTTCATTTCCTTCCATCTACATATCATCTCTGCACCAAGCCCAAATTTTGCAACAGATTCTGTAGGTAATTAAGGTACACTTCAATCAAGAAGTAAAAGCCATGGTGGTTTGGGCATTTTTTGACCTATAGCTATTAGTATACAAATTGCATACAAATGTACATGCATTATGAATTTTTAGAGAGAAATCATTTGTTTGTCAAAATGTTTTTACTCTACGAACAAATGCTACACAGTCAGATACACCACTCCACCCACATCCTCTGCTCTTCCCTAACTCTTTAAACAAAAGCCTGTTGCTTACTTCTAAATATTCCTTTCATTTTCATCCATCTATAGATCACCTCTGTACCAAACCCAGATTTTTTACTAGCACGACCTACTCTCCCATCCTTGGTCCACCATCTTTTATAGCATGGTCTCTTAGCTGTCTCTAATCTTAAATGAACACTATAGTCACCAAAACAACTTTAACTTAATAAAGCTGTTTTGATGTATAGATCATGGCTCTGCAGTCTCACTCTGCATTCTCTGCCAGTTAGCTAGCTGAAAAGAACATATAATTCAGTTACTGCTTGTTTCTTAACTGGTCCTGTAACATGGACAAACTTTGAACTTAGAGTTTTTTGTTCAATGTATTAATTGTTCCACAAATATTTCAACCTTAGTTTAAAGGTATGGTTGGTAAATGAGTGTTCAAAAACATAATTTGATCCTCTCAACAATGGCTTATTCTACTGTAGGAATGGCATTCTCTGACCAACCAGAAATCTAGTACTAAAGTAAAAATAAAGTAAAAATTCAAGAGAGAGAAGCATAAAATATAATGTGCAGAGGTTATGGTGCCAGGAGTCCCAGTGTAAACTGTCAAACTGTTGACAGACTTTTGTAAGGTCAGGCACCCACTTACACCCAGTCTTCTTGAGCAGAAGAAAGCGAATGTGGATGTAGGCACTATTCATTGGCTCATAGTGTCAGATGAGCAATTTCAGCCGATGAATGAGTACAATAAACTGGCATCCAACTTTTCCAACTCCGAAAAAAACAAGATGCTGCACAGGTTAGTGGTTTTACAGAATATGCTATGGTGCTTGTTAAACAACAGAAAATACAGCAACATTTTAAAGTATTTAAAGTTTAATTCAGCATGTTGTCAGCTAAGGCAACAGAACAGGTAATTGATCAAGTTAAAGATAGTGATTTCAGATTGTGAATTCAATTGCAGAATACAACAAAATATTAATTTCAATCCCTATCTGTAAATAATACAAGATGAGATAACATGTTATCTTAAAGAGGCACTCTTGTTATGGACAAAATACTTGAATGGATAAAATTTATTTTTTACTCTGTACATGTGTGCTCAGTAACTATTTCCTCTGTAAATTCCTTCCATCCGGCTACCCACCCCCCTTCCCATCAAGCAAGCCTCGTGTAACAAATAACTGTGTTAAAAGAACAGCTTTCTTTACTAACTCCTCCCCTACTTCCTTTACATGTAACAAAATGGAGAATCGCTGTTAAAGTAACTGTTTCCCCTTCAGCCCCTCTCTGTTCAGTAACTACTCACTCCCCCTCCCATCGTGTAACCAAGATGGAGCTGGAATGTGGATGGGAGAACTCTGTAATGATGTCATTACATCCTGTAGGGTGGGTTTAGACAAGACCCCTTAGACTGTTAACCAATTCTTGAATGTATACTGTATGTTAACTGTGACTCTGAACATGACGTATTTCTGCTTTAAAAGGGGCTCCCACTCCGTGGAATAAAGCATTCCTCAGGTTTTTCACTAATCAAAAACTTTGTCTCCGGTCTGAATTACTTCTAGGAAGAGCGTGCATGCAATTAATTAATCAATTTGGAAGGAGTAGATGGACAAATAATCAAAGTTTGCTTTGATCTAAATCACTCTAAGTACCATAATCATTACAGCCAGCTATACTGGTTATGGTACTTGCATGCTCCTAGTGCTGTCCCTTGGCTCTGTGTCAGATCCCCAGGTACTCATGGTCCAATAACTTGTACAGCATATTGATAAAAACAAAAGTTACACTTGGAAATTAGCAATATAAATGTTGTCCATATTTCAACAGAATTTCTTGGCTGAACATGTCAGCTGATGTGTTTTGCCAATGAATGTCATATAGATAGAAATCATGTAGCTAATGCATTAGAGTAACTTCAATAACAGTAACATGACAAGAAAGGGCACAGACCATGGTGACCTGGGTAGTCTGAGTTTGTGCTCAAATAGTGAGATTAGCAACAAGCCCATTATGTCTAATTTAACACCCAGGCAATTGTTTTTGTTTTTTTCCTCATCCTTTTCATGTTACAGCAACTTGTGCTGCTGCTTCCACTGGCACTGCAGCTCCTTCTACCACAGCTAGGTCAAGCATTATACCTTCCTGGAGGCATCCAATGAGCAACTAAGGGAAAGTGCAGAGGAGACTGCTTTGTGGGGTATTATTTAGTGAAGACCAAAGTTCCAAAGCGGTGCCCTTCAATCTTGGTGGTGTTGATAAATCTGGTGATGAGCATTATGTTTTCCTTACAACTGCAGACATAGCACTTTTACTTCTAGCTCACCGGCTACTTGATTTTGATCATGAAGAGGAATTAGAAGAGTAGAGTGTGGAAAGGGCAGGCAGAAGTGCAGTTTATTCTCCGGTAGCTAGTGCTCCCTCTCCTCCTGCACCTCTCCTTCTGCACTCACTCTCCTCCTGCATCTCCTAGTCTATCTGTATCTGTTTTAGAATGTATTCATTTAATGGAGACAGTTGTGATATTAGTTGTACCTGCTATCACTGTCAATGTTGCCACTACCATCAACATCACCAGTACTACACCATCAACATTTTCATCACCATTAATCAACCAACTGCTGGTGTGCAGGATAGTGTTGTGACAGTTTCCTTTGCCATCGGTGCAAACCCACCTTCATCTTCAGCAGATTTAAGGCTAGGTTGACGGTACTGTATTGCACCAACAAAGCAATGTTTGGGATCAATTTGAGTGCATCGAATAAGGCCAACTTGCAAACTGCACATTGTGTGGCAAGGAAGTGAGTAGGTCATCTCACTAGTGCCAGTCTAAAGCAATATCTGCAATGACACCAATGACACCACAAGTTTGTATTACTGAGGTAAAAAGTAGAACACGATAGTATTATGGCTGACAGCAGGTCAACAGCAGGTCTGCACAGCTGTCACAACCTACCATCAGTGCTCCACTACTACTACCATCACCTTTAGGCTGAGCAGAAGGATGGTGAAGATAGTGTCAGTAGTTGACCGAGGCTGGTTGTACAGGAAGACTTAGACCCCTGATCATCCAGTGAATTATGAACAAAAATAAAAAGGCCACTTATTCCAACCTTGACACCCCAATTACAATTGTTTTACTGTTTTGTGATTTTTTTTGCCACTGCTTGTGAAAGTTTTGCAAGATTCTTCCCTCATTAATAAACACAGTGTGTGACAGTTTACTACACAAGTGAATGCGGACCGCACTTAGTATGGCAGGATTTTTTTTAAGTCTTTGTAGAAAAAAAAATATATTCTAAAATGTGATGGTGGTACTGATGATGGTTGTAATATTTTGAAATGTCTCCTATGACAGAATGTCAGCACATGGTAGACACCACTTCAGACATGCTTGATATAACTTTAGAACAGTAGAGGCCAATTTATCTTCCCACCCTCTATTGGCATTGACTCATAAATGGGGCATGAGGACTGGAAAATATTAGTGCAACTAGCATTTATTCTTATTCTTTTCAGGAAAACCAAATCCAGAACTGCATTCAAACAAGAAAAAAGTACAATCCTGGGTGCAACCAAACCAGTACCCAACACCAGGTCCCAATTTGCAGTAGATAGAAGAAAAGAAGGTCCAGGTACTTCAGGAAATTGCTTAGGCAAAATTTTATGAAACCCAAAAGTCAGTAAGATTTCAACCTGAATGGTTTTTTTCATTCCATTTAGGTACATAACAGAAGCTTTGAGCCACCGCAATGTCAATTTGGGGCAGGTCAACCCCTTGTTTACCCAAATCCCACCTCATAACAAAAGAAAAGAAAAGAGTAATTAAATTACTCCTGCTGCTGCTCAAGTTCTATTTTTTATGATAATGATTTCACCCTGCCTGACTGAGTCTTGCTGTGCCTACCACCACTGCAGTGCAGTTGCAGTTGGAAGAAGCTAATAGGGCATTATTGTTTGTTTTTTTCCACACTAAAGGACAATCACTGACATTTAATGTGTGGAAAAGCTTTATTTTTGTCAGGATGGAAGGGGTGAGTGGTTGGTCAATTGCTCACTGACTTTTTCTTTCATTTTTAGATAAATCCTCTTTTTCCAATTTGAAATGATGAGAGCTTCCAATTTTTCCAAAATAAAAGAGATTGCAATCAATCATTTGAAGTTTTTTCACATCCTATCATTTTTAATCCAGATATACAATAATCTAATTTGGCAACTCAGACATGACAGAATTGTCATTGCACAAATTGCTGATTTTGTGTAGCCCTTGTGGAGACAGACCATGTTTCCTGCTTTCTTGACCACCAGAAACTATTTTTTGAATTTATTTCGGTACCAAAATTTGGCTAAACTGAACTGCATCATGAATTAAATTCTGCTGTCCTTGATTTTTTTTTATTTAGCCAGGGATATTCAGAAGAACCATATATTTTCACTGTGCATAAGTCTAGTAGAGATGCAAGAATATTTTAAGATAACTATGATCCAGTGTGATATATATTAGTGTAATGGTTTTCTTGAATAAATCTAGCTTAAAGAAACCCTATTGGGTCAGGAATACACACATATGTATTCCTAAACCTATAGTGTTAAAATATAATCTAGATCCCCTACCCCCTACTTGCCTTCCTAAATATTGCAATATCGTACCTTTAATTCAAATCTGCTGCTGGTGGCTTTGCCCTGGATCTGCCTCCTTGGCTGACATCATCAGAAGTGATGATCTGAGCCAATCACAATGCTTTCATATAGGAAAGCATTGGATTGGCTGACCTTGCCAAGGAGGGTAGAGCTAGCACAAGAAAAACAAAGCCTTGGCTAATCAGCATCTCCTCATAGAGATGCACTAAATAAATTAATCTCTATGAGGAACGTTCAGTGTCTCCATGCAGAGGGTGGAGACACTGAATGTCAGTGCTGCACACTGTGCAGGAAGCACCTCTAGCAGCCATCTGAGGAGTGGCCAGTGAAGGTGTCCCTATGCCGTAATATAAACACTGACTATTCTCTCAAAAACACTGTTTACTGCAAAAAGTCTGAATGGACTGAATATACTCACCAGGACTACTACATTAAGCTGTAGTGGTTCTGGTGACTATGGTGTCCCTATAATATTTTTATTTAAAGGACTAAGTCAAATATTCCATTTACAAACAAAGGAAAAAATATTTATGAAACTTCCCTTAGACACAACTACAGAACACAGTCTGGGAGCATTCATTCTCATCAGTACCACAGCCACAAGGTAAGGGGCCGCAGCTCACACAGCAACTACATATATATTATATCTTTATAATATATTTAGTACTTTGACATTAGGTGGACTTGGAGTGTCAGGTTCACTTTAAAGGAAGGTATAGGCACATAAGAAAATAAAGTGCACAGCATCCAGAAAAGCTGGTAAATTGGATAGATGGCTGGATTTCATCCATAGCTATGTAATATTAGATAAACAACGTCTGTAGAATCTAAAGATGAAATAGAGTCAGAGCAGGCAATGGGAAGGGAATTCTTATTTATTGACATTTCTGGAAAATAAAGAATTTTTAAGATAGACCCATTGGAATATGTTATGGTAATTACAACTGGAACATAGCATCTTTTTTATTCCATGAAAACTGCTAGGGGTGATAATTGTTTTAAATATTGAGTCAATGTTGTGATCTAATGGACTGTCACAATTACTTTTAGAAAACAGGCCAATGACTCAGTTGTAGACGCAGGGCCTCAATTATGGTGCCTTGTGAGTGGTATTTTGACTCCATTCTTTATAGGTGCTTCAATTATCACTAGAAAACAATATTTTAAACCTGAATTGCAACTTAATTGTGAGTTAAGGATTTCAAACTTGAATAAATTTCTACTAATGGGTGGAGGATCACAGTGAAAATTATTTTCATTTTCCCATTTAACACTCAAACAGATAAAAAACATTGCATGTCTGATGTTAAATTAGTGGTGGCAATTGGAAATAAAAGCCAGTCATATAAATGCATTATTTTGTTAGATATTATAAATACTGGAATTAAAGCAATTGATTGATGATTGATTGGTTCAGAATTTGGATGCAAAAACACTCAAGTGCATTTAAAAAATAAAAACGTGTAATTGTGTAAGGCACTTCAAAAGAAATACAAATCATTAAATACGTAACTAACTGGTTTAAAGAGTATTTACCAACTACTCAAACACATTTACAAAACATACAATAAAGAATATACCAGTAAATAAAAAACCCCAAGTGAAAAAAAGTGTTTAAATAAAAATATACAAACATATTAGAGATCTACAAAAAAAGGGGGAAAAAACTGAAACATAGTGTGAACTGTATCAACAAATCAATAAATGGGTTTGAATATAACTCACATGGCCCAGAGCCATACCAGGCTCTGTATGAAGGGCTGGAAGCTGCCAAATATTGCTACAGGATCCAAAGGATTCCAAGGATGGAATACACAATGACAAATATTTCCACCAAAATAGTTTTATTGACACACGATACAAATGGTCAAAAGTATTAAAATCAGATAAAAAAAACTGGGTAGTATATAAAAGGTGGCAGTGGGTATATGCTGTGCAAAAAATACACTTACCAACAATCAGTAACCCAGAACATAAAAAGTGGCAATATAAAATATTATCAATAGCAGATGCGTTTCGGCAGAAAGCCTTCTTAATTGCATTTTGTTCACACTTTACAAGTTGGTGCAAGATAGGTTGGGGTTAAAAAGAAATGCATGAAATATTTCCACACTATTTCAAGCGCAATCATTTAGGACCATCATCACCTCCGTCATAAATCAATACAGTTTCTTACTGTACTGTACTAAAGCTTCATATAACGTGAAGAAATTATCTGTTCTAAAATGCTACACTCCAAGTTCCAAACTGGCTCTAAAAAGAACTTCAATGCAAGAAATGTTCACCTGGAGTTTCTTTTACAGCTGCACTCAAGAAACAATGGAAGCATATGGTGGAGGCTTTGGATTTTGCCTTGTTATTCATTACCCCACTGTCAACCTGTTAAATATTGGTAAAAAGATTTTGTAATAAGAGTGGGACACATTTGATGGCGAGCTAATATGTTTCCTGGAGGCCCTTTGATATGTAGAACTTGACAAGGTTTTACAGATTCTTTTTAAACTTTCAAACTAACATATTTAGTGATATTTAATGTGCTTTGTGACAAAAAAAAATGCATCAGGGTGTTTAACTTAACTTCTTTTTATTTTATTTTACGCCGTCACAAGTAATTACACATATAGATTGTTAACATTACTAAAGGTCCACTACACCAACTGCAACAAATTAGATCTTGGGTAAACAGGTATTGTGGCTCTTTTCTTTAGCTCAGTGTAGACAGCATGTTCTATAAATATTCATCACATTCTAACTCATGCAGAATGTTGCCTTTGGCTTGTGCTGTCTTCTGTTTCATCACATCTCACTGTTATACAGTGACATTATCTGATTCAAAACAAATCCATACATCAAGCCTTCTGGATAGAAATGAGAGCTGTAAGACACCTTGAATCTCTGCCAGTTTCTATATGTAACCTTTTATCTATTTTATTTCAATCTGTCTTACTTAAAAAAACAAAAAAACAAAAAACAAAGCGGTCTACAGTATGTGTTGAGACAAGATTTCAGAGAATATGGGATTTGAGTTTTCACTATCTGACATATTACTTCCTCTGACCTTAAATGACTAAACAACTGTGTCCCTAAATAAATGTTTTAAATATATGACTGATGCTAAAGGTCAAATCATTAAATATTAGTAAACTGGAGTTCCACATATAGGGATTGATTTGCTAAGTTGTGCCACTGTTGCATGGAATTTACACCACAATGTGATTTTCGAGATGGTGTATCTGAGCCATATGACCACAGAAAAATAAATGTCCATGTCAAATGTGTTATCCTGCACTTCCTGAGATGATGTGTAGGACCAGAAAGCACACAGAAAGGTCAGCAGTTAAAGGACCACTAAAGTGCCAGGAAAACATAATCGTTTTCCTGGCACTATAGTGCCCTGAGGGTGTCCCCACCCTCAGGGTCCCACTGCCGCTGGGCTCTGGGGAGAGGAAAGGGGTTAAACTTACCTTTTTTCCAGCGCCGGGCGGGGAGCTCTCCTCCTCCTTTCATTCATAATGCTTTCCTATGGACGCTGGTGTCTTCTCACTGCTTTTCAATGGGGCAGCCACTAGAGCTTTGGAGGCTGGATTAGCCCATTTATAAACATAGCAGTTTCATGAAGCTGCTTTATGTTTATATAAAAAGGTTAATCCTAGAGGACTGGCACCCAGACCACTTCATTAAGCTGGAAATTGGTCTAGGTGCTAAATTAATCCTTTAAGTCATTTGAGTTTGAAATTATCACTAGGAAAGCAGCTGGCATATATATAGAACAGGAATCTAGAGTACCAGATTACTTAAAGAACATAATATAAAGATTCATTTCGACGAAAATGACTTGTGCATCACCTTTCTATCATTTCTCTTATTCTTTAAAGGAACATTTACTGTAATGAGAGGCCTTGGCATCCACCCTGAGTAAGTAGTCAAGGCATTTGTTAGCGTACATGAGGTAGATGATATCTCTATTTCCATATGGTACTTCTTATCCATTAACTCTAAACCTAGATGAAATCTAACTCACTTATTAGTGATGTACCGAACGGTTCGCCGGCGAACGGTTCCTGGCGAACATAACATGTTCGCGTTCGCCACGGCGGGCGAACATATGCGCGGTTCGACCCGCCCCCTATTCGTCATCATTGAGTAAACTTTGACCCTGTACCTCACAGTCAGCAGACACATTCCAGCCAATTAGCAGCACAGCCTCCCTAGCAGACCCTCCCACCTACTGGACAGCATCCATTTTAGATTCATTCTCAAGCTGCATGCTTAGTAGAGGAGGGAAAGTGTAGCTGCTGTTCATAAGATAGGGAAAAGCATAGCTAGGTTAGGGATAAGGGTATGCTTTTTTTGATTTTTTTTTTCTATGTAATGTAAATGCACTTAGTTGTCTGCCACTGCTGCCAGCTTCTGTGTCAGGCTCACAGTGCCCATTTCCCCAGTCAGTGCCACCAATTACATCTGGTGTCACAATAGCTGGATTTAAAAACAAAAAACTTTTTTCACTGTTATTATAGATTGAATAGCAGTCAGTTGTTCAAGCCATCAAGCTGCTACAGCTTCTGTCTCAGGTTCACAGTGCATACTGTGCCCATTTCCCCAGTCAGTGCCACCACTTATATCTGGTGTCACAATAGCTTGGATTTAAAACAAAAACCTTTTTTCACTGTTATAGATTGAATAGCAGTCAGTTGTCTGCCACTGCTGCCAGCTTCTGTGTCAGGCTCACAGTGCATAATGTGCCCATTTCCCCAGTCAGTGCCACCAATTACATCTGGTGTCACAATAGCTTGGATTTAAAAACAAAAAACTTTTTTCACTGTTATAGATTGAATAGCAGTCAGTGTCCTAGCGGTGTTACGCCAACAGTGATTAGCGCTTTGACAAGTGCCACTAATTAGATCTGGTGTCACAATAGTTTGGATTTAAAAAAAATAATCTTTTTTTTCGTTATAGATTGAATAGCAGTCGCGTCCTAAAGCTGGTGTGTTACGCTAACAGTGGATACTGACAAGTGCCACTAATTAGATCCTGTGTCACAATAGCTTGGATTTAAAACAAAAACTTCTTTTTCACTGTTATAGATTGAATAGCAGTCAGTTATGTCTGCCACTGTTGCCAGCTTCTGTGTCAGGCTCCACAGTGCATACTGTGCCTCTCAGTCAGTGCCACCACCATATCTGAAGTCACAATAGCTTGGATTTAAAAAAAAAATAATCTTTTTTCACTGTTATAGATTGAATAGCAGTCAGTGTCCTTAAAGCGGGTGTGTTACGCTAACAGTGGATACGCTGACAAGTGCCACTAATTAGATCCTGTGTCACAATAGTTTTAATTTAAAAAAAATAATAATCTTTTTTCACTGTTATAGATTGAATAGCAGTCAGTGTCCTTAAAGCGGGCGTGTTACGCTAACAGTGGATACGCTGACAAGTGCCACTAATTAGATCTGGTGTCACAATAGTTTGGATTTAAAAAATAATAATCTTTTT
>OW240912.1:88273107-88318726 GCA_933207985.1 Pelobates cultripes | reverse complement strand
AAAAATGTTGGGGACAAAAAAGAACTCTGAGAGCATACTAAAGCTTAGAGAAACTCAGCAGCTTGCCCTTTGGTAAATCCGTTCTCAGATCTCAAAATAGTTTTTGCTCACTGGTGCCAATACAGAGAGAACATGTTTGAAGTTCTACATATTAGACTATTCCTACCGAGAACTGAAATGCCAGCAAGTTCTCTCTGCACGAGAGATATAGCAACCCCAGACGATCGTTTTGGCCTTCTTGGGGCCTCGTCAGTGAGCTGTAGCTCATAATAAGGGAGTTATCTGCTAAACAGCACCACAGTCTAGTATGTATAAATATATCAATGTGATATCAATGTGTCTACTAAACTGAAGATTAAAATAAAGAAAAGATTTATTCATTATTATAGTTCATTTTTTTATCGTTATGAAAATGAATGGATCTGAAACAACTGAATTAGATTCATAATGGATGCATTTGTTTTTGTTTTGTTGTGCTTTATTTTCGTGTTGCAGCGTTTGTGATTCAGAAGTTTGAACAATTCCAAATTGCTGAATCAGATGAACTTTAGACCAAGTTTGTTCCGAAAGTAATTTCACAAGTCTACTTTGTTTTACCATAACCTCATATATTGTGCTATTAACTATTTTTGCTACAGAAACAGGCTATACATATTTAATGTACAAACATCAGGAAAAAAAACGAGAAAACCTGAAAGCATGAAAATTAACTTCATAGGACAGTAATTTAATCAAATAAGTAACTTATTTTTATTTATTTATTAGTGATAATAATATAGTGGAGATCCCAGAACCAAGAATATTTTGGCTCCCATACAGTTTTATGTTGCCTGCAGTGGGTGGGAGACCTGGTGACGTTTTGATCTTCTTAGTACTCCTATCTGTAAATGTTCTTTATAAACATTTGCATTTACATTACTGTTTTTTCTCTGTCTTCCATACATTTGGAGTTGAAGGGGATTTAAAGGTAAAGATTGCATTTTGGGAAAGAAAAGCATTATCATCAACATTTGGGATTGCATATGAGAACATTTAACTATATTTAAAGGCTTAAATTGGAGGAACCTCTGTCGAACAGAAACATTATAGAAAAAAACTTTGTTGGTTTTTTCTTTCCCTGTGTTATACTTTCCCAGTGGTGGCTTATATTTATCATCAGTTGTTAGCTTAACATTTTACGATATCAGTATGTTTTAAATTCTTTATCTGAAGCCTAAAATCAGTTTAAGACTAGCAGCTACTGCAATCTATGAACATAATAATTTGTGCTACATCTGCAAGCCATAAGACCATTTTGCCACCACCTTAGATGTTGTAGCCATAGAAGGTAATTGCATTGAAACCAGAGGTGCCTTACTGATGTAGTTTATAACATTCAGCATTCTCTACAAGTGTCTTCAATAACTTAAATCACTTACATCATGCACATAGGACGGGGCAACCTGTTCTAAATCACCACTTGAACCTGACATTATACTACCAGAACAGGAGCAGACAGGTCAAGTTGCCTATTGAATGTGTCTTTCTTCCTGTAGTTACATATGCTGGAGTTTTAATATTGATATATACAAAGCTCATCAAATTACAGTTTATAAAATGAGAATAAACCACTAACAGCAACTGCACTACAAAATACAATATTAAAGTTTTTAGAACTTACAAATAATGTCTTAGTAAAACTACAAAAGTGTCTAACATAACAGATGACAGATCTACAAGATGACTGATAAGGTTAAAAGGTATTTCTGCTTGGGTCTTTGGGTCCTTAGCAATCTCCTAACTTACAACCCCCTAGGCCAGCAATGACCATAACTACATCTAAGTCATATCCCAAGTGCATGGAAATATTGTCTCTAAGGACCAAAGTAATGCCCCGATTAGCTAAAATGTCATGTATCTAACATATTATTCATTCTTAATAGGCATAACAAAGGTGAAACAAATTACACAATTTTTTAAAAATACTGATCACAAAGCTAATATGATATACATGTAATATCTGTGCTTCATCATTCAAGTCAAAATGCAGCATAAGATTTATTTATTGTGCAAATGTAATATTCCTATCTAGAAACACCCATACAAAAGTCAATTTAACAGAGGTTGCAAATTGAGATACATTAGTGCTAAATCAATGTTATTAAACATGTTCACTAATCAAAAGTGAGCAAGTGGCAAAGTGTATCAGTGCTAAAAATAAACCTTCACATTTTTAATCTAAATAACAGTATAAAAAATAGTTGCTACGGACAGCTGACTAAGATGGCCGCATAGAACCAGAGCACCTCAGGAGAAATTACTTTATATACCTTTAACAGGCCATAACTGCTTCTTATTCGGTCCAAATCCTGCATCTCATCCTGAGGAGCACCCTTACTGACCTCCCGAAAAGTGCAAGCCTGCAATTGACGGCTCCTGTCGGTTCTTGACCTACCCACGGCCTGCTGCTACGCTCAAGGTGTCTTGAAGTGTGGCCTGCCTGCTGGCTTAAGGACCTATAACCCTCCCCGTCTGGGCCGGCGGGGGATATCCTGGTCCCCACTGGACTGCTGGTGGGCTCACCCGGGCCAGCGACACAGTCTGCAGCTGTATTGGATTGCCAAGGCCCAATCAAGATGGCTGCACCGTTGGGGCCAACAACAAAGAGCAACTGCATCCAGCCACCCATGCACTGTCTAGTGGCCTTTGACCGGCTCTGTGTGAACTTATGGTCTGCACTCGTGAACTGACCTACAATCTTGCTGTCAGAGTGGTGGCTTTATGGATCCGCCTGGCAACTCAGCGTCACCTCGAGCCTCCAGAGCGGCCATCTGGGAAAGATTTCGCCAATGATAGTTATGGCGGAAAACAGCACCATGCTACTCGGGCGTACACACTTACTCTCACATACCCCAAAGCTGGATCAACAAGCAAGTCCAAACTGCATACAGCGCACCTACCCCAGATGCCTCTGATCAGCGATGCAGAACTCTGCACCTATGAGCTAAAGCTGAATGCCGCGTTGATGAACAGGAGAACATCTTGCCAATGTGCGATAAAGCTGGGGCCGATCCAGGGGGCTCCATCAGAGGGGCCGACAGTGAAAGAAAACGGGACATTCCCATAATGGGCATAGGCTGAAGTGCCCATTACTCTTGCTCACAGCTGGCATGTCTTACTACTAATTGTGAGCACACTGATTCGGCTGTCACTATATATAACCAGTTTACCATAATACCCCATTAGGTACCCATCTCAGTCTATATCTCCAGTGGTTAATATATCTTGCTCCATACACACAGATCTATGTATTAGCTAATTGTATCTTATGTATTCAGTCACTCAGCGACGGACATGTAACTCTGACATGTTTTCTATACACACAAAATACAGCTACTGTTGCTTACTTATCAATCTAAGCTTAGTATAAACCTGTTGGAGCACCAAGCATAGTTTACTTTTTTACTGTTTACACAGACCCTTACATATCTCCTCTATACTACTATAACAATGTGCATGTCCCTCATATGTCACTTAATGCTTTAAACATGTTTATTGTTGCTTGCTTATACTGCTGTGGCATAGTACGTTTGCCTGTACTCTTTCCTATATGCACCAGAATAAAGAATAATAATAAAAATAGCTGCTACTACAGTGTGGTGTATAATTCTCCAAAATACACCAATAAACTCAGTACCAACAAAAAAAGAAAACAATGGATAGCTATTTATGTGATGTGTATATTCTGGAATTATTTTTTGTTATTCTGTCTCTCACTGTTAAAATACTCCTACCATTAAAATTATAGACTGATCATTTCTTTGTCAGTGGGCAGTCGTTCAAAATCAGCAGGGGATCAAATACTTTTTTCCCTCACTGTATTTTCTATGATGGCAGGAACAGGATGTCAGCTAGAATAAAACGTATATACTTGATTAAACCAAATAAAAAATCTGCAAAATAAAAACAAATAACAAAACAACAGAACTTCAAATATAAGAGTTCAGTGCAAAAAATAAATCATTTGACCTCCCAACTATGCTGTATTTGTTTGTTTTTTTTATTTGTAAGGTACATAATGTTATCTTCAATCCAAAGTTCGTATCTGAATTTTTATGTAAAAGGTATTTTTGTATACACAGATCGTGTTCAATAATCAAGATTAATTTTATGCTTAATTTAAATGTTATTTATTAAATAATTTGATATGTCTTCTTGAAATGCAATATTTCATTATTTTTTCAATTAAATAAATGAAAATGAGAAGTTAATTAAAAATATAAAAATGCAAATGAACAATAAAATATGTTATGCTTTTTACTAGTAAACAAAAACGAACAGACAGATGAACCAAGCTTTTTAAATCTGCTGTTAATATCTATTTTCCGCATTTCTTTTTTTCTTCCATCCTAAATTTAGCATGTGTTTTATGCTAGCGTTTATAGATAAATTCGATTACTTGTTCACATTTGAGGCCATCTTTATATAAATGTCATCCATTACATATTTTTCGAAGTCTAAAAAGTGAGTGTTTTTTGAAAATAAAAATAAAATTATAAAGAAAAGAAGAAAAATGTGTGTTTTTGATTTAGAACCAATGTTTAGAAGATGTTCTTCATTAACTCGTTGGCATAATGATGAATCCTATGTAACCAGAGAAAAGGACACAGCATTTCTGAGTGATTAAAATGATTCCACTTAAGCTCAGGCAAATAACCTGTATAATATAATAGCATTGCATTAACCTATCCATGCAATGCTGAATGATTGCATGTGAGTTATTACAAAAAAAGACTTAAATACAAAAAGTATGTGTAGTTTACCTATTCTGAATGCTAAGTAAGTTTGATAGATGACATTAAATACAAAATTCAGTAGTAGCACAATGGTAGTACAACCTGCAAATAATAGAAATCTAAGTATGTCTATTCTAAAGAGTTAGTTAAAAGGTAACTGTCTCTTTTCTGGAAATTAAAACATTGAAAATCCCCCGGAACATGTGTTAACCATTCTTCACAAGATTCTCTCTTTTCTTTTAGGGCATCAAAACCAGTTTAGACCGAGGCAAAGCAAGGGGACACATTGCAAAAGAAGAAGTAGAAACATTGTTTAATTGCCCCTCTTGGTTGTATGCTTTTTCTACGTTGATGACTTGGTGCAAAAGACAGAGCTTACAATAATTGACAAGGAGCTAAGTATGAGGCACCCATAAATAGGATAAAAAGGTGTGAATTTCTAAAATGTATTTTTTTTTAGCATCTTACAAATACATAATAGTAACATATAATAATAAGTAAACATAATATTAAATACATGCAAAGTAAAACTTCCCCTTTAACAATGCCAAGAAAATTGTAGTTGCTGAAGCCTTCATAGTTTCTAACAATTTAAAGCTACTTTAAGCAATATTATTCTTAAACTTTTCACTTCATTTTTTTAAATAACTATATGACATTAAAAAAACACAATATTTCATATATCTCAATGATGAGGAGCATACGTAAAGAGATAAATAACAAAATTGAAAGTGTTTTGTTTACTGCTATTGAGGTGCAGCAGTATGCGTAACATACATTTATGTCTGTAAAATATTTGGACACTGACACAAGTTTTGTTATTTTGGCTGTTTATCCAAATAAATTCAAGTTACAGTTAAATAATGCATGTGGGCTCTAAGTGGTCTCTCTCGCTTTAATCTGAGGGTATTCACATCCAAACTGGAGGAAGGTTTTAGGAATTACAGCTCAATAATATGTAGCCCTCTCTTTTTCAAGGGACCAAAAGTAATTGGATGTTTGACTCAAAAGCTGTTTCATGGATAGGTGTGAACTATTTCTTTATTATTCCTTCTACAAATAAGCAGGTAAATGCCTGGAGTTGATTCCAGGTGTTGAATTTACATTTGGAAGCTGTTGCTGTGAACACACAAGATGCAATCAAAAGAGCTCTCAAAATGAAACAGGTCCTAAGGCTGCAAACAAAACAAAAAATCCATCAGAGACATAGAAAGAACATTAGGAGTGGTCAGATCAACAGTTTGGTACATTCCGAGAAAAAGAGAATGCACTGGTTAGCTCTGCAATACAAAAAGGTGTGGACGTCCATGGGAAATAACAGTGGTGGATGATCATAGGATCCTTGCATGGTAAAGAAAAACCCCTTCACAACATCCAGCCAAGGGAAGAACACTCTCCAGGAGCTAGGCATATCGTTATTCATAAAGCAAAGATTTCACAAATACAACTGGTTCACCACAAGGTGCAAACTATTAATAATCTTAATGAATGGAAAGGCCAGATTAGACTCTGCCAACAACATCAAACAAAGCCAGCCCAGTACTGGAAGAGCATTCTTTGGACAGGTGAAACTAAGATCAACCTGTACCAGAATGATGGGAAGAAGAAAGTAAGGAGAAGGCTTGGAACGGCTCATCGTCTGAAGCATCCCACATCATCTGAAAAACACAATGGAGGCAATATGATGGCATGGGTGTGCACTGCTTCCCATTGTCACTAGAGTTTATTGATGATGTGACTGAAGACAGAAGTAGCTTGATGAATTTTGAAGTGTTTTGGGATATATTGTCTGCTAAGATTCAGCCAAATTCAGCAAAGTTAATTGGACAGCAATTCACCATACAGACGGACTCCAAAACATAAAGCAAAAGCGACCCTGGAGTTTTTTAAGGTAAAGAAGTGGAATATTCTGTAATGGCAGAGTCAATCACTCGATCTCAATCCAATTGAGCATGCAATTCACTTGCTGAAGACAAAACTTAAGGCAGAAAGACCAATGAACAAAAAACAACTGAAGACAGCTGCAGTAAAGGCCTGGCAAAACATCACAAAGGAGAAAACCCAGCGTTTGGTGATGTCCATGCATTCCAGATGTCATTGCCTGCAAAGCATTCTCAACAGAGTATTGCAAATTAACATTTTATTTATGATTGTGTTAATTTGTCCAATAACATAGACCCCTGAAATAAGGAAACTATTTGTGAAAATGGTTGCAATTCCTAAGAGTTTTATACAATATTTTTGCTCAACCCCTCGAATTAAAGCTGAAAGTCTGCAATTCAATAGCAACTTGGTTGTTTCATTTAAAATTTATTGTGGTGAAAATTGTGTCAGTGTCCGAATCCATGTCACAATTACAGCTACAGATAGCTCTTCATCTTCCATCTATCATGATGTTCTGATGCCCCTTCAACTTTCCACACAATCATAGCATCATTGTGATTATTATGTCAATAGCAACAACTCTAGTATGAGGGTAGCTCCTTTAACGAGACATCATAATCTCTAATTACGCTCACCACCTCCTTGGTGGTCATCTGGTCTGTTGCTGAATTCTAACTTAATTTTAATGTAGTCAGCATAACTTCTCCAATGCTTAAAGGAACATTCTAGTGTCAGAAACACAAACATGTATTCTTGACAATTTAGTGCAGCATTTGGTCCCTGGTCCCCCTCTCAGGAGATAAAAGGTGATTTTACTCTAAGCTAGTGCACATGCACAACAAAACTCCAGGCTGTGACAATCCACATCTCCTCATACAGATGCACTGAATCAATCAATCAATCAGTGCCTCCATGCAGAGTGTGGAAACACTGAACAAAGATGCTGCACACAGTGCAGCATTGACCCAGGAAGCACTTGTAGTGGTGTCTGAGTATCACTGCAGATACACAATTCTGTGAAAATATTTTCTTTGAATTCCAGATTTATTTTTCAAGGACTTTTCTCTAAACAATACATTTTAACCCCTTAAGGACAGAGCCAAATGTACACGTTGTGAACGAAACAAAATGTAAACAAAACCTGACATTTGCGCTACATGTCTGTCCAACCGTAATTCAACTCTTTCATAGTAAATACACCCACCCTTATTATATATCATTTTATTCAGGGGAAACAGGGCTTTCATTTAATATCAAATATTTAGCTATGAAACATAATTTAATATGAAAAAAATGGGAGAAAATAAGATTTTTTTTATTTTTTTAGTTCTACATGACATTTTAACTGTCAGTGTCATAATACTGTTTGCTTTTACTGCAATAGAATACACATATTTGTATTCAGCAAAGTCTCACGTGTAAAACAGTACCCCCTATTTACAGGTTTTATGCTGTTTTGGGAAGTTACAGGGTCAAATATAGCACGTTACATTTGAAATTGAAATTCGCCAGATTGATTACGTTGCCTTTGGGACTTTATAGTAGCCCAGGAATGAAATTTACACCCACAATGGCAAACCATTTGCAATAGTAGACAACACAAGGTATTGCAAATGGGGTATGTCCAATCTTTTTTAGTAGCCATTTGGTCACAAACACTGGCCAAATCTAGCGTTAGTATTTGTTTGTGTGAAAAATGCAAAAAACGCCAATTTTGGACAGTGTTTGTGACTAAGTGGCTACTAAAAAAGACTGGACATACCCCGTTTGCAATACCTTGGGTTGTCTACTATTGCAAATGGTATCCCATCATAGGGGTAATTTTCATTCTTGGGCTACCATAGGGTCTCAAAGGCACCGTAACCAATCTGGCGAATTTTAATGTGAAAAAAATGAAACGCAAGCCTTATATTTGTAACTTTTGAAAACACCATAAACCTGTACATGAGGGGTACTGTTGTACTCGGGAGACTTCGCTGAACACAAATATTTGTGTTTCAAAACAGTAAAAAGTGTAGAATTAATATATGTATGTATATACGTATGTGAATCTATATGTGTATATATATATATATATATATAATTTTTTTAAATATTTTAATTTATATATAGATATATATATATAGTGATATATACATATATATTTATGTATGTAGATATATATATTATTTCGTTCTATGTGTATTTTGATATAAATATATATATATATATATATATATATTAATATCACAATACAGTTACAATGAAATAACACACATCTATATATTTTTAATTATTTTTTTAATTATTTTTTTAATTTCTATTTTTTAACGTATTTACATATTTAATTTTTTTATATTATATATAAATATATATATAACAATAATTATATATATATATATATATATATTTAATCAGTATCAGTCTACGTGTAATTTGATATTAATATATAGATATAATTATATATATATTAATAGTAAAATACACCTAGACAGTGTATGTGTGTGTATGTATATGTGTATATATATACTTAGATCATGTATATAATATATATATATGATCTAAGTATATATATCTATTTTTTTTTTACACTTAATTATTTATTTTAATTTTATTTCCAGCCAGCAAGGGGACCACCAGTCATTACAGGCAGCCCCCCTTCTGGCAATACAGGAGCCAGCTATACTGGCCATGTGATTGTGGGGTCCTTGCAAGGACCTCACTCTCACATGGCCGGGGGGCACTGGGGGAGGAGGGCTCCCTGGGAGTCCCCCCCACCGTGATCGCCGGCGTGGGACCGCCGGCGACTGGGTAAGTAAAGAAAGACCGGAGGGTGTACAATTACGCCCGGCGGCGTTTAGAGCCGCCTAAAATAGGGCGTAATTGTACGCCCTCCGGTCTTAAGGGGTTAAATTGCAAATTAACAGTCCAATAAGAACTTATCTGTATATATAATGACGTTTGGGAGAAATATTCAACAACAAACTGAAAAATTATCAGTCAAATATTCAACTGTTTCATGTTCTATAACCCCATCAATTAAGTCTTAGTAAATCATAGATTCTACCTCATTTGAACAAGTATCTCTAGAACAGACTCCAAAGACTTAATTATCTTCCATGAAGGATAAGGATACCCCGAACAAACACATCCTCAGGATGTAGTTTGTGAATCCAAAATAGCTGCTTTAGTATATCACGGGACAGCAAAATAGAGCACTATAGAAAAATAGCAAGGTCTATGAATAAGTGCTATGATAAGTCCAAAACCATTGTATTTCTTTTTTTAAAAACAAAGAGCCTAAAAACAAGGAGATCCCTTTTCTTATTCCATAGTTCAAAGGATGACTTAATTTACATTGAATCAATCTATAATCCTACTTCACTCCATCAATCCATCCCCAAAGCTTTGCTTTCTCTCCATCTTTAAACAATATTGAATACAGAATTTAATATAAGAGCGATGAGGAAATGTAAATAACATTGTTAATATCATATGGTGGCATTATTGGGAATTTAGATTCCCATGAATATTCAACAAAGGTAATGCTTGTCCAATTCACTGCTATTTTTACTTTTCCTATTGAAACTGGATATGTTCATATGGTGCATATAGAGCTGAAGCCCTTGATGCATTATATTTAGAAGCAAACTGTAAAAAATATGTATATATAGGTGTCTCTTTTTTTCTGTAAAGATGAAAGAAGTGTTTTAAAAATGCTATATGATTCCTTTCTCATAAAGAATAAAAAAAAAATGAAAAAGAGAAAGAACAGTTTTTATTAGTTGTGCAATTGCATAGTAAAGAGAAAGGTGTTTTTCAATAAGGATGCACTTTGGTTATTTTTGGCGCGAGACATAATGTAATATACTATTCATGACATGATCATAATGTGTGCAGTTTATAGATGATCTGATTCACACCACATTTGGGAGTACGGTGATCATTTATTTTCTATGTTGTTTCATGGCTCATGTAGGGACAGTGAGGTTTTGGGGGGAAATTTAGGATACACAAGAATTTGGTTCTTGGAATTACATGAAAGAATAAGACATCTGCTTTTCATCACAGTTCCCCAGAAGTAAATGTAGATGAACGTATTCTTACATTGTCTGTGGCCTCTTGCTTTTACATTATTTATTGCCTTCTTCAAAGTCGCTGTCTGGACTGAAACCCTTATTGTTTGTCAATTTTAATTAAATTACACTAATGTTTAATGCTTGTTGTTGTGAATCTCTATACATCATATACTTTAAAGAGATTCAGAATCACGGTGAAAACTATTTTAAATAAACATAAATGCATGGTTTACTATTTCATTTCTCATCACTTAACAATTACTGCAGCTTACATATCGATAAATCTTTGCTCTACATTTTTAAAGAGCCACAGTACCATTTCCAGCTATTGTTGCTCATTGAGACTTTTTTAACACTTTTATTATGAGGGCAAAGAGAGTTTAATTATAATTTCACAGTTCGTACCGTTTCCTTGACCTCTATGCTGCAATGAACTGTTCACTTTTATTTCAATATCTGAGAGGTCTCCATGTTTTCCTCTCTTGGTTCTCAAACATTTTCATATCCTTTTAGAATGAACAGTATATCTTACTGTAGAACAGGGGAGAATTAGGTGCAACATGATATGTTTGGACATATTAGCAGAAATAAAGTACTTTTTAGGACTCATGCTATGCACTCCACTTTTATTCTCCACTTTTACTTTAAAAAAAAAAGAGACACAGAGGCCCTTTCTCTTATTAACCAATGGACTTCTTTAAAGGTAAACTATAGTGACTCCTCCCCGTGAAGTGCAGAAGGGGATTAAATACTGGTTTGGGTCCACCTCTGCTCCTTTCTCGCCAACGCCAGCAAACAGGGGAGACCTATGTGAATACCCATAAGAAAGCATTATACAATGGTGATGCATAGCATGAGTATGTCCATCATCAGCTAGGCGACCAAGAGTCACGTAATGACCCGAAAGTCCCTCTAGTGGCTGTTTGGTAGACAGCCACTAGAGGTGAAGTAACCCCACAAAGCTAATTATTGCAGTTTATAAAAAAAACTTTGCAGGGTTAGTGGACTTGGGACAGTGAACCCAGATCACTTCAATGAGCTGAAGTGGTCTGGGTGTCTATAATGTCCCTTTAACTATTTCTAAAATGAAGATTGTATTTTATACCTAACTGCATTTTCCATCCCTTGACTCATTATGTTTTAAATGTAAACACAGCATGAACATTGTTGTCACAAAAAAAAAAATGGAATGACATATTGGAAATATTTTCATTAACTTCCATTGACTGGAGTTAAAATGGAATCTAATGAGAAAAACAGAGGATTCTACATGTCTCTGTATTGTAGATAGGACATCATCTGCAACCAGATAGGTTGGGTTTATCCAAGTGCATTCTCTGCATGCAGTTTAAATTCAAATGAAAAAAAAAAATACAACTGTGCATTGTTCTGCCACTTTCTCTACAGCCATTAGTTAGTGCTGGTGATGTCATAATGTTCTCTCTTATGATCTCTTCTTACAACAGTGATAACCCTCTCTCAATCCATCTTTTATGATCTAATATAAAAACCTGGTTCTTGTTCATAAATCATTTTGCAGTTGTGCCTCGTATTTTTTATAGCGCTTGTACCTTAACGCATTCCACATTGTCCATTTTAAACTTTTATTTAATACATCTTAAACTTACAATGACTCTATACAAACAGTCCATTTTTATATTTGAAATAAACAAATAAAAATAGAGTTTTTTCAATGAACTGTTCATTTCTAAAATATATAAATATTTCTTAAATGTATAACAAGTCATAAAAAACACAGATTTTTATATGAAAATAGGATTTATAATAATCCATAACAATATATTTTATTTTAACAATCTATTTGATTTAACTTTTCATAAACATAATTAATCCAATCTAAAATAATTGTATGAAATCTTTTTTAAAAAAATGTTTAGGTTTGTTGCTATTGAAATATGTACTGAGCTAGCTTGGTTATTGACTGGTGATTCTTTTTACTTAAACAATGGATATATATTTTTCCTGCCTTTATAAGCATGGAAACATTTTTTTCCAGCACACACCAGGTATACATTTTTGAAATTGTATGCATAAACATTGCAGTATACTTGTTTCTGCACCAAATGTATATCATCATTTTTATGTATTTTTTTTCTCCAGTTGTATTAGACGTATCAATCAAATTATACCTGAGCCCTAAAGACTTAACTTTTTTAAAGGAATACTTTACTGTACTAAAGGAATACTTTCACTGTAGCGGTTGTGGTGCCAGGACTCCAACATTGAAAAGAGTCAATCTGCTGATAGCACTCATCTCATGAGCTAAAGTAAGCTCTACATTAGGCTTACAGTTCTGTTGTATCTTGATATATATTTATGGATGTACGTTTATATAATTGCATGAACTCCCTTTTCCTATTGCCCACATATTTAAAAGATATGTTTTCTTTTTTTTTTTCTTTTCTTTTTTTTTCATCAAAACATATATAACTCACTTACGACATTCTGATAAACCACTGTTAAAGTATTTTCTTTATGACATTATGTGAACGCAATATAACATTACTAAATAAATAATTCTAAGTGTAAGAACTTCTAACTCTCAGGCGTTAGTAGTGGAGGCAAGGAACAGTCCTGACCCCAGGTAAGAAGCTAAACCATTAATAAACATTTTTAATCCTTGCAATAGGAAGAGAGGGTGACAGGCCGCTCCTGACTCCATAACCACTACAGTTAGATTTAATAGTTATGTCGCTTGGAGCATCCCATTGCTATTAACAATGTCAAACAATCAGTAAATATATGTAGTTACCGTTACATCAATAGTATTAACTGAGTTATACAAAGTATATCAGCATACAGTGCAGTATTCCTGTCTCTATCTTAACCTAGTTTTAAATAAGTTATAATGTGCTATGTTGCCTATGATTATAACATACAGTACTGAGTCATTACCTTGTTTCAGTACCTGTCCCAAAATATTACTGAAACAATATATTAATATTATGGAACATACATTTCAGTAACTTTTTATTCAGCTTCAACACATATCTACTTTCCTAACATATTCATCAGTAACAACCCAAAATGGCTGCCAACTGTCACAGATGCAAAGACACTCCAGGTGGAATGTCCAGCTGCAGTACAGAATATTCATTGATGAGACAGTGTGTGTATGTGTGTGCAACATGAGATCATACAATAAAAAGCTATAGCAATCTCAATTCTTCTTCTGTCCAATCCTCCCCAAAAAAAAATAAATAACAACTATGAAAGGTACTGGACAACAATGCAACATTCAACAGAATTATACATATACTAAAACCATAAATTTTAAAATTTGAACCAGAACAGCTTATTTACATTCCAGAGTGAATGCTTACATTGACATCTGGTGTGTGGTCTTCTATGCCTAGAGGGTCATAGAGCATTTGGTATAGAGAAACTGGTCTCTCGAGGAGCAACAAATGGTTGTAGATCCCCAGTGAGATTTTGTTGTTGAACGATATTTTCATCCTAAGGACACTCAGGTGAACACCACACACAAATCCTGGAATTATATTTTAACTGGTGTAGATCCTCTGAACATTCTCTTCCATTTAGAATGTGCATCCACTGCTACTAAATACATCCATCCATCTGATCTTGCAAAATCAATAAAGATTCTTCTTTCCAAGATTCAGTCAGCCATGCCCAAGTCTTGGAGGTATCCATCAATACCAGTATATATTGGAAAACTCAATCAAATAATGAGTAAAGGGTGCAATATGGAATATACCACTTCCCCTAGCAGTCCAAGATGCTAATATATCCACAGCACACCAAATAGAAAACAAATATTAAATAACACTTTATTAATGAAGTCATCTTTATACAAATATGAAAACAATCACATGAATACAAAACATTAAAAAAAAATGCATATGGTGCAAACGCATATATATCGGACCTGTATTTAGAACATAATTAATGCCCTACAGGAATAACATGAATACTAGATAATTAGAATACAAAAATATACACACAAATCATCTGTACAAATTAGTATTACCTCTAAACAGTAGTAGGACTGAAGTTAGAATACCAAACCACGTAATATTTCGGCCTTGTGAGCCTTTGTCAAGGGTGAGTAGTACTTCACCTAAACGCTGTTAATATAGGGGTGTGGAAATTTATAATGGCAGTAAGCCAACCCTGGGGTAATTGCAGGTGTAATGAATAATTGCTGAAACTTTCTGTTTCATTATGTGAGACTCCAAATCCGCCATCCTCCAAGTCTTGGAAGAATTCCCTGGTTGAATTCTGCAGAGTCTGTATGTATGCATTGTAAGCAACTACATGAGAAGAGATATCTATATCCAAAGCAGGCCATCAAATATATTTCCATGCTCTTTGTTTCATTTATAATACACCCTGATATGAGCATGTAGTAACTTCAGCGCTAATGTTTGCAGAAATAAAAGGAATTATGAATGAACATCATAAAAGACAGGCATAGTGATGCACAAGTTTCTTCATCCTTGTAAAATATGGCTGAAAGTCAAAATGAACTACAAAAGTTTTAGCAAAAGACTTAATCTCCTCTAACCCAGAATCATAACAAGTATGTCACAATAATGTTTGAATGTCGATTCAGAGGCTGAGGAGGAGCGTCCATTATTTGAGAAGATGCTTCCATATGACGTATGGCAATCTTGAAAACATATCCACATTAGTGTCACTATGGTATCCATATTTAATTCAGTAGTTGTAAGCTACAAGCTGAAGTGCATAATGCTGCTATAAATCGAACGGATGTTCTGTTAGATATAATCACCTAAGGATGTAAAATGTATAATAGTGGTTTATTATCCACGACCTCAGTACACGGGCTGCAAATATAAATGTGGAATTTCTTCACAACCTGTATTATTGCTAGAGCATCGCTAATTATGTTTCTGAAGTGGAATTAGAGATATGGATGTAAAAGAACCATAAAGCATAAGGTGTGAAAGTACTGTAATACTCTAAGGATGATGCACACCAGAAGTGGCACTTCAATTTGTGAAAAAATAACCAACTACAACCACACTTGTATAAGTATTCCTCTCTAACCCAACACCAAAATTCAAAGAAGTGAAAAAAATAAAGTTCTCAGTTGTGAGGAGACCAGTCTTGTCCACAATGTGTGCACAATATTCCAAACTATCATTGAATATCTCATACTTCAGTAGGAGTTTAATTCCTATAGGAGTTGAAAAACAACTCCAGTACTCACATTATGAGTGACATCATTTTCACCAATCATAAGAATGTCATCTAACATGTGTGAAATACCTACCAGGATCTTTTCCATTATCCATTGCAGACGCTGTAACAATTCCAGAAATGATACCTGTATACTGAAAAAGTCCTTTGTAAGTGTTAGTAGTTAAAAAAGTGTCTGGATTCTGGATGTTCTTCCAATTGTAAGTATGATTGATGTAAGTCCGTTTTTGTAAACTTTTCACCACCCACAATGGAAATAAACAATTATTCAATGTGATGTAGTATATATTGATCAACGACTTATTGGGGGTTTAGTGCCACTTTGAAAACTCCACAAATGCAAATGTCCCCATTTTTTTCTGATAGGAACTATTGGCTAAGCCAATTTACTGCTTGAGACTAGTATAATAATACTTTGTGGTTGTTTTTGTTGTTCCATTTCTTCTTAAACTTTAGGTTTCAGTAGAAAAGGTACAACTATTGGTTTGCAAATTTTGGAGTAGCAAAGGCAAGATGCATTTGCTTGCCTTTGACTAAATCTAGAGTATCATCAAATGCAGTCTTATATTTTTGGTTTAGTGCTTTAATCCAAGTATAATTTGAAATGCTATTTTGATCTATTAGGCAATTAGAAGTAACTGTTGTGGTAACTTTGGCATTTATCATTATCAGTTTGTGGTTTATCCACTATAACACAAAAAGTTTAACATAGCTTGTCTTTGTCTGAGGACCTGTTGCGTACATGTTTTGCATTACCAATCTACCCACATCCCTAGCAAAAGATAGATCACAAGTGCCATACAACTATGAAAATCCTATGACAATGCTATGTCAGGTATGGATCTACCATACGACCATTCTTTCAGAGCTATATGTGTGTGCAGTGGCTTTGTGTGATTATAGACATGTTTCTGTATGGAGTTTGCATGTGTGAATGTTTGTGTGTTTGTGTTGTTAGAACAAAGAGGTGTATTTGTGTGTAGTGCTGGAGTTTTAATGCAGGGTTGCATTTTTTTCTAGTATCATTAATTGAATGCAGGGTGTGTTTGTGTGTAAAGTAGTTATTTGCATGCAATACTGTTTTTGTGTATAGTATTGGCCTTTGAACACAATGGTCTATTTCTGTTTAATATTGACATTTGACTGTAGAGGTGTGTTCATTATAGTGTCAGTGTTTGCAGTCATGTGTTTGTGTGTAATGTTTATTTTTGAATGCGGGTGCATGTTCACATTTCCTGATGCATGTTGCCATACACAGACACTACCACACAAAGATACAAACAAATACACTGTCACAAAGAGTTGCACTGTCCCTGCCCCGTCTTCTTCTTTCTTGGCCTGGGACCCTCTGGTGGTGTCAGCGCACCTAGGAACCCATAGCACCCATGATAGCAATGAGCATCTCTGGCCATTAACAACTTTACTGTCTGTAAAGCCACTCATCTCTCTTATTTAGGCAGCTGCTTGTACAAAAATTTCCACTTTACAAGATGCCCGAGCTGAGTCATGTAGGATTTGTGCATCTTTAATCGAAATTTCCATCACTGTAGCTATATTTCTAGAACACTTTAAAGCTATGTATTTTGCACACTTTAATGTCATATCATTCTCTTTTAATAGTTTCATTTGTATTGTAGAGTCCAGCAATCCAATGCACAAACATATCATGTTAGGTAGTGTTTAAATAATCCTCATATTTGTACAGCCAGGGGTTTAGCATTAGGTTCATCTGGTGTAAGAATGTCTCTTAATGTGCTGTAATCCGCTGGGAAAACTGCCACTTGATTATTAGCCCCTATGGCATACAGGACCTATGCTATTTGCTGTACAATAAAACCCAAATAATTCAAACGGTGTTCAGTTTTCCTGTGTCTGGTGCAAACACAGGCAAAGTACCAATGCAAGCCATGGTATTGTTCAATCACAGATCCTCATTGCAAACTGTTATGTTCCCTGTGTGGTCGCGGCTATAACAGTCAATGTTGTTTTATTTCCATATGTCAGTAACTGTCCACAAATATTACTGAGACTTTAGAAAATGGATTCCAGACACTTTTTAGTCTGCCTCACCACACCGCTTCACTGTTTCCAGTAGCAACTCAAAATGGCTTCCAACTGTCACAGGGACTCAGATACTCCAGGGGGATGTCCAGCCATTCTTAAAACTGCTATATATAATATGCATCGATGATAGTGTGTGTGCAACATGCAACCATTCAATAAAAAGCTACAAAAATTTTAACAAAATCCAATAGCAAGAACATCTACCCAATGATATAGGTCTGCAGCGGACACAGAAATTGCTCTCTTGTTTTTTGCCAGTTCTTTACCTAGAAGACAGCAGTATACCCAAGCAATAGTTTAAAATACTACAGCATGAAAATGCCTGAAAAATATCTTATATCATCACAAAAAAAAAATATACCAATCTGGAGTAAAATAATTACTAGCCATCTCTGCATGATATACATAGAAAAATATCATTATTGACCAGGTTTTCTTAGTTATCTCAGTGGAATAAACTAGGATCCATATGCATATTTGTCCTTGGATACTGTATTTCTAACCTGACTTGCTTTTCCTGTTTAACGTTGATTGACTGCTTCCTTCCCTGACCTTTATCATGTCTTATTGATTTAAATTTAACGCCAAAAGCTCTGAGTCTGGTCAGAATTTTCTTATTAGAAATGAATAATAATGCATGGAGAAAAATGATTGATTACTTGGATACTAAAATGATTTTTCCAGTATCTGCTTCCAACATTGTCAACATTATTTAGTCAAAGCATAATTTCTAATCAATTATTTGACTTTCTTTCATCTTTTTTCCATATCATCAGGGGACGCATTCCTAGTGTTCAAATAATGTTTTTATCATACTGTGTTGATTTATGGGCAAAATCAAAAATACATTACTGAAAGCAAAGTGAGATGGGTTTTTTTTTTACAAAATATTTTCATTGATTAAATGTGATTGCACTTATTGTTCAATGTGTTAATACGTTTTATTTTTTTTTTTTTTGCTATGATGTTGCGGTGGTTGAGACTCAATGGGATATATAGTTATAGATGAACTTGTATATCATAGCATAAACTCTTAAAAAAAAAACAGTTAATTATAATGTGATAAAAAAAAAAAAACTAAAGGTAATTTTTTTTGGTCACACATCCCATTTTCTTGCTGTCTACATGTTTAGATGATATGATAAAAGATTTAGATCAAAACATATATAAATCTTTAATGGTATTATGATTAACCTATACTGGAGTATTATCGATTACGATATTATATAAACTCAACATTACATTACATCATAATGAATTTTGAGCTTTAAACTAACTCTATAATTTGGCTGCTAGGATTACTCCAATAGAAACCCAGGGGAAATGAATAAAATCCGATTCAATCCCTGTCACTAAATAGACCACCTGGTAAAATCCATGTAACAACAAAATCATTCCGTCATCTTACTAGGATACACATCTAGTACATTTCCAAAGCTTGTTAAAACATTCTAATTAACCCTCTCCATAATTGTCCTAACTAAATTAGCAGAGCATGACCAGAAGGAGGCAGCATTACACTAATTACTCTGTAACCACACCACCCACTACATGTACACATCACATACATTTGTACAATGACATGGAAGACATTTTTACATGACCACAAGATGACCACAAAAGGTCCAATCTGTGACAGGACACAAAAGTGGGGGCTGAAAAAATTCTATTAGCTTTTTTTATCCTTTTTATCTTTTTTATCTTGGTGTCTATTAAAAAAACATGGAATAGCTATCACAACTATTCAAGGCATGTAACATATGAGCACAGTGATCCCACTATGTAAAATACTGGGATAATTTACAGCAGCCATGTCAAACTCGCAGGCCATGGGCCGCATGCTGCCCACAACTAATATTTATGCAGCTGCAGGCCACTGCGAGGAAGCGTTGAGTGTTAGCTCTCCCTGCTCAGCTCCCCGCAGTGATGCTGGGAGCCAAAATATGATATCACTCTGGCTCTCAGTATCTCTGCGGTGCACAAGGGAGCTGAGCAGGGAGAGCTTACACTCAGCACTCCCTCACTGCCTGTCTGCCCCCCTGCCTGCCTGCCTGCCCAGCAGCCCCAATAGACCACAGGTAAGAAACCAACCCAGTCTGTGTGTATGGCTGTGTGTGTGTGTGTGTGTATGTGGCTATCTGTGTGTATAGGTGTATGGCTGTGTGTATGGCTGTCTGTGTGTATGGCTGTGTGTGTACGACTGTCTGCGTGTATAGGTGTATGGCTGTGTGTGTATGGCTGTCTGTGTGTATAGTTGTATGGCTGTGTATGTATATGGCTGTCTGTGTATGGCTGTCTGTGTGTATAGGTGTATGGCTATGTATGTGTATGGCTGTCTGTGTTTTTGGTGTATGACTGTTTGTGTATGGCTTTCTGTGTGTAGGGCTGTGTGTGTGTGTGTGTGTATGGCTGTCTGTGAATGGCTGTGTGTGCGTGTGTATGTCTGTCTGTGTGTATAGGTGTATGTCTGTCTATATGTATGGCTGTGTATGCGTATGGCTGTGTATGTATCTGGCTGTCTGTGTGTCTGACTATCTGTGTGTATAAGTGTTATAAGTGTATGACTGTCTGTGTGTATGACTGTCTGTGTGTATGGCTGTGTGTGTGTGTGTGTGTGTGTGTGTGTCTGACTGTGTGTATAGGTATACGGCTGTCTGTGTGTATAGGTGTATGGCTGTCTGTGTGTATGGCTGTTTGAGTGTATGGCTGGCTGTGTGTATGACTATCTGCATGTCATGGCTGTCTGTGTGTGTGTTTGGCTGTCTGTGTGTGTGTGTCTGTCTCCCTGTCAGTGTGTGTGTGTCTGTCTGTCTGTCAATGAGTCTGTGTGTGTGTGTCTGTGAGGGAGCCTGTGTGTCTGTCAATTAATGTGTGTTTCTGTGAGTGTATGTCGGAGTAATTCTGTGTGACTGTCAGTGTGTGTGTATGTCTGTCAGTGAGTGTGTCTCAGTGAGTGTGTGTGATGGTTTTTAAGGAGTAACGGGAGGATCCGCCTTTTTAAGGTGTGGATGGGGCCATTGGGGGTATACTAGAGGCCGGACTCCGGACACTGCTTGTTGGCTGTTTTTTAATTTATTTATTTTTAAACAGGGGCAGGGCTTTATTAGACGGGGGGACTGGGATATAGTAGACGAGGGGGGGACTAGGATTTAGTAGACGAGGGTGGGACTGGGATTTAATAGATGAGGGGGGGGCTGGAGTTTAGTAGAAAAGGGATGGCTGGGGTTTAGTAGAGGGGGTGAAAATTTGTGGGGGGGTTTTGCGGCCCACATTAACTTAAATCTTGTTTATTTGGCCCTTGCTAGCCTTTGAGTGTGACATGCTTGATTTACAGGCTTTATTTAATATTACAATTCAAGCCATATTATTTTAGTGAAGCAGAATAAAATAATAATTAATATTTTATAAATAAGAAACATTATGAGCATTTCTCATTATCACTATCAGTACAGTCTTTGATACTACAACTATTGTTTTATTCTAAATCACAGACATCAGCACACACTTCACGCTATTACTACCTCTCTAAAATGATTAGTGTTTCTGGATCTTGTTAGTCAGCACACACTCAATCATCAGTCAAAAATAATAAGTCACCACTTATATGTACACTTTACGAAGATGTAAAATGCCAGTTTCTGTTTTCATGTTTTTCTTTTTACACTAAACAATATAAGTTAAAGAAACTTTATACATGCATTTTATGATTGTTTTTATTTCTGAAACGCTAAATTGCATAATATTTTTTAATATTTTTTTCTCTTGGGATTTATTTAGTAATTGCATATAAATGTACATAGCCTATTAAAACAAATATAATTTTATTCAATAATAAAACATATTTTGCAAGGAAATCATTCAAAGGAACAAAATCATTAATTTCTTCAATGATTGGTGATTTGAGAGTACTTTACCTACACAATGCAGCCTCCAACCTACCCCACATATATATTCACACACGCTGCATCTACTACACAACACACACTGCATGCACTACACAAACACGCTGCATTCACTACACACATCATCAACTACCCACATACTGCATTCACTATACCCACTGCATCGGCTATACACATACTCTGAATTGACTACATCCACTGCTCACACATATTTTATCCACTACACACGCACTACACACTCCACATCCACTTTACACACACTGCATCCACTAAACAAATGCATACACTGGATACACTAAACAAACACACTTCATTCACTACACAAACGCTGCATCCACTCTACACACATGCACTGCATCCTTGTGGGCAGACTCAGGGGTGGACCCTGTGGGTTGACTCATGCAAAGGGCCTCAAAATTTCTAATGGCAGCCCTACTTGTAGTGCAAGATGTGTGCCACAAGCAGTACTGACCACCACTCTTAATCAATTGTACACTACCGTAAAAACCAAAGAAAAAAAGTTACCTGCGCTCTCTCCTAAATCCCTATGTATATTTAAACACATTTGCAGGTAACTTTTTTCTTTTGTTTTTACTGTATGTATTGGGGCTGATGTGTACTATGGTCATTGCTGCCGCCCAAGAGTGATGGGAGTTTGAGCGCAGAACTTTTTTGTATTTGTACTCACTTTTTGTATCACACAGCCTTGTTACAATGCTGCTGCCCATCCCATGTGTTCCCTATTAAGGGTTAATAAGTATGTAGGGATGTATATAAAAAATACCCCTCTCTGTCTCATTAGAGACATCTTTGTCAGAAGCTCAAGGAAGCAAGGTGAAAGGTCAGTGTAGGACCCACCTGAGAGGTTTGCCTTGACGTGGCAGTTAGGCATTCCCTCCAATGACCATTGGAGTAACTAAATAACCTGCATTTGTTTAAATATACATGGGGATTTAGGAGAGAGCGCAGGTAACTTTTTTCCTTTGGTTTTTACTGTATGCATTGGGGCTGATGTGTACTATGGTCGTTGCTGCCGCCCCAAGAATGATGGGAGTTTGAGCGCAGGACTTTTTTTTTATATATATTTGAAATATACACTACCATAGGATTATACAAAAATCACACAGATATATACTCAGCGAGATGAACACCTATACACTTCTAAGGTATACAGTCACACACAAATGTATACTGTCAGTTACAAACACTCCTAGACACATATGGGTACATACTTCCAGGCACACACAGATACAGATGGCCAGATTCGCACACATACATACATTCACTGCAAGACACACTGATAAACATTGTCAGATGCACACACATGCACACTGACAGAACAGCAAAAAAAACACGGCTATGCATATACACACAAATACTGCCAGACACACACTAAAAAACACATCAACATATGTGGAAGGAAGGAAGGAAGGACAATTATATATCTCTGGATGCTTATTAGAATGTTATAATAATCCAATGTGGTGCTCATTTTAATGAAGTCAGCAAAAAGGAAGGCTGGGATGTGCCTTCCAAAAAGACTTCAATAATAATTTTAAATTTGCTGTACAATAGTTATATTAACCAAATGAGTGATCTAAATGGTTATGTATAGAGCTGTAAGGAATATCTTTCAGATAGATGCAATCTGAGAAAGAAGACACACTTTAGATGTATGGTAATTAAGATTATATTGTGTGGAAAATTTGAAATTGCATCGCATAACGATATACTGTGTTTTTTTCTTTATTCATTCCCCCTTCTGTTCTTTCCTGAATTTGCACATAACTGTGCAGTGCATTAAACCAATTGAATTTTACTAACTAATAAAAATATTTCTAAATATATCTATATTTCCTTGAAATTATGTTTTTTTTAAAAGCATTTGATTAATTTATATTCTATGATTTGAGAGTATTTAATTAAATTTGCTTAACATATGCATGTTAAAAACAGGATGAGTGTTGGTGTCAAACACCTTAGTGTTTGGAGATTATGCTAGCACTTAAATCAGTTTACAGAGAACTATTAATATAAGTTATGTTGCCCATATAAGGCTTGCAGAATGTAAAATATAAAATAGGCTTGATAATATTTGAAGAGGTTTGGAAAGTGAAATGGCTTTGTTTTACGTAAAAAAAGAGTTGAGTAAACAATACCATCATGAGGGTAATTGAGAAATTTTGACTGCATATGTCCCACTTCATTTTGGAATTTTAATTTCATACATCATTAACAATTTTAAACTACTTTTTTACTTTGATACTGCATTGACCATAGGAAAAAAACCTTTGTGCAGGTATAAAGTTAAAGGGAACCAATGCTAACAATTTGCATTGGTTTTACAGATGTAAATACACACAAAATGCTCACTATAAAAGCACAATGTCTGGACAATGTGAAGCCATGGAAAATAAACATTTTTTTCCTTGTTTTTTTTCTGGGGGGAAAAAATGTAAATTTTTTTGAATTTTTTTAAAAAAAAGCAGAATCGTCTTAATAATTTAAAGGCTTCCTGCCAATATGCATTTTCAGTTATTGACAATGCTGACCTATAAGAATATATTTTTCTTGGTGGAGAAACACTTTGTGACGATGAAGCTATTACAGTAGGCGTGTTTCAGGATCTGGAATTTTAGAGGGAAAAAATATTTTCAATTTCATTGCTATGGCCTTCACCATTTAATTCCGTAAAGTACATTTTTTAATATTAGTATTTTTTTTTGTCACAGTATTTGCAAATTGCAGCTTTGTTGTCAGCAGAAATTGTACTATGGAAGTGTTGATGTTGGTCTCACCATTTTACCAAGAGCAGGAAAAGAAAAACTATTTACTGGCCAATCAGACTCAAACTGTAGATAAACATTATGCCGTGCTGGGAAGGACATTCATACAAGGAAGATTCACCACAGAACACCTCCTGATCATGTATGTCATTTTCCTATTTGGGAGTGTTCTAATTCAATCAAAAATGGCTTTGAAAAAAAAGGAAGAAAAACTATTTTTTTTGTTCCCAATTTTTCCCTTTTTATTTCTAGGCCTTCCTATCTCTATTCTGTACATTGGTGAAAGTACTGAAAAATTATTAATTATTGGTTGTTTGGTTAAATAACCAAGTTATTTAAGTCTCGTAGTATTTATTGAAAACACCGAAGGCACACATAGCAATAATATCAATATGGTATCAATTTAATGATTAAATGTTCTTCAGAAATAACAACAACAAAAATACGTGATATTACATCACTTTAACTTGTTATTCATCGTAATATTGGAAAAATTAAATATTTTAGAGTGTTATAGACCGGTACCATACCAGGAGTTACTTTTCGCCCACCGTAAGTTAACAAGTTATTTTTGTCTATATGCTTGTTTATCTGCCTGCACTGTAGGAATCTTGATTTATATTTATACCCCAGGAGGGTCAAAACATTGATTTATATTTATATTCAAGATTATGTTTTCTTATTTGTAGTACTTATTTGTAGTACATAATAATCATCAATATATTCATGAGTTGTATTGCTGACATTAGGTATTTGTAAGTTTGGAGCATTGACAAAATTATTAATATTTAGAATATATACATTTATTTTCCCTGCACTTCATAATGTCAACAAGGGATGCAATTGTTGAATTTAATTCTTTTTCCACGGAAACAGGGAACATTATTAAAGATTGATCATTTATAAAGTGTATGTGAAGTACAAAGTATCATTATGTGTTCTGGATGAATACCATTGCACCAAATCCTGGATTTGTTTTCACTAATTATCCAAATAGTTTCCAGAGAAAACTAAACTTTAAAAAGAGGTAAAATTGATTGATAAGAACTATCTGTAATTTTGTAATGCCAAAGGGCAGTGTTCATAGCTACCATTTGATCAGTCACTGTTGATGTGGTTAACATTTAGGAAACCATTAGTGAAAAAAGAAAAACTACATTATTTTAACATGATCAATACATAATTAAATGTAAATCAATGTATAGTTTAAATTGATTAGAAAAGAGTAAATTAAAACAAATTAGAAAAATGAATACTTTTAAAAATCATTAGCAAATGTTTATATGTAGATTTAAGAGAAACTATTATTAACCCCTTAAGGACACATGACATGTGTGACATGTCATGATTCCCTTTTATTCCAGAAGTTTGGTCCTTAAGGGGTTAAAACACCATATCATCACATTCTTCTTTTATAACAGATGAAATTGAGAACCATCTCACACTGCCTCTAGTTTCCATAGGATTCCCTGAGTTTGCAATTCTTTCTTTCATTATGCTTCAGTGATTTTTTTGGCTGGCATACCATTTAGTAAAAAAAGACGTTGACATCAATATAACTAATTATCCTGATATTGTTTGAAATGCCTAAAAGTTAGCCTATTACATGCAATAGAAGTTGAGAAGTGTTTTTGATTGATATTAACATATTGTATAATTTATTTATTTATCTACGTACAGTTCTTTTCCTTACGTGGTCTTATATATTTGATATTTTTGTTTAGCAGATAATCTGAAGAATTCTGAATGTGTTTGACTAGATTCCTCATTAACACCCGGTGCACCTTAATGTAATCTGTGAAATATATACTCAAAGAATAGGACCCCCAAGTCCTTTACTTAAAAATTGTATAGTTTCTTCAGTCATTCACCTTCAACACCAATGTAGCTGCTCCAAAAAACCCAACCTTTTTTTCTTATGATTTGAAAAATATAAGGGCATTAAGGTTTCTCTAATTCTATTTCATATGGTAGCACATTTTAAATTCTCACACATTAAGATTCCTCTTCTATCACAATTATTTCTAATCCACCATGACAATAAGATTAATTTTGTAAAATCAATATACTTCACACATTAAGAATAAAGATATAAAACAGATTATTAAAATTTTCTCTAGCTGCATGGGAGTCTTAATTCATTTGCCATAAACATTGTGCTGTTTCAGGCTCCTAAAATAGATGCAAAATTAAGGAATTGTGAACTCAGCCCATTTATAACTGTGCCTGCATGGGTACCGTTACTAAGTTATGAACCGGAACGCCATTCAAATTTCCCTTTTCCAGATGTACCATAAAAAATACACTAAACAGAAAATATAGACTCGGGGTTCATTCAGTCTCCTGCTGTTTTGACAACATCATTTTCCTCCTAATTCGTCTTTTTTTTTTTTTTTTTTTATGGCAGAGAACAACCCAGTCTATTAAACTGAAGTTAAATAACATATAGGCAAGGTGGAACAATTTGAGGATTCAAAGTATACCTGGAACTGCATATCAGATACAACTTTCTGACTTTGTACAGAAATATTAACATTATTTGGTCCCACTGTCTTCTACTCAAATGAAAGAAAAACAGTAGCTGCAAAGGCCCATGCAAGGACTCTCTGATATACTTGTGCAGTGCAAAACATTTTTTTTCTTCTGAACCAATTCGAAAGATTTGTTCGGTGGGGGGTAGGTTGGCAGAAATAAGTTCATGCTGCTATTTACTACGGCTAATTTTCAATATCAGAAAAGAATTGTGAAGTCTATTTGGGCAGCCAAAACAGCAGGAAAAATTGGATTATAATTGTGTTGACATGTAAAAACATTTACAATATTTTATGGCCTAATGGCTACGCAACATCAGCCTTTTTTGCAATACCAAATCTGAGTTGCCAAAATTAGATTATTATATATTATTAGATTATTATATATTACATATCTGGAAAATAGGAAGTGAGAGAACTTGACTATAACCTTTTTTCTTTTGCTTGCGTTTTGTTTCTCTTTGCTTCCTTTTTATTGCTTGTGTTAATGAAAAATGGGAAGCAGGGGCCATTTTATGTTGAAAAGTCAGTTTACGTTGAATGGGATTTATCCAAAAATAAAGGAAAATGTTAGTGTGCAACGAACTACACACTTACCCCTTCCACAACAACAAGAACAAAGCTTTCCCATACATCCAGTCTGCAGCATCTTAAAAAACACACAAAAAAAACAGTCTTATCAGCGTCTGACAATACAATCATTGTAACATAGGAAATGTAGTAGGTAATCACTTTTCAGGAACACAGGTATGTACACTGACCAAAAAAATATATGAATGTTTTGTCTAATTAGAAGCTCTTTGTTTGTGAGTGTATTTTTATCTTCTTTTAATTTACACTTGGCTGTTTTATTGCATTACATGATTGGATTTCTCTCTACCTTTTTATTTCATGTGAGTCACACATGTTGCGAAGGTGTTACTATACATACCTGTGTTCCTGAAATTATTCTGAATGATTACTTACTACATATACCGTGACAAGGATTGTATTGTCAGACGCTGATACATGAGAGCTAATATAAAGCTCCTTGTTTGTGAGTGCATTTTCTGTTACCTTATTCTTAACCTCTGTAATCTACAATATTACACCATTTTGCCATCCTTGTCATTTCATATCACAGAATCCACATAAGATGGTAAACACACTACAATACCTGCTGTACTTCCCCTCCCCTATCAAGAATTCTGCTGCCAATTGAATTATGGACTATTGGACTATTTTCTTTTTCGTCTTTACACCAACATTTGGTGTACCTGTTTTTTTATCTTAACTCAACTTATATATAAATAACTTATATATATAGCAAGGGAGTTTTTGGCACAAAACACTTAGGGGTCTACAATATTAGGCTCTGACTTGCTAACTTGCCAAAATTAGTGTTATAGAATAAAGTATTTTTATTATCTACTGACCAGTTGGGGTATGTATTCACCTTCATATGATCTGGCAAACACCGATGTGTTTATTATAATATCTACACTAACTTTGTCGATGTGCAAATTTAGTCTCTAGCCATAGTTATTGTCAGGCTCCCGCGGGCGGCTGCGAGGGGAGGCTGCACTCCGCTCGCAGTACTCACCCTCCAGCCGTCCGCGGTCCCCTCCGCCTCGTGGGTACGGCGAGCGGCATCCTTCCAGCCTCGGATGCCGCCCGCCGTTCCCTCCACGTCCCCCAGCGGCAGCATGCATGACGCTGCACGCTGGGAGACCGCCCAGGTTTATACACGCCGGGGTCAGTCACCTGACCCGGCGTTAAAGGCACAGTGCCTCAATCACAGTGGGAGGTCTAGATATCTCCCACGTGTGATTGTTAATTCTGATTGGAAATTATCCAATCAGAATTAACCTGATGGTTTAAATACTTACCTTTCCTGTTCCTCCCTGCCCTGTTGTGGTCTTTGCTTGCTAGTATTGCTACTTACCTTGTGTTTCTGGTTACGTACTCTCTGGCTTGTTTATCTGACTCTGTGACTTTCTCCTACCCTTTGACCTCGGCTCGTTTCACGTTATTCTGTCTTCTGGTTCCCCTTACTCGGCTTGTTTCCTGACTATTCTGTGTGTGCTTAGCCCGGCCACTCTAAGGTCCGGTACGGCACCTTTTGTGTGTGTGTGTGTGTGCCAGCGTGTTGGGTTCCCCGAATCGTGACAGTTATTTCCCTTAAAGCACTTCTCTCGCTCAAGTGCTTCAGGGCTTAATCAGTAATGATGACTTCAGAGCAGGCATATGGGAGCTGCAGCAAGTAGACTCTACAAATGCTAAAATAAAGGTGAGTTTAAATGATTTTGGCTGCTTTTATTGCATAAATAGTGATTAAATATATATATTTTTTAAATCTTATTTATATTAATTTTCAATTGGAGTGTTCCTTTAAATAGCAGGTCTCTGTAAAAATATGTGCATGTCATGTTTTAAACAGAATTGTGTAATTGAGAGATTAAACAATTGAATGTATGCCGTTTAGGATTTGACTATAAAACAGTAAAATGGCTTTGTGATGTTGTAATTGGAAATTATGTGTGGAAAGATAAAGGACCAATCTTTATTTTGTACCACTAATAACATTTTTAACATTACATATAACAGACTTTGACAACCTACAACAATCCATAGTCTATGTGTTAAAATATCAAAGCAGAATGTATGAAAGCAGTCTCAATAATGTGCTGATATACAGTAGCACACAAACAGTCATAATGGTGGATTTTTAACAAGCAGCTGACAAAATATTGTCTACAGTAACACAGACTTTAAAAACCTTTAATCCTGTGTGGTGACTACTGTGGAACCCAATCCTTTGGTTTTGTGTATTGTAAATACCAAGTGATGTCATAACAACTAAAAATAAAAAAAAAGCATTACCAAATTCTTTAAATTGTGACACGTTTAAACAGGCCGCCAAGTCTCTTAATGACAGATGGTTTCCATGTGCATATCTTATTAAAGCTAGCTTGTATATTGTACTGTTTTTATTATTATTCTGGTAGACAGGCTTTGTAGTGTTTTAAAGGTGTATTGCAATCACATTTCAGTGAGGCCAATTAAAAAAGGCTGACATTCTTACAGATGTTTCTAACAGGTGCTCTCTGATCGACCAAAGTAGTGAAGCTTTCTTTCTTCTGCCTGCTGCAATGCAGGTCAGAGGTCATTACTCAGTGCAATGTATTGATGCATGGTACTTCTCAGAGGCCTTCGTTAAGGCGGAAGAAATATGGTCTTCATGAAATTTATGTACTGCAAAAGATAACTCCAGCTGCAAGCCCTGTCCCTTATTGAAACCACATGAAGGCTGTTGCCAGTAATACAAAATGTTTCTCTACACAGGATAAATGAGAAACATCATGGAACACCAACATGGTCTGTAATATCTCATCGCTATGCCAGATATCATGTTGTCTTCTCACGTCCAGCTGCATTGAATGAACATTTATTATTAAGAAACAGGTTAACGGATTATTTTACAAAACAGATTAATACAGAATGTTTCATCTATTCGTACTTTGCTATATATGTAAATTGTCTTTTCATTTGATGGTGTCCCTACTTGGATACTACAGGGCATCTTCGGCTCATCATCATTCATAAGATGCGCACTCTAAATTGTCTGAGACTGATAAGAGTGGATGGTAATTGTAGGTTCTAAAGGTATGCCTTTTATATTGTAGTGCTAAGGAATTAGGGAAAAGTGTATTTAATTTATTGTTTGTAACAAAAAAATTAATAGCATTTTATATAAAAGGGAGTGTACTAAAGGGCAGAAGAGAGCCCTAAGGGACAGGGGGGCAGGGGAGAGCCCTAAAGGACATGAGGAGTGGGGAGGGGAGAGCACTAAGGGACAGGGGGCATGGGACAACACTAAAGGTCAGGTGGGCAGGGCAGAGCACTAAGGGCCAGGGGGTCAGGGGAGATCACTAAGGGGCAGGAGAGATCACTAAGGGACAGGGGGCAGATGAGAGCACAAAGGGTTTGGAGAGTACAAGGGGATAGGAGGGGATAAGAGAGCAAAAAGGGATGGGAGGGGATGAGAGAGCACTAAGGGACAAGAGGGGATGAGAGAGCACTAAGGGACAGGAGGGAAGGGGAGAACACTAAGGGACAGGAGGGGAATGGAGGGGAGAGATTTAAGGGATAGGAGGTGAGACCTCTCAAGGGACAGGGGGGGAAGAGGAGATGAGACAACTAAGGAAAGGGGGAGAAGAGGAGATGATACCACTAAGGGACGGGGGGAGTAAAAGAGATCATTAAGGGTCTCCCACACAGACACACCAAAACATACAATACATCCTACACTTACACAGAAAGACACCATGCTTCCCTTGCACACACAGACACACACAATGCATCCCTTACACATACACAATGCATACCTCACACACAATGCAGCCCTTTCACAGATACACAGAAGCACACAATGCATCCCTAACATACAAAAACACACAATGCATCCCTTATGCACACACACACACACAAACAAACACTGCTTCTCTTACACACACACACCGAAAAACAATGCATCTCTTACACACGCTCAATGCACCCCTTGCAGACACACACACTGCATTACATTACATACATACATTGCATCCCTTACACATACAAACACAGATTCACACAATGCATCCCTTACACACACACATGCAGAAACACACAATGCATTCCTTATACACAAACACACACTTCATCCCCTATACACACACTACATCCCTTACGCAAACTGGTATCCCTATACACTACATTCCATAAGAACACACACACATTACATCCTCTACAATAATACATAACACATCCACATACACACATACACTTCACTCCCTGTGAGCGAACTCATGGGTGGGCCCTGATGGCATAAGGCTTATGGGTGGGCCTTGTAGGCATATTCACGGTCAGGCCCTGTAAGGGGCCCCCAAAAAAGGAGCTGGTTCCTGTTCATTGATATTTGTGAACACTGCCTCCAGAAAGCCTGTTTTAACACCAGACCAGTGGAGCCAGACTGCAGCCTGGGCCCATCATCATCCTCTTGTCCTCATCTTGTGGTAAGTAGGCAATCCAGTATATTATTAGTGGCACTAATCTCTAATTTACCTCACATTAAAGGGACACTATAGTCCCCAGAACCTGTCCCTGCAGGCTTTTTAATGTAAAACACTGCCTTTTCAGCGAAAAGATACTGTGTGCAGCACTGACGTTAGCACATATGGCAGATCATATGGGTGGGGCATTGTGATGTCATATGGTGGGCAGAGCATATGGGGGCGGCAAATTTTTGTTTGCCTAGGGTGGCAAAAATCCTTGCACCAGCTCTGCCACTTACTGGTGCGGCTCTCACACAGATATTATGTGCACACTGTCCAGCACCCGTAATGGCTGTGAGAGCCTCAAAGCCATGGCTCCCACACATGCAGGGCCCCCAAACAGGGCCAGATTGACTTTTAAGGGCTTGATCCAACCAAAAACAGGCATGCCTCCCCCATCCCATTAAAATAAAGAAATAAAGCAATGTAATTACACTCTTCTTTGGTGTGCAACCATACATGTAGCCTCCAAACACATGTATAGGCTATTTGTGGGTATGTGTGTGTGGAATGCTGCTTGTAATGATTTGTTCCTGTATATCAACGTGCTGTGTTAGTATTTGTTGTCTCGTTTTACCTACTGTCTTGTTATACCTATTGTACAATTCTGCAGAATATGGTGCTATAGTGTAATAATTGTGTGTGTGTAAGGAGACTGTATGCAATACTGCAATGGAGGGGATGCTGCTTATGATGTGTCTGTGTATGGAGGCTGCATGTGGTATTGCATATGTGGGAATGCTGCTTGAGGCATTTGTTTTTTGCAGTGTGGTTGGATGCATTATCCTTCTGAAAGTGTCCACTGTAATCAGGGAACACCATGGCCATGGTGATATGATTACTACTTACTGAACGTAGTCTGTATCTCAAGGTGTCTCCTTATTTACTCACCTTTGTTGTGTATGTCACTCCCAGTAAGTGTGCCTAATATCATTTAGGTTCTCTTTGTGCTGCTAAAACAGCACTGATGCATTGAGTCATGGACTCCACAAGACCTCTGAATGTGTCCTGTGGTATCTGGCCTCAAGATATTAGCAGCAGATTCTTTAAGTCCTGCAATTTGCGTGGTGGGGCCTCAGATTTGTTGTTCCATCATATCTCACAAAAGCTCAATTGTATTGAGATCTGGGGAATTTGGAAGCCAAGGCAACTCTTTGTCATGTTACTCAAGCTATTCCTGAACAATTTTTGCAGTGTAGCTGGATGCATATCCTGCCGAAAATTTCCACAGGCATGAAGAGTTGCAATAATCTCTATGTAGGTGGTACATGTCAAAGAAACATCCACATGAATGCCAGAAAATTGCCTAGAGCATAACACTGCCTCCGCCGACCTGTCTTCTTCCCAGAGTGCATCCAGCTGCCATAACTTCACTGGTTAAATGACGCAGATGCACCCGGCCCTCTACCTGATCTAAAAGAAAATGTGATTCATCAGACCAGACAATCTTTTTCTATTGCTCCATGGTCCAGTTCTGACACTGACATCTCCGTTGAAGGCGCTATCATGGTTAAACAGTTGTATTTATGGGCACTTTGACCTGTCTGTGGCTATGCATCCCCATACACAGCACACAATTTGAGCTACAGTAGCTCTTCTGGGTGATTGGACCAGACGGGCTAGCCTTTGCTCCCCACATGTATCAATGAACCTTGGGCAACCATGAACCTGACTCCAGCTCACTGGTTGTCCTTCCTTGTATCACTTTTGGTAGGTACTAACCACTGTATATTGGGAACACACTACAAGATCACTATTTGGCCTTTGTTAAAGTCACTCAGACCTTTGTGCTTGCCTATTTTTCCTGCTTCCAACACATGAAATTCAAGAACTGACAGTTCACTTACTGCCTAATATATCCCACACCTTGACAGATGCCATTGCAACAATATAATCAATGTTATTCACTTCACCTCTCAGTGGTTTTAATGCTGTGGCTGATCAGTGTAGATGTTCTGCGTAGCATGGATTGCAAAGACATCCTTCTTGAGCTCTCTGCAATGCAAGGTTAAATATGAGAATGATGCACCGGTGACAGGGAGGGGTGCAAAACCAAATATATTTATATATGAAACCAAGAAGGTTACACTCATCTGAACATGCATACATTAAGAATTAGCTTATGTGATAATAATTTTACTTTAGTTTAATGTAACTGTGTAAACTTTCATTTACTGTAAAATCAGCATTATTGGTAACTTTTTGAGAAATATAATCCATCCTCAATTCACTAATATAATATTGTAAAAAAATAGATAAATTAAATAATAAATCATCATAAGTAATACATAAATAAATAAAAAAATCTACACACGTGTTAATGTTCACTGTGAATTTATTATTACTATTTGTAGACCTTTGCAGATTGTGGTTAAAACGGTACTCACTGCAGGTCCTCTTTGTAACAACTAAATCATATACTAAACAAAATCAAGAATATTTCTTCTTGCCAGAAACTGGAAATAGAGATATTTATTTTTTAATGAAGTGTTAGGAGATTCCAGCCTGTGTCACCTATTAATTCATATTGCTGTCATTTGGACATACAAACTGAAAATGGCCAGCTCAACATTTATTCTCGTAGCGAATAAGACTCATAATAACTTAATCCAAAACCTGACATATTATTGGCAATATTTTAGTATTACTCAACTTTAAAATATTTTTATGCTCGGGATCGTTCTATGTTATCAAGGGAGAATGCATATTGCATGTGGAGCTCAATTCATGCCAAGAGATTCTCAAAAGTTGAACAAGAGGAACATTAATGAATATACAGAATAGCAAAGGCTGTGAATGTAAAGGCAGCTTAATAAAAAATCTCATAATTTTCCCTTTAAACTGGAATCCCTGCTAGTGGCTCTCATATCCCTATAAGCCTTCCTAAAGCAATGGTCTCACCATCGTTCCACAATCTCATATTTAGTCTGCTCTGCTTTATCCATTACCTGTTTATTTGTTTATATGATTTTCTGACTTCCTTTTGCACTTTATATATACTATTGAATTTAACCCCATGTTTAGATTTGTTCCCTTGTGATTTTCACTCACTTGATGTGGTCAGCTGGGAGCACAGTATGTAGCTGGTGAGCTATTTTAAGCTCTGTTGATAAGTCTCGTTTTCGTTGACAGGTCCATTTTAATTCCATCACTCCTCTGAGAACCCTGAACGTCTAAGACCTTGTGTTTCGTCTGCGAGGAGGAAAGTTCACAGAACAATTTTTTTATTAAGCAAAAAAAAAAAAAAAAACGTTTTTAACTGTGTTAAGAATCAGTACATTTGAGTAAATTCAGAAAAAAATCTCAACTAACTACAGAAAATCTGCAAGATGATCTTCAACACAAAAGACTCCACGCAAACTTTTATCATAAAACTGTATTTAGAAAGGATGCAGTGATGGCATATGAAAGGTTCCTTCCATAGTACATATAATGAGAACTGCTTTCAAGCAACTATACTAAATATTTTATCTGAGACACTAACTGATATGATAGTATAATATATAATAACTCATATAAAAATAAGAAGAACTCCTCCTTTCAATGTCTATAGTACTGAAGAATGATTTTGAAACTTACTAAAAAAACTGAAGTTGGTTGCTTACAAATTTACAACAAATGGAAATAGTCATACTTAGCATTGGTTTTCCAACTTTAGGTTGGGACCCACGATAAATTGTTTGATAGAATCATTGTCCCTCTAAGTTGACTTAGGACTGACACTGAGGAAAGTCTCATTACAGTGTTGCTAAATTATTGTGGAAATATATTATATAATAGTTGAACAACGCGTCACCGTGGTCATTTTAGAATTGAAGAATGGATTGCCAAACTACATACTACGTACATGTAATGTGGGTCATTGTCACAAAATGTTAAGAACCATTGAATCAGAGTGTTGTAGTAGCACAATATTTACATTTGTATTTTACTGCTGGTAAAGCACAATTATCTTTCTTCTTTTAGTTTCCTCTCATTACGCCTCTTGTATCTTAATGATTATATTCCCCTCTTTACCATGTCTTTATTTATATGTATTATCTTTTCTTACTTTATCAACTCTTACTATATGGGCAACTCCATTTTGTTCTCCTCTGTCCATGCAGTCTACAGTTTTGCAATCTGTGGGATTTTTTTTTGATTTATGGATTGTAGGTAAATTACCTGAAATAGAAAATTCCCTAAAGGACCACTATAGTGCCAGGAAAACATTCTCGTTTTCGTGGCACTATAGTGCCCTGAGGGTGCCCCCACCTTTAGGTTCCCCCTCCCGCCCAGCTCTGGAAGGGGGAAAGGGGTAAAAACTTACCTTTTTCCAGCGCTGGGTGGGGAGCTCTCCGCCGCCGATCCTCCTCCGTTCCTCCCCATCGGCTGAATGTGCACGCGCTGCAGGAGCTGCGCGCACATTCAGCCGGTCGCATAGGAAAGCATTATCAATGCTTTCCTATGGACGCTTGCGTGCTCTCACTGTGATTTTCACAGTGAGAATCAGGCAAGCGCCTCTAGCGGCTGTCAATGAGACAGCCGCTAGAGGCTGGGGGAAGGCTTAACCCATTCATAAACATAGCAGTTTCTCTGAAACTGCTATGTTTATAAAAGAATGGGTTAAGCCTAGCTGGACCTGGCACCCAGACCACTTCATTAAGCTGAAGTGGTCTGGGTGCCTAAAGTGGTCCTTTAAGGTCCGTCTATTTAAAAAAAACTATTATCATGATCATGTTAAATTCATAAGCAAGACCCATAATTAACCAGGATTACATCATAAGCAAAACCTATAATGTGACATAGCCACTTTAAAGATAGTGATGAAATGAAAGATAAACAGATTATCATTTTTAGAAGTATTTTTAGTTCAGCAGGTGCCTAATATGAAAGGATTTCCTTAAGGAGTTAATTGTAGCTAGCTTTCAATATATTTACATAATTTCAAATAACACAATAACTCACTAACTAATTCATACACTGAAACAACATATTTATTGCCTGATAAAGAAGGCCAACATAGTTTACATTTTTCTAATCTTTTCAAAGATTATTTATATCCTCAAATTTTACATTCTGTATAGTTCCAAGAATATTTGAAATTGTGTCATGGTATTTCTCAACATTTAATCCACATATTCTGAGTTTTTTAATCTATTGGCCTAGTTTTGCTATAAAAATAGTGCAGTCATCCATGAATGGAAAAGACAAAAATGCCATAAAAATAATTTTAAAATATCACTGAAAATTTTTTCAGACTCAGTCAGTCAGCATAAAATGATAAGGTCACCAGAGGAATATTAGTGCTTTAAACAGATGTTTCAATTCATTTAATCTGCTCTTTACAGCATTGCTACGGTTTAAGTGATATGGTCTGTTCTAATTTAGGAAGGAGAGATTGAACAGCTAGTCATCAAATAATGTTTTCTTTGAACAGGGATGCACTGTCTTTCAATGATTTTTTAAAATTACTTTTCTTTAATACAATGTTATGGAAAAATACATGAGGAAAATTTGAAAAAAAAAAAACTAATGACAACAATGTCTTGAAAACAGGCATTTCTAAGTAGCCAAAAGACCAGGCTCAGGGATGCACTGCCTAATTATTTTATAACCTCTCCTGCATATATTGACTTAAAGCCCACCCCTATACTATGCCCTAAGTCCACCATAAACCCAAATGTGTTCTATTAATTACATTGTAACAAAATTCATAATAGTGCATTAAGCTACATTTATAATCTTCATATCTGCAATATTAACCCCAAGTTAGACTGTATTAACCCTTCAACCTACTCCATTACAACCCTGCACTCACAGCAATATCCCCAAAAAGTGCTGTATCATTATTATTATTTTATTATTTATATAGCGCCATCAGATTCCGTAGTGCTGTACAATGGGATTTAGATGTAAAGATTAAATTGGCACTGATACAATTTATATAATAGGTAGTTATATTTCTCTCTCAGTATTATTGTGGACACTGGCTAAGGAGTGAATGATGCCAACAGTGCTTTTCATTCCTCCACCATGCCAACTTCTTGGTTATTTTTTGGCTACATATTACCATTGTAGATAAATCATATTGCCATCTGCAAAGGTAATATGGTGTCTATCATCACCATGCTGCTTTAACCCTGTGCACACTGTGTACTGAGAGCTAATAGTGTGCCAGGAGCAGCTAACATTTCATAACGGCAGCCACATTTACTAGCCAGAGAGAGATAGCTAGAGTATGATACATGGACATTGTACTGTGTGGATATCACTGTATTGCATCTATGTTTAATCCATCACAGTAATCCTGGCTGTGTGGGATAGTTATAGATATATATGTATTATTCCCAGCTCTGTTTGTTATATCTCGGTATTTACTCTGCCTGTTGTATGGGTATCTCTGTAGTCCACTCTCTGTGTATTTTATACAAATGTTTGTGTTGTTTCCAGCTCTCTGCATTGTATCTATTATTATTTCCCAGTTTGTCTGTGGCTTGGTTATATTTGTATTTTAAATCAATAACTAAAGATGGAGGGCATATATGTATGAAAATATGTCTAATTCAGAAATCAATGTTATATTCGCTATGAATATACTGTACCCTAAAGATCAAAAATAATTCATCACAATATAAAAAAGAGCTTCACCTGTGTAAAAATATTATCTTCACATATATAAAAACATCCAAATATTTTTTTAAAGAAATGTTTTGTAGATACAAGTCTCAAATATCAGACCTGCGTATGTGCAAACAAATACAAAGTAGCTAATAAATCAATCAGTTTGTTATTAAATGTTCAGTAGCACAATGTAACAAAGACGCAACAAATAAACGACAACAAAACAATGGATTAAATACCACTTCAACACAGTACAGTTAAATAGAGACGAGGCAAGACGAATACCACAGCAATTAAGAATCCCCCCAACATTTCAGCCAAAGGTCTTGATCCTCCCTTGACAAAACCCTCAGGCCAAAACATTGGGGGGTTCTTTATGCTCTACTTGATAACAGAGCAGGGAGCTTACAGTTATAGAGGGTGTAAAGCTCAGTGCTGCTTCAGTGCTGTTCACACACAGTGTCTGTGTGTGAGGCTGGACAAGAAGCAGAAGGGATTACTTCTCACTGCCCACTAACATCCTCTTACACAGGAACTGCCTTGCAATAGGAACAGGGACAGTACTGAGTGATAGATACTGTATGACAGCTCTTGCATTAATACTATAAATTATAGGAGGATCAGTACTTTGCAAATACCTTTCAGCCCCACAGGCCTGGACCTTAAATACATCCCCTTTTCCCTAACCTTATATTTAAGCCCTCCCAAAACCTAAACCTAAATCCTTAGTCCAAAATATAAGCCCACAGAGCCTAAACCTGAAACAAACCTCCTTTAATGATTATGTTAAACCTGAAACCTAGGTTTAACTCATCTTAAAATGAAACACACCATGTACCCAATAATACATTTAACCCTGCTCTTAACCTAAACCCAATAATTCTGAACACCTCTTATACCACAACTAAAACCTCTAGACATGTTCATTTGTTTTCGTACACAGATGATTTAGTCCGAAAACTCATTTTTATTTTTTTTTTTATTCGTTAACTAAAACATAAATGAAAGTCCTACAAATGAAATGTAAATGAAACGAAAGGACAAATGCTGAATTCATTACCTTTCCATTTTGTTTTGTTCGTTTAATAGACTCCGTGCTGCAGACGAATTAACCCCCACAGCACGGAGAAATAACAGTGCGCACGTGCGGGGGGAAAAAAACACGGAGGGAGCCGGCAGCGCTACCAGCTCCCTCCTTGTAATAAATATTAATTCCAACCCCCTAACACCCCTGCATTAAAACATACAGGAGGATTTCACCTCCCTTTTATCAATATGGGGGTCATAGCCACTGGCTGCTCGCTGTCATTTAAAACTGGATAGAAATGGATCTTGTATAGTAGTGTTAAAGTAATGGTAAGAGTACGTGTAAAAAGTAGCTATTTAGATCTAAATAGCTACTTTTCATATTGAAACTTTGTTATAATTTTTACTATAACTGTTGGTTACATGTACTCTTACCGTAGCTCTCTATCTCTTCTACATAAGATACTGATGATTTTTATATTCAGTTTTAAATGACAGCAAGCAGCCACTGGCTGCTTGTGTTTTTTAGGCATCATGCCCCTACTACACGGGGGGACTTGGCACAGGTAGGGGCATTAACCTGTGGCAGGCCCCCCCTTATTGCACTAGTGACTGGGCAGCAATAGTACTTTTAGCTGCCCAGTCACTAGTGCTTTTAAATTTGTTTAGGTAACATGCCCCTACTCGCGGCATACCGCGAGTTGGGGCTTGCGGGAGGATTTAACCTCCCTTTTATCAATATGGTGGTCAGAGTATGATCCCCATACTGATTTATATTTAGTTTGAAATCACTCGTGGCATACTGCAAGTAGGGGTATGCGGTAGGATTTAACCTCCCTTGTATTAATATGGGGGTCATAGTGACCTCCATAGGTTTTAATGCGGGGGGGTTGTAATTAATATTTATTACAAGCAGGGAGCTAGTAGCGCTGCCGGCTCCCTCCTTGTTTTTTTTTTTGCGCATGTGCACTGTTATTCCTCCGAAAACGAAAAGATAATGCATTCAGCATTTGCCCTTTTGTTTTGTTTATATTTCGTTTGTAGGGCTTTTATTTACGTTTTAAAACTTGAATTTACGGATGAAATTGTATTCGGACGAAAACGAATGCACATGTCTAAATAATACCAAACTACTATTCATCTCCACTGCACTAGAGAATGCTGCTCTTATTCCCTTTAATTCTACCACTGTTTCAAATCTATTCAAAGCACTATATATTATTATTACACCTTTGTGTAATGCTAAAGATTAATGTATACAAAGCATACACTTTGGAAATCAGCCCATTGCCTTGAGGATAAGTGACATAAAGGCTTCCTTTTTAAATATATATCCAGCGATCAGTGTTCTTAGGTATGGAAGTCGTTTACTGACATAGGATCAACTTATTTTTTTCTAGGTGCTATAAAACTTCTCACAGAATGGTTCTGGATAGCTGATATTAATAAATAAAAGGTCTATTCACATTTACTTTATGTGTACTTTTATAAATGTACATGACACAAATACGACACTGATTTACTAAAGAAAACTAAAGTAAACTATTATTAAAATGCAATAATGTCTCTAAAAGTCAGTCAGCTTCAAAATAAGAATAGTCAGATGAAACATATTCAAGATTGGAAGTTGTATTTTGATCATGATATTCAAAATGGTGGACTATGAGCTGATTGATATCAACACAAGCCATCATGAAAGAGATCTTTGCATCACTCTTGTGCTATTTGCCAATCAACTACTGGTTCTAGACTAAGTTTTCTTCCAACTTTACATTCTTAAATTTTTCCAACGTGTGCATACATTGTGCATTCACCAGATCACTGCAAATACTTCAAATTACAATACTGTAAACCAAGCTGTGTGTAAAGTGATAGCAGCCATGTGAATCTAACTGGGCAAAACCATTTTGCCCATCTGAATTTAGGTCATATGACAGTTTGGCTCAGCCAAGTTTCAGAACTGAGGTCCCCATTTAGAAACTGAATCAAAAGAATTAAAATGATACAAAAATTGGCTCATGTGTGTGCTGCAAAATGTATACATGATATAATATTATGTATATGTATAAATATTGCAGTATACTGATAGAAACATTTTCCTACTATTTGGTTCAGAGATTAAAGGGACACTATAGTCACCCAAACCACTTCAGCTCAATGAAGTGGTCTGGGTGCCAGGTCCCTCTAGGGTTAACCCTGCCTGCTGTAAACATAGCCGTTTCAGAGAAACGGCTATGTTTACATTTGGGATTAAGCCAGCTTCTAGTGGCAGTCTTCCGGACAGCCACTAGAGGCGCATCTGCCAAGCTGGAGGCATATTATGCCTCCATCACGCAGAGCATCCATAGGAAAGCATTAAGAAATGCTTTCCTATGGACACTTTGAATGCGCGCGGCACTGCCGCACATGCGCTTTCCACTCCGCTGACGTCAGCAGGGGAGGAGAGGTAAGGGAGCCCGGCGCTGGAATAAGGTGAGTAACTGAAAGGGTTTTAACAGCACCACGGGAGGGGGACCCTAGGGGTGGGGACACCCTCAGGGCACTATAGTGTCAGGAAAACTGATTTGTTTTCCTGACACTATAGTGATCCTTTAAGTGAGTAAACATAACTAACAGAGGGGGAAAAAATAGCTAACAGAGGGAAAAACAGGAGAAGCAACATTTACATGTTATATTTTTATTAGATATATAGATTTTCTTACTGCACCTCTTTTTTTTCCCTCTACTGGTCACTTCTCACTTGATATGGAAATAAATTCAACAGCTAGAGACTGTCCCCTAATCACCAATCATCATTTTTTAAATCAATCTTTACTGTCTGGCATTGCGTAGTTCGGTTAGTCCATGATTTAGGTACATTTCGGCTCAGAGTTCCGGAATTAGGTTGATAACCCTAATGGCCCAAATGTGGCAGAATTTCAGTTTATCCGGAGACTAATCTCCAAGCCTAGTAATGATTACTATTAGCCAATAAAGAAATTCAACTAATCCTATGTGATAAGTGGAACTGCAGTTGCAGAATAAAGTACATATGCAAAAGGCCACTGCCTAGCAAGAGTTTATAGGATATTTAAATAAATAAATACATAACTAAATAAGACAAGGTCAGAGATTTCTGAATAGTGTAGCTTCACCCTGGTCAGGAAAGTGTTTTCGATCTGCTCTAAAGGTAAATATTTATAATGCTTTTATATTATTATATATTCAGATTTTTTTGTATAATTTTCAATGTACTATCTATTTAATGCAGTGAATAAAATGTGAACCATTCCCTACTTGTAATGATATCAGTGGTTTCTACTAATATGTAAACTGCTAAGGAAGACTAGTGGGACATGAAATTTATATAAATCATTAAATAGAAGCATTCATTGGTAGATATGAATTGTTAGTCTTCATATGTGATAAATAAAGTGCAGAACTACTAAGTCATAAATATACTTTATTTAGTTAATTGTTTGAATATGTTTTACTTAGAGACTAGTAGGCAATAGAGACAAAATAAATGCATTATGATGCAAGAAAGCCAGAGAACAGTGTATGTTTTATGTGACCATGCTTATAAAGAAACTCAGCAACGGATCTAACAATACCAACCCCCGATTTTCATTTTCCATTTTCTCATTTAAACGTCATGACTCCTTCTGTTTTGCCTTGTGTTATCATTTCAGTATCCCCTTTCTCCTACTTGCATGCCACTTCTTTGTCTTCTAGTTACTCCTCATCAATATATGTTACCTTCATATATCTCATTATCCTTATCTGCTATATTATGTGCCTTTATACATGCATTCCTGTATCTCATCTTCTTCTCTGTATTCATTCATTTCCTTTACTTCCTCTGTCAGTTCCCATATGTTCCCTTTCTATCTCTCACAACCATTATCAATCTTTATTGATCTACTTATAGCATTCTCCTCTTTCTGGTAAGCATCTACTGCATGCTACTGCTCCGATATGATTATTTTTCATAATTGATGTGTGCTGGCTGTGATAAGGCACCTGGTGATAATCTCATGGCACCTCAAATGTCCTAAATTGGCACATTTAAAAATATTTCATTTTAATAAAAATAATTCTTGGTGCCAGATAACCCTAAAGCAAATTATAAATAAATACATGATAGAACCTTCAAAAATGAAAATTAGCATTTCTATTTAGTAAATGACTTCTAAAGATTTATTGACCACACAACTTATTTAAATAATTTGAAACCAATTTAAACAGAGCAAGGAAGCAAGCTTCATCAGCTGTTTGATTGACAGCTTGAAAGTAGCTTCAGAATGCAGTTATAAAAGTGCTGATCTGTCAAGGAAATCTACACTTGTACAATGTGCATCTAAATTGGAATACTCCATGCACATATGTGCTCTGTGTGCGGAGTGGTCCTTTAAAGTGTAAGCTCACTTGCTCTGCCAAGGCAAACAGTCCTAAATTAGTAATTCACCATGCTGTCAAAATCTCCAATGAAGCAGAAAGGGATATTCATATGAACCCCTACCTACTTATTAACCCTTAATAGGGTACACGTGGGCACTATAGGTGGCTAATGCAGAAGCAAATGCAAACAGATACTGGGTTATTCATTAAAGTGAGAATTTAAAGTCAATTTCCATTTTAAGGTCATGGTGGCTCAAGCCTAAAGCATCGCTGATAATTCTTCCATTTCAGGTACTCTGTTCTTAAAGGGACACTATAGACATTCAGACCACTTCAACTCATTGAAGTGGTCTGGGTACAGCATCCCTGTCCCCATAACCCTGCAGTTGTAATTATTGCAGATTCTGCGAAACTGCAATAATTACCTTGCAGGGTTAAAATTGCCTCTAGTAGATGTCAATCAGACAGCCACTAGATGCTCTTCCAGATTCAGTGAGGAGATCAGCATCATTCAATTACTCACAGGAAAGCATTACAGCAATGCTTTCCTATGGGGAGGGCCAAATGCACTTGTGGCATTCGCCAAGCATGCCCATTAGCTCCTCTCAACCAGTGACATCGGTGCTGGAATCAGGTAAGTACAGTAAGGGTGTTTTAACCCTTACTATGCCTGGAGGGCAAGGGAAGAGCGGCACTAGGGAGCTATAGTGCTAGGAATATAGTCTTGTATTGCTAGCACTATAGTTTCACCTTAAATTTGCTATTAACCCTGACAAAATGTAAATAGCGCTAACAAAATGAAGCCCTCGGCTTCAAACTTCCACCACAAAAAGCTTAAAGAAAGCGAGGGATCACTTAACATAATATGGTTTGCTATACAATGAGTGGGAAAGTCCAAACATTTAATGTAACCATTGAACACTGAAACACGTACAAATGAAAAGTAATACAAATGCAGATGTGTTTTAAAAGACAATGAACATTGTTGCAGTTAAATAAAAAAACAAAATATCCAATTTGTTGAAATCATGAAATTTAAGGCAAACCCAGCTTTCATAAAGTGTATATCCCGTAATCATCTTGCATTGAAAGATATATCCTTATCACACAACAGCTCATTGAATAGAAAAACTTGCTTTCCCTGTAGCTCAGATATTCACATAGTGAAATGAATGGAGCCATTATTTCTGAAGATCTTTCTCTTATTACCTGCCTGGAGGAAGTAATCCGAGTGTCCCAATTCTCCAATAAAACAGCTAGTTAACAATTAAATCATTTCACAATGAAAAGAAAAAAACAGCTATCGGGAAGATGAACTAAAGGAATCCCT
>OW240912.1:87958614-88273007 GCA_933207985.1 Pelobates cultripes | reverse complement strand
TTCCTGTACCCGGCCGGACTAACAGGAAGTGCACACTCAGTGCATCATGCTGCAGGGCTCGGCCACGCTACTACAGAGGGAGTGACAGGAGGGAGCGCTGAGCGCTTCCCTCCTGTCAGCCCCCTTTCTCAGGCTGCGCCCGGGCGGGGTGGTCCGCCCTCATGGACGCACCGCCCAGGCAAAACTGCAGCCGCCTGAAGCTCTCTACAGAGCACTCGGGCGGCTGCAGCATGGGGGGGCCGGCGGGGCTGGTCATGGCACCCCCCACCCTGGTGGCACCCGGGGCGGACCGCCCCCTCCGCCCCCCCTTAGTACGCCACTGCTTCAAACACTGGGTAGTGTTCTGATGATCTCAGTCTAATCTAATGCTTCTAAAATGTATGTACGTCCTATGGCGCATGTGCAACAATCGCCATATTTCACCACTCTGATGCTTCTCATTAAAAAAGTATTGAATGCAATGCTTTGGGAAGATTGAACATCATTCGGAGTCATCAGCTAGTGCATGCTGATGCTGAATGCAAAGATCTCTGAGGTCTTAAAGAGTTACTTCAAGCACCATGACCACTTCAATAATTTGAAGCGGTCATTGTGCCTAGAGTCTGGATGTGCAGTGTTTTGCTGTTAAACACTGCGCATATTTAGCCCCTCAGCTGCTGGGAGTGTAACTCACCCTCCATCAGTGTCATTGGGGTATCACACGGAATTCCATTCATTGGTTGAGAGCGGTCAGCTGACACTCTCAGCCAATGCATGGCAACGGCCGCAGCACTGGACCACCAGGGAGCATCGGAGTCTAACGGACAACAAAGTGAGGTGGCAAAACATTGTTAGACAGTTTTCCAGATCACCGGAAACCCAGGCCAGGGTACTCCTTATATCATAACAATGGCAACAGGCTGTAGGGGCCACAATGCTTGGAATAACCTTTTAAGGAGGAAGTCCCTCACAGCCATGGAGGTGTGCTTTACTTTATTAGAGAAAGTGGACAAAGTCTATGCACCAAAATCACTTCATGAAAAAGAACTTGTTTTGGTGATTTCACAAATTCTTGTATGTCATTCTATTAATCATTTACATTTTAATATGAACTCTTATAGGAATATGGATTTTAGTCTTTATTATTATACCATTATTTATTAATCAAGTACGGTTAAAAGGTCTCCACTGACCTTAAAGATTATGCTAGGAAACCACTGATATGCAGTTAATGAAGAAAATAACAATATCATTAGACTGTAATTAACTATACTGTAATTGCTTTAGGGAATACATGTATTGCCCTATAGAACAAATTGCTACAAAAAGTGCTTCTGGAAAATTTCTATTGAAGCAAAATAGAAATGAACATTATAGTAGTTTTAACCAGGTTAAATGTAAAGGATACCTGGGTTATTATCTTTGTCTCTTTCAAGTGGGGGTAAAAGTACAAACACAAGAAAAATAGATTGCTTTTTATGGCAACACGGTTCTAGAAAAAACATATAATAGATAAATTAATAGCCTAATGTAGTTCTTTAAAAAGAAAGCCATGCATGTTAATACAATAAAATTGTATTGAATTTGATAGATACAAAATATAATATTTATTAATTTATCTCCCATTAAAATTCTGATATATTCCCAAAATGATGAGTTTTTTTTTATATAATTGTAAATTAAATAGTGATTTAAAATTAGGACAAATGTTATTAAATAGGATTAACAACATGCCACTTATAATAAAATATGCAGTAGTGATTTGAATTATTAGCAAATTATAGTCTAAAACATGTTACTATTACTACTAAAATAATAATAATAATAATAAAAATAAAGATAATAATAATAAAATATATCAAAATATATAATATAATAATGTATGATCTAAGAAGGCAAAAGAGTAAATATTTTCCAATTAATATAAAATATATGTTTGATTATGGTTTTATAAAAAAAATATATATTTAGTTCAAATACACAAATGTACAAACAATTTCTGGCTCTTTTGACCTAACTCTGTTATTTTGTTTATCATTGCATCACAATGTTCTGTAAAGGAAATACATAGAGAAAGGCAGAGGTTTGAGAAAGGGAAAATATAAATCGATAAAACACACAAAAAAATGAAATGGTCATGAAAAATACTTGTGCAAAAGATGAAATCTAAGTCATAATTCATTCAAGAACACTGTCTGCGACTGTGATCCAGACATTTAAAATCATTAATAATGTAACACACACGTGGCAAATTATAAATAACATTTCTATCCTTTTTGAGATCTTGAGTTTCCAGGAAATGTCCTTTAATATTATCTCTAAAATCAATAAAGTACAAAGAAAAAAAGAGAAGAAAGAAATATCTTAAGATTGAGAATCTTTTCAGGCATGTTATATTAGTGATTTTCCAATTATTAAAATTATTTATTGCTTTTTCTGCATCAGCCTCAGTCAGTGCAAGTTATTAAAATAAATTGCAGTTGTGTGGATGGGTTAGAATTAAACTGGATTTTTCATCTGCATTTTACGCAAATCCTCTTTCTGCTTTCTTTTTAAGCAGGATGGCTTGTCAGAGACTAAGTAGTGTGCCTAAATATAAATAGAAAAAGAAATAGCAACATCTGGGATAGGTTGCAATCAGCAGCACAGCTATTATATTCTTCTCTAACACAGTTTTCATGGCAAGTGAAGAATCCCAGCAAATAAAGATGTTATGATGATCAATGCATACACTTAACCAGAGCATGTTTATAAGATAATTATACCACGATATGTTTGATTAATTTAGTTTAAAAATAAATATTACTTCTGCCTATGCTGTGTATGAACACGTGCAATATATTGATGATAGTTAATAAAATAATCAGCATAAGAAATTCTAGGACATTTCACCAGAACACGGATGGTGGAGATTTGCCAAGGGAATAACATACGTTTGGCTAAGACGGGTGAGTTGAAAACATGACCAAGTTAGAGATTTGATTTGATTTTTTCAAATTGGTTCTTATAGCTTAAATTTGTATGTCTCTTATTAATTCTCCATATTTCCCAGGATGAAACCATTTAGAGACTGAAGACAATTTGCATTTCTAACAGACTTCAGAGACTTTGTTGTACCATGAATGTAAAAAACAAACAATCAAACCAAACGCAAGTCGATTTTTCCTATTGGAACTGACAAGTAATGTACAAATGGTAAAAGTTAACAAACACTGAAGCTATAATTACCAGATTTTACTATTAACATGATGTAGAGTCATGATTTTATTAATGACACGGAGGCTCCTATTATGCATTCTCTTTCTTTATTATACTCCCAGCAGCAAGAAAAAAGGGAAGTATGAGAGAATCATAGAAAAAAGAAAATCGCAACAATAGCCTGGTAACAGTAGCACCAATCAGCATTCAGTATAATCCATATAGTTGTAGTGCTCCTTGACTCCTCCTCTTTCTGCATAGATCCCGAAGACCATTAGTGCAAATCCCAAGGTATTCCAACCAGAAATACGAATTCACGAACCAAAACCATAACTGGAACTTCAATATAGAACAGTTTCAACCGCCAACTCTCAAGTTGTATTCAAGCTAAAAGAGAAGAAAAATATGGTAATATCAAAATCTCGTGACTGCTATTCCGCAATTAACAACTCGTCAACTATATTAATCAATCGATGTAAATATATCAAGTTCGTCAACCATGTTGCTAAATCGAAATAAGTATCATATAAGTCATATTCATTGAATACTTACTCACCTGTGCCATGAATGATATTGTACCTACTGTATTAAGTCATCCTAAAGGCCCCATGTCTGGGTTGCAACTTAATCACCACCCTGGGTAGGGTGGGTGGGAATAATACTCGCCTCCGTGTCATTAATAAAATCATGACTTTACGTCATGTTAATAGTAAAATCTGGTAATTTTATTAAAGACACAAAGGCTCCTATTATGCTATTTTAAAGCTGAGCAATCATTGAACTGGAAATGTGTTGCACTGGGCAAAAATAGAAATTACGAAATGTAGACTCATTCGACCAGTTGGCTGCATGTAGGATATCCTCCAATTTACAACCTATAATGAAAGCTTTAGAGTCCATAGCCCCATGAATGGAGTGTGAAGAAAAAATTGAGGTGTCTATGCCTGCCATTGACAGCAACCATTTGATCCAACGAGCTAAAGTAGGAGTAGATACTGTAGGTGAGGTACTTTGAATGAGATGAATAATGGATGGGCTTGCTCTGGACGGAGCGAGGCCGTACGATGCTCGTATTCCTTCAGACATAATACAGGGCATAAATCCGTCCGGAAATGACGGGTAGAAAACTTCCTTAGTCAAGGATTTTGTCCTATGTGAAATATTAAAGGATACTCTGTTTGGGACAAAAACGTGTGCTTGCCAGTCTAGCGCTCTGACATCAGCAACTCGTTTACATGAACGTAAACAAAACAGCATCAACAGCTTGGCCGACAATTGCTTTAGAGAAAGTTCCTGGTTCAATGTCCAAGATTCGATCAAATGAAAAATCATATTGACATCCCAAAAGGAAGAATATCGAGTTTGAGGAGGTTGAGTAAGACGGATGCCTTTGAGTAAATGACAGATAAGAGCATGTTTACCTATTGGGGTGCCATCCAACCCCATATGTCTCGCTGATATGGCTGATCTGTACAGATTTATAGTACGAAAGGCTTTTCCTTCCTCAAAGAGTAGAGTCAAAAATTGTAGGATTGCTTTTGTAGGAGCTGATATGGGATCCATTGACTGTCCCACACACCAGTGAGTCCACTTTCTCCAAGCCGACCTGTAGGCACATCTGGTAGCTGGTGCCCACGACTCTGCCAAGAGACTGAGTGTCGCCTGCAAAATCTCCTCGAGATTCCAGGATCTCCTGAAATGAGCCATGCCTTCAGTTGAAGTAGACCCTGGTCGGCCAGTTCGTGACTCATTCCCTCTGGGTTGGTCAAGAGGTAGGGAATGTCCGGCAACAGCTGTGGGAAATCTATTGCTATTTCCAATAACTGAGGAAACCAAGGTTGTGACCTCCATAACGGGGTTATCAGCACCAGTGTCCCCCCGGAATATTGAAGGACCACCAGGGTCCGAGAAATGAGGTTGAAAGGGGGAAAAGTGTACTTCCTGCCCTTGGTCCAGTCTTGTAGGAATGCATCTGTCACCAGAGCATCTGTGTCCAATGTCCAACTGAAGAACCGAGGAAGCTGGGTGTTCAGACGAGACACGAAGAGGTACAAAGAAAGGACCCCAGAGTCGAGAGAAGCGCTGGAAAATCATTGGGTGGAGATGCCAATCCCCTGCGTCCCAAAGGTATCGGGAGTTCCAATCCGCCATCGTATTGTCCTTCCCCGGAATGTATTCTGCTATTACCGAAATGCTGTGTTCCAGGCAATAGTGCCAAAAATCTCGATCCATCAGCGCAAGAACTTTCGATTTCGTCCCTCCTAGGTGGTTGATATAACGCACCACTGAGATGTTGTCCATCTTGATTAAGATCGAGCATGAAATGCCTGTGGTGGTCATACCATGAATGGCAAAGGACGCTGCTAATAGTTCTAGGCAGTTGATGTGTAACAGCGATTCTTCATTTGACCATCTGCCACCGGTGGAAACTGACCCGCAATGCGCACCCAGCCGTGTAAGCTGGCGTCCGACTCCATGACCAGGTCCGGCGTCGATCCAAATATCGCCCGTCCGTTCCATGCCTCCATGTGGGCTAGCCACCATTCCAGCTCTTCCCTGGAGTCTTTGTCCAGTACAACACAGGTTTCGTATGAGTGACCGGAGCATAGGTATGAGGCTTTGAGCCTTTGTAGGGCACGATAGTGTAACGGTCCCGGGAAGATTGCCTGTATGGACGATGCCAACAGCCCTATGATCCCCGCAAGTTGTCAGAGGGAAATGGTCGTACGATGCATAAGTCATCTGATCTCTTTCTTGATCAAAATCATTTTGTCTTTGGGTAGATACAATCTCTGTTGGACAGAGTCCACTTGGAAACCCAGAAATTCCATTCTTCATGGAGGGTTGTAGAATAGATTTCTCCCAATTCACCAAGAATTTGGAGAAGGCAGGTCATCCACGATAGGTGAATGCGTAGTTGTTATTGAGACTGGGACAGAAGAAGGATGTCGTCTAGATAAATTATTAATATGACCCCTCGTGTGCGCAGGAAGGCAATCACTGGCTTCAGCACTTTTGTGAAGCACCATGGAGCAGAGGATAGGCCAAATGGCAGACATACAAACCTCCATTTCGTTCCCTGCCACTGAAACTGCAGTAGGTTCTGATGCGTTTCTGCAACAGGGATTGTCAGGTAAGCGTCCGTAAATCTATTTTGACCATCCAATCTGATGATATGAGGAGGTCCCGAAGGCAATGAATACCTTCCATTTTGCAATGGTGGTACTGGACAAATGCATTTAGAGGTCAGAGATTTATTAATGGGCGTACCCCGCCCCCTTTCTTGGGGACCAGAAACAGGTTGCTCACGAACCCTTCTGTGTCTCATGGGATTTGTTGGATAGAGCTTTTTGACGCTAACTCTGCAATCTCTGCTGAGATCATTGTGTGGTGTTGGTTGGTTATATTTAGTTCTCGAGGGAACTGCGTCTGAACCAGGTGGGAGGTTTACTCCAATAGGTACTGTGATCCTTGTCAGCAGGTAGCACGGTCCTCTAGGGCAAAAACATGCACAGTCCTTGTAATTGCATATACTCCAGGCACTTTATTTGTAAATCCACACAGGATACAGCAGTAAATGAAAACATAAATGTAACAGAAAACCCTATAAACAAAAACCTAGCTCGTCTGAGCACTAACTGACATTAGGTTCCCTATCTCTCAGGGTTAAACTAAACAAAACAATATTGCACCAACCTTATTAGATAGCAACACTCTGCTAGCTAGCCTGTTGCTTTCCTTTCTGCACTCCCAGTGCTCCAAGCCAGCCTTGCCCTGACTGCTTTCCTTTCTGCACTCCCAGTGCTCCAAGCCAGCCTTGCCCTGCACTCCAGTGCTCCAAGCCAGCCTTGACTGCTTCCTCCTGCACTCCCAGTGCTCCAAGCCAGCCTTGACTGCTTCCTCCTGCACTCCCAGTGCTCCAAGCCAGCCTTGACTGCTTCCTTTCTGCACTCCCAGTGCCTAGTCTCCTTGACTCTCTATATGGAGAGAACAGCCTCTCTCCTGCCTGCTTCCTGGGAGGAAGCCAGCAATCCCTCTCCTTTTCCTGCCTAGCCGGGAGGGGTTTATTCCCACTGCAACAGCTCATTAACTGCAGCTGAGCAGTGGGTTGGAGAAGGTGCAAAAAACCCTGGCCTGGATCTATGTCTCCCCAGAAAACCACTAAACTCTGGAGTGGAGCATTGGCCCACCCTTCTCTCCAAATGCTCCACCCCAGGGGCCCATAACTAAACAATGCTTTGTGTTGTGCAACACACAAACTACACATACTCCCCCTGGGGTTAAAAGGCCTATCTGCCTTCACTTTATCACAGTACCCTTGTATCGTATTTAACACCCAAAAATCTGCGGTTAAAAGTTTCCAAGCATGATCAAACAATGCCAGTCTGCCCCCCACTTTTACATGGGAAAAAAAGGAGATACTCGGTACTCACCATAAGGTCGTCTGCCTGAAACAGACCCCCGTAGTCCGCGAGAATTCCAGGGCCATCCCCAAGATGGGAAGAATGGGGTATAGTGTCACTCCGGTACCGGTCTCTGGTTATTAAAGGAGCTTCTGCCGGCTCTAGTTGAGCCTCGAAATCCATGGCTGGGTAGACAGCTCCTTCCTCTGCCGATCCCTCCAAAACCCTGAGGTGTGAATACTCTCTTAAGAGATGTCTGAGCTTTATCAATTGCTGTAAATGTCTTTACATACAGCCCAAGATTCTTAATAAAGGATTCCCCCAAAAGTAAGCCTTTAGCAGCTGGGCCCGGCTCGTTGGTCGCCATGCTGGCCAGTTTGGGCTCTATTTTCAGGAGAATCGCCTTGCGGCATTCGGTAGCCATAGCCGTATTGGCGTTACCCACCATGCAGACTAATCTCTGCAACCAGCCTATCGCTACTTCGAAATCAAATTCACTTTTGCCCGATTAGGCGGACTCCACTAGCTCAAACAGTTTAGATATGGGTCCCAAAGTATCAAGGAATTTGTCTAAGCCCTTCCTTGGTTTCCAATCAGACTTGTTCAAGAATTGGACCAACTGAGGGTCCACATCAGGTGTTTTTTCCACTGAGTCTGGAAGGATGAGTTGTGGGCATTCCGTCTGTAACTTGTTGCGCACTTCTTTAGATAAAGGCTTTCGCACCCGAGGTACTTCGCGATGTGTGTTGGCAGCTCCCATGACAGAGGTCATCTGGGTCAAATAACGGTTAACCAGCAGGTCCCGCAAATTGTCACCCTCACCCGAGTCAGCCGGCTCAGCGCCCTGAGCCGTAGTCTTTTGTGTCGCAACGTCTGTTTTTATGTCAGACCCGGAATCTGAAAATTCCGCACTGTAGTGGTCCATATAGGAGTCATCATACTCCTCCTCCAAACTCCAGTCCGAATAGGATGAATCCCCATGGGCACGTGCCCGTTTCCAAGCTCTGGTCGATTTTGCCCGACCAGGGGCTCTAGTGCGCGGTGGTATCGCGCCATCTTTGACAGCCTGAGCCATGTCATTCGATGCAGGCTGAACCTGCAGTTCTGGAGTGGAGGCCACATGTCTGCTCTTTGCCAAATCCTTGCGTCCCAGTTGTGCCATGTTAGTGGGTCCCGGGTTGCGTGTGTTCTGCATACCACTAGTCTGTGTATCAATGCCTCTGTTATAGACTGGGTGATAGAGGATGACATGACCCCCATCGCAGAGGTTAAAGCTCTGTTAATGGACTGTGCCATGGTAGAGTCTAGGAGGGATTGAAATTCCTCCGATGCCATGAGGCTGGCGTCATCTTTACCTCCCTTGTTAAAGGGGGAAACACCTGGTGTGGGGCACATAGACCCTGAAGGTCTCTCACTCTGATCCTGCATTTAGCAGATAAAATCTTTACAGGGAATATATATACCCAAGTCCAACTAGTGACAAGATATTGGGCCCAGTAAAATAGTCTTATTAATATTGGCTAGGTGCTTAAGTGTAAAAACAGATTTTTAGTAACCTGTAAAGGAAAGAACTAACTATTGAGAGAGAAAAACAGAAAAGGGTGTCAGGATAGATTAATCCTCCACACCACACTTACAGTTTGGCAGCAATAACCACAAAAACAGCAATGATATCCCAGTCTGGGTCTTAGGAGAGTGCTTAGGCGGGTAGGAGAAGCCGTTATGAGCTGAAGCTCATCACGCGTCCGTTTCCCACCGAAATCGCATTTAAAATGGCTGCCGCGTGTGAAAGTTACACTCACGGCGACGGAATCCAAAAAGATGGCCACCGTGCCACAAACTGCGCATGCGCGGCCGAACTGCAAGGGGAAAGTGAAACTAAAAGGCCGCGTGAAAAACCGCGGACAGATGCTGATGGTATTGGTGGTGGTGGTTGTAACTATAGAGGTTATGGTGACGGTAACATTGACAGTGGGTGAGCTACTTGTGCCAAAGGTTGCCGGTGCAGGTGATGCCTCAACTGTCTCTGTTGTATGAGATGATTCTTCAGCAGATACATATGGAGATGGTGGACAAGCTTAAAGAGCCAGAGAAATACTGGGCTGATGCCTGATCCCTCCATACTCTCCTCATGTACTTCCTCTGGCTCATCATGCTCATAGTCAAGTAACTATTTGGTAGGGGAAACATAATTATGATCACTAGATTATTAAATATCACCAAGAACAGACATTGGAAACAGTACTTTGGTACTCCGTTTCAAGCATGGTGCTTTCTTGGTGCCCCCAAGTAACAACTAAGGAAGAGTGCAGCCAGGGCCGGTCTTAGGCCTTTAAACGCGCTGTGTGAAAAATCTTCACAGCGCCCCCCTTACCCCCGTCATACATGTATGATGTAATGTTTGTGTTATCTGTGTAGGTGATAGGTGTGATGACTGTTTTGATATGTATGCTATATGTTGGCTGTGTGTGATATTTGTAATGGGTATATTAACAGTGTGTGTTATGCGTGTATTAGTTGTATGTGATATTTGTGCTGGGTTTATTGCCTGTATGTGATGGTTATTTAATTCAGATAAAAACATGCATTTAGGCCTTTGTGTGAATGCAGGTGTATATTTTTGCAGAGTTATGTGCACACAGTCCCACAGTCAGAATAAAACAGTTATACGTATACACTGTCAAATCCATCACATGCACATAGTCGCAGGCAGATAGTCACATACACAGGATCAGGCAGAAACACACAGGTACAGGCAGTAACACACATACACAGTTAAAGGTAGATAAACACACTCACACATAATTACAGGCGGACAGCTACACACACACACATACAGTCTTACACACACATACTTACATGCAGACAGTCACACACACACACACAGACTGCCACACACATACACACACAGGCAGACATCCACACACACACAGGCAGTCACACACACACAGGCAGCCACAAACATACACACACACAGGCAGACAGCCACACACACACACACACAGGCAGTCACACACACAGTCAGACAGCCACATAGGCAGACAGCCACACACACACACACACACACATCCTTGCTTGGAATCCATCCTTTAAGCATTGGGGAGAGGACAACAGATACATCAGGAAGATCGTGTGTATAGCCTGAAAAAGCTGATTTTTCAAAAGTGATTACAGCTAGAGCCTGCTATCTTAGGCTCTATATAGCGTGAGTGACTCATTACCTCTGATACATATATATCTATGCACATACAGTATTATGCTATGTATATGCTGTTATATTTTTCAGATTCATTTCAAGACTCACGGTTACCAAATATAAGTATTTATTTGTTAAACACTGCACAGTGCTTGCACATTTGCATAGCACACACTGGATGGAACCCAGTCAGAAAAAAGCACAAATGAAATAAACTTTTCTTTCTCCAAACAGTTCAGAAACAAATTTTAGCAATTGCTCCAAAATTGAAAATTCTTCCTGTTACCCAATCAGCTTGAATTCAAGTTGCGGTCTGAAACTAGGCTCTATGTTCACCATTCTGTGTCCAAGGTCCAATCAAATGCTTCTCATAGAGGTTACATGCATTGCGAAGCATTGAATCCAATGCTTCTCTATCAGAAGCAGTGAACACATCACTGTGATGTGCGCATTCGAGAGTGGCGAGATGAGCTGAGTGACAGCTCATCTTGCTGTTAAAGCACACACCTAGTGTTCCCATAGGAGAAAAGAGCAGAGAAAAAAGGAAGGGAGAGTGGACAACACTGAAGGTGGTGAGATTGGACAAGGGAAGTGGAAAAGAATAAAGGACTATAAAATATCTGGGGAGGCAGGGAGAGCTATGAGTGCTGATAATACAGAGGAAGGGGACAGTTTTTCATTGAGCCTCATGCTTGGACAGGCTTTCATGTGCTGTAATAGTGATGCATGCAAGAGAAGAAGCTCATCACGTCTGTCGCCTACATGTACTAGTGCTGAAAACAGACATTTTGATATGTACAGAACTCACATTAGTCAGTCCAGAAATTAGTTACAGGTGAACTAGGTCACTTGTGTGGGATATATAACTTATTCCAGAACAAATTCACTGATTTGTATAAGCTAAAATGCTGCACCATGACCACTAAAACACATATGGCAAAGTACTTATTTTTTACAATATACTGTAGTAGAATTACAGTGCTTCCCCAAAAAGTTGCACTCTACACTCAGGCCATTGCACTCTAGATTTTATCAGTCTCCTTATTCGAACAACTGCAACTTAGCCATGAAGCAAAAGATGACATAAAGTCACAAAGCGGGCTTGCCGAGTGCTGAAGCACATGGTGCATAAAAGTCACCAATGCTTTGCTGAATCTTTAGCTGTAGAGTTCCAACCGGGCACTGGCATTAATATCAGCACAAAAACGTTGCAGCAGTAATTTCATTGAATGGGTTTCCATGGCTGAGCAGCTGCATGCAAACCTCACATCCCAAAGTATAATGCCTGACATCAGATTGAGTTGTGTAAAGCATTGAAACTGTTATAACTGCAAAGAGGGGACCAACTACATGTTAATGTCTATGTATTTAGAATGCGATGTCATAAAAGTCCCTGTTGGTTTGTCCCAGTACTTTTGTCCATATAGTGTATGTGCATGTATCAAAGTATATATATGCATGCATGTATCAGAGAGAGAGAGAGAGAGAGAGTGTGTGTGTGTGTGTGTGTGTGTGTGTGTGTGTGTGTGTGTCCAAAATGGAATCATAACTGAGAACTGAGTACATATTGGTTAATGTATAGGTGAGAGGATTACAGCCTATGTGAGCAAAAAGTATTTGTTACATATTGAGAAATGTTATTTATTTACAACTCTGTTTTCCTATCTGTAACTTAATTTGTTAATAAATTATTTTTTTTTTTAAGTTTTTCTTTCCAGACAAAACTTTTGTTTTTGTTTTTATTAAATAATGTGTTACCCCCCAAAAATATATATATTTAAACATTATTTTCCAGGATATCCAAAATGATCAGATGCTGGTGGTGTTTTTTTTTTTTTGCAAACGTCTTGGTATTAGAAGGGTTAAAAACTCCTGATTAAAATAGAAAAGGTGATGCATGATGCATTCATTTAATAATTTTTAACGCTCATCTCTTTCACATAGTATGCTAAATAAAACTTAATAAAAATGTATAGAATTATAGAATGAGGCATTTACAGAGTTAATCAGAAATGCCACAATCTTATCTCCACTTCCCAATTCCATTACCAGGCCAGAACATTAAATGATGTGAAAGGAAACAATTAACAATTGCTTACTGTTGCTTTTAGTGATCTCCCTGTGAAGACTAAAACAATTGCCTTGCAACAACGCTAATGAGGCATTGATTGCATTTTTTATTGAATTCTTATGGTATTTAAATGAAGAACAACTATGGAGCCATGTCTAAAATCACACAATTGCACAGGAGCCTTTTGTTAGTTTTCGTTGAGACCAAAGCACTTTTAGAAAGTTGCCACACAATTGCTTTTTATTTAGAAACAAGACAACAAAGTAACTTAGGGTCAAAGAATGCATTGAATTGCTTGATGATTTGTCAACTTTAAGGAACACTATTGAATCAGGAACAGAAACATTCCTGAATCAATATGTTAAAACCACCATTTAACCCCCCTCACTCCCCTTTAGCCCATTAAATATAGTAAAATCTTACCTTTATTCCAGTTTGTATAATTGATAGGATATTTTGGGATTCTGCTAGTATACCTACAATAGAGAACAAAACATAGTGCAAATATTGCTAAATATAATAAAACTTCCAATGATTGAAATGCACTCACATATTCCAGAAAAAATAAGCATGTTATGGGTGCCTCCTCTCGATGGAAATAGGGGGGTTATCTCCTATTGATTTTTCTTCCTCAAGTGATAGCCAATGGGGTATCCAGGTCAGCAAGAAGATCCACAGACAGCAACCAAAGGAATACTTCAAAGGCAATTTATTCACTTTTAAAAATTAAGAAGATATACAAATAAAACATAAAAACAATATAAGAATAAGATGCTGGTCCTACGCGTTTCGTCCTTATACAAAAAGGACTTCCTCAGGGACCATCTATTTCAATAAAAAAATCAATTGACAAATACAAAGAGTAAGCAGCATCCTAAAACGCTAACAATCAAATGATCTTATATAGGGCTAATCCCTTCAAGTCATTGGTGGAATAGTGGGTGTCTTCTCATCTTGCAGTTCCAATTCGTCGAACTTTTCTTCTCCCCAGGTGTAGCCGCTTTACTGGAATGAAATGCCGGGTCCGTTCACACATTAAGCCACTTCCGCGTACGTCACACATTACGCGTGCGTCACGTGGTGAGAATATTCATCACATGACCGTCATGCGTTCCACGCTCGAGAGAAAACATGGCCGTGCGTTCCACAGCATAATAACAGACAAATACGTCAAATTTCTGGTACCTGGTAGTTGTATGCGAATAACTAAAAATAAAAGACTATTAGAGATCATATTATAGTCTTATAAAAAAATCATAATAAACATGAAATGTCCTCTAAATAATAACAACTAAAAACATTATTAAGATGAATGAAAACAACTTCCTATCTAAGTTTGTCATTCATAATATCTATTATAACTTTGCAAAGAGTAATATTTAATTATTAATAAATTCATATGTTAACAGTGATGTTTCAATATATCAAGAAGACAAATTAAACCATTGATATAAGTTGAATAAATATATCTAAAATTGTAAATCCATAATATGTGAAGTGACATGAATATTTATTTATATATTCAACTACATATCCATATTGTGTAAAGTGGCGTGAGTGATTATACCAGTTTGCTGGACCCAAACGTTACTGGCTCTGCCCCGATCTGCTTCCTTTGTTGAGCTGACATCATCTGAATTCATCATCATCAAAACCAATCACAATTCTTTACCATTGTAAAGCATTGGAGTGGCTGAGACTGTCAAGGAGGCAGATCAGGGGCAGAGCTAGCACAAGCCAACAGAGCCCTGACCAATCAGCATCTCTTCATAGAGATGCATCGAATCAGTGCAACTCTATTAGGAAAGCTCAGTGTATCCATGCAGGAGTGTATCCAAGTTGGAGACACTGAATGTTAGTGCTGCGCACTGTGCAGCACTGCCCTAGTATTCCTAGGTTGTAATATAAACACTGCCTTTTCTATGAAAATACAGTGTTTACTACAAAAAGTCTTCAGAGACTGACTGTACTCACCAGAGCAAATACAATAAGCTATAGTTATTCTGGGGATTAGACATGTGCAATTAGTTTCGGTCTGAATTAAAGTTCAGCCGAATTTCAGGTAATTCGGACATTCGGGTGCCTCCGAATGTCCGAATAGCTGAATTGCTGAAGTGCCGAATTGCTGAAGTCCCGAAGTGCCAAAATTACTGAATTTCCAAAGTGTAGTAGTGCCGAAGTGCCGAATTGCTGAAGTGTCGAAGTTCCGAAGTTGCCGAAGTTCCGAGGTGTCAAAGTGCCGAAGTTCCGAAGCACAGTATTGCCTAAGTACTAATTTACTTACCCAGTGAAAGAAGAAGAATGTTACATTGTATACAATTTTAAATAAAAAGTATACAAACATAGCCAGGATTCAGCTGTAAGCGTTTGCAACACTTACAACAATCAAGTAACACACTGTAATGAAAATATACCCCAACACGCAGGATTTAAGCTAACCAAATGTCAGCACAGAGGGAAGGTACGTCTACCGGACCTTAGAGTGGCCGGACTCGACGTAAAGGAGAGAGATACAGAGTCAGGAGCGATCCGAGGTCAAGGGCACAAAGAGACAGCGTAAACTTGGACTAGCCGGGGTCTGGTACACAGAAAACAGCAAGCCAGCAAACAGAACAGATAAGGGTAAAGAGATAACATAGTCAGAAACAAAGCCAAGGTCAAGTACGAAGGAACACAACTGAACACAACAAGCGCTAAAGGGAACTGAAACAGAAACCACGATAGGGCAAGGAACCAATGGGATGCCTTTTCCAATTTAGGCTCCCACTGTCCCTTTAAGAGCGCGCCCGAGACCCGCGGTGCGCTCTTAGAGTTAGGCGGGACACGTGTCTGCTTCTCGCGGTCACTGCCCGCCTTCCTGTTACAGCCGTCGGATGAGCCGCGTGCGGCTCGTGCAGCAGCAGGCTCGAACAGAGGACCCCGACCGGCCCCTGGAAAGGGTAAGTACCGCTACACACACATGTTTTCTTTCTTCTAAAATCTTCTTTTTTCAGCCACAAAAAAGGCCAAATAAAAATCCATAATAGCCGACGCAATTTAAAAAAAAAAAATCCATCTTCACTCGGCGAGGGCTCCGCGCAGACTGAGCTTTGCAGGTGGGTTAAGTAACTAACTCTCTGATTGGTGGATTAAGTAACCAATCAGAGAATTATGAGTCAAATTACACAATGTGTGAAAATTCCAAAGAACTTTCCCACGCTGTGTAAAATGACACAGAGCATTCTGATTGGTGGATTTCAAACCAACCAATCAGAGTGCTGTGACAGGTAAATGTAGAGACTTACCTGTCAGTCTCTTCCTTTACCTGTCAGAGCACTCTGATTGGATGGCTTAAACCCACCAATCAGAGTGCTCTGAGCCTAATTGCAGGGTGGGGCAAGGCTTTATAAGCCTTCCCCCGCCCTGCAGAGCTCAGTCTGCGCGGGTGAAGATGGATTATTTTTTTTGGCGCTCAGGTTTTTTTTTTTTAATTGTGTCGGTTATTATGGATTTTTATTTGGCCTTTTTTGAGGCTGAAAAAAGAAGAAATTTAGAAGAAAGAAAACATCAAATGGTAAGTTTTATTTTTACAGGTGTTACTTAGTTAAAGGTCCCCCCTTATTATGTTTAGGGTGAGGGGGTAGGTAGGGGTTCATTTTTGTGGGGAGGAGGTGACTAAGGGTTTGGGGACCCCTAGTCACCTGGGGGGAGGTGGGTTACATTTGTATTTAGGGCCCCCACCCACCACTCAGGGGTGGGGGCCAGGGGGAGGACAATAGGTCCTCCCCCCTTTTTTTACTTTAAGGCCCCCACCCGCCGCTCAGGGGTGGGAGCCCCTTTTTTTTTTCTTTTAACAGTGAGCAGCCACAGGCTGCTCACTGTTCAATAGACATGCCCCTACTCACGGTATAGCGAGTAGGGGCAAAATTTACTAATACTAAGTAATTTTTACTTAGTATTAGTAAATTTGGCTGAATGACAAATTTAGGTCTTTCAGCCTTTTGGTAGATAACTCCCTAATACCATGGGAATTAGGGAGTTATCTACCAAGCGGCTGCAAGAGACGTCCCGAAATGCCACAGTTCCGAAGTTCCGAAGTGCTGAAGTTCCCGAAGTGCCGAAGTTCCGAAGTGTCGAAGTGCCAAAGGGCCAAAGTTCCGAACTGCCGAAGTTCCGAATTTCGGAATGCTGAACCAAGCCGAATATTTTCCCCATGCACATGCCTACTGGGGTTTATAGTGTCCCTATAACTTTGGAGAACTCATTACTGTGTTACAAATTATATGAATATGAAGTGAAAGCTAGAAAATAGCATTTAGAAGAAGTGAAAGAGAGTGTTGTCTATGAAAAGAAACAAATTGGACAGTGATAATCAGTAATCATTATCTTACCATTGGAAGTGCAGGATGGAGAATAGAAACTGCCTCAGACTGGAAAAAAGTTGTTGAATGGCTTTTTAATACATAATATTAAAAAAAAATCAATTTTATACATGTATATTAATTTATTTTATTTATTTATTTATTTGAAATATTGGGGAGGCCCTTTAAGAAAAATAATAAAATCTGACAAATGTTACTCTAATTTGTACAAAAAGAGCTTTTTACCTCTTTTGCTGTCTCATTAGCCAACAGTTAGACTCAGTCAGTATCTTGTGTCCATACAACTTATTGATTTACTAATTAGCAAAAAGACACTCTTAGCAATTAAAATGGATTATGATCAAATTTAAAAATAAATCATGAGCTAACTTTCTAACACAGCTCACCATTCACTGTGCATAGGATTAGATAAAGGCACAGAATTTGTCTGCACAGTCTTAGTACAGAAAACAAAAAAAAGATTAAACCTGAGCTGCAGAAGCTCCCACCGTAGTCCCAACAGTGTAGAGTAGTCAGCAAACAGACAAAAAAAGTTCTGTGCATCCGGTTAGCTTGTGCATACCCAGGTGCTACGAGAGTTTATTTAAGGACACAATTCAAACAAACGTTTCGGGCACAAGCCCTTTTTCAATGCTAATGCCCGAACCGTTTGTTTGAATTGTTTCCTCAAATAAACTGTAGTAGCACCTGGGTGTGCACAAACTAACTGGATGCGCAGAACTCCATTGCTTTCTCTGTTTGCCACCATTCACTGCAAGTGTGTTGTCCTGTTGTAAGTTCTGCATTTGCATGATGCCTGGAGAAAACATGGCAGAAGTGGTAAATTATAGCTGGGAACAGAGAAATATTAGATAGCTAATCTAATAATAATAAAACAAAACACAAATGGGGTCCATGAGTCTTAGCCCTCGAACAGCTCTCTCGACCCCATCTCCACTGCACTGCAATGTGGAATTAGAAAAGCATGTGGTTAACTGGGGCCAAACAAATAGTGTTTATCCCAATTTTTACAGAATTCAATGGCTAGTGGTTTCCCTCCAATTGGCAGCTCTTTTTTCAGGTATGATGAGCATGTAAATAGTACTACAATGATGCAAAAATGCATCGGGCTTTACTAAATTGACTTGCGTATGTAGATTTGCGCAACTGATAAATACTGCATTTTCTATATTATCCTGACATTTGGCATATGCAAATATGCAGGGTAATTCGAATAGGTGTAAGAGTTACAGGGTTATTTACAAAAGTGAGAATTATTGGGCATTTAAAGGGAAATTCAAATTTAAGGCCAAAGTAGCTGAACTAGAAAATAAAAGGGAAATATTCTTCCATTTTGACTATTTTGGTTTTACTAAATCAACCTTCATATGTGTATAATCACAAACAAACAAAAACATGAAATAGTCAGGTACGCTGGCTCCCAACCCCAGGGATAGCCAAGGGCAGGAAGGAATGGCACTGCTGCCACCTGCTCTCCCTTCAAAAAATAGTGGCTACCCCTAATGCAATACTTATATCAAAAGAAAGAAAAGCAAGGTTCCTTAAGACCCAAGAAAACCTTGAAATGGGGGAACAGGATAATAAAAATAGTGAAAGCCCTAATCTTTATTAAAAGCTATGGGTAACATGTTAAAACCAAAGGAAATGAAAGGGATCCCGAGAAAAGCTGTAATTTGAAGAAACAGTCCATCATCAGCCTGTTAACCACTTGGATCCTATACTCACTCACATCGTTGTATGCATTGAAAAATTGTAGTATTTGTTGTTTTATGCTATTCTATGGATCCCTTTAATTTCCTTGGGTATTTTGTGTAATTAAATTTTTGAAGTCATTTTTCTCATTTTACCCCTAGTTTTCAATAAAGGTTAAGGCTTCCATTATTTTTATTATCCTGTTTTCTAGGATCTTTAGAAACCTTGTTTTTCTTTCTTTTGATTAACCTGCATGTGTAGACTTTTGCAACAGATAAATGCAGCATGTAGATAGTGCTATTATACCTTTATTTACCTGCATTTTCTTTAATATTATATATTGTGCAATGCCATTTAAATATGTGTAATGGTTACAGGTTTATTAATAAAGTGAGAACCGTTGGGTATTTAAAGTGAATGTTGAAATGGAAACATAACTTACTTCATACATTTTTCCTTATTGGCTATTTTGACATTAAATCTGAGATTCACCTTGAATGTTCTTTGCATTCACGACGAATGTCAATTCAGTGATTTATCCTGTAAACGTCACCTTAACAGAACTAAACTGCTCTACATATACATAGTGGAGACAGTATTTTGCACAATAGACCTACTTGACATCATGACAGATTCCAGCCTTCACTCGATCATTTAAGTACAATTTTATATAATTAGTTAGAAATTAGCTGTAAAACTTGGTTCTTTTATTTTTTTGACCATATGTAGCATTGTCTTATGGAGAAACACGTATCCTTTAAAAATTGTGTCAGGATGGTTGTCTATGGGGTTAAGTGTACCATAATCACCACAATTAGAGGCTTTCTAATATTTAAAGTAAAAGGCTATCATTCACACTGCTCAAATAGACACAAGTCTTGGACTAAGGGCATATTGCCCTTTTTAAGAACATTCTTTTGGATTGTGCAAATCTTTTTGACCTTTAGCAGTATAATGTCTTGTGATCTTAGTGGTACAGCTTTTCAGAATAGATTTGTAACTTTGGATGCAAAGAATTTCAGAAAAACATACCCTAAAACAATATGTTTGCTAATTGATTTTCATTTAGAGTATAGGCCTGAGGTGTTGTAACTGATACTGAAATAGAAGAAAAGGATTGAGATAATACTTCAAAAAGGATAAACCAAACCATACGGCCAGCTACAATACTACCCTTTGCTTTAAATTCACAGATGAAACATTGCATAAAGAGGTTTGCATTTGTACTTTTTGAACTAATAAAGGTATTCTATTCAGGCCCCTTTATCTTTCTTAAATGCATGTAGTAATTATAATATATTAACATAAAAACACTTTCTTATAAAATATTTTAAAAGTATATATATTTTTGTATATATGATGTGTGTTAGATGGAAAACAGAATTTAATAAGCGATAAGAAAATAAAAAAGATAGAAATGACATAGCTTGAAATGCCACTTTTTAAATGATATAGTGCAATTATTTAGATGTATTAATGTAAATTAGAATTAAAGAGTATATTCAAGCTATATGATAATCGAATCTTGCCTAGAAGATGTGTGTGTCCATGAGTGCTTATCTCTAAAGATCAATGTGTCTGTCTGCATATTAATTAGATCCATTCTCCTTTGTAGTCTATAGTCACTTAACATATGGATTAAATGAACACTTGCATGTGAGGTCACTGACATGTGGATGATCTAGCCACAAATGTATTGTGACCTATATGCCCTTGCAATAACACATTACGATACTGGCTTGAGTAAATATCCATTCCAGGGTAATGTGGAGCTTTGTAATTAACACACAGAATGATATAATTTCCAATAAATAATAACAACAAAGTTTGTAACCAGGAAAGGTACATTCAGATTACTCTGGTTTTCAAGTACATCCTGGGGATGTTACCTTAGCCCACCATCCAGGGGTTGTTACTATTACCCAATTTAATGGTACTCATTTCATCTACCTGGGAAGGATGAAGGTGAGTCAACTCTGCTGGGATTTGAACCTGCAACCCAAGGGTTGAACGCTGTACTTTTAGAAACGTTGTATAGAAATATGAGAATCTGCCGAATAAAATAAGTGAGCAATGCATCTTATAGAGTAGCTGAGAGTTGTACCATAGTTTAGATTTCTGTTCTTATGGGATGGGTGGGAGCAACATAATTTTTATATAGCTTTCATCTTTAACAGCTATACCACTAAAGGACAAAATCACTCAATTTTTCAATTACCCTGCCTCAACACAGCTTAGTCACTAAATTCCAGAAAAAGCAAATTCAATTGTTTCCTTTCAAGGAAGGAAGCTGCATGCACCACTTTTGACGTCATTTAATGGAACGAGCCTTAACAATGATCATTATAGATGAAAGAAAGCTAGACAATTTTGAGACTGAGAAAGTACCGTGCCATACCACATAACATATGATCAGATAGTTATAAAGAAATGTAGAAAATGTTGCTGCTTAACTTGAAAAAAGAAAATAGGAATCTCTCAATGCTTTAGAGTACAGTCACTGGAAACAGTTCATACACACAAAGGAGTCTGGTATCCAAGCAGAGACTTGTGGTTAAGAAACTGATATCTACTGTGAACCTAATTTGGAAAAAAATTTACAACTTTGTAAAGTTTTGGTTCCCAGCTTACCACGTAATTTTGTTTAGAAAATAGCTATCCGTGGCCCACCATGATCAACCTCTCTGTATACCCTATGAAAGGATTGCTTTAATGAGTATGTGTGAGTGGGAGTAGATATTGAAAAAGAGTATGTTGTGATTTTCCCGTCAAACCATTTTCACTATAGTTTATATATGCATTTTCATACTGTTAATAATTGTATTAAGACATTTTCACTATGTCTCTAACTCTCCTTCCTCTTTTGTGGTTATGTCGAAACAAAATGCTGAACTCATTCTACAATTAAAGGACACTCTAGTCCCTAAAGCACTTCAACTTGCTGAAGTGCTTTATGGGTAGACTGCATGTCCCCTCCTTGTTTATGTTTTCAAGATAAATCTCCACTTTTAAAAATCCCATTAATAACCACTCATGGCGGTCAAGCAGACAGGCAGGAGAGTTTCTTGTCTCACTTCATTGAACTTAAGTTCAAAGTGCAAGCAGTTGTTTCTCTTAGAGAAGCATGGGTTTCAGTGTTTGTGTTTAAGAAGTGTTTTTTGTGGAATTATGATGTATCGGTCAAGTATCCAAATGCTTTTCAATGAGAAACATCTAATTGGAATCAAGTGAGTAGTAATAATGACTTTATGGTAGATGGGTCAGAGATGCAGCAAGGAGAATCTGTTAGCTTTGAATTAAAGATGAGTTTACTTGATTTTCCCCTTTTAAAGTTGAAATGGCAGGTATAGCAAATCTAAACAAAAATAAAAACTGAACAATAAAAAAAATACTAGCAGAGCAGGAAATTCTGTCAGGTTTAATGAGTTAGATTTAAAGTCCTGCTTTACTCTCAATGGCTGAGAGTGATCAGCTAACGCCCTCAGACAATGAACTAAACCCTGCATTCCATTGCAGAGCTTAGCTAAGGAGAGCTAACACAAGTTTCTGCTTAGGAACTCCAGGCTCTCTGACAATGGTAGTGAAGGTAGGGAGGGGTGCCCATCAGACCCTAGGTTAGAAGTCAAAAATTGTTTAAATGTCTGTACTGGGGGAATATTAATAGAGCTTTACAAAAGGTATATAAATAAAAAAACAAATCACAAGGGGAGCCACACAAGAAAAAAGAAGAAACCTCTGAATGTGTTTGGGTCTTTATAACCTTAGTCATTAGTATTGAAATAACATAAATGTTCCAATCTCGTCATATAAGCGATATCTGACAGTGAAGCTCCAGGAATGGGAATAGGACAAGTGTAAACAACAGTTTTTATAAGTGTAATGATGTAGCTTTCTTGGTTTAAGAGCTATTTGTTGGCCTGGTGTACTGTTAATTCACTCCTGGCACCATAACCATTGCGATCCATAGTGGTTATGGTGCCTGGAGTTTTCCTTTAATTGCTTTAACTGGATGATGCAAACAAAACAGGCTCTCAATAAATAAAACAACATTTAGTAAAACAAATCAACCTAAAAAATAAGCAATTAAATGTACCCTTTGTCTTCCTGCTCAATCAACCTTTACTCTATCAAAGTATCAAAGCAGCATTTCTCAATGTTCTTATTGTTATAATTTTTTTTTTTTCAATTTGATAATTTTTATTTTGTCTTAAAACAGGTAGGGGTACAGAAAAGAAAAGGGGGAGGTTAGGGGGGAAAAACATTGTGCTGGCATTACGTGTTACAAAGCCACATTATTTCCATATGAACCTTATACAACCACCTGGATTGAATACAGCTACGTGCCTCTATATACCCTGGGTCAAGTTAGTGTGTATCTTTCTGCATTGTCCCTGTGTGGTGTATTTTGTTGTAGAGCACTTTCATGCCCGTTTTGGAATGTAGGCAAAGCAGCACAGAAGGGAGCATCTCTAGGTGGTAACTCGTGAACAAGGGAAGGGGTGAGGAGAGGTGGGGTGAGTTAGCATCCTTATTGTTATAATTTAAGAAAATTAGAGGTTCGTTTAATAAATATGCTGAACTGACAAGAGAAGTGCAAAATTTAGGTCAAAATAGCTCACATGGAAACCATACAATTTAGCTTTTTTTCCCCAAATCTTGGCTTAAAACGTGAAATTCCTGAGTCAACTCTTCATAATTTCTGATTCACTAAATATCGTCTTAATGTTTTTGACTATGAGAAGCCATGAAGTTGAAATAGCAGGTTAAGTGAGCTTCCTCTTTAACTCTCTGTCTAATGAATAACAGAAAATATATTAGATCAATGGTATCAGTATCTCATATTTTGAGATAAAGCAGTCGTCTTTAATTTGGATGTTACCTTGTATTCATCAAAGTACATTAAATGTCCAGAGTGAGTTAATTCATTTATATTTATTAACATTGTCTTTTGGGGACATATAAGCAAGGTTTAATGTTCCTTTTAAATCTAAGATCTTCTAAAATTTAAATTAATGCTCCTTGGTTTTATTCAACAAAAATCAATTAATATGCACCTGAGCTAGAGGTACTTTACATAAAAAATAGCTATAATAGTTATAGTGTATTCAACATATTACATTTGGTATATTTTCCTTTAATATAATGTGTATTTAGTTTGCACAAGATCTACAAAATTGCCTTCATTTAATCCATATATTAACTATTTGATTGCTGCAGAGTTCAGTGAGTGAGGGTGGGTTTCTATGCAAAGAATTTAATGAACTTCAGAAACCTTCATGGAAAAATCGAACTTAACAATTGATGTAAATACATTCATTTATTCTGGGTTATTTCACTGAAAACAAAGTGTCTGTGTCAATGAAAGAAGGTGGATTCAATATCGCTAATTTTTAGTCAACTAATATTCAATACAACAGGCTTCATTTTTCCAACTACTAAAAGTTCAGTTGTGATGATCAAATGTCCACGGTGGCTTGATCTTCATATTCATTCATAACAGGAATGTCACACAGAGTAGTCTTCTGCTCCACATGTTGCCCACAGATGTCTTCATGCAAACCACTGTAGCAAAAGAGTGTTTAAGTATTTGTAACTTGTCTGTCACCAAATATTGCTGGTCCACACACAGTAAGTAAAATTGCTCGGCTAAAACCAAGCATCTGTTTAATACAGAGCAATAATTAATAATGTTATTTGAAAGGAACAGTATTTAAGATTTGCTTCAAGCAAGCAAAGAGAATATTTGTACCAGTATTGTTATAGTTGCACGCTCTAGTTTTCTAGTTGTTACACCACAAACAACGCTGATGTTCCCATTGATTGCTCCAAATGTATAATTTTCCCCACATTTATCTTGGTAAAATTTTCACTGTAAAGATGAACAGTCATTTCAGAGGTTATTTCACAAGTTTTAAATATTTTCTTTTATCATATGCAAGTGTTTGAAGGCACAATCTGACATTTAGAAGAAATTGAATTAACCCCATATAGTGATTATTACAGAAAATTATTACGGCAACTGTAAATTGTAAATTGTACAGTAAATCGTGCGATGGAGGTAAGTGTGTCTTCTAGAGATTGACGTGACAGTTCTCCAGCTCTATTTTAAATAGCCACATACATGTCAAATAATCACAAATAAAATGTAGAGCTTAAAAGGCACATCTAGAAAATATCTTCTAATTATAGCATACCTCTCTTATAATTTTGTACAGTTAAGATATGGAAACCAGAATTACCTCTTCTCATAAATTTAAAAAATGGGGTACACCAAATTACTTACAATAATGTTAAATTGTGTTATAAAAATATATTTAAATGTTTAATTATGACTATCGTTAATGTAACACACATAAAAGGGCAATTCTCACTTTATACAATGTAATAATACAGTACTGTAATAATGGTAGTATAATTCAACTGCACATATATTTGCACTGTACCAATTAATTAACCTTCATGATAACGGTAAAAAACATATCAACAGTTACCAGAAAGTAACAAGAATCAAAAGGAAACAAACAAAAAATGGGCTCAGATCAACTAAACAGGCAATTAACCCAAGGGCAGAACTCTATATCACAAGTCCAGAAAAATAAAGTCACTGGTGGTAAATAGACCAACAGATAGCGAAACATGAACAATAGGCAAAAAATTTAAAATTAAATAAAAATAAAGTAGGCACTACCTTATCGCAATGGGCCCCACCATAAACAAAAATTAAATGTTCAGCAACTCACAGGATCCTTGTAGTGGAAAATATTTCAACCAACCGGTTCCTCCCCCCAATAATGTAGCGAAAAGATAATATAAGGCGAAGGACTTCAAAAGAGGATGATAAGCTGCAAGCCCTCCACATTACATTCAGCTTATGTCAGGTTCACATGTACTGCACCAGCGGAGGGCACATTGGAAGCTTTTCACCACGGGCTGTCTTTCAGTTGCAGCATCGTTTTGTGCCTTCAACTGATGCATTTACTTTAATTTATTACCATGGTTTTTCAATAATTAGTCTCTCAGTTTGGGTTACTGCCTATTTATTTTTATTTTTTAATGTATTACCTACATATTTACTTTTTCTAGTTAACCTCTTCCAATAGAAGTAATTGAGGTAAACTTTAGAGGAACTGTGACTTTAAACAATTTTTGATATTTTGCCTATATTTTTGCAGTTCTGGTTTCAATTCACTAAAATTCAGTGCTTAGTTAACTAAATAGTGTTTATTTCTAAACCAGAATTGGTGATTTCAAAGTTTAAGACAAAATTATATAATTAAAAAGCAAAAAGGAAAAAAAAACATCTTCGTCACTTCTGGCTTCATTATTTTGGCCTTAAATTTGCCACTTACCACCTATAAATTATCTAGAAATACTAGTTTTGTGATTAAGCCCGTATGAGAAATAGATTCAACATTCAAGTGATTTGACATTTGTGTTGAAAAACTATATCAAAACAGCCCAACTAAAAATAACAGATCTTCCAAACCACAAATTTGATACAAAAATAAATTAAAAAAATATAAAAAATACATAAAAATAATATTTTCATTTTGACCATCAATTCAGTGCATGTTATGGTTTTGCAAATAAATCCCTCTATTGTTGGACTAAGCAATAAATGGTTAAGTGGAACTTTAACTGCTATAGATGGAAGAAATAGTGTAAACAGAGACTGGGAATTGAAAATTAGGAATCCTGGATCTGGCTTTGGCGCCATGATACCACAATAAATTCAACCAATTTTTATTTAAGTACCTGTTCAAGTTAAACAGTCACATAGGGAGTTTTCTCTTACATTTAAAAATGTTCCAAGACATCTAAAAGGCATATATATAAAAATGTAAAAGAAACTGTTGCTGGACTCTCAACCTTTTCACAGCTCATCATTAAAGTGATGGTGCTTATTTTTCTACAGGCTGGTACATTTGTATTTTTATTTTACTGTTACAAGTCACACACATCCTGGAACATGTTGTATATAGTATGAATAGCATTTATTTTATTTTGACTCCAAACTGATTAATAAAACACATATCTTGATAAGTAACACATGTGTAAAACTTGTTTGCACAAGATCATCACGGTCAAACATTTTTAGAAATCTCACATTTTCATGAGAACATGTTACTCGAAAGTATCTCAATCTGTTTTGTACTCTTAATTTTTTTTCTTATTTCTTATTCATTTTCTATAAATAAACTCACAGATGTGTATGCAGTTTCCAAATGGCTCAGTATTTTATTGTTATAAACTATTTAGCAGATCCTTTCTTGCAGTATTTATGGGAGATTAACAATAAAAGGTAAATGGTTTATTTGAGTGTTTTATGTGTTTAAGAAATGTCATGTCAAGCTGCGTTTTTTACAGACCACATTTGGACAAGTCCTTGGACAACTGTGATCCTAGTTATAATGAAACTTGCACATTGAAAAAAGTGAGCTTGAGAGTGGTTGACTCACGAACAGAGGTGCTTGTAAATGACTCCAAGCTGGTTTGCTAAGATAAGCCATTACCTTGTCTGTTGAGGCATCAAAAACAAAGTTCTTAACAGTGTTCTCATTATGCCAGTAATAATTTCATAAGATGCAGGTGGACACTGTAAAGTGACAATGAATATAATACTGAACATATAAAATATTCCTTCGGGGAAATCAATACATTTTATATTCAGTCTGACCTTAAAGGGACACTCTAGACTAGAGTTCTCTTATTCTTTTTTTTTCTTTCAGACAGACAGAGAGACAAAGATACAGACAGACAGACAGACCGATAGATAGATAGATAGATAGATAGATAGATAGATAAAAACATAATTTTGTTTCCCAGTTTACTCTAACACATTATTATTAGGAGAGATAAATTAATTGCTGTCCAAAACATAACTCCTAGAAATTATTTTTTAATGTAATATAAAAGATGTATAAAATAAGGCATTTATTAAAAAAAACAATGCCATAGAGCTTCTTAAGAAATGTATGATGTCTCCAAAACCTACATACAGCATGTTTTAAAATAAACTTTTCTGTAGTTCTGTATCTTCTCGTTTTCTCTTTACCTCTTTACCTCTCTCCCCTTCCTTCTCTCCTTCCTCTCCGCATACAGTAGTTAAATGTGGCAAAACCAGCCTGACAAATAAAACAAAAAATAAAAATACAAGGAACTCGTATATAGTGAGGTACATGAAGAAGGTACATTGTTCCAGCTGTAATGGCCAAGTGATGCGTTTTAGCTGGATGTAAGCTCTGTTTCCATAAATGCATCATGAAAACACATAAAGTCCTTATCATCTACTGTGGTAATCATTCATATTTTTATTTTGACAACTTATAGCTTTTTACAGTATGATGTAATCTATGGAAATTTGAATTTGTTTATGTTAACACAATAGAAATAATGCCGAATTACTAAAAGGACTGTTTTATGTCAACTATCTAGCATCTACTTATGTATGTACAAATTCATACAATGGTACAGTTCATTATGATCTTTTTCTTCCATGGACATACATGTATCACATCTCCCTCAACAATTTTAAAACAAAAACATTTTTAAAGTTTGCTAATTAAAAACAGATCTTTCCAACAAATATAATCTTAAACCATTGTTCTCACGCGATTCCACATTAATGAACTGTGTTTTGCTTTTCCACTTCAGAAGTCTAAATGTAATTTTGCAATGACATCTAAAATAACCTACATATTATTAAAAATCCTGCTTTTTCTCAGGAGATAATTTATGAAGTGAAGTATTCATGTAGAAAAATCTCAAAAAAATACTAATGCAAAACGTAAAAGCATATAATTGATTACGTAGCAGTAACACAAGATTGCTTTCTTCAACATATACAATTTACAGCATTTATGCTTAATTACACTGTAATGCCATGTCAATGAGAATAAGTTCTAGAGAATATGAAAACATATGCACATACATGCATACATAATTCATATTTTTTTTTTCACCTCATCTGTATGGAAAAAAAATTATCTGAATATCAGAAGGATCTATTCACTTGGTGGTAAAATAATGATGGTGGTAAAATAGTGTTACAAAAAGTAATAATAATACAAGTACTATTTATGGACTGTGATAGATAGATAGATAGTAATGCAGGCATATTAATTTGATTAATGAATTAAAATCAATTTGGAACACAAAAGGTTAATCATACACGTTGCCTATTATCATCACTACTGCACTATAAAAGGGGGCAGTCAGGCAGGTCAGACATTTCCAAGATGGATCCATGTTCCTTGTTTTTACTTTAAGATCGAGGAGTGTTAATGTCAAGATTGTGTGACTATTTATTATTTTTAGACTTGGTCTTGTTAGCATCAGAAACAGTTGTGACATTTTAGATAGTGTTTGCATTGAAAACATGCTATAAATTCAGAAAATGGAATTGATTGGAAACCGATGCTGGATTACCATCACCTCTATGTCAGGTAAGTAAAACGAACTCCCATTCTTTACTTCCTAGTGGTTCTTCCAATAGAACTGAATGTCAGTCCCCTTTGTTCCAATCATTTACATATTTACTTGTTCAACTCTTTTTCGTGTATAAATATTAACATTTATTTTTAATAAACAGTAACTTAACTTATCCAATGACTTAATATTCTAGAGGCATAATTGGGGCAGCAATGTGAATCAGTAAAGGGAAAATTAGTCACTTTCTAATGATCTAACACGTGATAGAAGCTACACAATCACTCCAAGTTTGTTCCCTCACAGGTACAACCAATTAATACAATAGAAGACAAGACATGAAAGAGTATGAAAACAATATATATACTTATCAATAAAGTGATAAGCTGATATTTCTATGTCAAACTCAAATATTCATGAATACATATGGAAAAATAAAAGGAGAAAAACATGAGGATTTGGAGCAATTCTCGACTACAAATTTACTCACTAATAAGAGCTGAATGATTTGGTCACACACGCACAAGCACTCACACACACACACACACACACACAATAATACAGACAGATAGTGATACAGACATACAGTGTATATTTATATTTTATTTGCTTAGGCTAAATGTTTAGGCTGAATGTTATGTTCTTCAGCAGCAGATAATCATTTGGGACATATTACATCAAGGTCAGTGAACATCGGTCCTATTTGGAATGTTTTTTTCCATATTATTGTGTATCTTTTAATAAACTTTAATTTGCTGAGTGAACATCTGGTCCAATATACTTGGAGAAGCACATAAAATAATATGACACGAGAAAAAAGGTTATGAAGCTTGGCGAGAGACATCACACCGTGACCTTAATAATTGCTATTACGCTGCCCCTTGTGTTTTTGCTCTGGGAGATGTTGAAATGTCAAACACATTTCCTTGGAAAGTGCAATCATTTTATGACTAATATTGCCTAAAATAAGTTCTGTCTTACTACAAGCTTTATTTATATGTTGCATAAGCAACAACCAACATTTTTTCTTTCTTCAGTAAAATTCGACCTTCCCTTTTAAACCAAACAACAAGTTTGTCATAACAGAGATTTATTTAACTTTTTAGTGTATATCAGATATGTTTATGCTTTTGTGTATGATAAAAAAAACTGTTATCAGCTGAATAGCTCTTTTCTAAATATTTTCTAAATAAATCTATTAAATAGGAGGTTGGAAAAAAGGTTGGACATTTTGTAAGCCAAGCATTCTATCATTAGTCTCTCTATCATGTTCTGTCATTTAGCATTTCTGTCATTTGGCATCTAACAATCTATTAAAGTCATGCATTTTTTTTGTTCTTTAAACTAAAAGAAGAATAGACATCAAGCGAATCTTAAATTGCTGAGACATTTCTAACTTACACATGCCCTTATAATATTTAGTATTGTCTTACATTGTCCACTACACTATATGAAATAATTTATAACTCTGAAATGTGATATTGTCTTTACTAGAATATCTTAAGTAATTCATATGGTAGCAATTCAGTCAAAGATACAATTTAGTCCAGTCCAGTTAATCTCTTACATAAATATATCGAGGAAGACATTTTTCTTTAGGATTGATACCAGATGGATCTCGATATATTCTGTGTTGTGCACTATACATATCAAATATAAAAAAGACAAATATTCCACTACTTGCTAAACTTTAGGCAAGTATCTGAAAACATTGAGATCCTATGAACTAGTTTTTTGTGATATCCAATGAGATAGAACCCATCTCCTGAAAATTATTTTTTTTTAAATGTTTATACTCATTAAAGGTAGTGAAGTGGATAAATGAAAGTATATATATTTAAGAAATATACATATTTTTTTAAAGCATCTGAACAAGGTAGGTTGAAATGAAAACATGTAATTATTAGTTTTCCCAAATTAATTTCCAATGTCCTCTTTTGCACGTTCTGCAACTAATCTGATCCACCCGTTATTCATAAAGCATTACATTCCTTGTTCATGCTGGGCAGAGTCTGATCAAGTGCTTTAGGATATAGTGTGCACGTTTGTCAGTTACCAAGTACGCAAGAAAATAGATATTAGTTATTAAAAAGCATATATACTAAAAATGTTAAATATTAAACTACTGTACCCAGTGGCGTAACTACCGCAGTGGCAGGGGTCACAGTGGCGACGGGGCCTGTCACTCCACGGGGCCTGGCTGCCACTGCAACAGTGGACCACCTGCATACATTCTGGGGCAGTGCACTGCTGCGCCAGCCTAGGGCGCATGGTCCCATGGTTACCAGCAGGAGGGGAGCACTGTGTTATGCTGTTCCTCTCCTGCCCTGTGTGGAGCATGGCCAAGCAGTCTAAGAGGAAGTGTTCACTGAGCGAGCACTTCCTGTCTGATCAAAGGTACCGCTCAAGAAACACATGGCTCTCGCTTGGGGGAGAGGGAAGAGACACATGCAGAGGCCTAGGGGGGATGGGACTCAAGGAGGGGATGGCTTGGGGGATGGGACACATGGAGGAGCTTGCTTGGGTTGAATGGGACACAAGTAGTGGCTTGGGGGGGATTGAAACACCTCAAGGGGATTATGGGGAGGGGAAAGAATGAGACACATGGAGGGGCTGGGGGAAGGGAATGAGAAACTTGGGGGGGGAATTAGATATATGGAGGGGCTTGGTGGAAAATGAGACACGTGGAGGAGTCCGGGGGGAAATTAGACCCATGGCAGGGTTTTAGGGGGGGGATGAGACCCTTAGAGGGGCTAATGGAGAGGGAATGAAGCACATGGAGGGTCTGGGGAGGAAATAAGACACATCAGCGGTGGGAATTAGACCAATGAAAGGGCCTGGGGGGTGAATGAGACACATGGAGTGGCTTGGGGGGAGACATGAGGCACATGGAGGGGCTGGGGGGGAATTAGATACATGGAATATGCTTGGGGGGTTAATGATAGACATGGAGAGGCTTGGGGGGTAAAATTAATCCCATGGAGGGGCTTGGAGGGGAAAATTAGACACATGGAGGGGCTACTGGGGAGAGAATAAAACACATGGAGGGTCTGGAAAGGAAATTAGACTCACGAAGGAGCTGGGGTGGCAGGGCAATTTTCGCCTGGGGCCAGGTGGTTTCTAGTTACGCCTCTGATTGTACCTGTGTAAATTATATGAATAAAATCAACACAATGTGCTCAAAAAGGTCCTAAAAGGTGATTCTCTGAGAGTCATGACAAGTCTGCAGGTTTTAAAGACATCTTTTTCCATCTAGTAAGTTTCTTTATTTTTTATTTTCTTATCTAAGTTTATCTAATCTCACGCAGAAGATTGTTTTGCACTTATTAGGCAATTATCAGAGCAAAACATTAGAACTTCTAAATTAAACACGCTCCGATAAGACGTGTTTGAAAATGAAACCTTGTTTTTCTGGATGTTTTTAGGGAGGCTGTATAAGTGGTGGCTAGCAGGGTTATTCACTAAAGTGAATTTTGAATTCAAGGTAAAAATAACTGAACTATGAACAAAAATAAAAGGTAGCTGTGACTCCACTATGTCAATTTTGGCCAATGCACTTGGAATTCTCACATTAGTGAAAAACCCTGATAGCACTGCAGAAATAAAGTGTTTTGGACCCTAAAATTGTTTACATCGTATCAATAAAGGGAGGTGCATTGAGACTGCAGGTGCATTATCTATGTTCCAAAAGTGCTTTATTAAAATAAAGTTACTTTGGTGCTTAAAGAGTTTCTTGAACTGTGAGCTGAACTGTATTAACATTGCGATTATTAATATTCCATATTAATTTGTCCTTCACCACCCTCATAGACATTATACATAATGTATTACGTACAGCTTTTTGAGGTAAAATTAAAACAGCAATCAATTAATAAATACATGAATACATGCATACAATGTGCAAATAAAGGGCCACCAGATTCGAGCAGTACAAAATATTTGTAGAACATATAAAAAACAGTAATATAAAACTAATTGAGATGTTCATGAAAATAATACACAAGACAAATCCAATTACACAGAAATTACATATTAAAAATCCATACACAATGAAAGCAGAATAGTTTATGATTGATCTATAGATGCAAAGATTTCTCCCTACCATTTTAGTCTCTCAACATTTCTAAATTGTTGTAAAAGATTTCAGTATTGTCAGCACAATGTTTTCCATTAGTTATTTTTAAATTTGCATTGGTGTCTGCTTATTAAACAGAAAAAGAAGTGTATTTTTATTTTTCACTTTACTTCGCTTTATGTGCCCCACATTTTTATCTCTATATGGTTTATAACAAGTTTCAGATATGAAACATCCTAATAATAGAATTTGATGGCACATGTCAAACTACAAAGTCCTAAAGATTAGATTTTTAGCATTTGTAGCCATTCAACCTTCTGGGATATCTCATCCACTGTTGTCTTTTCATATATCATATACATAAAACTTGAACATTCAAGGTCAGTGGTGCTTTTGATATGATACATAAATTACAGCATAGCAACTGTGCAATATCCAGGTATTTTGTATTTCAGTGACAGGATTAATGCAGTTTTACCCAACCTTATAGATATATAAAGACTTTTTACTTGTAAGCAAGTTCTATTCTATTCTATTTTATATTATTGTGTTATTAGTAATGAATATTAAAGGATCACAAAAGACACCCAGATTTAACCCTGGAATCTAAAATATTTCTACTTAGTAGCAGGGGTCAAGTCCTGGGGGGAAAAGTGTGGGAACCTTACCCCCCCCCAAAAAAAAAAGAATTATACGTTTGTATGCATATATATAGCTGGGTGAAGGTGTGACAGTGTGTGGGAGCTGAAAGTAATTGGGGATTGTGATGTTGTATGGAGGGGGTGTCAGTGTGTGTATGGGGATGATAAAGTGTGTGTGGGGGGGACAGTGTGTGTGTTTGTGGGAGGGTGACAGGGTGTGTGCGGAGGTGACAGGGTGTGTGCGGAGGTGACAGGGTGCGTGTATTGGGGGAGTGACAGGGTGTGTGTGTGGAGAGGTGACAGAATGTGGGAGGGTCTGTGACAGGGTATGTGAGGGTGTGTTAGTGGCTGTGATAGTGTGTGGGGAGACAGGGTGGGGATGGCGGTGACAAGGTGTGAAAAGGTAGCCGGGCTGTGAAAAGGTAGCGGGGCTCCTGTGTTTGGCCCTCGGTCTCTGACTGAGGACCTGACATGTCACTCTACCTGAAGGCGACTTAGGCGGCAGCAAGGCCACAATCATTGCGAGGCCTTAGGCAGCCGCCTAAATCGCCTATTAGAGAGAGCCTCTGTTCTGCAGGACTACTAACAGGAACAGTGTTCCTGCTGTGGAAAAAGTGCAGGAACGCCATTCCCACGTGTTCCTGGCTCCTGCAGGACTCGAACCTTGCTTACTAGATACGGCAATGTTATGATTGCATGGTTAAACACACATCTAGTGGTTGTCTACCTGAAAACCACTTGAGGCACTTCTGCTAAATATCCAAAAACAATTGGTTGACGCAACACAGAGTTTTACCTGGCCTCCCACTGCTTCAGTCATGATGATTCCAGACAGAGAGGCAAGGAAGTCACAACAAGTGAGTAAAGGTACGTGAAAATTACATTTTGAACCGTCACTGGGAGAAGTGGAAACCTAAAGAGGTAGGATAACACTATGGTGTTAGCGATACACGTTTGTATATTCTACTTAAAATTACTTATACACAATAGAATAACAAAGGATGTTAGAGGATGATCTATATTTAACAGTAATGCTGTTTTCCTAGAGTCATGAAGGAAGAGAGAGAGTCTGACTAGAAAATCAGAAAATAGACAGTGAGAAACAAGCCCAAAAATTTAATTTAGATTATAGGTGTCTGCCCTTGTGCAGTTAAACCAATTAATTAAGAACATTTATATGATTCATATTGGTTCAGCACTGCATTCCAGAATTCTCAGATAAAGAAAGTCATGTGACTAATTGGCAGTGTAGATCAGTTTTTCCCAATCCAGTCCTCATGGCTCAACAACAGTCCAGATTTTGTCAATATCTCCATCGGAATAAAACAGGGAAATACTTATTGCAAGAGGCCTTCGTCAGGGCAATACAAGCACTTTACAGGAACCCAAGGGCGCAAACACTACTGCCCGGAGTCACCACGGAGTCCTTTGACCTAAAAAGCGGCACACGCCAGGGCTGCCCGCTATCCTCACTCTTGTTTATCCTAGCCCTGAAGCCCTTACTCCACTTAATTATAGTCAACCCACAAATCAAAGGACAGAATGTATTGACTGAAGATTTGAAAGTTTCCACGTATGCAGACAACATCCTACTCACCCTCAATGATCCAACAGAGTCAGTCCCTTGTCTGCTTGACCTCCTGGAGATGTATTGACAGGTGTTCGGATACAAAATCAATATTGAAAAATCAGTGGAAATGCCATTAATGATGGCGGAAGCGGATGTCGCCTGGCTGCGCAATACGACCAGACTAAAAATGACCCAAACCCCTATCAAATATCTGGGTGTCAAATTGATAACGAACTCCAGCGATCTATACGCTGAAAACTATACACCCATGATCCGCACACTACTGAAAGACCTAGACACCTGGCATGAAAAACCCATCTTGTGTGTAGGAAGACTCCACAGCATTAAAATGAACCTAATTCCAGGCCTGCTGTTCCTCTGCCAAGCACTGCCGGTGAAAGTGACTAGAGGGGATCTTAAAACACTCCAGACAATGATAGACGACTTCATCTGGGCTACAAAGAGGCATAGAATAGCGAAACAAACTCTATACACCCCTAAAAGTAGAGGGGGCTGGGACTTCACAACCCACACCTCTACTACCTATCAGCCCAACTAGCAGAAATTGTAGAATGGCACTCCCCACCTGAAGGCCACAGATAGGTTGACCTGGAGTCCCTACTCATGAGCACTGATCTCCCCCAATACTGGATTTGGGTACCCAAGGCTGACAGACCTGACCTACACACCAGTTGCAATCTTAAACTCACTTCAGATATGGGATTCCGTGTCACACAAATATTTCCTAAAAAGTACACCATCACCTCTGACACTATATCTTCGAAACAAAGCGTTTGTGCCAGGCTTGAGTGCCCGAGACATAAAGGGAATTGAAAACATGCGTATACAGCGGTATTGTCAACTATACGACATGGACACAGTCAGATCCTTTGAAGAACTAAAAACACGGGCCCAATTAACCACCAGAGACCATTTTAGATACGTTCAACTCAGAGACTTTGTCAGATGACCCCAAGTAAGAGCAGCAGCTAAAGCCAAACTGACCTTCTACGAGACACTATGCATGAAAGAAGGACCACAAACAGGCCTCATTACGCACCTATACACTCAACTCAGTGCACCAGACGGGGATGATAAAACACCCACATATGTCACCCAATGGGAATCAGACCTACATGAAACATTAGAGAGCGGGGAATGGCAAGATATTTGGGAAGCAGCTGCAAAGGTATGCATCTGCGTACTACCTCGGGAACAATGTTACAAAACACTCATGAGATGGTTTTCCACACAAGTAAAAAAAATATAAAATGGGTAAAACAACCACAGACACGTGCTGGAGGGGATGTGGGGAGAAAGGAACATACCTCCACATGTGGTGGACATGCCCGAAGATTGAGATTCTGGAACATGGTAGCACAACTCCTAATGGAGGTTCTACATAGACCAATCAAAACTGACCCATGGGCATTCTTCATTGCTAAACCACTGGACGAACTAACAAACAAAATTGGTCAACATGATTAACCTAGCGGCCAGGAGAGCCATGGCACAGACATGGCTAAACGTAAACACGCCACTAATGGACAGGGTTATAACCAACATTAAAGAAACACACCTAATGGATAAACTCACGGCACAAGTACAAAACACATACACACTTCACCAAAATATTGGAACCATGGGAAGCATACACTGACTGCTGAGAGACGGACAGAGACAGAGCTGGATGCTTTCAATGCCCCGGGTGGGTTCGACCACCCCTCCTTCCCATCCCCTCCCTCTGGACCCCCCCTCTCTCCTTTCCCACCTTCTCCATCCCAATTACTTCTATTCCTACTCTGTTAAAAAAAAAGGGGGGGGATTCATGTATATATAAGTTGATAAAGGGATTCGGCAACGCCTCAGAAGTTGTGAGGTCAGGTGAGGCGTACCTTTTGAAAATGTCACATGAAAGAGGTTTTATTTCCAGGTGAAGCAATGCACCTGCCACTCTCAAGTACAAGAGAGGTGCATAAACACTGGGCCTGCCTGCTCTGATGAAAAATGTTATCATGCGGTTGAAAGTACTACTGCTCTGCAAGTGCTTCATACACGGAGAAATCAATCGAAACTCTGTACCTCTGCCAATTCATTATGCTTTCAATGTATACTATATTTGCTGAATGCCTTGACTCCTGTTACTGTAACTTGACATGCATGGCCTGAAAAATAAAGAATTATAAATAAAAAAAACAGGGAAATATGTAAATCCTGGATTGTTGGTGGGCCATGAGAACTGGGTTGGGAGCCACTGGTCTAGATGACATGACTAAACTGAATGCAGACTTGGTAACACCCAATGGTAAAAAATCTTGGGAAGATACTGGGATGCAATATAATATTCTTTCATATTTCCCATGTCTACGCATTATTATCCAAATACCAATTTGATTATCATTTAAGGGTTATGAGCAAGATCTCTGTCCCTTCTTTTATGTCCAAACTTGTTATTCATTATCTAAATGTCCTGTGGTCCTGTGTGACCTTTACATAGCACTGATGAATATATATGTTTGCAGTAGAGAAAATAGATTGTACAAAATCAAGCAGTATGTGGTAGTATGTTTACAATTATGTCTATTATACTAGTATAAACTTTTATGCTTTAATTGTACTATAATAAGCTATTTTCAGGTCAGTTGTTTTATATATTATCCATAAAGCATGTCTAATAATTCTGAACAAGAAAAAGGTGAAATTAACAATTTAACAAGTTTATAAATACTGCTATTCATAAAGGTGTTAAAAGTGAGACTAAAATTGCTTTGCACGTGTCATGGGTATAGATATCAAGTATGGCCTTCATGGCGCCCTTTTAAGATGAAAGCTAACAGAAGAAATCAGGGGAGAACAATTCAGTCTGACACATCCTAAATGCTTCATTTTTTTTTCAATAATTGTGGGTAGGAGAGCTATACAATGTTAAAAGTCAAACAGTGCCGAATATCAATAAAATAAAGTAAAAAAAAGGTATAAAGAATTATTCAAATATTGTAGTAATTGCAAAATTATTATGTTTTATTACAATTTAAACAGACTGGACATTTGCCTGAAAAAAGTTGCATATGTGTATGGTAAGCATGGAACAAGCAACACGTTAGCATCATCTGCCCAGTGACCCTCCAGTGTTATGTTTTGGATGCTGTTTTATATAAAGTTTTTTTTTCTTTATTATTGTAACTTGCTGATTTAGTTGCCTTTTGTCTTGCAAGTTTGGCTTTACCTTTGTATACAAGTAAAAAAAACTATAACACTTATCCTACTTAGTAGGTACCAAGTGCAAAATATATATTCAATTAATGGTTATGTTTATGATTTGACCACAAAATAATTAAGTGTAACCAACACAACACACCATTTATTTTATGCATATACCTTGTGTTAATCGTGTCTAATCTATGTACAATGCAATAAAATGTATCATAATAGCATCTGTGTTAACCTTTTGCATTTTGATAAAATGGATGGTATCACAGAGGCAAAATAAAACACATACATTTAGATGTTTAAAAGATAAAGTGATATCAATATGCTACCAGAATTATAATATTTGGGAATAACTCAGCATGTTGATGAGACCAAGTAAATAAATAAAACAGAAGTTAAACATTTTAGTTTTATAAACTGTCCAAGTAAGGTTGAGCTTATAAACACTGATAGGTCTGACATTTGGGTACAAAATTCTAATTCATTATGTTATTCATCATGCGGTAAAATGGAATTAGAAGTGGCATGCAGTTGTTTTATGTTGTGATTGATTCAGTTTTAGCGCTATATTCCAAATTTCTACTAGATGCACTTTTATATCTCTCAGCTTTATATTACAAGACAACAGAGCCATGCAGATTCCTTACGGAAAAGGTCTATCCTTCCAATTATAACCTAAACAGCAACTTTTGTTACTCTTTGTAGTTTCCTGAATGAAGCGTAGTAGTTTTATGAATGAAGCTGCAGCCTTCAGACCACTCTATGAATTCTTGCAGAGCAGTTAGGCAAAACTACTCAGTAGTGATGTTGCGAACCGTTCGCGAACTTGTTGCGAACCGTTCGCGAACTTGTTGCGAACCGTTCGCGAACTTGCCGCGAACGGTTCGCCGCGGTTCGCCACGAACCGTACGCGGCGAACTCCGGTCAGCTGACACATCCCTGCCAATCCACGGCAGATCCTCCCTCCCAGACCCTCCCACCTCCTGGACAGCATCCATGTTGAAGCTCTCCAGGAGGCCGGTGTTCTCCCAAACTATTTCAGTGATCACTGTTTAGTGTACTACGTGCACAAAATAAAGGCTATTAAATCCACTCCCAAGGTTAAAATAACTAGGTCCTTCAAAAAATTTAATCTTGAATCCTTTCTAAAGGACATCAAGAACCTCTCATGGCACAGATTTAACATTATCCCAGATCTAGACTGTGCTGTTGAATTCTTTCAGTCTGAACTCCTACAAATTTGCAATTTGTATGCCCCGCTGCGTAAGGTGAGGGTAAAAGGAGCACATATGAACTGGATCACAGCTGACCTCATCCAAATGTACCAGTTTCGGGATTCTTTGTGGTCAAAGTTTAAGCGTACTGACTCTATGAATGATCACAGTGCATATAGACAATGGCGAAATATATGCACAAAACAGACAAAATTGGCCAAGGTCCAATATTTCTTTGAAAATCTGAACAATAACATCTCAAACCCTAGAAACTTTTGGAAAGTCATAAATAAACTACAAACTCCCTCAATCCACTCCCAACCCGCCACTGTCAAAATGGATAACCAAACCCTGCAACTTCCCTTAGATGTAGCAAATGCCTTTAACAATTATTTTGTCGGATGCTCTACTGCCCTGATTGCCAAGCTAATAAATGACACGCATCCTGAAACTACAAATGTGGATCAGGTCCCACTAAATTTGCAAAGTCCCAATATAGACAAGTTAATTTTTAGACCTGTACCTGTTAGTGTCATTAAAAAAACATCTTAATAATCTAAAAATGAAAAACCAGTCTGGACCTGATCAAATCCCAGCAATGCTGTTGAAGCTCAGTGCGCCGGCAATTGCTAAACCCGTCTCAACTCTAATTCATGAATCCTTGGTGTCTGGATACATACCCAAACTTTGGAAGACTGCGAGAGTAGTGCCTATCCATACAAGTGGTGACACTACTTTGGTTTCTATCGCCCAATATCATTGCTCCCGGTATTGTCAAAAATCTTAGAAAAATGTGTCCATACGCAACTATGTGAGTACTACCAACAATCAAATTATCTGACCCTCTTAAAAGTTTGCAATGACATCCAAACTGGCATGGAACAAGGAGACTTAACTGGAGCTATTTTCCATGATTTTGCTAGGGCCTTTGACACAGTAGACCACGACATTTTACTGCACAAACTCAAAAACTCAGGTATTGGTGATCGTTCGCTAAACTGGTTTCGATCGTATGTATCGGATCGCTCGCAATATGTGTCCATTTCTGACAGCGACTCCCTCCCTCTGTCAGTCACGTGTGGTGTTCCCCAAGGTTCCATTCTCGGCCTCCTACTATTTACATTATTTATAAATGATCTGCCTAATGTCTGCAAATCCTCGAATGTACACATGTACGCAGATGACACGGTAATCTATGCAATCAATTCCGATCTACTGCAGCTTGAGGCTTTGCTCCAAGACCAGTTTACAGAGGTAGAAAAGTGGATCGCAAAAAACAATCTCTTCCTGAACACTGACAAAACTGTCACAATGATCTTTGGAACAGTACCTAAATTACACAAATTACACAATTTCCACCTATCCATCAAAACAAATTCAAATGGCACACTGACCGAAGTCCACTCTTTCAAATACTTGGGTATGATGTTAGACCCCAATCTATCTTTTGGCCTGCACATAGAAAAGTTTGAATCTAAACTTCATCCAAAACTAGGTGCCCTGTACATAAACAAATCCTGCTTAAGCCCTACAGTAAAGAAAAAGATTGTACTGCAAATGCTGATGCCAATCATTGATTATGGGGATGTAGCATATGCATCTGCATCGCAATCCCACATTAATAAACTCAAAACATTGTATAACTCGTTCTGCCGATTTGTGCTACAATGTAATTACAGGACTCACCATTGTGACATGCTAAAAGAACTAAACTGGGTGTCGCTGGAATCCAGACTCACCCTTCATCTTTCCAGCCGTGTGTTTAAGAGCTTTTCTGGGAAACTCCCACCCTACCTGAACACAATGCTTTCCTCAGCTGTTCCCACTTCCTATAACCTCCGATCCAGTACCAACACTTTACTTAGTCTACCTCAATACAAAAAGAAAGCAGCCCGATCCTCCTTCTCCTACAGAGCACCGCAATTGTGGAACGACCTCCCGCACAATTTAAAATCTTCACTAAGCCTAACGTCCTTTAAGAGATCCCTCTCTATATACCTCAAAACAGAATGCACCTGTCATGGTTGATTATATATTTCCTACCTGTTCTATGTTAAATTTTTTATTTATTGTGTATTAATATTGTTTTTGTATTTTATTGTACCCTAATTGTAACAATGCAATGATTTGTGGACCCAGGACATACTTGAAAATGAGCGAAATCTCAATGTATCTTTCCTGGTAAAATATTTTATAACTAAAAATAAATATTAATTATGAGTGTCAAATGCTTTTTTTCTTTCTGGGTTGATAAGAGAACTAAAAAAAACACCTTGCAATAATCACACTATGCAGTGTTTAATCTATTAAAATATTTCAGTGGAAAAGCGCATAAACACAACAGCAGTTATTCTTTTGTTTGCTGAGGGACTATGAAGTGGAATGCAACACTCATTTAAGGCATGTGCACTGACAAAGATATATAAGAAGACAAAACTAGCTAAACATTGATATTCCTGCGTAATGAGAATGCCTTGTTGTTTTGTAGCAAACAGTGATGTCCAAGTGCAATCCAAGGATAATTTTGAATTGTGTTTCAGAATTGTCCTTTCATATATATAATTCTCATTGGTTTTAAATCGGAAATATATTTTATATTTCTCTAACAATGGATATTTAAGCTTGGAAAACAAAAATAAAGAAAGTGTGTTTGTACATATAGCAATTGTCTTTTAGACCAATCATTTAGCAAGATATCTGGCTTCATGTGAGTAGAATACCAGGTGTAGAAACAGCTGTTATAATAAGCATTAGAAGGCCAAAATACAGCACATGGGAATTTTTCAAATGTGTTAAAGATCATATGTGGTGGTTTGACTGCAATTTGTTTAGTTAAGCTGATCATCCTTGTAAATTCCTTTGATCCTTACATCCACGTCCAAAGGGAAATATCAACATTTTTCATTTCAACTAATAAAGTTAAGTCCTACATCTTATAATTCTGCTGGGATAGGAATATCTACAGATAGATCACGCATTCAGGAAACAAGAGGGACAGCAAACATATATTGTCATACAGAATTAACAGAATTCCAAAAATTTTATTTAGGTTTCCTAAGCCTTTCTAATTGTGAAGGTTCTAATAAGTAAGCAGATAATTGTGGTTATGCTTGAAAAAGAAAAGAGGAGTAGGTAACTACAGTGTTAAATTGTGATAAAAAAATAAATCCAGTGGGCCAAGGAGTTAAAGCACTGTTTGTCTTAGACCAGTGGTTCCCAAACCAGTCGTCACGATCTGCCAACAGTCCAAACATTGTCAGTATCTCCATTGGAATACAAAAAGAGAATTTCACAAATCCTGGATTGTTTGGTGGGCCGTGAGGACTGATTTGGGAAGCACTGCCCTAGACAATGCAGTTAGATAAATGCAAACCAACAAATAATAGTAAACTCAGGCAGAAAGTAGAAATGTTGGTGCTATAGAGCTACCATAACGTTTCATGGAAAATAAAGACAATAAAGTGCAAAGTAAATTATAAAGTATACATTTTGGTACACAGCCTCTTTTTTGTTGTTGTTGTATTTTTATTGAATTTCTGGCATAATAGCAGACATTCATGTCAGGGTATGATGATTGAATAATTATAACATAAAGTAATATAACATATTATAACATGACATTTTATTACACAGATGCCTGGTCTCTGGGTGATGGTTCTGTGTATGGTATCACATAGTTACAAAGTTACATAGTTACATAGCTGAAAAGAGACTTGCGTCCATCAAGTGCAGCCTTCCTCACAAACGTTGTTGCTGTTGATCCAAAAGAAGGCAAAAAACCTGGTCTGAAGCGCTTCCAATTTTGCCACAAACTAGGAAAAAAATTCCTTCTTGACCCCAAAATAGCAGTCAGATGTCTCCCTGGATCAAGCAGCTATTACCCCACTAATTAGAAATTATATCCGTATGTGTTATGTTTTTGTAAGTATTTATCCAATTTCAGTTTAAACATCTGTATGGACTCTGACAAAACCACCTCTTCAAGCAGAGAATTCCATATCCTTATTGTTCTTACTGTAAAAAAACCTTTTATTTGCCTTAGATGAAATCTCCATTCTTCCAGCCTAAATGTGTTACCTCGTGTCCTATGTATAGCCCTGTTTATGAATAGATTTCCATATAAAGGTTTGTACTGGCCACGAATATATTTGTATAAAGTTATCATATCCCCTCTCAGGTGCTGTTTTTCCAAACTAAACAGATTTAATTTTTTTAACCTTTCTTGATAACTAAAATGCTCCATTCCTTTTATAAATTTTGTAGCTCGTCTCTGGACCCTCTCCAGCGCCATGATATCCTTCTTTAGAACAGGCACCCAAAATTGCACAGCATATTCAAGGTGTGGTCTTACCAGCGATTTATAAAGAGGCAAAATTATATTTTCATCCCGAGAATTTATGCCCCTATTTATACATGACAAAATATTACTGGCCTTAGCAACTGCAGATTGACATTGCATATTGCTGCCTAATATGTTGTCTATAACAATTCCCAAATCCTTCTCGTGTGTGGTTATCCCTAATTCACTACCATTTAGTGTGTAAGTTGTTTGTGCATTCTTAACCCCGAAGTGCATAACTTTGCATTTCTCTATGTTAAATTTCATCTGCCATTTTAGTGCCCAGTCCCCCAATCTATCCAAATCTCTCTGCAGCAAAGCAATATCCTGCTCACATTTTATTACTTTACAAAGTTTTGTGTCATCTGCAAACACTGATACATGGCTTTCAATGCCTATTTCAAGATCATTTATAAATATGTTAAATAGAAGTGGTCCCAAAACAGAACCCTGAGGGACACCACTTACCACTTTTGTCCAGCCTGAAAATTTACCATTAATTACAACTCGTTGTACTCTATCCTTTAGCCAATGTTCTACCCAAGAACAGGAATATTCAGCTAGACCAATTTCTTTTAGTTTGAAGACTAACCTATTGTGAGGAACCGTATCTAATGCCTTGGCAAAATCCAAGTAGATCACATCCACTGCAACACCCTGATTTATACTTCTACTTACTTCTTCGTAGAATGCAATTAGGTTAGTTTGACATGACCGATGTTTCATAAAACCATGCTGATTATTGCTAATAACAAAGTTCTTTGGATGAGAGCTATGGTAAGTGTCTTGCAGAGTGTGGATCATGCATGTTGTCACCCCAATCTAAGGCTAAGGGGTGTTGCCCTCTCTGTGTGTTGGCATGTATGCTTGGTGGGCAAGGGAGCGGGGCATGATAACATGGGTGGCAGCCGTGGGTCTGGGCCTATGCTACTAGTGTGTGTGGTAGGTGCCCTACTCGGCATGCTTTGTTTAGAGTCTTTGAACTCCCAGTCTGGTATTCTTGTGATTTTACATCTCCTAAGGCCTCCCGCACCATCTTTCCGCTGCGACTGCTCGATCCTGCTTCAGTCGGCGGGTCTCCCAGGTTGCGGAATAGGTTCTCTGGATCTTCGTCAGAGGTGAAGGTGGTAGTCAGGTCACCAATCAACAATCAGGGCTCCATCTGCTCCCCATTGATACTGCATAGAGTGTTGTCTCAACCTCTTGGTGAACGGCGCCAGTTTTCGTTTTTCCATAAGCGTGGCGAATGGGATGTCGATGAAGAAGGTGATGGTGGTGCCTTCAAATCTCACTTTCCCCACATCCCTAGAGTTGGCCATGATAGATGATCGCACAGCAATGTCTCTGGTAACCTTGGGGCTGCCACTGGGGCTGTGCTCACTTTCCTGACTCAGAATGCCGTGGTTATCATCCCAGAGTCTATTCTCCCCTTTAAGCCTATGGTTGCAATGAGCTGTTGGGTGTAGGGTAGGAACACTTCCCCCTGTACCTCTTCGGGGATTTCCCTTAATCCTATGTTGCGGCGTCTGTGTCGGGACTTTAGGGATGCCAACATGCGGTTTAGTTTCTGGACTTGCAGAGTAATCCCTGCCACAGTGGTTTTGTTTGCAGCCTTGTTTCTCTTGCCTTGTCATGCACTTCCACCTCTTGGAGCTTTGTCTTCATTGCCCCGAATTCACGTTGTATCTCCCGGAGGTCAGACTTCCATATTTGATGCACTTCCAGGAGCATCTGCTTTATGTCCAATTTTTTTGCGGGGGATGAGTCATCGTCGGACTCCACTGCGTGGTGAATTACGCCTTGTCTGGGAGAGGTAGGTACCTCCTTATCCTCTTCCAATGATTTCTCTGAGGTGTTTTCCTTGTGGCTCATCGCGGGCACCATTTTGGGAGGCGTGGGTGGCATAGGCCGCTCAAACGACAGCCGTATATCTCGCTGGTTAGGGGGCTCTGGCCCATGAAATTTGCGGTGTTTGCATCCCATAGTGTCTCTGGGGTGGGTGAGGTAATAGAGAGGCTCCTTTGGCTTTGTTTAGTGGCATTTTATGTATAAAGTTTCTGTGTTTAGTCGCAGCTCCTCTAAAGCATGTTTAGTTCGTTGCTTGGTCAGCCACGACCCCGACACAGGCTCTTTTTAATGTTCAAAGAGAGTTGTGGTTAGCTAGTAACTACCTATATAACTGTATACTAATGAAAATATGCTATAGTTCACTAATCATGAAAAAGGATTGAGGCTGCACTTTCACCTGGTTATGGATGTGATGACGTAGACGTACGTAAGCGCGCGCCTACCCCTCTCGGGAAACTTTGCAGGATTCCAAGAGACGCAGAGAGATTGCTTTCTGTTAGACAATGAAAAGGTCTTGGTTGTGGTGCCGGACAAGAGACACGCTGGAGGACAGAGCCTAGAGGATAGCGGAATTTGCTAAATTAATACAGCTGGGTTAAGCAGCTAAGTGCCAAGTGCCTACGGGAGGAAAAAAAAGACAACCGGTCATGGAGTCTGGGAGAACTAGTCAAAGAAAAAGAGCTTGGACCAAAAAAGACAAATAGAGGGGTAGAAGAAGAGAAGGGAGAGAGGGGATAAAAGAAAAGAAGCAGCAAGAAGACTGCTTCTCCTTTGCTAAAATCTACAAGAATATAAACCTGGCAAAAGAATACAACGGCAAATAAATTGGTCCTAGGGGGCTAGGCCACTGTTTCTTTATAGAGCAGTAAGGCATAGACAGGGGTTTTAGTCGACACTCCAAGATGACTTTTGCCGACAAGTGTGTTAGGAAGAGTGATTCTCCAGTAGAGAAGAGTATGTTTAGCAAAGGGCTGGGAATGTCTGTTTATTTGCTACAGGCAGGCATTTTTAGTTACATGTTATTTGTGTTTTGTGAAACGATGAGTACCCTAGTCTCTCCTGATGAGTTTCGTCATTAGATTGGCTACAATGAATGCGCAGGGAATTAATTCGTATTTTAAAAGATATACAATATTAGACTATATGAAAAGAGAACACATCCACATTGGGGCCCTCCAAGAAACTCGTTGGACTATGGAGAATAAATATAAATTTAACTCAAAACGTTTTCCCACAGTCATGAGTGCAGCTTTATCTAAAAAGAAAAAAAGAGGTGTAGCTTTCATTTTTTTCTAAAGATATTGCTTTGAAAATTAATCATTGGGTTTTGTATAGTGAAGGCAGATTTATTATTTTAGTGTGTGAAATCAATAATCAAAAATACTTGCTTGCTAACATATATGCGCCAAATTCATCACCAATTTAATTTATCAAAAAAGTCCTATATAAAATTGATCGTATTAAAGTAGGACAGGTTGTAATTATTAGAGATTTTAATTGTTTTTTAGACCCCGACTTAGACAAATGTAAATTGGATAAAAAATATACAATAGGGGGGTGTGGCCAGCTGCCGAGGTGAACCGACGCATGGAGAACTCCCGGTCCGACACAGCATAAAGCGTGACTTAACTGCAGCTCTTAACCCCGACAGCTAATGGAACACTAACCAGACACTCCACCAAAGCTTCAAATGGCTCAGGCGAAGCAAACAAAGCTAACGGATCAAATCCGCCATGCTAAAAAAGACCGGTCGCGGCCGGCACAAGATGGCGGCGAGGAGCTGGAGATTTCACAGGCCTCCAATTCTCAATCAGACCATGAGGCACATCACTACACGGACCCTCCGGTCACAGAAAAAAAGTTGTATGCAATGCTGCAGGACTTTAGACTTACACTTCAGTCTGATCTAAAGAAGACAACAAATAATATCAAGAAGGAACTGGGAGAAAGAACAAACAACCTGGAGGCCCGCACTGACAACATATGCCCGGCGCACGACACCAGAGCGGACACCGTCCAATCATTGGTGGAGGAACAGCAATTCTTAAAAAGAAAGTAAGCGGACATGGAAGACCGCTCGAGGCGGAATAATGTCGGTTTTCGCGGAATTCCGGAAAGCGTGACAAGAGACCAACTATCACACTACTTAACGTCTCTATGCAAGTCCCTGGTGCCCAGCCTAACAGAGCCAGAATGGCTCATGGATCGAGCCCACCGGTTACCAAAACCGCAGAGATTGAGCCAAGAAACACCACGTGACGTGGTTGCACGTTTTCACTATTATAAGACAAAAGACTCACTGCTGCTGGCGGCAAGGAAACTACTCACATTGCCCGAACCCTATGCTGGCATCCAACTATACGCAGATTTTTCAGCGCTGACAATAAGCAGGCGAAGGGAATTCATCAGTATTACAAAAACTCTTAGGAACAATGACATACAGTATCGATGGGGTTACCCAACAAAATTGTTTATATGGAGAAACGGCAGAACACATACCGTGAACGAACCGGAGGTGGAAATGCGTTTACTAAAGGAGTGGGGACTATTCCCGGTAAGGACCCAGAGTGCGTCTACTACTACGTCCCCAAAATGACCACAAGAAGAATGGCAAATGGCGGGCTCGCCTAACAAGGATAAATTAGGCTCCAGGACTTGACCTCAAAGCATCACTATAACCTAATAATGACTCCAATATGCCACCCAGAGACTACCTGATCTAATGTTACATTTTGAAATATGTATATGTTCGTAATAATCGGACCATGAGTATGAAAGAAAACTGACATATTCTTGACTAGCAAGTGTATAATGCAAAATATGCCGTAGGATTCCCAAATAGTTACAGAGACCAGCTCGAAAAGTGTGAGCTTAAACTTAAACCACATGGTAAAGGGAACCATAGAAAAAAAAGTGGGGTGACTAAGGGAAACCGGCCAACGCAGTCCTTAAAGTACGTGGGAGGGAATCCATGGCATAATACGTGCATTTACCACACACCATTCTAAGGATAATTCGCAACTCTTCTACCAGTAAAATGTTCCAGCAGGTGAAAATGGGGATTGGTAAACTCCAAAATCTTGAGAGCTCCCGATACAGAACATATGTAGTGATAATGGGGTGAGTTAACATTCCTAAAATAAAAGGCTGTCACACCCGGCTCGTTCAAGCAGGTGTGACCCCAGGATGAGAAGTGAGTTGGGGATGTTCTGCCCGTTCACACCTCATCCACGTAGAGCGCTAGCGAACGTTATGGCGCTATGTATATAATTTAGTTATTTATCCCTCAAGTTTATTTTCCTGTTTAACGTATCTTCCTGTCTGCCTCCCTCCCCTGGACCAATCTACCACTCTGTGCCACAAGGCATGTACTACAAATCAGGGCCCCCATATAGCACATTACTGTACTGGGATCATGGATGATTCTCTTACCATATTTACATTAAATGTCAAGGGTCTTAATAGCCCACACAAACGGAGACTCACTGCGCAGGAAATAACTAATCCAGAGCAGCAATCGTATGTTTACAGGAGACCCACTTTTGTGTCAGGAATCCACCTAAATTTAGCTACCATGCTATGTCCAATACCAAGGCTAAAGCTGTCTCTGTGTACTTCCACAGTGACTGGGCATTTAATCCATCCAACCAATACGACAGTAAGGATGGGAGAGTATTGATCTTAGTGGGCTCACTAAATGGTCTATCGGTAACAATAGTATCACTTTACGCGCCTAATGACGCCCAAAAATCCTTCCTCACTATAGTATTTGAAAAATTTTCAAACTCAAAGTGGGTCACACAATCAATTGTGGGGACTTTAACTGCGCCCCAGATCCCACCACCGACATAAAGAGGGAGAACGATAAACCACCGAAACAGCACTCAATCTCACTGGGCCAACATCTTAGGAAATTGATGCACGAATATGACTTATACGACACATGGAAAGGTGTCTACCCTAGCGGGAGAGACTTCACTCAGCAGTCCATATGACCTACAACAGAATCGATCTCTGCTTACTAGATACTAAAACATTACCTTTTGCCACTAGAGTACACATAGGCCCAATTACGTGGTCCGACCATGCGCCACAAAACGTGACTATACGAATTCCGTACCCAGCTAGAGGACGCGGCACATGGCGTCTAAATGACAGCCTTCTGGACATACCAGAGCATCTCCAAAGTTTACAGGGCCATGCGGAAGAATATTTTACTGACCATACACAATGCCAGACCTCAGATACTACCCAATGGCTGGCCCATAAGGCGGTCATGAGGGCCAGCCATTGGGTAGTATCTTACCTATTGGTAAGTTAATTGGTAATGCCTGCATTTTGGCTAAGTTGTTTTTGTAGTGTGAAATGTTTCCATACCCAGACAGCAGGGGCCAGAGCAAAAAGATCACATAAAACGAAATTGAGCAATATAGAACAGGAATTGGCCAAGGTGGAGTCCACACACAAGACAGCTCCCACGTTGAGAACACACAAACAGCTAATGTCACTTCATACGGCACTACACAACCTTCACCTCTCAGTAACAGAACAACATTTGTGATTCTTAAAGCAATCCCAGTACGCCATGGGCAACAAAGCGGGCAGACTCTTAGCCAGAAAAGCGAAACAAACAAAATTGCAATCCAAAATCCCATACATAACCTCCAAAAGTGGGGATAAACTATATAACCCCCAAGATATAGTGAATGAATTGGTGGAATACTATGCATCTCTATATCAATTGGAGAGAGATATTAACACATACCAACCGACCGAAGAAGAGATTAGCCACTTTCTAGATATAGCGCCTATACCCAGCCTAACACAGGCACAGTGTACCCTCCTTGAAAGCCCGTTCACAGAGGAAGAAGTAGCAGCAATGATTAAATCCCTTCCCAAGCATAAGGCCCCTGGGTCAGACGGGCTATCCAACTATTATTATATTAAATTAGCCAGACAACTAATCTCACCCCTTACTAAATTATTTACCCACATAAAAGAATCTGGAATAATGCCCAAAGAAATGCTGGAAGCACATATCATGACACTGTCTAAACCCAACAAACCCCCCACACAATGTGCAAACCTACGTCCGATTTCCCTCTTAAATGCAGACACCAAACTCTACGCCAAACTCATAGCTTCCCAACTCAAAAAGATCCTTCCGGACCTCGTCTCAGAAAAGCAAGCAGGGTTTGTACAGGGTCGTCAGGTAGGGGATAACACCAGGCACTTTCTGAACCTGGTAGAATGGGCTAACACCTCACACCAAGCAGGGCTACTGCTGGCACTAGATGCCGAAAAAGCTTTTGACCGCCTTCATTGGAAATATATGCTACTTACGCTTACTAAGATGGGGTTCCCACCAGCTTTTAGCTCAAGTATAATGGCGTTATACCAAGACCCATCAGCCAAAGTGTTTAGCATAGGTTGCATATCCAACCGATTTGCCATACACAATGGAACCCGGCAAAGCTGCCCTCTCTCCCCCTTGATTTTTATTTTATTTTTAGAACCCCTGATAAGAATTGTGAAACAGGATTCAACCATATAAGGGCTAAATACCCCAGGGGGCACCAAAAAACTTGCTCTGTTTGCGGACGACATCTTATTGTTCGTTACCAAACCAGAGTCCTCCCTGCCCTCACTTCTTGGCCTGCTGTCTGGGTATGGAAACATTTCACACTACAAAAACAACTTAGCCAAAATGCAGGCATTACCAATTAACTTACCAAGAACCATGTTGGATGAATTAAAAACACATCACGCATTTGACTGGCGCACTACCTCCCTACAATATTTAGGGATTAACTCACCAAATCCCCTCATAACCTAACCAAAGAAAATCACTACCCTATGCTCCAAAAAATCAAAACCACCCTTGAAGAATGGGAAGGTCTGGAAATATCTTGGCTAGGCCGTATTAATCTTATCAAAATGATGATACTATCACATATATTATACCTATTTAGAACCCTGCCCATATTTCTCCAGAACTCACTGCTCAAACAATTTCAAAGCTCTATCAACGCCCACATTTGGAAGAGGAAGCCCTCGAGAGTAGCCAAGGGGTGCCTGGGACTCCCTTATACAAAAGGAGGAATGGGAATGCCAGATGTAAGGGCTTACTACAGGGCATCCTTTCTAGTACAGGGGATACGAGTACTAAGGAACTACAAGCTCTCCCAACAACCACTCTGGCTATCACTCGAAAATGCATCCCTAGACACACATAACACCGTTCACCACCTCGGTACCCCGAGCCCCTGCAGGCCCAATCTTACATTGCTCAAAAACTCTGATAAAGGCCTGGAAAGTCTGGAGCCCACTGGTGTTAGACCCAACACAACTCTTTAGAGAAGCACCAATAAGCACACATGAAGCTTATTACCCGGTACTGCAGGTGGGGAGGTAGCAGGCCAAAGGAACGAGACTGGTCAGCGACTTAATGACTGGGGACCAGATGAAATCATTCCCTGAATTGCAGGAAGAATTGAAACTAGCCCCCAGAGACATGTATCTTTACCTAAGGGTTAAAAATATAATACAAACCTGCAGTAAAAACGTTACCATTAAAAATTACACATCGGCCCTTATACCAAGCCACTTATCACTGAGCAAATTTGCCAAACCTCTCTCCCTGTGTTAGAATACGATAACCACGAGTTGCAATACCAGGTAAATTGCAGTACATGAAACAATTGGAGAAAGAATTAGGCTATCATATCCCCCAAGCGAACAGGCAGTTGGCGATGGCAAGCACAAAACAGGCCTCGCGCAGCCTTTCGCTATGGGAGGCATATTGCAAAATCAACATGAGATGATACCTAGTACCACAAAGGCTGGCAGGTATGTACACATGTACAACAGAGCTATGCTGGAGATGCGAAGCAGAAACAGGGACCATGCTCCACATATTCTGGAAATGCCCTAAACTGAATGATTTCTGGAGACAAATCCAATCCATGACAACCAATGCAAGCAATTAACAAACCAAGCGAGAGAAAGTAGCCACTAAGATGTTATCAACTAGTGATGGTGGAAAGAGACCATCTCCCCTTCACCCCTTTTCTTTCTGTACCCTCTCTCCCCCCTCTAGTTAGTCACAAAAGTTATAGTAAAGCGTGGTTATAATATATGCAACACACACGCAAGCCGAATTGACAAGTAAACTGACAAGCTACACGAAGAGATTGTAAAAGACACATGTAAAATTTCAAATCAGTTTAATGTTGCTTTGCATACTGTGTTGTACTGTTTCACGACTGCACCAATAGAAACTATAAATGAGAAAAAAATATATACAATAGGAACTTTAGGAACAGTAGGAATAGTAAATATTGCTAAAAGATTATCTGAAATTATTAAACTGCATGCTCTGTTGGATTGTTGGCGAATCTTTCACCCCAATGAAAAACATTTTTGTGTTTTTCCAAGTCATATAATTCATATTCTAGAATTGATTTGATATTAAGTGATAGATCTGTAGCAAAAGTCATTTAAAAGATTTTTATTACTAATACTTCATGGTTCGACCATAACCCGATAATTTTGGATCTAGATGATCATATTAAAAAAACATAGACCAGATTGGAAATTGAATGACGGTTTTTAAAAATGATTTGAATGTGAAACATATTCAAGATCAAACAGACTTTTTTTTAATTAAAAATAGAGGGAAGGAGGTTTCAGCCCCAGTCACTTGGTGCGCATATAAATGTGTCATTCAAGGCCATCTGATAAAACAACTAAAGAAAAAAAACTTAATAAAGACAAATTTATAAACTTAGCAGAGCTATATATAAACCTAGAATACTTACATTATCAAAACAAACTTGTTCCCTCATTACAACTTTCTAATAAAATATTATTAGATACTGAAAAATTAATTAATGATCAATTAATTAGCAAGGCAAATAAAGCTTTAAATTTCCTAAAAAGGTACCATTCAGGATATAAAGCTGATAAACTTGTGTCCAATCATTTAAAAAAAGAAAGAGCAAAGAGAATCATCAATAAAATAATTGAGAATGGGGAAACTTTATTGAGACCAGAGAAAATAGTCACAGTCTTTAGTACATTCTATCAAAAATGGTAACTTTTTAACAATATCTCTCTGCCGAAACTAACACAAAACTAATTATTTCACTTAAATAAACCATTTACAGAACTAGAACTGATAACGTGTATCAGTAAACTAAAAACAAAAAAAACACCTGGGCCGGATGGATTTCATAATATTTTTTATAAGTTAATAAAATAAAATCCCCAAAGAATTAATTCAGGCAAATATTGTCCTGATACTGAAACTTTATCAGACTATCAATTTGGCTACTTAACTAAAATTCCCAAAGAATTAGTGCAGGCAAATATTGTCCTGATACTGAAATAAGATAAAGACCCAGAATTTGTTAAAAATTATCGACCCATCTCCTTGCTGAACATAGATATTAAACTATATTCTTCTATTTTGGCAGAGAGAATGAAAACAGTAATTGATAGTCTGATAAATCAAGATCAAGTGGGATTTATTCCAGGCAGATCAGCAATTCCTAACATTAGAAGACTCATAGACATTCTAGGCGCCGTACAGATTTTGGGGACTCCCATGCTGACCATTTCGTTAGATGCAGAGAAAGCATTTGACAGGGTCAGTTCCTGAGGTCTTCATTGTCGGCGTATGGAATGGAGGGCAGGTTCCTGGATCATATTAATGCATTATATACATTTCCGACCGCTAGGGTAATGGGTCAGGTTTTTGCGTCTGCCTGGTTTCCGTTAACTAATGGAACTAGACAGGGGTGCCCCCTGTCCCCTTTATTTCATATTTTGTCTTTGGAACCGTTAGCCATAGCCATAAGACAAAATGACAGAATTTTAGGTTCTGTAACATCAAGAAAAATATGTACGCCGATGATGTAATGTTAACAATACAAGATCGGGTTCAATCAGTAACACATCTAATAAAAGAAATAGAAGAATTCTCAAAAGTATCAGGATATAAAAATAAATATGGACAAATCAACAATTTTGCCTAGTAACATCTCTAATGAAGTCAAAAATACAATTAAAGAAAATGTTTATTTTCTTTGGACAGAACAGTCATTTAAGTAATTGGGCATTAAAGTATGCTCCGATCCAAGCAAGATAATGAATGTAATTTCCTCTCCTTAAGCACGCAAACAAATAAATCGCTAAAAGAGTGAAAATAGTTGGAATTCTTGTGGTGAAGCAGAGCAAACATTATAAAAACATACCTGTTACCAAAGTGGCTCATGATGAGAATGATACCTCACCCCATCCCAGAGAGTTGGCTAATGATGATTTCAATAAGCATTTTTAAAATTCATATGGCAAGGTAAAAAAACAAGAAAGGTTGTAAATACTTGGCCCTGAAAAAAAATACAGGGGGTGTGGGTTTTCCAGCAATCCAACAATAATATAAAGTGAGTTTTTTATTCCAGAGTATTATCACACAAATGCCTTTATCCAAAAAAGAAGATTGGTATGAGGTTAAACAGGGTCTTATGGAAGAAAGTAAAATGCTGAAATTATTTTGGTCTGTGCAAGAGTCTAATTCTTCACTTCTCAAATTAAGTGCTGGAAGCTTTGTAATTTTTGTAATTCTGAAAGTGTGGTTAAAGATAAAAAAAATTATATGAAAATTAAAAAATATATAATTAAAGCTCTACCCTTTAACATTCTTGCATATAATATCAAAGACTTAAAATTAGGCCGATGGACCAATGCTGGTATTGAGAAAATTTCAGATGTAATGGTCGGTCCTAATATCATGACATTTGAAACTATCAGAGAAAAATTCATTTTACCACTCTCTGAATACTTTAACGTTATAAGGATCGGAAAAAAAAAATTAAATCTTTTTGCTTTGCAGAAAATTTTGAAATGTATGAGGCTCCGGGAAAACTTATAATAGGCTATGAGATGTAAAAAAAATTTTTTTTAAAAATGTGCTGATATTCTGATAATGTCTAAACGACCTCTAAAATTTTATGGACTTATGCATGGAATTTAGTTTTTAAAACCATAATCTGTTTAATTTAACAGAATTACAAAAATTATCAATAGACTTTATTTAGTACCTAGTCTTTTAGCAAAGATATACCAGAATGTCAAGGATGTGTGTTGGAGATGTAAGGCCAGTAGAGGGGATTTTATACACATCTGGTGGAAATGTGATTTAATACAAGTTTACTGGAAGAATTTATATACTTAGATTCAAAATATTACAGAAGTAGACCAAATTAACGCCAATAAAAGTCTGAAAATTTTCCTTATGCATATAATGGTGGAAGCAAAAATTCTTGTTGCCAGATACTGGAAACAAGATGTACTGCCAAACTGATTCTTAATAAAAGAACAATTATTGTTTCAGTTAAAGGGCCTAGTTATTCAACAAGATAAAACTAAGGTGTATATTGAAAATTGGATAGACAAAATTACTCTTTCATCAATTAATGCAAAGTAGTGGATCTCTTTCTGTGTTATAAGGTTCCTGCAAAACAAATGCTTACTGTTTTGTTACACTGTATTCCTATTCTCATTCACCTTTAATAAGAGAGAAAAAATCTAGCTAAGGTCGGACTAGAAGATACTCATCGCTCAATATTTGTATGTAGATGTTTGTAACTAACTCTAAAGAATGATGCATTTGTTAAAAATATGCCAATGTGATTTGTATGTGTTTTATGGAAAAAATAATGAAAACCAATAAATAAATTATGAAAAAAAGAAAATATGCTATAGTTAAACAGAATTTAAAAAAATCTAAATTATTAATTTATTTATTTTTTACATCACTTAAATATATAAAATTCCAAAAAACACAAAGGCTAATGAATGTTAGCCAAAACAACAACAATAATTAATGGGGAAGAAAACTGGTAGGAGTAAAGCACGTGGAGGCTGAAGGACCAATATGTTCAAATAAGAGTGGCATAGTAGAGGATTTGAAGAAGTTATAACAGTACATTTTTTTGTAGATGTTTTCTGAGAAGTTTTGTTACTCTAAACTCATTCATCTTTTTCTACTGACTTTCTTTTAAAATCTTGTTATAAAGTGTATTTAAATATTTTCATAAGCATATATATATTTTCCCTGCTTGATTTAGTGCTCTGGTTTTAAGCCTATATATAAAAAGAAATAACAGAAGTTCTGTTGTACTGATTTGATTTTTTTATCGAGACATCTTCCCCTAATAAACAGTGGTAAAGGAAAATAACCATCCATCTCTACTAACATAGAAACATTGAAACATAGAATGAGACAACATATAAGAACCATTTGGCCCATCTAGTCTGCCCAATTTTAAAAATAATTTTAATCAATCCCTGGACTTATCTTAAGAATAAGATAACCTTGTGCCTATCCCATGCACGCTTAAACTCACTCACTGTGTTAACCTCTACCACTTCAGCTGGAAGGCTATTCCATGCGTCCACTACCCTCTCAGTAAAGTAATACTTCCGGATATTATTTTTAAACCTTTGCCCCTCTAATTTAAGACTATGTCCTCTTGTTGTGGTAGTTTTTCTTCTTTTAAATATAGTCTCCTCCTTTACAGTGTTGATTTCCTTTATGTTTTTAAATGTTTCTATCATATCCCCCCGTCTCGTCTTTCCTCCAAGATATAAATGTTAAGATCCTTTAGCCTTTCCTGGTAAGTTTTATCCTACAATACATGAAACAGTTTAGTAGCCCTTCTCTGAACTCTTTCCAGAGTATCAATATCCTTCTGAAGATACTGTCTCCAATACTGCGTACAATACTCCAAAGGAGGTCTCACCAGTGTTCTGTACAATGGCCTGAGCACTTCTCTCTTTCTACTGCTAATATGTAACGTTCACTAGTGAACCCTAACACGCAGACAGGACAGAGTAGAGAGAATTGCAATACCAATCCTTAGAATGGTCGGGTTATGCAAAAAGGCATAGTTAAAACACGAGCCAAGGTCAAGGGAAACAGAGTGGCAGAATAATGAGGGACAAGTAACCAGGAAATTCAAATAACAAGTGCAGCGCTCAATGGTAAACCAAAGACCACAACAGAGCACTGAGGCAAGGGAGAGGTTAGCTTATATACACACAGGGTGTGTCTGATTGGCTAATCTCCAATCAGTGTTAACCACAACACGTGGAGTTTCTTCCCTCCCTTGTGGTCTCTGGGTTACATGACCGGGTGCAGCACACATATAAGGAAGCTCCTCTGGAGCACGCAGCATCAGATACACTGCCAGTCTGGAGACAGGGACCAGATGACGCCGCTCGCTGTGATGAGGTAAGCAAGGTCACCGGAAGTGGCGCGGGGGCAAGGGACATAATACCTTTCCATATACAACCAAGCATTCTGCTAGCATTTCCTGCTGCTCTATTACATTGTCTGCCTACCTTTAAGTTATCTGAAATAATTACTCCTAAATCCCTTTCCTCAGAATTTGAGGTTAGTAGGGTATCAAATATTCTATACTCTGCCCTTGGGTTTTTACGCCCAAGATGCATTATCTTGTACCACATTAAATGTCAGTTTCCACAGCTCTGACCATTTTCCTAATTTATCTAAATCATTTGCCATTTGGCTTATCCCTCTTTAACATTAACCCTGTTGCAAATTTTAGTATCATCAGCAAAAATACATACATTACCATCAAGACCTTCTGCAATATCACTAATAATTTTTTTAAAGAGAATGGGTCCAAGTACAGATCCCTGAGGTGCCCTACTGGTAACTAGACCTTGCTTTGAATATACTCCGTTGACTACAACCCTCGGTTGCCTGTCATTCAGCCACTTCCTTACCCATTCTACAATATTGGAATCCAAACTTAAAGATTGCAGTTTACTGATGAGCCTTCTATGTGGAACAGTGTCAAAAGCCTTACTGAAATCTAGGTAAGCAATGTCTACTGCACCACCCTGATCTATTATTTTAGTTACCCAATCAAAAAAATCAATTATATTAGTTTGGCATGATCTCCCTGAAGTAAACCCATGTTGTATCTGATCTTGAAATCCACGTGATTTTAGGTGTTCAACAATTCTGTTCTTTAACATAGTTTCCATCAATTTCCCCACTACTGAAGTAAGGCATACTGGCCTGTAGTGGCTTGGCTCCTCCCTACTACCTTTCTTGTGAATGGGTACAACATTCGCTAATTTCCAATCTTCTGGGACTACTCCTGTTACTAATGATTGGTTAAATAAATTCATAAATGGTTTTGCTAGTACACCACTAAGTTCTTTTAATAACTTTGGGTGTATCCCATCAGGCTCCTTCAACTTATTTGACTTTACTCTTGACAGTTGAAATAGAACCTCTTCCTCTGTAAACTCACATGTACCAAATTACCCATTTGTCCTTTTACTTAACTGAAGTCCCTCTCCTTCATTTTCATCTGTAAATACTAAACAAAAATATTCATTAAGGCAGTCAGCTAGACCTTTATCCTCTTCTACATACCTTCCTTCTTTTGTTTTTAATCTAACTAATCCTTGTTTTACTTTTCTTTTCATATTTATGTATCTAAAAAAAATGTTATCCCCCTTTTATACTGACTGTGCTATTCTTTCTTCTCGGTGTGTTTTGGAGGCTCTTATAACTTGCTTTGCCTCTTTCTGCCTAATCTTATAGATCAGTCTGTCTTTCCCACCTTGTTTTTTTTATGATTACTAAATGCTAACTTTTTGTTTTTTACTGTTTTGGCCACTGCTGTGGAGTACCACAGTGGTTTCTTAATTTTTCTGCTCTTCCTGACAAGCCTAATGGAATTTTGTGTTGCTTTCAGAAGTGCAATTTTTAAATAATCCCATTTGTCCTGGACTCCATTTAAACTGCTAAGCACTCCTTTATGCATTTTCTAATTTTAGAAAAGTCTGTTTTTCTAAAATCTAAAACTTTTGTTTTTGTGTGGTGTGACTCTTTTTTATATTAAACCACACTGACTGGTGATCACTAGATCCTAAACTTTCACCTACAGTAATATCTGATACTAAATCTCCCTTTGTTAACAATAAATCTAGTATGGCCTCTGTCAAGGAACCACTTGCACCCCGACCGGGTACCTTCCATTGATGGATGCTCCTAGTGCTTCCCGAGGACTCCAAGCACTCCGCCAGATCTGAGTGCTCAATATATCAGAACAGCACTCAGATCCCACGAACACAGTCAAATCACCATGGGGTTAAAGTTTTGCAAGGGCTGATGAGAGATTGAGGAGGAACAAAGCAGCCACTTTAAACTGGTCTGGCAGTGTCCCTGGGACAATGCCCTGCTGGAGAACAATGGCATAGGTATTAAAGGGGGAGGGGAAGATGCACATTCTCCCATGGAATCAAAGGGGCAGAAACAGTCTTTTAAAAGTCCCAATATGCCCACATTTAGTTTTTAAAGGGCCATACACCCCATGGCCATAGTCATGAGGCAGGAGGCTGGCAATCAGGCTCCTCCAAAAGCTAGGGGCAAAGGGCAGTTGGTCACATAAAAATCCAGTGACAAAAAGCATTTTGTCACAGCCTCCTTACAAGTTGGTTCCTCAGTGACTTGTTTTAGAGACAATCCCAGTAGGGAGTTTAGAATATGTGTGCTCCTGGCACAAGCAGCTGTTTTGATTTTCCAGTAGCTTGTACTATTAGGAGCCAAACTCTTTCTTGCACACATACAAAATGTTAAAATCAATGCTATTACCCTAGAGCAGTGTTAACAACAGTCAAGGTTTTGTTAGTATCTCCATTGGAATAAAACAGGGAAATTAATAAATCCTGGATTGTTGGTGGGACAAGAGGACTGGTTTGGGAAACACTGCCCTAAACCAGTGGTCCTCAACCCTCTCCTCAAGGCACACCTAACAGGCCAGGATTTAGGGATTACCTGGGTGTACCCAAGGTGTTCAAAAATAAAGAAAAACAAAAAAGCACCTTAGACTCTAAGGTGTTTTCTTTTTCTAAACACCTTAGACACACCTGAAACACCTGGGTAATCTCTAAATCCTGCACTGTTAGGTGTGCATTGAGAAGAGGGTTCAGGAGCACTGCCCAAGACCATAGGTAGGCAACCTTTAGCACTCCAGATGTTATGGACTACGTCTCTCATAATGCTCTTGCAGCCATAAAAAGTAGTGGTGGTCTATTAGATCTTGAAAAGAATTGTGCTTTGTTATTGCTTTTTACTAAATAGGCACACATAAAATCACACTAAAATATAACATATTATTTACTGATGAATAAGCAACTATGCCTGCTTGTCATAGTTTCTATCCTTGTTTTACTACAGCACTCTGCTTGCACTCACAACCTTGTTATAGTCTGTCAGTTTCAAAGAACGCATTGAGCATGCATGGGATAGAATTAAAGAAAATGAAGAGAATTTGGGTATCAGTTTAAATATGATGCTTACATAAACAATGAGTACAGAGCATGCCAGTATTACAGATTGATACCAAAGGCTGATATGTAGACACTAATATTGAAAGACATGGATAGTCACCATTAAAGGGACACTCCACTGCCCAAATACTAAATATATAAACTAATTAACAACTCAATATTTAATGTATGAAATGGCAAAAAGTTTTTTTTTGTTTTTTTATTTGTTTAGAATGAAAAAACAGGACACACTCTTCACACATAAAGCAAGCTAAGGTGTTTTAGGCGTTTGAAGTATTTCTTTACGCAAGAGGACTTAAGCCCTTTCACAACCAAATCAGGGTTATTCATTAAGGGTGAATTGTCAGGAACTTAAATTAAAATTTAAATAAAAATAACAGAACTGTAAAAACGTAGCACTTCAGCATAATTTTTTAAATTCATTTTACATTAATTTTGTATTCCCAACAATTCCCGCTTTAATTAATTACTCTAGATGTGTGCCATTTTTATTAGGTAGGCAAAATATTTTTCTACTAAAATGGTGACAAGCCCACCTTAACTAATTTATTAATAACTTGCCAAACATTCAGTTCTAAATATAGAATGTATAACACAGAAAAATAAAATATATATTGGACATATTTTCAGTCTTTCTTTTATGCAACGCATGAACAGCTTGGAAAATATAGATCATGGTTTTTTTGTAATATATTTTTCTTGCAAAACTGAATAAAGTACACTGCAGCAACAATTTTAAAATGCACCCATGAGACTCTCAGAAATTGAATTTTCTCAAGTAAACGTTCAGAAAGGATGGCAACTGGCATTTCGCCTATCTGATAAGACTTGTAATCTCTCCTAGACTTTGAGTATGCAGCCAGAAATGGACACAATTATTATTATTATTTTTTTCTTAGTAGGCGTATTTATTTTTACAACTTTGCTAGAATCCTTTAAAACGTTATCAAAGATCTTACTTGGTTAGCAATAGTGCATTTTAAGATGTCTAACTCAATCAGTGTCGTAACTTTTTGTTACAGTCTTTTAAAAATCAAATAAAATATGCTTGAGTTTGTAAATAATATGATTGCATTCATATTAAAGATACATATTAAAGATACGTAACCCATTAACTTGAAAGGAATTCTGTGTGATTATGGGAGCTAATTATTAAAAGAATGCAAGCAGTGTATATATTTTTTGTTCAACAGTAGTACTGCAGATATGGCTGATAAAATTCTCCAAGTACAACCACCACAAGTTTGTCAGAGTTTTCGTGAACCACTCTGGAAAGTGATGTGCAGCACTCTGTTCTCTACATAACATATCATTAAAATTAATTATTCTCTTGGTATTGTTATGACAATCATGTACTCTATGCATTATGGTTGCAACATTATTTAATGGAAGTTATAGTAGTTAAACTTTATCGTTCTTACAAATTGATACAGTTTCGATTTGAAAAAAGTGTTGGTTCTGAAGAATTTAGGTAAAAAAAGATTTTGGTTTGATTTGAAATTATGGGTCAGTTCAAAACACTTTGTATCAATTCAAAAATATTAAGGGAAAAAAGTTGCTTATACTGTCCCTTTAACAAAAAACAATTCTTTGTAAATTAGTGATTCAAAGTTGGTGTTAAGTGGCAGTGGGTAGTAGACTTGCACATGGCAAACATATTTGGGTTCTTCCAGATTGATGAGTGCAGAAAGTGGAAGTGACACGGAGGTGGGTATTAGAGAATTAACAGCATTCACAAAGAAGCATATCAACTGGTTTAGGGCGGCACGGGGGGTAAGTGGGGATATACAATTCTTAATGAAAGGATCTTTGCCTTTTATAAAATGAGATGTGAATATCATTAAATGTTTTATACTGTAAGATGTGCAGTTCATGAAACATATTTCAGAGTACAAATGAATACAAATGTAAAGCTGGCATGACAGGTCCACTTAATTTTTGTTCTCCTATTAATTAGTGGAATATGTAATCATGATTGTTTAAGACCCACAAAACTGCACAATTTAAATGATTAGCCCATACATATGCATTAATGTAAGTGTGTTTACAGCACATGTCATATTACCATATGGAGGAAGAGAAAGCACATCTGTAGGTAGTCGAAAATGTAAAGTGGGTATTTGTGGACTTTATGTTATCAAGAACATCTGGATATTTTTCTTTCTGCACATACATAACTGTATGGTGAAGTGTTGAAAGCTTTCATGTAGTCTCTGTAATTATTTCAACATTATAGTCCATTTGGATACATTTGTCATTTAGACTGTGCTATTGAAGTGTCCTGTAAATCACGAGAGTAGCATCCAAAGGGTACATGTGATTTAACAGACACATATATTACAAATATTGGAATTTCTCATTTGATTGCATGTCCTGGAAGCCTTTTATTTATTTATCAAAGTCAAGGATTGCTATTGAATTAAATGCATGACCTCCATGAATTCTGTTACAGTTATTATTTACCGTAGGAGGGCAAAATTGCACAGTATGAGAAAAAAAATAATGTAAAGAGATTAATGGATAGATTTTAATAATTATTGTATGATTTGAAGCCATCAATGCAAACAGAAAGTTTAGAGTTGGAGATTCATTTCAGGGCTTAACAGGAATTAGATTGAATTTGAGCCAATCAGGTGATTACCTATTTCCAAGCACATCACATGATAGAATCTTGGGGGAACCAACTAGCGCATGCCCAAACATTTCCACATTGATTTGCATTGCTGTTCCTGGTACTAGAAGAAAGGGGGAGGGCATCGGTAAGAGACAGGTCGTTTTTTGGTTTGTTTTGTTTTAATGTGGGAAAATAAGCAGCTTAGGTCGCCATGTTGGAAATGATGTGTGACCAATCATGTGGGCTGGGTATAATGTTCAATAAGGAGGTAGCAAAAAATGATAATTGCTGGTTAGAGGACAGCCATAAATGTTGATTTTTAATTCACAGATCAAGTGACAACCGACCAAACGAGGAGAAAAAATCTATACTTCCAAACAGGATTCGTCTTGGCATTTTGACTTTACATTTCATAATTGCTACTAGATATATACAGATATGATAGTAAATATAAGCTCTATAGTATATTGTCTCATACATACTATTTACTTTACTGCTTTATGCAATGTGGAGCAGAGATTTCATATTAGCTGTTTATGCCCACCTGTTTGGAGACCACAACTATTGTATGTAACAATATGCTAATATGTTTCCTATACCCTAATTTCCACTGTGCTTGACAAAGAGAAAGATCCCCCTTTCTCAAACTATAAGTATTGACATAACAATACGTATCACAGTGGTTCAGTTGCAGCTAAGGATAAGTATACAAATTACAATGGGCAAGCTATGGACATTCAAATGAAATTGTTTACCACAGTGACAAGTAATGACTTTATACATCAGAGTATAAAGTTATATCCAAAAAAAAAAAACAAGATGCCTTGAACTTATGAAATCTCATTGGTCAAAGGTGGTCCAGTGAGTGAGAAGAAAATCTGTGCTTAATAGGCCTTTCTTCTTTCATCAGTCTCAGCAGAAATAAGCTGCAAATATATCTATCTATCTATCTATCTATCTATCTATCTATCTATCTATCTATCTATCTATCTGTCTGTCTGTATATCTATCTTTTTACCTGTCTTTCTTTTAGTCTATCTATCTATCTATCTATCTATCTACCAGTAGCGTCTTCATATTTAGAGGGAGCACATAAGGGACCAGGGACAAAAGTAGGGGAGCAGTGATAAAACGTGTATAAATGTGTGTGTGTGTGTGTATACATATACACACACATACATATACAGTGCTCGACAAATCCCAGGCGCCAGGTCACCATGGTGACTCGACATTTCACCCTGGCGCCTGGCATTTGTCAGCCCTTTGCTGAGCGGTGCAGGAAACATTAAAGCCTGCCGCCACGGGGAGCATAGAGGCGGTGCGCGAGGGAGCAGTAACCTTTATGCAGTTCCTCTCTGCTGCTTTGTGTGCTGATTAGTGACATGACGTCACTCCGGCCCCGGCATCACTACAGAGAGTGCGCAGAGGAGCAGAGAGAAACTGCAGGAAGATTAGAGAGCAGATCCACTGGACGCCAGTGAAAGATCCCGTCAGCTCTCCCAAAGATAGGGAGGCTGAGTGGATTTAAATTAAAATAAAAATAGCAATTTTGAGTGTGTGAAAAAATGTGTGTGGCTGTAAGTGTCCCATACACACAGACTGATCCATTTACACACAACTGACCCCTACACACACAGACTGACCCATACACATACACAGACTGACTAACATACACACAGAGTGACCCATAAACACAAATACTTACCCATACACACATAGACTGACACATGCACACACAGACTGACCCAAACACACACACACAGACTGACCCAAACACACACAGACTGACCCATACACACACACACACAGACTGACCCATACACACAGACTGACCCATCTGACCCCCCCCACACACACACACAGACTGACCCACATACACACACAGACTGACCCCCACACACAGACTGACCCACACACACACAAACTGACCCACACACACACACAAACTGACCCCACCACACACACAGACTGAACCCCCCCGCCACACACACACACACTGACTCATACTTACCAGCAATTACTCGGATGCCTCATATCCCCACACTCTGTGCAGAGCTGAGCTTCATCTCACTGTCTCTCCCCTACGCTCCTCTCTGTGATCCTTCCAGCACAGTGCCCCCTTTGGCCAAACACAGTTCCACAGTCTGACAGCTGCTGCAGCTTGTGAAGGATGATTCACTGCTCCTGGTTTCAATTTCAATTGGGGGGGAACAAAGGGGAGCACTACATGAAGTAGGGGGGCCATGGCTCCTTTTGCCCCTCCCCCTAGTGGCGCCCCTGCTATCTATCTGTCCAAGTCTCTTTCGGTGTCCAGATGTTTGATCCAAAAAGTCAGAAATGTTGTTATTCGTTGTTACCTTTCTCAGTTTTGCATAAGATCTCACAAGACCATAACAACAAAGAAATATATATTTTTATGTTTTATTTATATCAATATGTAAAAGGAATACATTTATAAGTTCACTTAGAAAGAAAAGGACAGTAAGACATTAATGTATGGTTGGCATTTTCCACTTGTACAACAAATAAGTGCATTCACCTTAAATGCAGTATGATAAATATTTTATAAATCATGCAAAATGTATAGATGTATGTTTTATATGAAGCAATATAACTCTTCTAATGGTGAGAGAGTGTAAATGTGTAGCATACATTTTAATATTAGGAATATGTATTGATACCAATCTATCTATGTTTTTATGATTAATGAATTATACATTTATTTAAAAATGGTATGCATTATAATATCTGTGTATATTTAAAAGATCTAGATAAGTCAAACTTGACTTTCACGTATTATTTCACTATATTAAAGTGGAGTACACATTATCTTCTTCCGAGAAGGTATTTTTTACAACCTAATAATTAAAGTTGGATGTGACTATCAAGGGTACTCTGTCACACTCTGTAGTCAGCAGGATTTCATCCATAATCCCAAAGCATTAGTTTATCAGCACTTAAAAGTAAAGGGATTTCTAGTTTATTTTGTGAATGTGTGTGTGGTCACCAAACTATGGAACATGTGAAAGATTTTCAAGGTTTTGCAGATTGACTCCATAATCTCCTCTCTCCAACAATCCTTAGTAAATGCAATTGTTCCTTTTCACATCTTAAATATTGCACACATGATATATATGATTATTATTGTCCCAGTAAAGTGTTCAATGAAGTGCATTGTGATGCAATAAATATTATTTTATTGCTCACACAAATAAGAATAACATAATGCTTTCAAATCTCTACACAATGCTGCTCCCACCTATCTATCCTCCCTAATAATGAAGACTTACGTCTATCTTCTGCCTATACTCCCACCTCTGATGCTCGCCTTTAAGACTTCTCTAGGGCTGCACCATTCCTGTAGAACTCGCTTCCCTCCTCCGTTAGATGCTCACCCAGTCTGCACTCCTTCAATAAAAATCATTAAAAACCCACTTCTTCATAAAAGCGTATCAATTAAACTGTTAATAGCTCCCGTCTGATTCCTCTCTTGCAACTGTCATTAGTCTAATACTATCCTTACCTTTTTGTGTCATTTTACCCCACTCCCTCTAGCATGTAAGCTCATTGAGCAGGGGCCTCAACCCCTCTGTTCCTGTGTGTCCAACTTGTCTGGTTACAACTACATGTCTGTTCGTCCACCCACTGTAAAGCACTGCGGAATTTGTTGGCACTATATAAATAATAACATAATAACATAATAATAATGCATGCAATAAATGAGGTATTTTACATGTGTTTACCTATTCACTTAATTTGAGTAAAACATTTTAATCACAGGATCTTGACCTAATGTATGTAGGGATATTTGGTAAAATATACACAGAGACGAATTTGCCATAATCAAAGTAGGCAACTGCCTACAAGTGCATGTTCTCTATAGGGCGTTATTCGGAATTCGTTTTCAGAATTTATAATGTACCTTTTTGTAGCATAAATTGGTTGGTGATAAGCACTAACCCAAGGAGCCTTGGCCAGTGTCCACCATAAGTCAGTCAGCCTCTTCTGCTTGATAGCAGAGCTGAAGAAACACTTGCAGAGGTTGCAAAACTCTGTGCTGTCCCAGCTCCTCCAGTGCCTGTGTGAGGCTGGAAGGAAATGTAAGAGATCATGTGCCATGGGTGGCCATGGGTGGCCATGGGTGGCCATGGGTTGCAGCTATTAAATAAAATGAATGGGGGAACAAAGTATTCACCCTGCTGTCACCCACACCAGGTGGGGTCTCTAAAAATAATAAGGGGGGGGGCATAGTGTTCCCTATGCTCCACTCATTGATGTCAGTGGGGGCCCTCAATAATAAAGATTAGAGGTGGGTGGAAACTCTTAAATAATAAGGGGGACTTAATGACCCCCCAGCATCTACCTTCTGGCTGCAGGTGGGGGGTTTCTAAATAATAAAGGAAGTGGATCCTGATTCCCCCCCCCCCAGTCACCACTCATTGGAAGTGATGGAGGTGAATAATATTAAAAATCCCTACCCCCTGTGACTAGGGGTCCCCTAGACATTAGTCATTCCCCCACAAAACAAATTACACTACCTACTCCTCTTACCATAATAATAGTGAGGGGGCAGCCAAAAAACAAAATGTAAAATAAAGATTAGATGACTTTTTTTTTTCTTCTATTCTCTTTTCTTGCAGCTATTAAAATAAAAGAAGGACCAGACAGCAAAAATAAATAAATAAATATAAATAATCGATCTTCACCCCATGAGGGCTCAGTGCAGACTGGGCTTACAGGACATGGAATACCTTAATAAAAGTTTTGCATGCAGTGCAATTTGAATTAGAGCGTCTTTAGACGAATAGACAAATTACTGAAAATTCAGACAAAAATGGTAGAACATAGTGCTACACTGTAAGACCCAATAGAGTAAATATTTAAGTGCCAATGGGTCACTTACACTTTGAAACCACATAAAGAGCCTTTAGTAATCTTTGGATGTATATCTTCCCAATTATTGGAGTTGGATGTTGTGGGTCTCAATCATATAAAAGATAAAGTGCAACCAAATAAGGTGACTCTATAGATCAAATGTGCAATACAAAATGTATTTACTTAAAAGAAGTAAAGAACAACTGGCATCAAACAATCAAAGTAAAATTAAGTCCTACGCATTTTATCCCTCTCAGGAACTGTTTCTCATTTGGAGATAAGTGCCAAATGCATAAAAAACTTCCCTCCCTTCCCTCCCACATATATACACCCCACAATCAGTCCAAATGTCCTTCCTATAGGTTCCTTCTATTTTCCCCCGGCTGATAACGATCTTCCCATGATTACTTCCTGCCTGTATCTGTCTGGCGTAATTGCGTTCCATGCGTGACAACGTCATGTGTTTCAACCTCGTAATAATATCTGCCGGAGTCTCATAGTGGCTCATGCGTTCCACTTCAAGGAAGTCTGATATATTTTAGAAATAATACCTGCAATGAGTGGGTGGGCAGTCGAAACATGTAGGAAAGGGGGAGGGAAAAAAGGTTAATCGACTACTGACCATAGCTTATAAAGAAAAAAACTAATTTAGCCCCACATATTAAGTACAATAAGTAGAAAGTACATATTATTGTACTGTAGAGTGCAGGATTGCAGCTGAGGATCTTAAGTCTGTCAGGGCTGCTTCAGACTCCCAGCATGCATGTTAAATAGAGAGAGCATGATATGACATTCATTCTATTCCCCATCTTTTAATTTACATTGGCGCCCTGACACACTGGGCAGAAGAACATCATGATCTTCAGCTGTGGTCCTACTCCCCCCACTGCATAGAGTAATAGGGAGGAAAAGCTTGCTTGGTCTTCCACATTCTCACTTTGTCACCAACCCCACCCATCCAACTGTCACCCAGCGTGGCCCTCCACATTTGAACACTATTAGCTACAAAGCCTTAATATAGGCTACCAGCAATGAACACATTTTCCAAAACATCTGGCAATGACATTCCTGTTAAGAAGATTTTAGGGAGCAAACATTATCCCATGGCAGGGGGGATGACATAGGAAAAAAGTTCATGACACAATTACGATATATCTTCCATCAAAGAAATGTAGTATTCTAATGGTTTGCGTAATATATGAGGCACTTCAATGGGCATACATGTTACATTACACCATTCCTGGATGGACTTATGTATATGTTGTTTTGATTCCTTATATAAATCTAGTAAGTATTTAGCATAATCCCTTTGTAGGAGCTGCCGTCTTTTCTTAAAACCATCAATGATGGATCTGAGTAATGGTAATCAAGTTTAATCAGTACATGTGAAATTCAAAGCATTTTAATATTCATAAAATGTCCATAATTCCAGTTTCTTAACAGCAAGAAGACTCTTTTAATGTTAAGATAGTTAATACCATTAAGGCAGTCTCCATGAAAAGTAGTTACAATTATGGAGAAAATCCCTTAATGTTGTTGTTTCTTTGTTTTCAGCAGAAAAGGATTTAGATTGATGTAACTTAATTAAAAATTGTATGTGGCGCAATATGGAAATACATGATTAACTGAAGATACACTGTAAAGCTAGACATATTTGTCTAATTTAATTACTTTAAGTTGAACATCTATTTAATCAAGAGTTATTAAATAAATATTGCTTAGAATGCTGCAATTTAATATTGATGACCTTTGAATACAGTTTTAAGTAAAATCTAAATAAACAAGGACTGCTTTTTTTTATCATTTTAAATTTACAGCAATGCGTGTACGAGTAGAAAGATGCCCATTAATCTCTCTTAAAGGATCACTATATGCAGAAACGACCTCACAGTGTTCAAAAAATTATATAAATTATGCATTACAAATATTGAAAAATGAAATGATAGGAAAAAACTCTCCTTTAACATTTCCAAACATTCAGAGCTTGCGCCGGCAAGTGCTGCATTAGGAGGAGTCCTCCAGGGAGAGGCTTCACTGATGATGAGAATCTGACTTTGGTCTAGCCTTTTTTCTTATGCCATGAACTCTTTTCAAGCCATTGATAATTGGATGAATCTGTATTTGTAGGATGATGTAAATTACCAAATAAAAATAACATTGAAAAAAATAAAGCATAGATTAAAACTGTGTACATATTCATAAGTGTGCGCAGCCAATTGCATTAGGGTGTGCACCCTAAAGCACAAGCACACACCGTATATATATATATATATATATATATATGTATATATGTATATATATAAATATATACACATATATACACACACACATACACTGCTGTGTGTGTGTGTGTGCTGTGTGAGGGTGCTGTTAGTGTGATGTGTGTGTGAGGGTGCTGGTAGTGTGCTATGTGGGTGAGGGTGTTTGTGTGTGTGTGTGCTGTGTGAGGGTGCTGTTTGTGTGTGAGGGTACTGGTAGTGTCCTGTGTGTGTGTTTGTTAGGATCCTGTTTGTGTGCTGTGCTGTATGTGTGTGTGTGGGTGCTGTATGTGTGTGTCCTGTGTGTGTGGGTGCTGTTTGTTTGTTGTGTGTGTGTGGGTGCTGTGTGTGCTGTTTGTGTGCTGTATGTGTGAGTGTGCACTGTATGTGTGTGGGTGCTGTTTGTGTGTGGGTGCTGTTTGTGTGTGTATGCTGTGTGTGTGCTGTATTTGTGTGTGCTGTTTGTGTGCTGTATGTGTGTGTGTGCTGTGTGTGTGCTGTATGTGTGTGTGCTGTGTGTGTGCTGTATGTGTTTGTGTGCTGTGTGTGTGCTGTATGTTTGGGTGATTTGTGGGGGTGGAGGTGGGGACAGATTAGTTAATAAATATCCCCCTCCCTTCTTACCTTTTGTAGGGAGGGGGAATCCTTGTTGCTGCTGCCTTCCCTGGTGGTCCAGAGGTGAGTGAACTCTAGCCTGGCAAGAGCTCCCCGGGTCCTCTCCTGCCTCCCTCACTGCCTGTGGGTCGGTGAGGGGAGGCTGAGAGTAGAGCCGGCGCTCGGATAGTGCTGGCTCTGCATGAGCCGACAGGGGGGATCCTGAGATCTCCCCTGCCGGTCTCATTCCATAGGCGTGCTGCAGGGATTAGGGTGTCCCCAGGCACACCCGGCACACCCCGTGCGCACGCCTATGTACATATTATTTAACCTTCCCAATCTTTATTGCTATGCTGCCACCATGACAGCACGGTTAAATCTGAGGGCAAAAACAATCTTTATGCAAGAAGCTATCAGGCCTTCATATGACAGAGATCTCTTCCAAAACTCTAAATATGCACCTGCATGCAATGAATTGTGGGGAAAATTTTTTTTTTCATCTGGAGGCTCTCGATACAATTCAGTGCAGTAGAGGCAGTGCTCCAACAATTTTATGTGGTAAAAATATTTGCAAAAGTTTAGAAACACACAAGGTTCTTCTTCTGAGGTGATGGGCAAGCTAAAAACTATGTGCAACAGTTTAATATTGTGTGTGTTAAAATAATTAAAACAAAGAGAGAGCTAGAGAGAATGCAAGTCAGAGAGGCCAAGGTAAGGGAGCGAAAATTGCAGATATTTCTGACATTGCACATTGCACAGAGTAGGCTGAGCTGCCCAGTGTCTATTTTGTTTAACTCCTTAAGGACGCAACTTCAGAAATAAAAGGGAATCATGACGGAATATTTCCGTCATGTGTCCTTAAGGGGTTAAAGTGCTTAGTGACTCTGTAGCTGTGACATGAGACTCTCTGTGACTGGTTGAAATGTTGTAAAGCTCCGCACTGTATGACTGGGCTTTGATCGAGGGCTGGGCTGATTCTGATTTCAATCTGTTTCAATCTGTAATAATTGTTGCTCCTGTCAACCATGTGAGCTACTTTGCGTCTCCATAGTGACACTGCAAATGAAACATATTGCAGCTCCAAAGTTAGTAAGGTATCTATCTATATACACCTGCTTTAATCCTGTGCACACTGTGCGCTGAATGTTAACAGTGAGTTAGGAGTAGCTTCATAACAACATTTACTAGAAAACTTAAGTTTTTAAAGCACGAGCAATACTAAAGATGAGATTAGAAAAGGAAGAGCAAGAGACATAGAGAATTAGAGAGTTAGACAGAGAGAGCTGGATCATCATACAAAGAGATTAACCCCTTAAGGGCACAGCTTCAAAAGCTTGTCTTACCCTTAAGGACACGAGACATTTTTGCATGTTTTGCTGTTTGTGTTCATACGCAATTTGCATCTCTGTCATTTATTGCACCAACACATTTTATATACTGTTTTTTTAGAGGGCAAACAGGGCTTTAATTTGATGTCACATATACATAGATAAATTCTCATTAATTTTAAAACGGATGCCAAAAAATGGGGAAAAAAACCAAAAAAATATATATTTTTTTACAGTTTTGGCAATAATAGCGTGTGCATAATATGTCCCGCTTAGAAAAAGTAATTCAAAAGAAATTAATTTTTGTGTCTTGATTTATAGAGTACATAATATGTATAGGATTTCATCTTATTTTACAGATCAGAAAATACAAAGACTAAAATAAAATTTCAATGTGAAACAATTTTAGAAGTTGGTATGTTTGTCTTGTAGGTTTAGTAGCCATCACAGAAAACAAAATTGCCACACAAAAGTATATAAGCAAGTAAATTAGGTGGACAGCGCTAAGAATTATTATAATAAAATCATACATACACAGGTATCAGCAGATTTCGCAATTACTCTTAAAAAAAGGAAATAAAAAGTACAATGATAGTGCAGTATGTTATGAATAATATGGTGATACAGATATATTCCAAAGGGACACTCACATTTTCCAGAGCTTAAAAAGCTCTATTTTAGGTGCCTGGACGGAACAATCCCTGTCTAAGGATTTCTTTTTGCTGGTATCAGATTCCCAAGGTAGTGCTGTTCATTATTTGAAAAAAATAAGGATGTATACCAATGGTACAGTACATATGTAAAAGTAGGAAAGTAGGAAAAGTAAATAATATTTGACCTACTTACATTTGCTAGAGCAATGACCTGCTCTAGTGTATGGAGCTTTAGGTGGAACAATCCCCACCTAGGGAATTATGTAGATCCGGAACAGCAGAGTGATGGTGAGAGTATAAGGAGCTCAAGAGTGACTAGGTATTAAAACAGAATCTGTATTAAAGGACCACTCTAGGCACCCAGACCACTTCAGCTTAATGAAGTGGTCTGGGTGCCATGTCCAGTTAGGCTTAACCCATTCTTTTATAAACATAGCAGTTTCAGAGAAAATTCTATGTTTATGAATAGGTTAAGCCTTCCCCCAAATCCTCTAGTGGCTGTCTCATTGACTGTGAAAATCACAGTGAGAGCACGCAAGCGTCCATAGGAAAGCATTGATAATGCTTTCCTATGCGACCGGCTGAATGCGCGCGCAGCTCTTGCCGTTCGTGCACATTCAGCTGACGGGGAGGAACGGAGGAGGATCGGAGGAGGAGAGCTCCCCGCCCAGCGCTGGAAAAAGGTAAGTTTTGTGAATTTACAGTGCTGGAAAAGAGACGTGACAAGTTCAGGTTTTGATGCATCCGTGTCCCACTTTGGAGCACTTGAGCAGGCTACATATTCCAACTACACCATAAAAGCATACCATTTCTTAAAGAAGACATCCCAAGGTATTTTAAAAGGCATATTCTGAACCTTAGCATGGGATAATATTTCCGCTAGCTTGTACCAAGCGTAGTGGTAAGAAGCATTTTTTCTGCCTTTTTGACACACAAAGTGAGTTTGCACAGTATATTTTGCAAACCTTATGGGTGCAACAACTGTATAATGCTTCATATGTTGCTCAGCTATGTCGTCTGAGTACAGCAATACCCCCGTATGTACCTTTGCCAGGTACATGTGGATGTTGAAGGGGCACATTTGAGATGCAGCCATTCAGTTTTTTTCTAACTTTGATGTTTTATGCTGTATCCATGTTCCATTTTGGAGTAGTTTAACTAGTTGGTTATTCAAACTTCCCCAGGAACACATACTATTATTAAAGAATACACGCCAGGGTAATTCAAAAGGCATATTTTGAACCTTAGTGTGGGATAATTTTTTTCTAGTTTGTTCAAGGTTTAGTGGTAATGAGCATTTGAATTTTTTTTTTTTAACTTTTTTAAACTTTTTTTTACTTTTTAAAAGATAAGATAAGAATTGAATAAAAATAAGATAACTAAACAGATATCACAGACAGGGCCACCATCAGGTGATGACAACCATGATGGTTGTCACGAACCCAGAAGTCCTGGGGACCCCACATTTTAACTGTGCGCATATATATAGCTTATCTATATACTACTGCCTGTACAGTCAATCTGGATGCATTGGGGCCTGCATCCTGCGAAGGCCCATCGAGTGGCCCATGCACTTAGAGTCACCCAGTATATAGTATTAAATCAAAGCAAGTATAAAATAAAGGTGGATTGGCGCTTAACATGCAAACATGAGTGCAACAACCCCCAGTGTCTAAAATCACTCAAATGATACTAGATAAATGGTAAAAAGTAGTGAATAATGGGGGGTGCAAGGATAAACAGCATTACATAAAAATATATCTAGATCTGGACTGCCCGTATGGGTGGGACCAGTCTGATATGTTTCAGAGATGTTCTCTCTGTAATGGCACAAGATGAGCTAAAACCAGCTTGAGATCTGAGCGGGGACCCACCTAACGGCAGGATATTTCAGCTGCTGCCCATTCTCAGTATTCTCTTGCACCCTGTTTTTTGCTCTCCATAAAAATATATACTTATTATAATGAGTATAGAGCCTCCTGATCTTCTGTGTTCGTATGATTCCGCACGGCATGATGATGTTAACATACATGATTATGTCATGACGGAACCCCAAGGATTGCCTATTTCCTCACATGGGTAAAACTTGCCAGAAGTCTTTATAGAGCATTTTAGAATAGGGCAATATAAACATTTACATAAGTCAAAGTCTCTGTATAATGGGAATATAATTGCTAAAAACATGAAATACATAATATATATATATATATATATATTTATATAAAAGAAAAAGAAAAAAACATAGTTAGTAACTTGCACATTCAATTCTTTGAACACCAATATTCTCATATTTATAATACAAGGAGAAAATTCTCTTTCAAGAGAAAATTAATCTTATAAAAAAAAGAGTATATGAAAGTTAAAATATTAATTAGATTAAAAAAAATATATATAAGGAAAGGCGATATGTATCCAACTGATATAACAGGAGTATAAATTAAAAAATAAAAACAAAATAGAGATGGAATATAATAATACATATGGGAAATCCATAAAAATAAATATAAAAATTTCTATATTTAAGAGTACATGCGGGGATCGAATTTTCATATACATAAAACATCCAAATATATACTCAAAAATATATATACATATAAAGAATATATATTTCTATATGACAGAAATTAAAATATACATAAAATAAGATTTTATATATAAGAAGGATTCTGGTGAAGAAGATATATATATATATATATATATATATATATGTAGAAAATTTATGTCGGTGGGGAGATTATTTGAGGGTGGACATCTCGAAGTCGACGTTGAGCCCATTGGGAGACAAGGTGTCTAAATTAAATATCCACTTCATCTCACAACGGCTTAACACCGACTCAAGACTTCCGCCTCTCCAGTGGTTTTGGATTCCCTGGATGCCACAAAATCCAGTGGGGTCTCCACTGTGGCAATTTAAAAAATGGAGTGATACGTTATGTCTTAAAAAACCTCTCCTGATATTATAAATAAGCTCACGTATCCTTGTTTTTAGACAACATACTGTACTCCACAAGGACACGTGATCAGATAAACCACATTTTTAGAATGACATGTGATAAATGAAACAATAGTACTTTTCCTACCATCCGAGGTTCAAAGGTATCTACTTTTTATGTTTAGATTTCCGGTTTTTACATCCCATACATTCTCCACAGTGGTGAAACCCCTTATTAGTCCTCCTATATGTATCTAAAAAAATTGTATTGGGTACATCAATATAGCTCGAGGTAAGTATTTGTTTTACATTTTTTGCTGCTCTAAAGACCACTCTGGGTTTGTCTTACAAAAACTGGTTTATTTCTTGGTCTTGTTGGAGAATATGCCAATTTCTATTTAAAATATGTTTTAATTGTTTATAATCTTTACTACAATTAAATATCAATGATATTTTCTCTTTATCTCCTGTATTTGTTTTCTGTTTATACGTAAGTAGAGTTCCTCTCTCTATTTCTCTAGTTTTTTGAAGTTCATCATTTAGGTGGTCTATTTGATATCCACAATCTAAAAATAGTTTTTTAAGGATATCTGCTTGATTATTCAAGGAGCTTAGATCGGTACAATTTCTACTCAACCTAAGAAACTGTCCTCCAGGGATATTTTTCAACCAAGGGCAGAAATGGCAGCTCTTTTTATGGAGGTAACTGTTAACATCTACTTTTTTTAAATATGTTTTAACTGCATTATCCTCTATATAAATTTCCAAATCTAAAAAATTGATTTTCTCTTTACTGATTTCTTGAGTTAAATGTATAGTCAATCTATTATTGTTTAAAAAGTTTAAAAAGTCTAAAACCTGAGATTCTTCTCCCTTACAGATAAAAAAGATGTCATCGATATATCTTTTATAAAGGAACAGGTTCGCACTGCATTCATGTTGGGAATAAATAAAATTATTTTCCCAATAGGCCATAAAAAGATTAGCATGACTAGGTGCGAACCTGGTGCCTATAAATGTACCCCTACATATCCCATATGTATTATTATATTCCATCTCTATTTTCTGTTTTTATTTTTTAATTTATACTCCTTTTATATAAGTTGGATATATATCCCCTTTCCTCATACATATTTTTTTTATCTAATTACCATTTTAACTTTCATATATTCTCTTTTATAAGATTAATTTTCTCTTGAAAGAGAATTTTTCTCCTTGTATTATAAATATGAAAATATTGGTGTTGAGATCAAAAGAATTGAATGTGCAAGTTACTAACTATGTTTCTTTATTTTTCTTTTATATATATATTAAGTACTTCATGTTTTTAGCAATTATATTCCCATTATACAGAGACTTTGACTTATGTAAATGTTTAGGACGATATTGACCTATTCTAAAATGCTCTATTATGACTTCCGGCAAGTTTTGCCCATGTGAGGAAATGAACGGCAATCCTTGGGGTTTCTTCATGATGTAATGACGTATGTTACCGTCATCACGCCATACGGAATCATACGAACACAGAAGTAATTATGGAATGCAAAAAACGGTGCGAAATTTGATTTCCGGAAGGATGGGATATAAACTACAATAGAGAAGAGTGTATGTGTGTGTGTGTGTGTGTGAGTGTATGTATATCTGTGTCTCTGTGTATCTGTTAGTGTGTGTACCTGTGTGTGTAACTGTGTCAGTGTGTGTGTCAGTTAGTGTAACTGTGTGTCAGTGTGTGTAACTGTGTGTCGGTGTGTCTGTGTGTGTCTGTGTTTTTACATGTATGTCACTTTGTGTGTCTGTGTATCTGTATATGGGTCAGTGTGTATGTGTTTGTGTATCAGTGTGTGTGCGTGTGTATTAGTGTGTGTATCAGACACACAGTCCATCCACTTCACACACACTGCATCCTTGTGGGTGGACTCAGGGAAAGGCACTGTGGGTGGATTCAGGGGTGGGCCTTGTGGGCAGACTTGGGGGTAGGTCCTAAGGGTCCATATATTGAGATGTGTCATTCACAATTTGCGAATGCAGCTCTGATCACAAGACAGTAATGAGCTGTTCAAGCATATAGAGAGCTACAGAGAACTCTCTATTTGCTTGGTAAGCCAAGCATATCCTTACTCAAGTGTTGTTCTTAAAGGAGCAAAAAAATCACAAAGGCCACTTCATCTCATTGAAGTGGACTGGGTGCAGTGATCCTTCAGTTTTAACCCTGCAATGCAAAACATTGCATTTTTTTAGAAATTGCAATGTTTAGTTTGGAGGGTTAAGCCTCCATAGGAAAGCACTGATTCGAAAGACATCAAGAGGTAAGCAGTACTGAGGAAGCCTCGACACTGGAAAAAGGTGATTAAAACATTTGTTGCTTTTTTTTTCATATTTATCAGAATAATGGGGAGAGGAGACCCACATTTTACTACTGGCAGGGACATTAAAGGGTTAGGAATACCGATTTGTATTCATAATGCTTTAGTGTTCCTTCTTTAACACCCCCAACTCACTTCTTAAAGGAAAACAAAATCATTTTTTACTATATGAAGAGTAAGAAAAGTAATGGTACATTAGTGTAACATCTTCTCTGTGTTCATACATCCTAGAAAGAACAAAAAAACACTTGGCAAGCATCATCAGTCAATTATAGGATATGGTTTGGCTGTATTTACAGAACTTCATAAATCACTTTTCTCTGTTTTGTCCATGTCTTGACATAAAAAAACCTAAATTAAACATTTACTAAGGGAGACCTGGAATAAATTAATGCAGGGGCTTGTAAGGGTACATTAATATGTTTCTATTAAACCGTCTAAAGTCATTTCTGTTAGACATAACCCAGTGTTTTAGCCAGATACTTCCTCTCTATGATATTTTTAAATTAGCTGATAATCATTTTTTTTTGTTTAAAGAAAAAACTTAGAATGAACAGCACTTCCTTATTATTCAGTAAGTTCAGAACATTATTGAGCATACAATCTTCGACTTGTTTTACATAGATAATTACTTCCACCCAAAAAAAAATGGATATATAAGCTACGTAATGTATAGAAAGCTAGTTTACACAATATGCCATTTAGAACATCCTTTATTCTCATCGTTAAAGAACCATTTCGGGCACCATAACAATTTCATCTCAATTAAGTTGTTATGGGACCAGGAGTCCTGGATACCATTTTACATTAGAGGGTTAAACCATATATTATTATTTTATTACTATTATTTATAAAGCACCAGCAAATTCCGCAGCGCTGTACAGTAGGTGGACTAACAGACATATATTTGTAACCAGACGAGCTGGACGCACATGAACAGAGTGATTGAGGGCCCTGCTCAGTGAGCTTACATGCAGTGGTGTATTTTGGTTTTATGCTGCCCTAGGCATGACAAAACACGGGCACCCTCCCCATCTAAATTTCTTTCCTTTTAAAAAAACAACAACACGCTGTTTACCTGACAGACATCTAGCCTCAATGATGCATACACTGACATATACTCACTGACTGATACATAGTCATTGGCACACACACTGTTTAACCAACACACACTTTCACTGAAACACACACACTTACTGACACACACACTCACTGACGGATGGACATATTCACCGACAGACACACATACACACTCACTGACAAACACACATACTCTTTGACAGACACACATACAAAAAACACATAGTCTTTGACAGGCACACATACACACTCACTGACAAACAAACATACACACATCCTGACAAACACATATACACTCTTACTGACAAACACACACATACACTATTACTGACAAACACACATACACACTAATTAACAGACACACATACAATTTAATAATTTTTTTACAGTTTTACTCCACTCGGCCTCCCTACCTTTGGGAGTGCTGGCATGGAGTCTCTATTTCCCTGGGGTCCAGTGGGGCTGCTGTACTGCGCGGCTGGCACACGGTCCCTGGGCTCCTGTGGGGCAGCTGTGCTGAGCGGCTGGCGTGCGGGTGTACAGTGCGGGCGGCGAGGGAACAATGATCTTCGTGCTTAGCTCCCTCGTGCTCCTCTTAGTGATGCCGGGGCTGCAGTGACATCATATTCCAGCTCTGGCATCACTGCGGGTCGCACAAGGGAGCTGAGCAGGGAGAGCTCAGGTGAGAGTGTTCCCTTGTGTGCCTGCCTCCTACCTTTAAAGATGACAGCCCCGGCCAGTTTGTGGGCCCCCTGGACAAGGGGCTGCCAAGGTATTTGCCAGGGCATTTGGGGGGTGGCTTTTTTTGCCTCCTCCTGAAGGTGTCGCCCAAGGCAAATGCCTTGTCAGCCTCACGCTAAATACAGCCCTGATTACATGCTAGAAGGAGTGGGGTATAGTGACACAAAAGGTAAAGGTAGGAGTTGAAAAGTAGGTTGCTAGAAAAGTAGAAAAGAGCTTAGTTAGTTATTTTTGACAGTTGCAGGAGAGGAATCAGGGTGTGAGACGAAAGCTGTTAACAGTTTAATTGATATGCTTCCTGAAGAACTGGGTTTGCAATGATTTTTTGATGTAGTGGAGACAAATACCTATGCATATTTAAACAAATAGAGGTTATTTAGTTGCTCCAATGGCCATGAGAGTTTAGCCCACTTGCCACGTTTGGTTTTTACTGTATGTATTGAGGCTGATGTGTACTATGGTCGTTGCTGCCGCCCAGGAGCAGTGGGAGATTGAGCGCAGGACTTGTTTTTTTGTATTTCCTTCCAGTGTCAGCCTGTCACTAGCTCCCCATTCATAAAACTTTATAAAGGAACGGGTGATAGGAGTAATACACAGGAAATCAGCTAATGGGTCAAAACCAAGATGTTTTTTTTATATAAATATATCAGATTGGTATAAAGTAAACTTGCACAAGGATATACCTTTTTTGTAATTTATTTCTAAGTTGCTTAATTCGCCATTACAAATTTACAAAAAAATTATATTTTCTATTTCTCTTTCTAATACATTTTTCCTTTAATATATTGCAAATATCCATTAAATTAATAACTACAAACACTTAACAAAACATTCATACACCATTCTTCATTCATTCTGATGTGGCGGAAGGGTGGGGTTGTACCCATTGTCTATTAATCAATCTGGTATTCTTTAGTAATTAGGCGCTCCTCAATGGTTAAACAGTTACGAGTGCCTAACTCGTGTATCGGCATATGTTTCACGTTTATCCCAGATTTTGGCATATAGGTTCAACTGATTATTCTTTAAATAAAATCCCTTCTCCATTATGCACTGATAATTTATTTGGTTCAATATTTCACGCCAATTTGGGGGCTCTTGCTTTTTCCAATATCTTGCAATACAGATTTTCACTGCTAGTATAATATGAGTTGTAAGAAAGAAGAAAGGTTTATCCCATTGAGGAGGGTCTAGCTGAAAGAGGAAGAACTGTGGAGTCAAAGGGAAATCTTTTCCTGTAAGTTCCATTAAGAGATCTTTAAGATTCTTTTTAAATACTTTTAGCCCTGAGCATTCCCACCAAATGTGCAAGTGAGATGCTTTAGCATTGTTACACCTCCAGCATTGATCATTTTGGTCACTTTATATTTTGTTTACTCTTGTTGCAACCAAATACCATCTATATAGAATCTTAGAAAAGAGCTCTACCAAGCTAATGCAATGGGTACATTGATTTAACCTCTTTATACTCTGTTTCCAAAATATTATTTCAAATGATTTTTTAAAGTCGAGTTCCCATTTTCTGATTGGGGTCTCTATATTAAAAGTTTCAGAAACAGACAGAAATTTGAGTGATCGAGATATTCGTTTTAGGGGATTATGGTTTACTAGAAATACAGTAGTCTCATTATGTTCTATTTTTTGCTTTGTGGCTAAATAATTCTTAACTCTCAAGTACGTACAAACTTTGCTAGGAGCTAATGAATATTTACATTGTAATTGATAGAATGACATTAGTTTACCGCTGAGATAAATGTTCTATACCTGGTTGATCCCATAGTTCCTCCAACGTTTTAGATCCATATCTTTCACATTTATTTCTAATATTTCTATAAGAACAGATAATGCTATACCATTGATTTGATCAGTTAATTTCCTTATGTTTTTTTACCGTATTTAAAGTCTCTCTGATAATTGGATTGAGCTTCCATTTCCTTCCATAGATTATTATTGTTATTGCTTGTGTCCCAAGCTTAAAAATGGGCTAACATACAGGCTTCATGTAATAAAAAGATATCTGGTAATCCCAAACCTCCATTCCTTCTTGATTTCTTAAGAATTCTATGTGAGATTCTAGGTTTTTTATATGACCAAATAAATTTGGAAATAATGGATTGAAAGGAGCTCAAACTTTTATTACTAACTCTTATTGGGATTGTTCTAAAAAGATAAAACAACTTTGGAAGTAGGTAAGCTCTAGTAGATTATATTTTCCCTATTCAAGATAATTCGATTTTATTCCACTTTATAAGAAAGGTCCTGAATATTTCCAGTTGACTAAGATAGTAACACTCAATCAATTTGTCGAGGGAATATGGAATCTTCACTTCTAAATATTGCATAGATTTACGATCCCAGTTGAACTTGTACATAACTTTTAGATGAGCCTTATCTAATGAAGATAAACTGAATATCAAGATCTTAGTAATATTTCATTTAAGATTTGAGAGTTCCCCGTATTCAGAGATTGCTTTCATCACAGCCAAAATAGTTTCTAGGGGATTCGTTAAAGTCAAGAGGGCATAGTCCGCAAATAAAATTATCTTGTGTTCGGTATGGTCGACCCTTACTCCTATTGACGGATAAGAGCAGATAGGGGCTCCATATCCAGAATATATAGCAAGGGAGCCAAAGGGCATCCCTGTCTTGTGCCATTTTTTATGTTAAAACATTTTGACTTCATGGCCGGTCCCATAACCCTTGCTGTATAATATCATTATGCTATCTCTGAAGTTGCCAATAAGTCCAAATTGTTGTAATACCAAATCCATAAATTGCCAGTTCAGTCTATCAAAAGTCTTTTTGGCATCCTGTGCCAAAAAGGCTACCTTGTGTTTTTTGGAATTAATTTAATGGATTAGGGTAAGGACTCTGTGGATATTATATGCCACACCTCTGTTGTTAAGAAAACATGCCTGATCACCATGGATTAAAGATGGTATAATTTATTTTAGAAAACTTGATAAACCCTTCTAATAGATCTTAACATCCTGGTTTATCAAAGAGATAAATCTATAACTTGCAATTTTAGTGGGATCTTTGCCTTCTTTTGGAATAGGAAAAATGGAAGCCTGGAGGTATTCCTCCGGTAACTGTACCTGCTTTGGAAGAATAGAAAACACCCTCAGTAGAAATGGAGCCACTTATACCTGGAATTTTTGATAAAAAATAGACATATAACAATCTGGCCCAGGAACTTTGTTGGGTTTCAAAGTATGTATTACTTTTTTGATCTCATTTAAAGAGATTGGACTATTCAAACTATCTAACTGAGCCTTATTTATTTCTCGAATTTATATTTTCGATAAAAAAAAGGATTTGATTTGATGATTGGAGTGTTTATTAGAAGTTAAATTATACAATTTAGAATATAAGTCATGAAATGCATTAGCTATACTTGAATCCGATCCTCTTCAACTATTTGTTTTATTATTTCTGTCTTACATTTATGTTTTAGTTTATTTGTTAGAGATTTATTGGTTCAATTGTTGCTGTAATACCACTTCTGGTTTATTCATTGTATTTTCTTATTAATACTTTCGACTGTGTTATCATTTATTTGTTGTCTAATTAACATTAACTCGTTTAATAACTTATCATCTGGGTTATTCTTATGTTGTCTTTCAGTTTCTATCAAACTTATATATAGTTGTTGCAAATTTACTCTGTTTTTATTTTTAGTTACAGAGCCCAATTTAATACATAATTCTCTCATAATGCACTTAAAAAGAAGACCAGAGGGTCACATCTGAAACTTCCCCGTTATCATTTATTTGTAAGGTCCTCTGAGATTCTTGCATTAGTGAGTCTAGATTTTTTTCTGATGTAACAAGTTATCATTTTACCTCCATCTAGCTCTAGTTTTATATTGAGTATTATTTTCAATGACCATCGTCAAAGGAGCATGGTCTGACCATGTTATTGGTCCTATATTAATACTTTTAATTAGACATGTGCAATTCGTTCCGTTCCAAATGTACATACAGATGAATTTTGTGCAATGTGGACAAATGCTTCCGAATGTCCGAAGTTCGAATTGCCGAATTACCGAAGTGCTGAATTTCCAAAGTGCCAAACCGAACTGAATTGCTGAAGTGCCTTGGATTTCTGAAAAATGGCAAAACAAGAGAGGGAGGGAAAATTATGTGAATGATGACAGGAATCTTGACCAATGAGCTAATTCCTGGCACTGGGAGCCCTATAGATGTGTAAGTAGTTGTAGAGGCAGTCCAGGCACTGGGAGCCCTATAGGTGTGTAAGTGGTTGTGGGGGTAAGGGATAGGGTTAGGGGGTAGGGTTATGGGGTAAGTTTAGGGGTTAAGGTTTGGGGTAGGGCCAGGGGATAGGGTTAGGTTAGGGTTAGGGGGTAGGGTTAGGGGTTAGGGTTGGGAGCCCTACAGATTTGTAAGTGGTTGTGGTGGCAGTCCGGGCACTGGGAGCCCTATAGATGTGTAAGTGGTTGTGGTGTTTAGGGGTTAGGGTTGGGCTTAGGGGGCACTACAGATGTGCATGTGATTGTGGGGGCAAAGTGCTTCAGATTTCTGAAAAGTGGCAAAACAAGAGAGGGATGCTTACAAATGTTGGCGAATTCTCAAATTGACGAAGTCCCGTACCGAATCGAATGCTATTGGTCCGAATTGCTGAAGCAGACAAATATTTTTACTTACCCGAATTTCCAAACTGAACCATTTTTTTGCCCCTGCACATCCCTACTCTTAATCAAGTGTAGTGTAATATTCCTAGTTAAAAAATAAATATTTGAGTGAGTATGATTGATGAGTATTAGAGTAAAAAGTTTAATCTCTATTAGATGGATTTAAAACTCTCTAGCAGTCGTATAATGCATTGGGCCATAACAATTTTTGAAATTTTGAAAAAGACTCTATGTCTGTTGAAGAGGTCATATTTTATGTGGCTTCTATCTAAACTGGGATTAGGAACACAATTAAAGTCTCCAGAACCAAGAGTTTTAGAGAGAATGTCGTCTGAAAAATAAATTGAAAAGTGTGGGTGACCCAACACTTTTTTAAAATCCCCACCTGCCACCACATGGAACTCAGACATGTTTATTTCATGTTCTTGTCTGTTTTACAGTTTATATACCTAGTTTTCTGATGGCATGGCCACTTTAGCTTGCCTGGTGGTATTTAGAATGAAACTTTGTTGGCTTCCCAAAATCTCTTCATTTTATTTTAAACTGTATCAATGGAAATATTCACCTTATCTGCAATTTGGTACTGGGAATATTTTTCAGCACTGCACACTGTTTTTACAATAATTTTTTTCCATAGTGCCACCGATAACAGTGAGTACGAAGTAGACTAGTGCACAAATCCTTACATGTGATGAACAGACCAAATATCTGTTAATCTACGCCCAAATTAATTTATCAGACCACAATTTTTGTGACAATTTATTCAAGGCTAAGTTTATCAGCTGGTTAGAGCAGTGGTAATGTCCCTGCGCCAGAACTGGGAAACCCAGTTTCAATTCCCAGTCAGATCACCTTACCAATAAGTGTGCCAGGGCAAAACACCTTTATGTATAATACGTAAGCTTGTTTGAACAGGGTTTTCTTCACCTTTAAATATGTCCTTTCTATAATTGTAAAGCTTTGTGGACCATGTTGGTGCTATTATATAATTGCTAATAATAATGATTTGTGCACAAATATAGTAAAGATTTTATTATTAGTAGCACAAAAGAGCATGTTGAAGAAAGTAGTTGAAGAAAGTGTAGTCAGGTAAATTACTAAAATAACTCTAATTTAAGAATATATTTCTACAGTTATAAAAAATACCAACTGCTCTCTATTTGATTACGAAATTACTAACAGTGATCAGCGAAGTGATGAAAAGTAATTATTATTTATAGTAAATTAAAACAATTTGCTAAATATACGACACTCCTTATAAATATTAATAAAGTACATTTTGAAATGATGCTGATAAATTGTTGCAAATGTGTCATTCTTATAATACTAAAATATGCTTTGAATTTATTCGGGTAACCTATTCTTGCAAAGTATTTTCATTTGAAAATTAATCTGCTTATAAACAGATGAATGACTAACTTTTATCTCCAGTCTAGCATGTTACTAAACGGGAAGTTTAGCTTTTTATACGAAATGTAAAAGGCTTATCATAGCTTATTTTTATATTATGTCTCTTGAATATGCTTTCCTCTTTAGTTACGCAATGATCATAAATGTACTAAAATAAGTATATTTGGCACAACTATTCTGTTTTTTATTTTGTTTTGTTTTTTTCAAGATTGGCCAAAGTGTTAACCCCTTAAGGACGGAGCCAAATGTACACGTTGTGAACAAAACAAAATGTAAACAAAACCTGGCATTTGCGCTACATGTCTGTCCAACCGTAATTCACCTCTTTCATAGTAAATGCACCCACCCTTATTATATATCATTTTATTCAGGGGAAACAGGGCTTTCATTTAATATCAAATATTTAGCTATGAAACATAATTTAATATGAAAAAAATGGGAGAAAATATGAATTTTTTAGTTCTACATGACATTTTAATGGTCAATGTCATAATACTGTTTGCTTTTACTGCAATAAAATACACATATTTGTATTCAGTCTCATGTGTAAAACAGTACCCCTATGTACAGGTTTTATGGCGTTTTGGGAAGTTACAGGGTCAAATAAAGCACGTTACATTTGAAATTGAAATTCGCCAGATTGGTTACGTTGCCTTTGGGACTTTATAGTAGCCCAGGAATGAAATTTACACTCATAATGGCATACCATTTGCAATAGTAGACAACCCAAGGTATTGCAAATGGGGTATGTCCAGTCTTTTTTAGTAGCCATTTGGTCACAAACACTGGCCAAAGTTAGCGTTAGTATTTGTTTGTGTGTGAAAAATGCAAAAAACGCCAGTTTTGGCCAGTGTTTGTGACTAAGAGGCTACTAAAAAAGACTGGACATACCCTGCCTGCAATACCTTGGGTTGGATACTATTGCAAATGGTATGCCATCATAGGGGTAATTTTCATTCTTGGGCTACCATAGGGTCTCAAAGGCAACGTAACCAATCTGGCGAATTTTAACGTGAAAAAAATGAAACGCAAGCCTTATATTTGACGCTGTAACTTTTGAAAACACCATAAAACCTGTACATGAGGGGTACTGTTGTACTCGGGAGACTTAGCTGAACACAAATATTTGTGCTTCAAAACAGTAAAAAGTATCGCAGCAATAATATCGTCCGTGTAAGTGCTGTTTGTGCGTGAAAAATGCAATAAACGTCACTTTTACTGGCGATATCATCATTGTAATACATTTTACTGTTTTGAAACACTAATATTTGTGTTCAGCGAAGTCTCCCGAGTAGAACAGTACCCCCCATGTACAGGGTTTATGGTGTCTTGGAAAGTTATAGGGTTAAATATAGTGCTAGCAAATTAAATTCCCTTTACTTTCGGCATGGGTTGTCAGGCAGGTCCCACTAATTGTAATTAATTAAGATACCTAATTATGTAAAAATATTACATAAATATATATGTAGAATTAATATATATATATATATAAGTATATATCTATATAATTTTTTTAAAATATTTTTATTTATATATAGGTATATATATTGTGATATACGTATATATTTATGTATATAGATATATATATTATTTCATTCTACGTGTATTTTGATATATATATATATTAATTTCACAATACAGCTAGAATGAAATAACACACATCTATATATTTTTTAATTATTTATTTTTAATTATTTTTTTAATTAAATTTTTTAACGTATTTACATTTTTATTTTTTTTATATTATATATAAATATATATATAACAATAATTATATATATATATTTAATCAGTATCAGTCTACGTGTAATTTGATATTAATATATATATAATTATATATATATTAATAGTAAAATACACCTAGACGGTGTACGTGTGTGTATGTATATGTGTATTTATATACTTAGATCATATATATGTAATATAGATATGATCTAAGTATATATTATTATTTTTTTTACACTATTTATTTTATTTTATTTTATTTTCAGCCAGCAGGGGGACCACCTGTCATTACAGGCAGCCCCCCTGCTGGCAATGCTGCAGCCAGCTACCCCCGGCCATGTGATTTTGGGGTCCTCGCAAGGACCCCACTCTCACATGGCCGGGGGGCTTCCAGGACGTCGGAGGTGCTGCGGGGGGCTCCCTGGGAGTCCCCCGAACCGCGATCGCCGGCGTGGGATCGCCGGCAACCGGGTAAGTACAGAAAGACCGGAGGGCGTACTATTACGCCCAGCGGCGTTTAGAGTCGCTTAGAATAGGGCGTAAAAGTACGCCCTCCGGTCTTAAGGGGTTAAATATTCTTTTTAGCACCATTCATTGTTAGAATATAATTTATGTTCTTTCTGGTTCATATAAAAAATGTTCATTTGAAACAGTAGCAGGCTCATTACTCTGTTATATAAAGGATAGTTCAATGTAATTGCATTTAATCATTCTAAAATAAAAATAATAATAATGTGATGGCACATTTCTGCTATATATACCAGATGGATTCATCATTTGGAAGTTTTAGATGTAAAGTACTATGCATATGAGTTCTAAGCTCAAACTGCATGAAATACATGAGTATATTTTCGAAAACAATACATCTAGCACATTTCTATTTAATTGTAGGTAATATTAATCATATTTTACATACAAAAACTACACCCCTATATATTATTAACTTTATATATATAAAAAATACCCCTTTCTGTCTCAAAGAAATCTTTGACGGAGGATACATAGGGATTAAGGCGAGAGCGCAGGTAACTTGTTTTTCTTTGGTTTTTACAATATATTGGGGCTGATGTGTACTGTAGTCATTACTGCTGCCCAGTGATGGGAGTGAGCGCAGGACTTATCTTTCTGCATTTGTGTCCATTTTTTGTACCACTCAACCTTGTTACAATGCTGCCACCCATCCCATGTGTTCCCTATTAAGGGTTAATAATATATAGGGGTGTATATAAAAAATACCCCTTTCTGTCTCATTAGAGATCTTTGCTGGAGGTTCAGGAAAGCAAGGTGAATGGTTAGAGTTAGGACCCACCTGGGGGGGTCTGCCTTGACATTGGCAGGTGGGCTTATCCTCTCATGGCCATTGGAGGTAACTAAAAAACCTCCATTTGTTTAAGGATACATAGGGATACATAGGAGAGAGTGCAGGTAACTTGTTTTTCTTTAGCTTAAATGGCAACCACTACTTTTTTTTTTTCAAAATTACGCTAAATAAACTGAATAAAAGAATGAAAAACAAATGTAAGTTGTGTAAATCCTTTTTTCCTGTGATACTCTGATTTCATATAAATTTATGTTAAAGATTTAGCAAATTACATCACAATTCAATTCATTCACAGCACAGCCAGGGCACACACTACAAAAGTAGAGAAAATAACATGAAAATAACATAACAATGCATGTACTGTATATATTTATATATATTGTAACATTTGTTTGTCTGCGCCAGTTTTGTGTGCATGCACAATTTTCTTATGTTTTCCACCATTTTCCACCTTTATACATGGTGACTTTTTTTGCCATTTCCTAATGTGGAGATCCCACTACAAGTTCTTCTCGTGAATAGTCTTATGTGAATCTTATTATGCTGTTACTTGTTTATATAACTCAATAGTAAGCTAAATATAGGGAACATTATTTAACTCAAAACTGGGCAAAACAGAGTCTGCAGTGACCTTGAATGTAATTAATCAGTTATTCATAAAAAATAAAAAAATAAAATAAAAAAAAAGAAGATATCCTATTTGTAAATGAAAAATGTTTCTGGGGGCGGGGCCTGACCGCAGAGCCAAGCGGACGTGTCTCCTTGGGGCTCCCGCACCAGACGACTAATTAAGCCAGAAAACCGCCTGTTTAAACGGGGACGAGACGAATATTGTCCTTGACATGGAAAACAGAACCGGGACCTACGTGGAGACACCACTCATGTTGCCCATCCGCATGGAATCGCCGTACCAGCACTCGCGGCCTACTCACATGGCTGGTGCGGGGGGGCGGCCGCTCCCCTGCATCTGCTAGCTGCAAGACGACCAAGCATGCATCCCCGTTCCCCCCATGGACCGGTGGGGGTCATCCCAGTCTCCGCCAACCCAAGTCACAAAGTGGAATCACCTCGGGCAGCACAAACTCGACTAAGCAACACTGGCGGAAGCCGACGCAAGATGGCGAACGAGCCCATGCGGCCAGAACCCACATTGCCACAAGCTATTAGTGAGCAGCTCACCTCGGTCGAGCACTACTCCAGGCAACTAGACATAATCTTCCAGCGCTTTTGGGACAGCCTGGAGCAACGTTGTAAGCTGAAGTACCCGGCCTCTGTGACACAGACGGAGAGGAGGGGGGTGCTGAGAGAGAGGGGGCCGCGCTCAGGTGCACCACACGGAACTGTGACGGACACTCAAACCGGCTGCCATCCTAGGCTGAAGGCCAAGCGAAGACTCACTCCACGGCACCGACCACACCACCAGAAGCCCGACCGCCGCTGGCGGCGGCAGAACACCAGGGTCTTCCAGGACGCCCATAATGGGGTAGACCCGGCCTCAAAGAGTCACCGAATCTGTGTCACACAGGTGCTCCCAACACACACTCCTCAATCCGCCCCTGGGGGCATTGCAAGCACAAGCTACCATACCTCCCAGCAGAGGCATCATCTGAAAGTGGATCGACTGACCCGCGAGTCCTGCTCGCAGATACCCCCGGCTGTGAGCTGCACACGACAGGGAACCCCACTTGGACTATCCGTATTATCCTCCACGTACCCAAATACACCCTTGGCTGGTTGCCGCCAGACGGTACCATGACGAACTGGCAGTCTTCAAAGCATGTTTTGTTATCAACTGTAACCTGATCCGCTATAATCTGTTCATAATGTTATATCGTATGACACACACACACGCCTTGTTGATCCATACTATCCTACTTTTAAATCATATACTGTTTATATCCTTTCTGGTACAGCTTTGTTATGGTGACCTTCTTACTATAAAATGGTGCGACCTACTAAAATGTTAGACATCTGCAGATTATGGTTATAACTTTATCAGGAAAGCTATTACAAGAGAATGTACTCATGTTGTAACTTTGTACCATTATGTCTTATACCACTTTTGCCCTTAGTGATGAAGGTTATGCCTATTTTATAACTGAGCATCCTCTGGATAAAATGGTGGACTAGTATAGGAGTCACTCAGACTCAAAAGCTTTCGGATAATGCTTATGACTAACTATTTTTATTAGTATAACACTAAACATGTTATTAAACTTCTGGAACGCTTACTTAATATAAAATGAGGCTGTCACTTATAGGAGATGTTGCATTGTGTCTTATGCTCCCAACCTGTATAAAAATCGCACATCCCCTCTTCTTTATTCTGTACCCCTTTAACACATGCCTCAATGAAATAAAGAGTGACACAAAGAAAAGAAAAATGTGTCTGGCATGTTTCAAAATCTTGATTCCCAAATATTTATATAACTTTGTTACAACTTTATATATTTGTATTACCTGATTTCATTTTGCTATGCGCTTAAGCAATAATAGTATGAATTAACCAATAATCTACAATTATATATAACTAAGTGTTTAATGTTAAAAAAATGCAATCAATATTGGAGCATTTAGGCAAAAATAGCAGTTGAAAAAATTACCTAACTCAGTTATAAACATAAAATAACCCTATTAGAATCACATTAATCAAGCAATAACTAGAGCATATATAGAGAAACATTTGAACTATTTAATAGTCTTGAGCATTTGTCTGCATTTTGGATGACTAGAAATTTGTCTGGATTCTGTAACCCCCAAACACCATGCAGATGAATAATGACACGAAATGGACGATGGGCAAGCCATTTAATTTGATTTGTTATTTGGATGTGGTGGCTGACCAGCACTTGTCAGCCAGCGTCCACATTAAAATGTTGAAAAATAACATTTTTAAATGTTTTTTTTAATTAAAAACTTTCAGTGGGCATCTATGTTTGCCCAAACGCTTCGCTGATAAAGGCCCCATCCCATTGGCATGGGGCTTGTAAAATACTAAGCATCGGGTGAGGGCTTAAACTTCAGTAATGGGCAACATAGAAAATTCAGTTGAGCACTCTGATTAGATGGCTTTGTAGGTCTCATGACTTGCCTGTCAGTGCACTCCGACTGATTGGATTACATGCCAACCAATCAGCGTGCTCCACTGACATTTCAACGCATGGAAAAGATGTTATAAAGGTCTTTCCTGCCTTAAAAGCTCAGTCTGCATGGATCCCTTGCGTATGAAGACGGCTTATTTTTTTTGTCACATATTTTCTTTTTTCATAGAGCTTTTTATTTTTGTTCTGTTCTTTTTTTTTTACTTTTAATAGTAGCATCAGGTTATTATAGATTTTATTTGCCCTTTTTTGAACATTTGGTTACATACAGTATGTGTGCCATTAAATAGATATATAAAATGGTAAAAAACAAAGAAAAGAAAAAAACTGTTTATAAGTACCCTTATTGCTTTTTTCTATTCCTTTTTAAGAAGGCAACCGGAATGTAACAAAAATAATGCATGTGTACATTAGAGTATACAGTAACTGCATGATCATGCTGCAGGGACATCTTTGTTCCTGTGCTTGATCGAAGGTGAGTTGATGCTTTATTCATTTTATTTTTTTTGCCGCGGGGGAGGGGGGGTCACTATGGGACCATGCCAGTAAGGGTTAATCAGACCATGAGAATTGTTTAATTACAACAGTGTTTTTTGGGGGTTTCAGCAACCCTTTTAAGAAGTGATTATGATTGTTTATGACTATATTAAGAAAAAATATAAATTTATATTGTATGCTTTTTTTGTGTTACATCTTTTCATAAATTAAGATAAATGAATAGTTTTATGCATTTCTGTTCTCCCTAAGGGTGATTTGAACCTAATAAACAATGATTGATACATGTTATTATAAACTAACTGACAGGCACTTATTTTCTGGATTGATACTACAAGGGATCTAGCATGCAATATTTTAGGTATAAACAGGCTCCATAGATGGTGCTGTAACCAACTGAGCTATCCCAACAGCATACAAGAGATATGTTAGTGAAACCTTTACTTTAAATACAAATACAGACAAATTTTATATTGATATATCCTTGTGGTATACTGTTTTATGCCTAGCGGGAATAGGGACAGAACTGTGAAATAGTTTATCTTTCTGGCTTTGTTATACCTTTAATGTGTTTTCCTTTTTTTTTTCTTTTGTAACAGGAAATTCAATAAAACAAAGATTTTCAAATAAAATCCTACCTTTATTTCCCACTGGAAAGATGTTCTTGTGATGTGTTTGCATGAGTAAACATTAATCACACATTTAACAGTTGCTTCCTTTATAAGTCATCAGCGTATAACTAATCTTTAGATTTGTTTCAATAGCACAGGAAAGGTTTGGGAACTGTTGATTGTAAAGATTCCCATTAAACAGACAAGACTTGCCAAACCAATATGGTCATAGAATGATTTTTTAAAACATATATGTAGGATTAATTTCACATTGAAGACACTTTCATTAAATAAAAAAACACAGCTTTATCTGTTAGGTGATAACCAGGTCATGTGAAAATATTTTATGTTTTTCTTTTTCTTTATCACTTACTTAAAAAGTATTTATTTTGGCAAGTTTAACTTCCTCCTACAGTATAGTAAAGTACGTATTTTTGACACACATGCAAGCCAGGTTTGCACAGTATAAATACCAGTGAGTGGCATTCAATAATTTTTGCAGAGTTAAAATATTGTATTTTTATTTAGATTATATTTGAAAAGTTCTAAAAAATAAAAAAATGAATTAACCAATCTAGGAAAATAATGTAATAGTATTTTTGCGCAGATTTGATTTTGTTTCTCTTTAGTTATTTGTAAAGGTCAGTGATGAAACTGACACAGAGTTAGTGTTTTGTAATTAGACAATTTGAACGGTTATTCCTACCATCATGACCACTTCAGTGAATTATTCAGTGAAATGGTCTTGGTGGTAGGAGTCTGAATGTGCAGTGTTTCTGCTTGAAACTCAGCCCAATAAGAGATATTTACACTTGTGTGTCAAGGATAGTTATACCCCAGGCACATGTGACTTTTTTAAGTTCACAACTATGTTCCAGACTGCCTAATGCCTAATATCAGTTCTGCAATGCACTCTGGTAGCAGACAGGAAGCTTGCTATCCCCTTCTTCCTTCCCTCTATGTGGTCCATCCTGCCTCCCTCTATTAAATGCATAGTGTTTGATTTTTAAGTTAAAATTTCCTCCCACTGTCCCTATCCTCTCTCCCCCAATCCTTGCTGGTTTAGAGTACGTGCATGTGCTCTGAGCTGGGAAAACCTTTGATTTTACCGCGCAAGTGCAGTGATGATGTTAGGCAGGACATGAAGATCATGGCTAGAAGCTTTACCCAGCACTGGATTGCAGGTAAGTTTCAAACTTTTTTACAGGTTTTAAATAGGGGGAGGGTAGACTATTAGTAATAACAGGGTATCGTAAATAAAACAAAAAAATGGTTTGAAAAATGCTTGCGGTAACCTTCTAACTTTAAAAAAAAAACTAGTTAAGGAATGCATGTGGTTAGTGCACTTCGGGTGTGGCAGAGTACAATTGGAAGTGGTGAAATTAGTTTTGCATGTCAGCCTTAATAAAATTCACCAGGAAAATGTGATGTGTAGGAAACTGTGTAATAAAAATTACCACAATAGTGGTTCAATTGCTTCATTAAAAGCCTAAAACACTACATGAAAAATAGCCTAAGGGGCTACATTTGTAGATAGTATGCCATAGTGGAGATAATATAGATTTGGGGCCTGCTATTCCTCCCCAAAGAAAGCCAGGGCTCTTCAAATCAATCCATTTGATTGACGATGGGACTCTATTTCTATTGTATGTGTATTTAAGACAAAGCTGCAAAGTAGGAGGCATCAGGTCTGTTAAATGCATGGTATCACAAAACATTCAGTTGAATATATAATGTATCTCTATAATAAATTATATATTGATTAACTGGGGGTGGCTCGGTTAAAGGATATTTTATCCAACACTGTTTTTGGTCAGAGCGACATTTGTTGTGCTCCCACCCCCTGTCCCCCATTCTGAAAATCTTGGGAATAAAGTACTGATCACAGATGTAAAGATTACTGATTTGTAAGGTCCACAGATTTTTAAAGCGTTTTAAATTAAAGGTTAAATATCTATGCTAGGCCATCTAAGTCATCTGATAATATACTACATAAACTAGTCCATCAATATGTGTCCTTCTGTAATTGCCCAACAAATTAATTTTTGGCGATAATACGGAGTGTTTTGGTGATTAAATTATGCTATTATTCGTATTAATAGCAGTATTATGTATTATGTATTATTATTATTATGCAAATATACAGTATTCTGTAGAATTGAATAGTATCACCATGCTACATGCCTCTACTGGCAATTCTACCAGTTATCCCATATACCCTGTTGTGAATAGGTTACCAAGTAACCACTTTAGAGAAGATTTCACAAATTAGGCCATTATAGCCAAGGTGAAAATAAGAGTTGGAGATTGGCTCATTTACCATAAAAATTCCCTTGTTGATTCTTAACATTAGCCAGTTTAATAAATAATCCTAACATAAAAGATTCTCCAGTCGTCCAGGTCCACAGTTACAGTCCAAAATATAAAGTTCCCTAGTTAATTCTTGAAAATTGTCAGTTTAGCAAACAACCTGTGTATAGATACTTTGAAATAAAAAAAACATTAAATTAAAGGTAACATACTTTTTGAGGCAAAACTGAATATTATTGTTGTTATTTTCTTCTTTATCAACGAATAACTCATAGCACTTGTATTTTTCTATTCTTTCCATTTACTCCAATTATTCTAAGTGTATGTTTGCACCTCTGTAAACCTGATACTTGTAATGAATAATGATCTTTTAACTCTGTGCTTTTCCAACAACATTTATGGTATTCTGCAATTCATCATGCATTTTATGTGACTGCAGATAACTACTGTTATTATCAAAAACATTGGTTTCAACAAATCTTTTTTTTACAAACACAACATTTTTTTTTTTTAGAACAAGGTTGTTAATATTTCCAGCATTCTAGGTGGTCTCAGACAATTTCCTTCCCAAATCTGCATTGAAAGTTTATTGTTTCTGAAACAGATGTTAAATCTTTCTGAGAATCATCCACATAAACATATTGTTAGAACCCACAGGTGTAAACATCATGGTTCATTGCATATGAACTAAACAGTACTCGTGTTTTGTGTTCCCTACTACACGCTCTCAATTTTCTGCTTGTTAATTTATCCTTAAAGCATTTGTTCATTCAGTATAATCATGAAGCTTTACGTGGAAGTCATTTATTTATTCAGTGTGTAGTTTTGTTTCTAGTAAGCATGAGACTACGTTATTATGTATGTATATTTTTTTTATTTTAACTTTTATGTTCCTCTCAGAACGTATGTGCTGCTCAGTTTCCCATGTCAGTTTAATGTTCAGCAGTAAAAATATCCTACTTTTAGTTTATTGTTTCAGTTGAGCTGAGATCGTGAACTTGTTTGCCTGAATCAGACACTTTAAAATATTGCTCTTAAATGATCTCTGTAATACACACCTTAAAAGGATATTAGAATGTACCTTATATTTCACATAGAAAGTAAGAATACCGACTACACATTCAACTGTTTAATAAACACTGTCTCTGTCTTGTGTAGTCATTTGTATTTTTGATGCTGTGCTAGATCTCATTTAACGTGCGTTATTCTATGAAATAAAACAGATAATGTGTTGAGGTTTGTAGAGTGTGTTCTCATTGAAAGTCAAAGAATGGAATAAGGAAGGCATTTCATAATTATAGATCCAAAGCTGTGAACGAGTCATGTCTGTTAGGGTTATCGACTAAACATGGAACTGTCGGATATTCTCCAGAGAATTTCAAATTAAATTTTAGAATAGACAAATTGTAACATGGTTGAGGTAGAAAATATTTCATTTTAATTGTTTAGGCACAAAATTTACAATTTCCTATAGAATTTTCAACAATTCGCGGTTTGTTGAATAACACTGTAGTGTTTACAAAACATAGAACCATAGTGAACTGGAAACCAAATTGCAAAGTCCAGGCTCAAATCTGGTATACCTCTAAAAAGTGCACACATTGGACACCAGGGATTTTTAATTAACTGCTAATTATTTGGTGAATAGTCCTACTTCTTCTTTATAAGATATATGAGTGGTGCAATGGGTTATACTGCGTAAGGACTATGGAATGCTCAATCTTCTTCCCTCCATACCAGGTTCCATTGGATAGGAACAGTGGTAGAGCTAGTGGCAAAGTGATCCAGCTGTATTATCATGGAAATGCTCAGGCTCATTTCAATGAACTTCGGATCTGAATCACATGGTCTGCATCTGCCAGATGAGCATTGGACCACCAGGCAACCCGTGATCACCAAGGATTATACACCTGTTCAACCACCTGGGACTTTTAAAGTTAATATTTAGTTCGTTTTTACGTTTGCTATTCTACCTAGATCATGGATGCATAGGGCAGGCTGTTTAGATACAACCATAACTTTCATTACTATTATCTGCATACTACTCAAAATGATAGTCTTGGTGGTTCATAACGTAAAGCACAAAAAGTGTCATCAACACTGATAAAATCAGGATGGTACATTTATTACATAAAGCATTGCATGGGAAGTGTGCGTGTAACATGAATAAAATACAGTAAATATATCTGTATTCACCCCTTCCTACTTATCTTTATTTTATGAATATTACACAAGCAAACAAGCAACCACCACACACAATCACACTCAGGAAACCACACTCACACTGATACATCACACACAATCTCACTCAACCAACACTACACACATCCCAATCAACTGCAAACATGACTCAAACTCATCTAGGCCTTAGTTCCCAGCTCCAATGACAGTGTGGTCTGTCTTTTGTTAATAGCTTGCGTATGAGCAATGAGTAACAACCAAGAAGCATCCTGAAATTAGACTTTCTGTGAATTGACCTTCCTCATATAAGTCCTTGCAAAGCTGAACTTTGATGGACCATATATTGTGTATGCATTCACATAGGCCAGCATCTCTCTTTGCATCTGCTCTTGTAGTATAGAGATTAGTATTAAGTGTTCTTTAATCCACATGCATGGATCATGTTCATTTTGAAAGATGTGGAAAAAACTAGGGGGTAAAATCCCTGTCATGCTCATACAATGCATAGGTTAAAGTCTATACAAAATATATTCCAGCCTCTGGGTTTAAACACAGACATTCTACAAAAGAACGATAAAAATGTATGCATAAAGTTGTCATAACATACATATTAAATATGCATGCATAGTCCTACACCTAGAACTTTGCAAGGAGTGAATATTATTATTTATTTTTTTAACTTAATTAAAGGTACACACCAAACAAAATCAATATGTATATTTTGTATGGGTTATGGTTCAAGGAGGCAGGCTTCTTTTGTCTGTTGTGGGACACAGGGTTGCTTTTAACTGCATTCATTTGTGATAAAACATTGCAGCTATAGGCTCACCACTTCAATGCCTGACTTCAGAGGAGAAAGCTATACTCCTTTCTCTACTCATCCAAAGATTGCAACCTTAAGTGAAACAATCCCTCACCTTCCCTAACTGGCTGCTCCACAGCTTATTGTGACCTTAAGTGGTGGTTGCACGATCATGATTGACACTTCCACTAAGCTGCCATGTACTTAACTAGATAGACGTTTAGGCTCTATTGAGCAAATTGAGAGCCTCTCATGCAACTGCAAAAGGTAAGAACCAAGCAAACAGAACTTTAAAGGTATAATTTTTGTTACTTTTAATGTTTTCTAATTACTTTTTAAAAATAATACTTAAGAAAATTAGGCCATTTCCAGCCAAGAACATTTCTATAACTATTAATTCTGTAAAACCATAAATCATAAAATAAATTGTATCAAATGTGGATTTATCTGTCCAAAATAGCACTAATACATTATTTGATATAAAACTGCCCTATGGACCTATTGGTCAATAAATTCTCTCAGGATTGTAAAGTATAGAAACTCCAAACACATTTGAGATTCTCAAACAGTTTTAGAAATTCTGGTCTCCTAGTCTCGGGAAATAAGTCAATTAAAATGTGTAATTCGGAGTGCAGTATTTTCATATATTTGTATGCTATATTCATATAGCATATATAGATTAGAGACCACGTTTATGTACATGTGTTTATGTATGTATATCTGTTTGTGTGGGTTGGTATAGCTCTATAGCTTGTAATCATATTACAGAGTAATTTGAAAAACAGATTGATCCTCTGGTTTTCAGAACTATTTCCCATTAGTTGATGATTTGGAAGCATATGCTGATATTTTATAAATGTTCATGTTGTACACTAATAATATTTACCCTTGCTTCGGTTGCTGTAAAACATTCGTTTATGGAAGCCTAAGAAGTATATGGAAAAAATAGTATAAAAACATGAGCATACATAGAGTATTGAGAACATTAGCCTGTGCAAGGCTGGGAAGACTGTGCATGGTTGTATGAAGAAGGGAAAGGCTATAGGACATTGGACTCTAGGTGAAAGTGATTCTGGCTTTTTGTAAAAGTAATAAGCCCTGTTATGTAGACCTAGCAATTCTAAACTAAATTTTCTTTATAGAACAAATTGTTTGGAGGAACCAATTTGAACGCCATGCACAAGTCTACTAACCAGTGAGAAAATAAGCAATTAACAAAATTCAAACTAGAGCAGCCAGGTTGGAAAAAAAATATTCAAATCAACTTATTTGGAGATTGCATTCAACTTAGTTACTTCAAATGTACTTAGTCACTTAGTTACTTCAAGTTACCATTTTGCAATCACCCTTTTTAAGAAATTACTTATCATAAAAATTATCATAAATATCAAGGACCTCCAACACTGACACGTTTTATGGTTCAGCTTCATTTGAATTTTTTTCCAAAATATTATGCATGGATATACTTAAAATATTGCCATTAAAGATTGATTCCCATGGCAATACTCCAATAGTAATTCTAACCCATAGTACAGGGCGTGTTTAATTAACAAATTATTTGATAATCACTTTAGTGGCCGAATCCATGCTCTTTCATATTTTCAAACCATTCCATAATTTTTTTTCTTTTTTACAACATCAATATCTTTGGCATGATACCTTTTGTTTCTTCCTCATAATAGCTTTTGATAATTCAGGACACATGAAAATGGTTACATATAAGGATAGTTTATTACATAAACATTATGTACAAATTCTAACATGGTAACGTGTAACATAGGTCATTATTTACATTTGGAAATCTCTTTACAAAAATTTCTTTACATTATTTTTTTTTAATTTTATTTTATATATTTATCACTGGGACAAAAAAAAAATGTTTTCTTTGTTACATATATAAATAAATATGTGTTTGCCATGACTTATAGGAAACATGATTTCTATATCCAACATAATGCAGGTTTGCTCTATCTATTTACAGTATTTTGGAGGAAACATTCTACGCACTGATTTGGTTTCATGATATTTCACTGTATACTTTGCAAATATATAGAAGAGGTGTAATAATATTCTTGCAAAATCATGCTTACACCCAATGGCATGCAAAAATAACAAAACATATAACAGTAATAATCAACATTTGCATGAACTACTTTACAATTTAAATAATTGCTCATTTTACTACATGCAGTATTTTATTCACATCATGTCTACAAATGCATGTTTTGCATAACATTACACTGAATCATTGAACAAATGTACACATAGAATGTGAGCAAAAATGAAGAAAGGGATAGTAATAAATAGGAGATACACAGCGAAAGGGGATATTTTTCACTAAGAACTGGTGTACGGCAATTAAAGAGATTTTATTGATAAAATGTCTCTAAATTAAAAAATATATAATTTTGCAGTTAAATCTTTTTTTTTTCTTCAAACTTTTTTCCTGCTACAGTATAACTAATTAAACTGCAACAACTTTTATGTACTTCTTTAAAATAGATAGGGACTTAGTAAACTGTTTTTGTAGATTAAAAGATATTCAATGTCTTCTATTTGGAATTGGTAGCAGGTGGTCCTACTTTCCATCTGTGGGACTTGTCCCATTTTTTGTGTAGTTATTAGTCTTAAGCAGTACTGTCAATGTTTTTCTATAAAGATATCCTACCCATATCACATGTCTGCTTCATGATGGGAAAAAGGCTATATATTTATTTGAACCTTTCAGCGTCATCTTATTCCTGGAAGAACATGGCTTTTTTTGCAAGGTAGTGCATGCACAAGACTTCAAATGGGGGACTATATCTTGCAATACCCACGAATCATTACCAGACCTTCTACTTTATGTGCTATGAAATTAAATATGTATCTACTGCACATCAGTCCAGAAGATGAGGGACCCCTGATGAGAAATCACAGAAAATGGAAGCTCATTATGGATTTGCCGTTTGTATTTTATTGCCATTTTCCAGTGTGTTCTTATGAAAATGTTGTCATACAATGTCTTATTTATGAGTTTTCAGAATTTCAGCAAATTTTAGTAATGCATTTTAACTTTAATGAGGGATTTAATTTTTTTAACTGCAAAAAAATTTTAAAGATTTTGTTTGCAGGAAGAAAAATGCACTAATTAGAAAATAACAGAGCCATTCTTTTTTCATTTTTAAACTTTTAGGATTAATATTTTGCCCATCAAAAATGAATGTACTGTAAAATGTATGTTTTTGTTTATTAATGGTGCAGAGATTAACGTGTATTTCTCAAAAACTGAGCACTGTTATGATGATAATCATATGTAACGAACAGAAATGCACTGATCAGCATATCAACATAATTTCTAGCAATGCTTGCTAGCATTATTTTGGGATAATCGGTTGATAAAGGTATTGGCAAAGTACAGTATATATGCATTAAAATGGGTAATTAGCATAAATCAAAGCCTTACAATGAAGCACTTTATTACATATCAAAATATACGTAGTGTGCATTAAATATGTATGTAAATATGTATGTACACTTCCAGACACTTTAAATGACAATTTCAAAGAACATGACTGAACCAATCGATTCTTACATGGTGACGACTGTTATAATACAATTATGTACTGTTAAATTTAGAAAAAAAATGTAATAGTGAGATTTTTCTTTAACTGCTAACTCTATTTATAGTATTGCCTTAGTTATTTCAGCAGTCAAAATCTAATTTTGCAAAAGGTAATATTTGGATGAAATATATCATTTTTGGAAGACATTTTTCAGAAGAATAAAAATTATCTTGAAACATCATAAATTTGGTTTGTTTTTTTGCAACCAAAAATGTAATTCAAAAATAGAAAAAGAAGTATAAATAAGTTATATTTAAAAAAAAAAGTATAACCTTAAATCAATGATTTCTTAAAACTATTGTATTTTGTGTTGCATTCTTCAAACTGCAAATTTCTTTTTAAGAGTCCATGACTATAAAGCTTAGTTTAATATTTGTGTTTGTTGCTAATGTATTGAGTCAATGGAATGCTTGGCAGTATAGTAATACTTATTTTGTTTTTCAATTGATATATTTTGAATGACATTCATTTATATTATTGCTTTTTTAGCCTCCCATTCCAATCCTAAATAGTTTCTTCTATATCTATAATATGCTATATTTACAATATATAGTATTCACAGGCAGATTCATTCTTTGAATGTCACAAGGGTAAACACTAAAACAAACATTTGGAATAACTAAAAAAAGAAATTGTGAGGCAAAATGCTGAGAGAAATGGAGCTATCACTATGGAAACCGGTAAAATGTTCCTGCTATTCGCCCCACTTCTAGAACTTTGCTCTAGAATAGCCAAATACACATAAACTCCATAATGTGTTGTCTATCCCACTGTCACTCAAACGGTCAAGTTAAAAGAAGAATAGTACAGGAAAGCATCATACTGTACTTTCTATGTCAAATATAAGGAAAAGGAAAATACAAGTGGTAGCTTGAATATTTTTTTCAAAATGCGGAAAAGAGGTGCAACACATTGCATAATGGGACTTGAAGAGTCATTCAAGAGGGTACAATTCCTCCTCTTACCCAGAGGTCAAATGCTTTAGGGAGAAAAAGCATTGCTCTTCCATGGAACTTCTTGCATGCAAAGTCCCTTTTAATTGAATAATTCGGGATATGAAATGGATCTTCAGATTTTTTCTGGAGATGGCTTGAAGTGGTGAGAGTGGTGCTGCTTAAGATGAGGCCCTGAAAAAGAATTAGAAATATTACTAAGTAAGCATCTTACAAGACATGTTCTTGTTACATAGATGGAATGTCACTTTACCCAACTACTTCTAACATGTAAGCTCATTGAGCAGGGCCCATAACCCCTCCTGTGAGTTAAATTTGTCTGGTTACAATTACATGTTTGTTAGTCCACCCATTGTATAGCGCTATGGAATTTGTTGGCGCTATATAAAAATAATAATACAACTTTTCAACATAATTATGAAGATCACATTACATTCTGTTTAGCACTTAGAGAGATGCAGTAAGGACAGTAGGACTAAATGTATTACAAAAATGTATATACTATATGTATATATTATTACTGGACAATTCACAAGTATGATCCAAGGTGTCATATGATACCCAGATTCTTAACCTTTCTCAAAGTAATGTCCATAGTTATATTTCTAAATTCCTGTATCTCTTCAAGTCTTCTTCGCATATAATAATAAAATAACCTTCAAATGTCACCAATGTTTAAACATTTTCCTTTGTTTCAAATCTTCAAGGCTTGAAGCATTCTTTTCATATTCTAGTATCATCCCTATATTTCTAACTCCCTAATATATATCCATGACCCCCCTATATTCCCATTATATATCCATGATCCCCCCATATTCCCAATATATATCCATGACCCCCCACTCCCCATATATTTAAACTTCCACGTGCGTTCCATGTGGGACGCGTCCCGGAAGTCGACGCTGGGGTTGGAGCGCACGTGCGTTCCACTTGAGACATGTTCCGGAAGTCAATGCCGAAGTTCCAGCATGCACGCAAAGTTGGGGCGCACGTGCGTTCCATTAGGGTCGTGTCCCGGAAGTTGACGCCGAAGTTGGAACTCACGTTGCGTTCCAACAAGACGGAACCAGGAAGTGATATATAAAGAAGATAACGCCGGCCGGCGGCATTTTAAAAAAGAAAGAACATTGAAAGAGACATTAAAACCAACTGAGGAAGCCTGCCAATCAGGCGAAACGCGTTTTGGACACTTACTTTTTAACTTTTATTGGACATTGTATTGGACTCTATCTATTTCCAATATTTATTGGTATAGGATATTGCCATTTTGTTATTATATTATTTTTTATTTTTTATTTTGTTAAAATAAACAAATACCCGTTTTTAACCCCTTAAGGACGGAGCCAAATGTACACATTGTGAACAAAACAAAATGTAAACAAAACCTGGCATTTGCGCTACATGTCTGTCCAACCGTAATACACCTCTTTCATAGTAAATGCACCCACCCTTATTATATATCATTTTATTCAGGGGAAACAGGGCTTTCATTTAATATCAAATATTTAGCTATGAAACATAATTTAATATGAAAAAAATGGGAGAAAATACGTTTTTTTTAAAATTTTTTTAGTTCTACATGACATTTTAACGATCAATGTCATAATACTGTTTGCTTTTACTGCAATAAAATACACATATTTATATTCAGTAAAGTCTCACGTGTAAGACAGTACCCCCTATGTACAGGTTTTATGGCGTTTTGGGAAGTTACAGGGTCAAATATAGCACGTTACATTTGAAATTGAAATTTGCCAGATTGGTTACGTTGCCTTTGAGACTGTATAGTAGCCAGGGAATGAAATTTACACCCATAATGGCATACCATTTGCAATAGTAGACAACCCAAGGTATTGCAAATGGGGTATGTCCAGTCTTTTTTAGTAGCCATTTGGTCACAAACACTGGCCAAAGTTAGCGTTAGTATCTGTTTGTGTGAAAAATGCAAAAAACGCCAATTTTGGCCAGTGTTTGTGACTAAGTGGCTACTAAAAAAGACTGGACATACCCTGTTTGCAATACCTTGGGTTGTCTACTATTGCAAATGGTATGCCATCAAGGGGTAATTTTCATTCTTGGGCTACCATAGGGTCTCGAAGGCAACATAACCAATCTGGCGAATTTTAATGTGAAAAAACTGAAATGCAAGCCTTATATTTGACGCTGTAACTTTTGAAAACACCATAAAACCTGTACATGAGGGGTACTGTTGTACTCGGGAGACTTCGCTGAACACAAATATTTGTGTTTCAAAACAGTGTATCACAGCAATAATATTGTCCGTGTAATGCTGTTTGTGCGTGAAAAATGCAAAAAACGTCACTTTTACTGGCGATATCATCGTTGTAATACATTTTACTGTTTTGAAACACTAATATTTGTGTTCAGCGAAGTCTCCCGAGTAGAACAGTACCCCCCATGTACAGGTTTTATAGTGTCTCGGAAAGTTATAGGGTTAAATATAGTGCTAGCAAATTAAATTCCCTTTACTTTCGGCATGGGTTGTCAGGCAGGTCCTGCTAATTGTAATTAATTAAGATACCTAATTATGTAAAAATATTACATAAATATATATGTAGAATTAATATATGTATATATATACGTATGTGAATATATATGTATATATCTATATAATTTTTTTAAAATATTTTTATTTATATATAGGTATATATATAGTGATATATACGTATATATTTATGTATATAGATATATATATTATTTCGTTCTACGTGTATTTTGATATATATATATATTAATTTCACAAAACAGTTAGAACGAAATAACACACATCTATATATTTTTTAATTATTTATTTTTAATTATTTTTTTAATTTTATTTTTTAACGTATTTACATTTTTATTTTTTTTATATTATATATAAATATATATATAACAATAATTATATATATATTTAATCAGTATCAGTCTACGTGTAATTTGATATTAATATATATATATAATTATATATATATTAATAGTAAAATACACCTAGACGGTGTATGTGTGTGTATGTATATGTGTATATATATACTTAGATCATATATATATAATATATATATATGATCTAAGTATATATAATTATTTTTTTTACACCATTAACTTTTTTTATTTTTATTTTCAGCCAGCAGGGGGACCACCTGTCATTACAGGCAGCCCCCCTGCCGGCAATACAGAAGCCAGCTATCCCTGGCCATGTGATTGTGGGGTCCTCGCTAGGACCCCACTCTCACATGGCCGGGGGGCTTCGACGAGGACGGATGTGCCGCGGGGGGCTCCCTGGGAGTCCCCCCAACCGCGATCGCCGGCGTGGGACCGCCGGCGACCGGGTAAGTTAACAAAAACCGGAGGGCGTACAATTACGCCCGGCGGCGTTTAGAGCCGCCTATTAGAGGGCGTAATTGTACGTCCTCCGGTTTTAAGGGGTTAAAGATCCTCGGTACACTGGGCACTTTTATTGAAGACACACTAAAGATCATCAGGGGGAATAACAAGTAACCAACGAAAGAAGGGTTTGGACAACCCCCTAATGGTCCAAGGGAGCATACTTTTAGAGTCATATGACAGTATGACTCTAGCCTTATTGTTCAAGATACCCTACAGCTCCACCTATAACTCTGTATGTATTCCATTCCACCTATCCACATGCATTTCAAGAATTCAAGAGAGGGCTGGATTCTCTTAGCAGAGTAAGCATTTACTGTGCCTACGGATTAGCAATATCCCTATAGACGTCAATGGAAGAGCTGTTATTTAGTCATCATACTAAACCCTTATTCTACTAATGAAGCATTTAAAGGTGGGGATAACAAGAAACTCAGAAATAAAAAAAGAGTAATTCTTGACCTTCTCTGTAGTTATTAATAAATTATGTTCTTTCTCCAAAGAGCACTAACATGCTGATTTAGCATGCTATACAGTATGCCTTTTTAAAATGGGAAATGGGTAATTATAATTAGAAAACAGAACTATACATCTGAAAAAAAGTGATTTTAGAAAAAAATATGAATATACAGAGCATCAAAATCTATGTAATGACAAACAGGAGGAAATACCTATTACTTCTAATTGGTGATGTCTTTCACTATAATTTAATTGATGTTAATTTAGGAAATAATTACTTTAAGACATGTATGTTTTCTTTCTGTATTTTAAAAGGTCTGTATTTTACTAGTATACAAAATCCTAATGTACATTGGCATAAGAACATTGGCACATGCAAGTCATTTTACTTTAATATATGTTTAAACTACAGTTGCACTCATTTTTGCAGATGGGAGCCAAAAAAGAAAAATGTTTTTTCCTCTCGACCAGCTTTTGAAGGAGAACAGAGTGATCTTCAATCTGCGTATTTCACGGCAGAGAGGATATCCGATCTCTCATCCATTCCCTTTTTTTTTTATATCTCAGTGGTATTTTGTTCACCTTGATCATATGGCATAATTTTATCATTTACAGGCAACTTGCAAGCGTACAATCTTAATATTTTAGATCAGGGATTTATTCACTGAACAGTGTGTTGTGGAGCCTTTCAAACCAACTTAATATTAATCCCTTAACTAATAAAATTGTGCATGCTCGTGTTTACTTTCATATTGTATTCCAAATCAATGCAGAATGAAATGTATCACGTGAAGCACTGCTTACCTTTTCTGTCAATAACTGAAGTTTAAAAAAACTAAGAAACAAAAGTATTTAGCAAACCTTAACTCTGTGCCTAGTCATGACTGCATGGAGATTTAAAATGACGAGTCTTTCTTCGCTCCATTCACACAAGCAGGTTTAATTATGAAAACAAAATTATAAAGAGTTTCAAATTTAAGGTAAAAATTACAGACCTAAAAAAATTCTCTAAATTAGTAATGCTTTCACTTCAGTCAAGACTTTTTTTTTATTTGGTTTTTTTTTTCACCCTAAATCACTGTATAGTACATACATGCCCAATGAATACATGCATGCATTTTAAATGCATGTATTTATTGGAGATGTATCTTTAAAAGGCATGCAAAAGCTACAGTTCTCATGAATTTTAGCTTTTGAAAATCCTCCCCTTTTTCCCTAGAAGAGGCTTCATGGGTAAACAACCAATCAGAGGCTTCTTATTGAAAAACCTCTGAATCTATGTAAATCGTGTTTGCAGCAGCTTGTTCAAGTACCTGCACCATCTCTATTAGTTTTGTCAGGAAGACCCAGCAATATGGGGCCTGTTGACTGAGAAGGGTCTCTGTGGTTTCTTTGAATGCTCAGCGCTAGGACAGGATCTCCGCCAAAAGGTCTGCAAAGACCTAGACTTTATATTTTCCTGGTAAGTCACATTTTACTCTGCAGGAGCAGAGTAGTGATTCTGTAATATTAAAATAGTGAAGGCATGCCAGGACATCTCTAGGCACTGTGTTTGGGAGAAGTTTCAGTTTGCTGACTCTATGCGTTGCAGAAGTAGCATGTCTGTGTGGATATCTGGGGCTAAGGCCTGGAAGAGGCAATGCATGTAAAATGCTTATGTAGCAGTATTCACTTCTTCAGGGATGTCATTCAGATCCATAATCTTAACCACAATTCTCTCCAGTTTGGCTTCCAATTGCTCTACTCACACAGTAAGCTGTTTGGGTTCTTATATAATTTTTAAATTTTAGATTCAATATGCGATGTGCAGGCTCCCAGATCCTGCAGGTGAATCTCACCCTTATGTTATACAGATTATTGATTATTGTATCCAAGAGGGATTGTGAAATTGTTTTGGTGACTGGCCGTTCCTCTTGTATCTACATGGTTTGTATCTGTTATGTCTGTTATGTATTTGACAGGAGGAGTCCAGGAGGCAGGAATCAGCCCGAGGCAAAATATTAAAGGAAAGATAACCAAAGTTGTAATCGAGAAAAGCCAAAGGTCAGGTCAGGCGGCATCGTATAACTGAGCACGGTAGAGTTAGACTGATATTATATAGGAAAGAGGTATCCGCCACTCACATACTATTGGTTAAAAAGTAATTAGTTCCTTTAAACAATTTCAGGTGTACTGTCCCTTTAAGAGGCTGGCTTTTAAGCACACGTGCGTAGTGAAAGTGTAATTACACGTGGATTCGGCTAATTGCTTCCTGCTGATTGCGGCATGGTGTTGTACCATGTCTATACGCTGCAGGGATGCCAGCTAACTGCACTTGTGCACCGAGAGGAGACTGCCGCAGCTGCGGGCGGAGATGCGACGAGGAGCCTACAGGTAAGTAAGACCATGACAGTATCCAATGCCCCTATCTGTTCTCTTTGTTGAACAGAGGTATCCTTCTCCTTGGTCTCCGCTGCTTTTTTTGAACAGTGCTATACCACTGTGGAATGAGTAGGTTTGGACTGTTATCTGTTACGATTTGCTGTAATTTTGTTGCTTTTTACAATTTTTCTAGCACTGCTGTTCCTCTACACCTATATCTAGCTTGAGTTCTGGCCGTGCTCTCCATTTATTTAACTTTAATGTTAAAATATCACTGAAGTTTAAAAAAAAAAATGTTACCATTCATTTATTTGCTAGCTCGGTATTCCATGTTTCAAATAAATGCTGGCATTTTTAATACAAATAAAAAAGCAGTTAAACACAAAAGAGGGGAGTTAGAGTTGAACCCGAAATTTTGCAACTTGATTCTAAAATCAACCAAATTCGCTGTTAAGTGAATACACCTTAATGTGTTCTTTTAAACTCCTAGACTGACTATGTAGTGCTCAATGAAGAATGCTAGCAGACAAAAGAATTTAAAAACAAACATTCATCCTAATTGCCAATTACACCACTTTTGCTCTGCAGCAGATAATGATAAAAGTAAATATGCACTGCCCTAGCCAAAACTGATATAAAACCTTTACATCTGTCTTATGTTTCTACATTCCAAAAACAAAAAAAGTTGCATTAGAACATATCTGTATATTTTTGACAATGACTTAAAAATTGGTATAATGTTTCTTATTTTCCTACTGCCTTAAACTGGTGAGGTATGCACAACAGTATCAATGATATGAATGGTTTGAATGGTTTATTTCAGTACTGGTATAAAAACTTATTCCAACATACAAATAACCAACTGAAGTCATTTTATACAATTTAAATCTATTGCTAGCATCATTTTTATTCAAAGAAACGTTTCAAAGCGCTGTAGTGGTAATGGTGCCAATAGTGTCCAGGCACTCCCCAGTGTAAGTAGTTAAACTATTTTGGAATACTTGGCTGGTTATGATGCCAACAGTGTCTAAGCACTTCCCAATGTAAGTAGTCAAACAATTTTAGAATGTTTTGCTGCAATCTACTGGGCGATGTTTCCTACCTCTATTACAGCATCCCATCTAGCCACAAGCTCCCTGCTTGAGCTCAACCTGGCAGTGCAGGGCTTAGATTAAGTTCATTGGCTGAATCAGAGTAGCTGATGATCTCAGCCGATCAGCTGGCTCTGACATGCAGGGCTTAGCTCAGGAGAGCTAAGAAAAGTTCCTACGGAGGGGCTTCCATCTCCCCTGAAGGCAGAGAGGAGGCAGAAGAGGTGTCCGGCAGACCTCAAATAAAAAAAATCAAACCATTCTATTAAATTGATTTTTTAAGTTGCAAGTAAATTCCCTATTATTCTCTATTATCATAAAAGTCCACACGGTTTGTGTTTTGGTAAATACATTACTGAGCTTTATATTCAACAGGCAGTATTGTTTTTATTGCCCCTAAGAAAGAGGTTAAAAAAGAGGTAGGCATGGAAACAGTAAACAGCCAAAGGTCTTTACTGAAGCAGAGAGAATATTAGTTGCACTTACTACTTAGAGAAGATGTGTCTCTTTTTGTAAAGAGAAAACCAGATTGTATAATAAACATATATGATAGTGAATGCGTAGGATTAAGCCGCTTGTGAATCACTTCCCATATCTGCAACCTGCGTACATAATGCTTTAGGGTACTGGAGACATTCAATTAAATGGCTTAGCATGAATTAATGTGTCTTCTACCTTCTTTTATCATATTGGAAGCCAATTCAAGGAATGATTGATGGTTATTCACTACAGTGACAGCTGCCAGGAATTTAAAGTGAATAAACAATTTTAGGAACTTGAAACATTTTAAACATTTTAGCTACATTTTTAAATTCACTTGGGACTCACTAAATTTTGTAAAATGTATCCTTCAGTGAATAAGCCTGAGAGAGGTGAGTTACTAGGATTGTGATGGGTAACACTAGTGCTTCTCACAATATTTAATGCTCACTGTAGTGGGCTAAGAGGGTATTTTTGAAACTGAAGAAAGAGAATGGATTGCAAAAGCAGAGACATTATAAACGGAGTGCTTTAATTGCATGATGTATTAGGAAGTATTGAATGCGAAATATATATTTTAATAAGCAGTCAGTGGGATTTGGAGATTCACACCATGGAAGGAACTACCAAGATATCAAAGTCAATAATGAGAAGCAGTGAACATATATCGTAAGTTTTTCAAGTCAACAGACAAGGAAGTGGAGTAAGGATATGTTTGAGATAAAATAACTAGTTAAACATCTGTTCACAGACAAAATAAATATATCAAGTGAAATAATGGGGGAAAAGAGCAATCAGGGGAAAAAAATAATATTTTGATGCCATCTGAATATAGCAGTACTGTAATAGGTAGTTATTAGGGTTTTATTCTGTAAAAAAAAATAAAAAGATCATGTTGAATTTAAAACTGAAATTTTAAAGATCAGCTGATTTGGAAAATTTCTAACTCGATTATAGTTGCAAGTGGTCTATTTTAGTCTTTTTTTGCACTCCAGCTTTTAATTCACATTTAACATGTCAAAAATGGAGTAAAAAGAAAGGGTTTCTGAAGTGAGTCTTTGGGTACTCCAACTTAAAGAGGTAGTGGTGAATGGTGTGAAAGGAGACACTAAAATATGATGGAATAGGTAAGATGAGAACATCGAAGAACAGTATCCCACAGAGTATGAAGGATATTCAGAAGACGTGGGTCAAACATGGAAGAAAGGTTAAGAAGAATAAGGTCAAAGTTTGACAAAATTGTTTATGACCAAAACACTGCCCTCCATGTTACAGATTTAATAAATCCCTTCTTTAGTCTTATCCTGAGTGCTTGACTATTGGGATTTTTGTTTTTATTTCTTACGCCAACATTATATTCATGTTTAAATAAAATTGTGCACATTTCTTTCCACGGTACCCAAGGTTCTTGTGTTTCTTTTGTATTGTTAATGCTTGATAGTGATGAGATTAATACGGTTTACATTAAATATGAAACATAATGTAAAGTAACTATACACTTACGATGAGGTAATGGAGGAAGCAGATCTGGTGTTCGGAAAGTTTTTATTGTTGCAGGTCCTTCACCTGCTGTTGTCAGTACTTGAACTTCCAATCTGTAAAGCATTGCTGGTCTAAGATTGTGTACTGTTAAAATATAATGATCCTGTGTAAAGTAAAGATAAAGCCTAAGTTGAAAAAAACATTATTGGAAATACACTGTTTCAAAGTTTAAAATACTGATTTTATTTTTTTTTTGTAATTCATTCAACTAAACAACAATTGAAAAACAGTAAAAAAAAAAAAATGACAGCACAAACTTGTTATTTAATATCTCTCAAGGCCTTGATTTAATATTGTTGGTAAGTTTTAAAAAAAATGTTCTTTATATTTGTGTTATTATACATATGTGAGATTGTTTGTATCTATGTAGGTATGTGTTAGAGAGTGTATGCTGGTGTGTGTGCATCTATTCAAGTTTGCTAATGTGTGTATGCATGATAATGTGTGCCTATGGATTATGCTACCAGTAGTTTGTGTCAGTGGATGTCTGCCACTGTGTGTTATTGACGTGCTGGTGTGTATTTATGTATGTTTAAACATATACACATATATGTGCACTATTATATATGAGAATGTCTATGGATGTCTACTGCTTATACATATTCAAACACTCAGTAATGATTATTAAGGAAGAGGTTCTTTGTATTTTTTTTTTTATTTTATAAATGCTAGTTATATATATGTATATATATAACCAGCATTTTTACAATACAAAAACAAAACTCTTCATGTGACAATAATCATTACTCAGTGCTTGAAATATACATCTTCCAACAATGGAAATATCCCAGTGAAATTATGACGCCATTGAATAAAACATTGAAAACCACCTAAATCTATTTTGTTTTAAATAAATTACAAACATGTAGCAATTGACATCACAGTCCAGTTCAATCCAGACATTGCCATGGCAAACAATGCATTTATCTATGCTTTCTCTATGCTGACTGATAGGTACAATAATCAGAGATAATAACAATGGTTGACAGGAAGCTAAGATGGAGGTGTACATATACTTTAAGGATTGTTTTTGGATGTTAGTCAAACAAATGGAGAGCAAAAATGGGTTGCAAGAGTATTCTGAGAACAGACATCAGCTAAAATAGCCTGCCCTTCAGTGGGTCCCCGCTCAGAACTCAAGCTGGTTTTAGCTCAACTTGTGCCATTACAGAGAGAACATATCTGAAGCATATCAGACTGGTCCCACCCATACGGGCAGTACAAATCCGAAATGCCAGCAAGTTCTCTCTGCACGAGACATACAGCAACCCCAGGCGATCGTTTCAGCCTTGTTAGGCATCATCAGTGAGGCATAGCTGGTATCTCTCTAGGCACCGTGAGCAAGGGGTCCACATCTGGATTACCCTTTAAACTAATGGAGAGCACGGTGCCTAGGGAGATATCAGCTATGCCTCACTGATGATGCCTAACAAGGCTGAAACGATCGTCTGGGGTTGCTGTGTCTCTCGTGCAGAGAGAACTTTCTGGCATTTCGGATCTGGACTGCCCGTATGGGTGGGACCAGTCTGATATGCTTCAGATATGTTCTCTCTGTAATGGCACAAGATGTGCAAAAACCAGCTTGAGATCTGAGCGGGGACCCACCGAAGGGCAGGCTACTTTAGCTGCTGCCCGTTCTCAGTATACTCTTGCGACCCATTTTTTTGCTCTTAGTCAAACAAATGTTTTATTAATAACTTCACTATGATATTACAAATTTTTTTATGCACTAGGAATATATTTTGCTAACAAATGTATATTATAATCGCTGGAAATTTTTTGTTCTCTCTCTATATATATATTGAATATTAAATAATTATTTCCATCATAATTGTTTTAAAACAAAATGATTTCTTTACATCAGATATTATTTTATCATATTTTAATCAGCCATGTTTAGCAGTTTATAAGAATATAATATAATTAATTTAAAGCTTGTTTCTTTTGCAGAACAATAGTCATGAAAGTAACAACAGTAAGTTCCTCGTAATTCTCACAGACTGACATTCATGTTGAAATAAACAAACAAAATATTAATATGTTAACGTATCTTACCGCTGGCAATATTTGGGACTGTGAAATGATGCTGTTTGGCAAGCTGTTCTGTCTACTCTCTGTTGTAACCTCGGCCCATGTAACTTGAAAGCCAGTCATAGGCTGGTGGAGATTCAATTTAGAAAGTTTCCAGGAGAAATAACCAGTGATGTTACCATCGAGAACATTAAAAGAAGCTGACAGATTTTCTGGCTTTGTCAACACTTTGGGTACCACTTGAGCTGGAAAATATATATATAAAAAGTGTATTCTCATTATTACCATTTACATTTTGCATAAAAAACCTGGTGACCTTCTTTCTTCAAGATACAAACATTATGGAATTATTCATAATGAAACCAGCAACAGTGGAAATATGACAAAGAAATCCCACGTAGAATGACAGTTTTGTCACCTTTACACTATTAATACTATAAGAATGACTTATAGGGTCAGATAGTAGAAGATGACTTAAGCTTATCTCATGTAATTGAATAGTAGATGTCCCTTTGACTGTTACAGGAAAAGTGCCAATCATTTGCCAGAGATAAGCTTATCTCGCCCAACAGAATTTGTTCCATTATGTCTGATATATACAATGCACCCTGATCAACAAAAGTAATGAAACCATAAGTGACATCAAAAACATGTATACCAGTATTGAAAATATTAACATTGCTTCCTACGGGAAATACTACTAAAAAGTCAGGTTGTACTGACTTTGCAAATGACTTGCATTTTATCATGTCAAATACCTATTTTAAAGAAAATATCTATTTAATTAAGGACTAAAGTTGCATAATTTGAAAAATACCCTGTTACAAACAATTCTCACTGCCCAGGTTTTTTATGGTCAATGGTAATTTGATCAGTGTTTCTTCGGTGGTATTTTGTTTGTTTTTTGTGTTTTTTTAATAGATTTTAGCATTCAATGTGCATAATTACATGAATATATGTACTGCATGTACAGAAACGTGCCCAGCCACTGCATTTATCAAACCCAGTGTCGATATATTTAGATAGCACTGCAAGTCTCTTGTGAATTATGTGACCTTTCCCAAAACTATAAATATGTTCTCATCATGAATATGGTTCACTCAAAGGTCATGCAAAATATGATTAGTCATGTCTGAAAAATCATTAATTTAATCAAGCTTGGGCATCATAAACTAAAACTGTTTACTGCATATGTACGCTGTAAACTGCTATGTCATATCTTTTTTTAAATTAGTATCTCTTTAATCAATATTTCAGACATCAGGAATATCAAAAGAAAATGAGTAATGGACTTTTCTCCAGCTTATTGTTTATATATAATATTGCACTAAAATAGTTAGTAACATTGCCTATTACATAAAAAAGATATATGAGGTTAGTGAAGGGATTGTATTGGAAGTGTGCACCTCTGATGTTCCGGGAAAGTGGCCATTTTTATGACAAGTTTTTATAAAAACATCAACTTCAGCTATAAAGGACACTAGGATACTGAATTATTTGCACATATATATTTTTTCTTTAGCTTGGTACTATTTTTTTTAAATCAATTTTTGTTTAGAGTTACCTTTTTCTATTCATTTTGGGGGTTCTCCAGTGCTGGCTAAGTTTAATAAACATCACTTCTAGATATAAGGTGATGATGCTCTTTTTATAAATGTATATACATAAATCCTATTCAATGAGGAAGAAGGAGTAGTGACAGACCTATAGATTAAACTACTGTTCTCTGTGTTTAAATTCACCAAACTCATTCTCTAACCTGGCCCTGTCTACTTTAAGGCTGGTCCACCTACTTTTGAGACAGACTTCACCCTACTGCAGCCAACTACGTAGTCAACTTTGCCTCTTTGTAGGCAATCATGTTTTCTTTGCCTTGTTCTACCCACATTTTTACATTAATAGAAGGATAATGATGAAGATATGTGTTTGGCAATGACCTAATGATGTTCAAAAGGAATATTGGATGTATTTTAGGCAGATCAATGGAAGAAGTATACTTGCATTCCACCAGTTGTTTGGTTGAGAACAATGTAAGTATCTGGTTGGATTAGTGACAACTTTAAGGCTGGTCCACCTACTTTTGAGACAGACTTCACCCTACTGCAGCCAACTACGTAGTCAACTTTGCCTCTTTGTAGGCAATCATGTTTTCTTTGCCTTGGTCTACCCACATTTTTACATTAATAGAAGGATAATGATGAAGATATGCGTTTGGCAATGACCTAATGATGTTCAAAAGGAATATTGGATGTATTATAGGCAGATCAATGGAAGAAGTATGCTTGCATTACACCAGTTGTTTGGTTGAGAACAATGTAAGTATCTGGTTGGATTACTGACAACAGTATATAAGTAGCTAAAGCTGGAGTATTGATTAGTGATACTACCTAATGGAGCCTATCCAATCATTTAATTGCCAAGAAAATTACCTAAGGTTGACTACATACATTCCTAATGCTATAAACTACCTTTGCAGGTTTTTTTTTTCCATTTACTGAGCCAGACGACTAGAAATAGATATATAAAAATGATGCTAAAATTATAATTCAATATATATATTCAGTTCATATATGTGTTATTTCAACAAATATTCACATAATTTATGCAAGATCAACTGATTTAATCTATACAAAAATCTGATACCAAAATCTCAAAATAGAAGACATGTTTAGTTAAAAAAAAAGAGGTAGTCTGCCAGATGTTTGCCTGCATGTTTTATAGAGACTGATTTTTTAAGAGAAGCATATATTCGGAAGGTTTTATTAATGCTGTCTCAAAGTTAAAACAAGAAAAAGTTCCCCGTGTTAAAAATGTTGACTAAGTGTAGATATGCCAACAATGAAAGCCTTTACCAATTTCTGGCAAGACTTCACTAACATTTCATTAAATGACGGTACATTGCAATGCTAAACATCTGCAAAAACAACAAAGTGTGAAAGACTGCTAACTAAACGTCAACACCCCGCTACATACAAAGAACATTTTCATTTGTTTTAGCTCTTTAAGATTTAAAAGATCAATTGGAACTGTTTGGCAATATACGTTTCTTCAATTCAGAAATCTCTGCCCTCAAGAGTTTACATTCCAATATGATACAAGGTAAAGCATTTTACAACATCAAAGTCTAAACATTGTTTATATTTAGTTGGGAAATACTAGTTGCAACCTGGTGGCTTGCCTTTAAACCAAGGATTTGCAAAGGTAGTTCAACATAAAACCTGGCAGTGTATTATTAAAAAAAGAACTGTGCACTAATCACCAATTTATGATCTTGTTGAACTATTATTTTTTAATATATATGGTCCACATTTTATATGTACTCAGATTAATGGAATATAACTGATAGCATGACCTCTTAAAGCAGTTAATAAACTAAAGTTACATTTCTCAGTTGACATGTAAGATAAAGTCAACTGAATAAAAAAGCTATTTTTAAAGGATCACTATAGTGTCAGGAAAACAAACTCGTTTTCCTGACACTATGTAACACTTAGGTCCACCCCCCACCCTCAGGGCCCCCCTCCCTTGGTGCTGAAGGGGTTAAAACCGCTTTAGTTACTTACTTTAATCCAGCGGCGGGCTCCCTTTGGTGCTGGTGACCTCTCTTCCCACTCCGACGTCAGCTCCCGAGTGGATTGGAATGCGCACGCACAGCCAGAACCACGAGCGTATTAATAACGCCCACAGGAAAGCATTTCTCAATGTTTTTCTATGGACGTTCTGCACACTGAATGCAATTTTCGCATTCATCATCGCAGAAGCGCCTCTAGCGGCTGTCAGGAAGACAGCTACTAGAGGTTGGATTAACCCTGCAATGTAAACATGGCAGTTTTTTAAATGGGGGATAGAGAAAACATTTGGGGATTATCTCTACCTTTCACTGTCCAGATAGACCACAGTGCCGCACACCCCAATTATAAACAGTTGAGCTGGTTCTTTTATTTTCTATAACCTATACAATGTTCGATAGAAGTTAGCAAGGCACAGTTTTCCCTGGATCCATTAATGACAATGAGGGATACTATACAGTGATCACCCCCATTCCTAACCATTATGTACAATGGAAATATATGACATATCTCTTGCTCTATTGAGATAGATGTGGCTAAACAATGGTGTAGGTATTTCCAATAACCAGTTTATCTGCCTGTTAAGGTTAATCCCATGTGGTGCCCAATCTTTTAAACAATAATATTAATAAAGTTATATTATTAAAAAAAAAACAATTAATCAAAACAACTAATGAAATAAACAGACTTAATCAAACACTACAATGTTAGTGATACATAACTGTATTCCTAACGCTACTTTATCCCTTTGTCTCTGTGGCCTCCTTTCTAGTTAAACTCCTTTTTTTCACTTACCTTATTCCAGCGCCAAGGTCCCTCGGCACTGGATCCGTCTCCTCCTCCTGCGTCAATTGCACATCATTAAACAATATATAACATCACAATAAAACCACTAAAACTCCTAAAATAAAACTTGTCTTTACCAACAATTAGAAATATACGCAAGGTATATTTTCCAGTTGAGCACAGTGAACAGTTAACAGTGAGAAACCTTTAACATGAGCAAACATGTCCTTACCTCCATCGTTTGGGCAATGTATATATTTGTGGTTTTTCCCTTTAAGGGCTGAACATGATGGAGTTGTGAAGAAAATGCTCTCAGCCTTTAAGTGTCCTTTAGATCTTGCTGGGTGGATAGTAACTTTGTACTTGCAGGAGAACATCAATGATGATAGTATTATATGGTGATCCTTTTTAAATAAACATGAATAAAAGGTGTTAGGAGAAAGGACTGATGTTTTCATTAAAAAAATATTTAATGATAGCAATTAGTACAGATTCAGTCAAGAGAAAATAATTAACTGAGCATTCCATACTTTATTCAAGTAATTCAACTGGAGATGTTTCTGCTCGCCCTTTAAATGTATTGGCAAACAGATTTCACTTATTTACAAATGCTGTTTATATAGATAGAAGCATCTGCCTCATTCATTACTTAAATATAGTCGGTGATTATACTGCACATACAATGAGTTTTTGTTTTTTTTATTTCATCACAAGTGCATTAAAACATTTAATTGTGATGTTAAAATGAAATCTTTATGGGGTTTGCACGATTGTTAAAATGAAATCTTTATGGGGTTTGCACATTAGACACAGAAGTGAAATCCGAATTGTAATATCAGGCAAAAATATAAGGGATATGGAAAATTAAAATGTAACAGTAATTACAGAGTGGTTTTTGTTACATAACTATAAATATTTGGATATGCATAACAATTTGTTGTTTAATTAAAATAACATATGCTATAGAATATATGTACTTAATATGAAAAACATTAGCTAACATGGAAAAAACCTCAAGTTCAGCAAAAATGTATTTCTTTTTTTCAAGACTTGCTATTTGAAGAAAATGTAGCAAGTAGTGTCTGAAATTCACTCACAATGCTGTTTAGTGGATACAACCAATGTGTTGTTTTACATTAATAGATCTCTCTGTTATATCTGTTATATTTAATGTTGAACATAATCTATTTCACTCTGGTAGGTTACTAAAATTAAATAATATCTCAGCTTTAGGAGATGAAGGGTTGAATCACCTGGGTTGTACTGAATCAAAGAAGCCTACTTCTAAGAAAATAAAATTCCCATGACGTGATAATAGCTAGTGTGTTACACAGTGTGAATGTAAATGTCAATCCAAACAAAACCTACTGGGAAAGGAGAAGTTAACCAGCATGAAAGGCCACCTCAGGATACATCTAGCAACTGCTTGAAAAATATGCAGTTTTAAAACCAATCTGCTAATCAAAGTTTTATCTGCACATATCCGTATAGCACAAAATGCAATAAAGCAACAAAACTGGTTGTTCTAGTAATACAAATAATAAAGCAAAACTATCCATGCTTGATAGCATTTTATATTGCTAAAGCTTTTATTAAAAAACTGATTTCAACCCATTGGCTAATGAGACATAGAAAAAGAATAGATGGTTTGATGTAGCAGAAACACGGGAGCTCTAGTTAGCTTGCTGTTCAGGAGAAAGAAAAAGGGAGGGTTTTAAAGGAGCACTATAGCAGTAAGAATACAAACATGTATTCATAACTCGATAGTGTCCTGAGACCTTTCTAGGTGTCCCCCACAATGTGACGCTTTGAAAGGTGAGCATTACTTACCATTGAGACCTCACAATGCTGCTCTCCTTGCTTCTGCTCTACCTCTTCGGCTGCAATCATCGATGTTCATGATTTCAGCCAATCCAATGCTTCCCCATAGGGAAGTAATGGACAAGATAGTATGTATGTGCTGTAAAACGCTGTACTGCACATCAAATACTGCTCTAAAAGTTTTACTTGGTTATAGGAGAGGAAGGGCCTCTAGTGGCTGTCTCCTTAACAGAAAGGCATGATAACCCTCCAATGTAAGGGTTGCAGGCTTGTAAATACAGGGATTCTGTACCCTGACCACTTCATTGAAATGTAGTTGTCTACTTGCCTTTAGTGTCACTTTAAAACATGATTGATGACACGATATTCATTTGCTTTCAATCCAATAGACTGGTTCAGGAAAATTAGTTTACACTGCCAAAACTCAGTTAGTAACACTATAATAAAAATAAAACTTGATATGCTCCAATAAATGCTCTTTCTAGGAAATGTGATGGCATTTTTTTTTTTAAATTTAGATTCAGTAAGTATGAGCATAAAGTAAAAATAATCTTGAGACTATATATATATATATATACATATATATATATATATATATATACACACACACACACACATACAGATTGGATGTAGAATGTATAACCAGTGATACTTACTTGGGTTACTGCTTTCTCTGGCCTTCTGGTCTCATTATTGATGCAAGACTCAGGAAGCCACTGAACATGGTACATCCCCAGTATATTATCTAAGATTAAAAAAGAAAACAAAAATCAGGTACCTGTGTAACACAAGTTATAAAGTCTCAGATAAACCACAAAACCCTTGTGTTTCGTCTAATCATTCAGGCTCTGTCAGGGCAATAGTTATTACTCTGAAGAAGTCTCAACAATACGATTAAACAGAGCATTGGACATTGTTGGTGTATGCTGATATATATTACAAATGTTTTCATACCAAGACTCCAGGTTCCTAATTGGAGTCATTACAGGTGAATGTACCGTGTTTAAGGGCTATTTTTATGCATTTTGTCATATACGATACTGCCCTATAAATATTTTCATCTACTTTAACGGAACTTACATTTGGAGAGTAAAGCAATAATCTTTTTTCAAGTGTCCCAATTTTTCTGCCTGGGGTTCATGGTTTTGTTATAATATCCGAAAGTAAGATGTCATTTACAAAATCTATAGATCTCAAGTTGTTGCCAGACCACTGATATTGTCAACTAAACACAATGTTATACCTCACATAATTGAGTGTAGAATGGTTTCATAATTCATTTTTATTACTGCCGTTAATTCCCACATTTTACTTATAACTTCTAAACGGAGTTATGAAATTATTTAAGACCTTTAATACGATCTGTGTTTCTCTTAATGGGTTTGAAAACAATGCTTAATAGCATGTACGTGTATTACAACACACTGTTTGATCACAGAATAGAGGACAGATTTAGTTCACTGAAACTAAAGTTCCAGCAGCTGTTTTGATTTTAGAATTTACATTAATAACATTCATCACTGTTACTGAAGCAAAAATGGTAAAAGCAAAAGCACACTATTAAAGAATGCGTATGATGTAATACTTCATGTAAAAACATTTTTGATACACTTAAAGAGATTCAGTACGAAACTGCAAGTTACTGACATGTTAGACAACTTTCTGTCCTTAGGTGTATTTTAGAACCCAAATTTATGCTGAGACTTGAATTTGTGTGAAATAATAAATTATTATAAAAATACAAAATATTTGGAAACTATAACAGAGACAGCCTTTCGTGTTTAAATTAAGAAGCTTCTGTTAAACGTCATGACATCCAGAAAAGAATGAAATGTAAATGTTGTATATCTGTTCTGAAAATCACATTTCTCAAAAATAAGCAAAAGTCTTGATTTCTTTGATGTGGGCTGCCACACCTCACATTCTAAATTATCACTAAACACAAAAGCGTCTGAAACCATTCAAAGGATCCCAATAATAAACATGTCCTGTTAGCACCCGGGGTTGTATGTTCTACACACTCCAACAGCAAGCACTGAGGCACTGTCTGGCATGAGTCATGGTCATGTAAAGCATGTAAAGCTTGTCATTTTAACATGAAACATTTACTGGCAAATCAACATTACACCACTCTGTAATGAGTGCTAGAATAAAAAGACACAAGAAGAAGGAGTAATTGCATAAATCTTCCCTAATCTTTCAGATCCTCACTTGGCAAGTACTAGGCTGTCACTATTGCCACAATACTACATTTAAAGGGACACTATAGTCACCAGAACAACTTCAGCTTAATGTAGTTGTTCTGGTGAGTATAGTCAGGCCCTGCAGGCATTTTCATATAAACACTGTCTTTGTAGAGAAAATAAATAGGATGACAGTCACTCAGACAGCCACTAGAGGTGCTTCCTGGGTCAGCATCTCCACGCACTGCATAGAGATGCTAAACTTGCTAAAGAGTGGCAAGGGGCTGACATGTTTTTTTTAACACTATAGGGTCACAAAGACAATTTTGTGTTGCTGACCGTATTGTGTTCCTTCAATATAAAATGCTATGTAACCATTTTTAGCAGAACCCTTTAAATTCCAATCTGCAATTTATGGCAAAACTAATCTGCAAAGGTTTAAAAATAATACAATTTAAAAAATGAAATAAACACATTGATGATTCTGTTTCAATGTTAAAATGCTTGCAATATATTTATGTTTCAAAATCCATCTCAATTGTAAATTCCCATGGAAAAAGAGTCCTCAACTCCTCCTGTATTTGTTTTTCAAATTGTCTGTTGTTTCTCAAATTAATTTTAACTTTTGTCTTTTTATTTGCACCAATCGAACCCATGTACAGCACTGCAAAATGTGTTGTCTCTTTATAAATAAAGAATAACAATAATAATAATAATAATAAAAACAACTAGATGCTTAGTTTCTCTGCACTGAAATAGTGGACTTTGTTAAGGGCTTTTAGTTAAAAGCCCTATACTACTAGTCACCCTTAAAAGTAACTAGCCACTACAAAGCTGGAGGACCATGGCACACTTATCAGGTGTGAATTTCTACTTGCCGGGGCGAAATAAATTGGTGTGTGGAAATTTTAAGCCCTATTAAATCTACTATACAGATTTGTGTTAGATCACTATTTATGTCAAACCTAACCTGTTTCCTACATTTTATATTTATTTTATTTAGTTGTGTTTATTTTTTAATTTTAACCCACATTAAAATGTAAATTAAAAGGACTTACTATTTCACATCAACAAATTAAAATGACGAGTAAAATCAGTTTTTGACCAAACATAATTCTCTTGTCCACATATTAAACAATTTTCATGTCTTGGTTAATTTATGGTATATTTGAATTCAGAAGTACAAAGGCCCAGTGCCATATTTTAGACACTTTCTTTCAAGTCTAAGTTCATTGATAATTATGTTCTTTTCATATTTCATTTTTTTTCTGGTAACATGGACAGGAAAATGTGTAGGTATACACGACATAGATCATTCTATATATATTTAACATATGTATTAATAATTAAAACAAAATGTACAAAGGTTTACCATGAAGGACTCAATTTTTCAAGATATATTTATATATATAAATTAAATTGAGCATCCTTTACTTTGTAGTAGTCACATTAATTCTGGAACATGAATATCCATCATATAATTCAAAGGAATGACAACAAAAGATTTTTTAGAATTCATAATAGCTTTGAAGAAATCACAGGTTTCTTCCACATGTGAACACTCTAGAGGTTTCAGAAACCTCATACAGCCATGCAGGATATTCTTCCAAGTTCTGTTAATCATTACTATACATATGGCAAGACCAATATGATTGACACAGTTTAGCAGTCTAACACATGCTTCCAAACTAAATGGGGGGTCCTAATTAGTTAAATCCTTAATGCATTATATGTATGTATGTGACATAAGTTAAACCCATTGTCCATTTTCACAGTGATATCCATTTAATAAACGTGAAGTGGGATATGTACTAGAGTAGTAGAGGCTAGTCTATAGGGGCAGGTGGAGCACCCCAGTAGCCCCTCCCAGTTTTTAGAGCATTTTCTTTTTTTTTTATTAAAAACATATAACATTGTATGGACTACTGAGTGTGCATTAGAAATAAATATGGATCTGTCTGTCATGATTATATCTGCAGTTTCTATTCTCCCCTTTTTAGTGGCTGGGGATGCAGATGGTTTTGAACAGGGCATGCCCACCATCTTTAAAGTGAAACAGTAATGAAATAATGAACTTACTTGAAATCGCTTCCATATACAACATATTGAATACACCATATATCACAGAGATACAGGGTCTATTTAATGTCAATTATATTACAAAAATAGGATTTTCTACGAAACTATACATTTGCTAGCAAAACTGCTAGAACAATATATATATATATATATATATCAGTATGCAGTGATACCTTTTTATTGGACTAACATAATATTTCAATGATATATTTGTTAGTAAAATAAAAAAGGTGTCATTGCATACTGCAATACTCTAGTATTTTGAGCTCATTTGCATATGCATACCCAGAATCACTTGCAAGTCTCGCGGAGGTCACCGCCTTACCAGATATCTCAGTCGATCTAATGCTTGATCCAACATTTGAAGTATTGCAGGGCTAGCATGCATGCCACGCTGCACTGTTCAGCATCTCATCATAGAGATGCATTAGATAGATCAATGCATCACTATGAGGTGCATTTGGAGTCTTTGTGCACAGTGTGTAGACCCTGAACATTTTTCATGCAAAGATTGCAGGACTGCATTAGAAATGGCCTCTAGTAGCTGTCTGAGTTAAAGTCATTAGAGGTGGTCTGAGGATACAACATGTTAAATCTTGGGCATCACACCAGTTCCCAGTTCTATTTTTTGTATTTGATGCTCTTTGCACCAAAACCACTACATTACACTGTTTTGGCCCAGGTACTGAGAGTGTAAACAAAACAAACTTGGTAACAAAAAGCTTAAACCAAGGAACAGAAGGCTAATCTGAAGATCATAAGCTTTATTTTAAAGATGGAAGTAATTATGCTAATTCTAACAACACCATACTGGAATATTATTGTGGGTGGTCCATTGAAGTGTCCACTAATTATTGACAATTTACAAATGTAAAACTAATCAACCATACCTTTGGCCCTGCATATTAATTTAAAAAGATTTAGTAACCGATCAGTGCTAAGCTAACCCTAAATATTCAGTTTTTTAGCACAATGCATTTTGATACAAATTTTTCTTATCCTTTCACCATCTGTTGTTCATTTCACAGATGCTCTCTTTCACCAAAAACATTTTATGGAGTTTATCACTTTTGCTGTATGTAACAAGAAAAAACTCTGTAACAAGGGATGACATTCCACATTTACATTTATGGAACAAATGTGTTTTAACCATGTTGTAGCTCGAAAATGATTTGCTATAAAATAAAAATACATATGTGACCTTCTTTAAATTAGCTTTCTTCTGAGTCGTATAATAAATAACTCAGAATGACTTTCATAGGCTATGGTCTAGCACAGAACAGTTACAAACATAAGCATATTCAATAGGGCTTAACCAGTATATTCCCCTTATAATACATATGTTTATGGATTTTTAATTAATTTTAAATGTGTGTGGTCTGGTAAAAATCCAAAGATGGTGGATATTGTTTGCTAATACATGTAGACAGACAGACAGACAGAAAGATAGATTTTTTTTTTTTTTTTAAATTAGAGTGTTTCTTGAACTGTGTATTACTGAAACTCTTCCAGCTGTCAAGGAGGTGTTACTAAGGGGATTTAAAAAAGTGATGATTTCTATTGATATCTGTATTTTTCTAAAATAAGCCAGAGGGGACATGTAGTTAAACCCTAAACCACTTCAGATAGGTGAATAGCTTAAGGGGTATGGACTGTCCCTTTACCCTGGATTTAATAATGATGTAATAGTTGCTAGCTATACAATATTTAACAGTATTTGAGGACATTGACGTTGATGCCCTTATATAACAAGTTGTTTGTGATGGCAATTTTGTGGATTTAGGTAAGTAGATTTGCCCTTCTCCACAGATTAACTCTTCTACTGATCCACAAAAATTGAAATTCCATGTTCTGGAATAATCTGAACACAGCATCTATCACTACTAACCTACAGAGGTTGGTAGCAGGGACAGAGTATGAAAAAATGTGGCCAGGGCATTTTTAAATCAGAGAGGTACAGTGGTATAAGGTGGAGCCAGAAAAGGGGGGGCATTTAGTTTACTGCTCTAACCCAGCATTTAGAGATAATAACAGTGGACAATATGTTTTGCACTAGTACGAAGGATTTTTTTTTTCATAAAACATGCACATTTCTTTTTTATGAATAATAGAGTAAAATAATACTGCATATAATCCTCACACTGGTTCAGTAGATGATATAATCCCATTTGTAAAGTACATGATTCTTGTATTTTTGATCAGAGTAAATCTTTTGTTCTTGTTCATGATTAAACACAACCACAAAATTCTGTTTTAATGCTGTAAGACAGATCTCTACATTATGTGCATAGTTTTGTTTATTTTTTACCCTGTTACTGTGTACTCAAGGTACGTGTGGCTTTATTCCAATAATCAACATCTCATTCGAATGTCTGGAAAAGTGTCATAGAATATTTCAAATATTACTATTGACAAACTGACGGCTTGGTTTAAAGTCTCAAGTACAAGTGTGTGAGCAGTAAATAGCCAATTAACTATATTTATAATAGCTATGTAGCTATTTTTCACATTGTACCCAACTGTATCCAACTCAGGTAGTGAGATACAATTGCAACAGGTTGCCTTTCTCTGTTGCCTTGAGAACTGGGTTGTGAATCACGGCTTCTGTTGATAAATTCCATAAGAAATTGCTGAGAACCGGATTACATACTAAAGAAACTATACTATAGCACTAGGAATAGAAATGTGTATTCCTAACACGATGGTGTTCTGCTAACTATTTAGATGACTCTCCCCTGCTGTGTGCAATAAAAAAAGACTGACTTACCTTTTAGCCCTCGTCTCACCAGTCTCTGTTCTGTTGCCCTGTCTCCTTGTATGAGATCATCAGCCAATCTAATACTTACCCACAGGAACGCACTGGGGGGGGGAGATATATGCATGCACTTCACCAAATCGACATCACCTCATACATATGCATTAAGTCAATGCGTCTCAATTGAAAATGTTCAATGTGTCCATGCATACAGTGGAGAAGATGAATGTCAGCCCTGAAATCTTGGTGCTGTTCCTTTAACTGTATTTTTAATATGTTGTGGTCTTTATGGCAGCACCACTGCTTGGAAATGCATGTTCTGGGTGTATCCCCAATTCCCATTTTTTTCTATGTAGATTTGAAATCCAGACCAGATTCGTATTGGGCTTAGCTGCCCACCCGTCTACTATGGGTGTCTCTTTGGAGGTGACCACAGGAAAGCTTAAATTGAGGAGTCTCATGAAGCAGTTTAAATTGCAAGTTGGCATTTAAATCTCCCATATTAAAATCAGTGTAGGACCCACCGATAGTGGGGTACTGTGACGTAGTGGTAGGCTTAACACAATATGGCCATATGGTGGAACTGAATCCCCATATTTATTTGCTAAGATAGGTGATATTAAGTAGGCTTGTTAAATATAAAGCTGTATATTTGTTTGTGGGTGCGCTGTTGCTTTAACTGTTGTCTGCAGTGTTTGTAGGACTGAACTCAGGATGTCCCACTTAGAGCGACAGCCACAAAAGGTGGTTATAGGCGGAAGTGCAGACACTCCCTAGCACTTGCTTAGGAAAATCTCATAGCATGGTAACTAGATAATAAATTGATCTCACAAAGATTAGCATTATTTTTTCACTTATTCAGTTAAAATATAGGAATGTTCATGCTAGAAGATCAATGAAGTCAGATGGCCTCGTTTATGTTTGTATTTATTCATTTATTAATGACTGTGCAGCAGTTCCTTGACAAATAATGTCTTCGGTTTGGCTGTTATCGAACACTACTTAACAAGGACTGTTCAAGTTAGGCAAGTACATTTCTATCATACTCAGCTATTTGTAGATACAATTAATATTGGCCAACTTAAAGTAGCAGTTTAAACCTCCCTAATCCAATTTTCTAGAACGTCCTTCACAAATCACTTGACAAATTCAATGTTTTTCCATAAAAGCCTAAATTACAATAACTATAAAACAAGGAATTATGAATACATTTTTCTTTTCAAAATACTAGTTATTAAAATGCAGGGAAAATGCAGTCTTTCAGTATATAACAAACATGAAAAAATAAAATAAATCGACGTACATTTAATAAGTGAGCTCATGTGATAAAATAAGCATAGAAAACCACTTTCAAAGAACGACAATGCTAGAAAAAATATTACTTTTCAAAAACAAACACTTTAAGCCTCTTGAATACAGCTGCATTTTTATGCTACAACAGATCTTTGATTTTTTTTTAACTTAATCTATATGAAAATATACACTTTTCAGATGAACTTTATGATCTTTGTTTTGTGTCTTGTTTCAAGAAAAGCTTTAGGATAACTGTAAAAGAATCCAGCATTCCTCCCTGATTAAATGGATTAACTACAGACCATAACTAATCACTGTGGCCAATTCTTAATTCAGCCAGCGTGCATCATGTTGTGCCCCATTTTCCTTAAGGCACTTGTAAAAGAATGCCATTTGTATCTCTTCTGTCAATTAACTTTGCTTTGAAATTTATTTATACAGATGTGTTCTGCATTTTTGCCACGCTTCTTCTGTTTGAATCGTTGGGAACATGTAGATAGGAGTAAAAGAATTTTAATATAGTTTTTTTTTTTCTAACATATTATTTAGGTGATGTAAGTGATTTTATTTTGTGAGTAATAAACCAATTAGCATCCTCTAAATTAACAATCATCTCTAATGAGAAAAACGATATCTTTTGTCTTGTTGTGAAATTCACTTTCTAATCTAAATAAGTGATCAATTGAAGTTGACCTGCATTTTTAGTAGAGCCCTAGGGCTGACACAACTTGAATCGTCTCTGGATTTATAACTGAATTTTACATGACAGCTCCTGTGTTAACCTGTGTTCTATCAGTTAATACAATGCATGTTTAGTTAAGAGGGGAACAAGGGCACAGCTGCTTTATTTATTTTAAACCAGCTAAACTGACTTTAATTCATATTGGAGTTCTATCATGGCTTCCGGTTTGCCCCCTACTATGGTCTTCCCCTGGACATTTACATGTTCCTTCCTTTAAATATGATCATGTGACAAATTATGCATTTCTAAATGTTACTACTTAAAGTTTACTGTATCATAATATATTATTAAATGATAATCCATAACCCTCAAAGCTGCTGTCCACCTTTCTAGGATCCTTCTAAACTGCCATGGTGAAATGTCCATATGTATTATTGTTAGTTTCCATTGTGTTTTGCCAGTTGCCAATTTAAACTAAAGTTTGTTTCTGAAAAAGAGCATAGGCCCTCAATGACCTATACTGATAATTTTGTATTATCTGTTGCCTAAATGGCTGCCTTTGACCTGTTTCATATCAGTATGTAAACACTCATAAACATTCACTTGTATGCATGACATGTGAACTAAAAAAGATAGCAGGAAAAAAGTGTGAGATTACCGACGATTGGCATAAGGGCAATAATACATGCCATCAGTGAGATATCAAATCTTTACATTTGTTTTTGACTGCACTTAGTCTAGTATTCTCCATTAGAGCGTTAAATGCAGAGACAGATGTTTACAAGTAAATGTGCATCAAATGAAATAATCATGAAGCTGTTTTAATGGCAGTAGTTAAAGCCTGACCTACAAAACACATAATGGCACGTTCAAATGACAACAACAGTAATTTTATTCTGTTTATTCTCTATTGTTAAGCAACATGCAGACCTGCTGCTAAGATATGTATAATATAATACAATTAATTAATAGATTTTAATATAAATATATTGCATAGCAGAAACATGTTCTACCCTTTCAATTTCTACTAATCTAGTTCTGATATTGTTATATAAATCATTCTGATTTCCAGCATGATGCCTGGCACATGGCAGTTATATAAAATGCAATCACAATCTCTGTCGAATTACTATACGCACCGGTTAATTGACATTTTGGGTCAAAATAGTCAAACTGGAAAAAAAATTAAAATCATCCATGTTTCCAGCTCAGCTGATTTGCCCTAAGTATTGTAGTTCCGTAATGAATATCTGGCAACCCATTGCTAAGTGAACAGCACAGAAACAGCTATTCATTTACCAGAAACCCCTGTCACTAATTTCCAATACATAGCTAGATGGAGGACATTGATAGTTCTGCTATGGACTGACATTTCATTCATTAAAAATATATGGTCAGGTGTATGGAGGCCTCCACTCGCTTCCATTTACTCTAAAGAGAAGTAGATTGCTCTCTACATACACTTTATCAATTTATAAGCTGATAGAGGGATATGATATATCAGTAGGCGGTAGAATTTCTCATTAGAATCTCTCTTTTGTATATCCATCAAACAATTTTGTATGCTCACACAATTTTGCTTTAAAGTCAATTGTAAACCAGGGACTGACTGAAAGATCCTAATTTCATTATGTTACTACAGATCGCAAGATAACAAGATGAACCATTAGAGCAGGGGTATGCACCCTTTGACACTCGAGATGTTGTAAACTACATCTCCCTTGATGCTTTGCAAGCATTATGGATGTAAAAGAATTATGGGAGATGTAGTCCACAACATTTACACCTTCTGAAGTGCTGAAGGTCGCCTATCCCTGCATTGGAAATATAACTTTTGTCTTAAAAAATATACATAAATGTTTACCGAAATATATAATGGTAGCAATAAAAGTTCTTCCATTTTGGAACAACTCAACAAATCTGTCTGTCGTCAGACTAGAGGTTTGCATATTTATTCCCTCATTCATTCATAAACATTAAATGTATTTTCTAATAGAAAGTTAATTGCGCTCATGAATTATGGCATTCATTTCAATTTGAGAAGTTTCATTTTTACCTTCTGCCTTTTTCCAGTAGACTTTGACTTGAAGCTGGTTATCCTGGTAGAACGGTGCGCCAATTTCAAGCATACGAGCAGTTCTCTTCCTTTGTGGAGGCACAAGAGTTTCAGTCTTGATTTTACTGACTTTTGACACCTGATCCTCTGAAAATAACAAATTAATATGTTAGACTCAACCTACCATTCTCCAAATGATTTTCAAACGTAGTTTCAGGGAAACCACAACAAATGAAGAATATCTCATTAACTAATAATCTAATTAGCCAAGACAGTGCATTTTAGAAACAAATAATTATTCAAAGTAGGATGAAGTGGGTTATTTTAGAGATCTACTTCCATGAATTTTGCCTGTAGAATAAGTATTAAACCCAAAAGATGTAATTATAAAACATAAAATAAAACTCTAACTTGTAGTAATGACAGCAACTCCAATATTTATTTTGAAGATCTTTAATATCAGTGCAACACAAAACCAGCTGGAAACGCTCTTAGAGGGAATGAGTTCACTGATGTCCTTACTGAGCAGAGGTCTCCACAGTGAAAGACTTTACTCACCCTGTATCTGATAGTCAAATGGGAACTACTTTTATAAAGCAATTTGAAGTTAAACCATAACATGTTACACTTCATATTTTACCATGGATATGGTTTAGTTTGTTGTCTAATTTGCTCTAGACTATTCAGTTTGAGAGTAATTCATTATTGTTACATCAATATTTAAATCTGTGAATCTGTATAGTAATAATTGTTTTTCTATAGAAGAGCAAGCAATCTTTGTTATCTAATGAATCTCTGTCATCATGTACCAAGCATTTCTATCGGCAGCTCAATAAAAGCAAAATGACTTTGGAAATGATTTTATTTACTTATTGTTGGGTATGTGTTTTTATAATATAGAGAGAACGGAATTTTGATGCTAAGCACAAAACACATGATACTTGGTGCACTTACTGCTTGAGGTGCCTGAAGAAAAGTATAGAGAGACTTTGGCACTTTTCAGACGCACTTGTCCCCAGTATGTAATTGCTTGTATCTCCACAAAATAGTTGCTGTTTGGTTGAAGTCCTTCCAAAATCACATAGTTTTGAGACTGAAATTAAATAGGAATCACATAAACACAGATGTTTTGAGACTGAAATTACATAGCAATCACAGAAATACCCAGAAGTAACAATGGATTTGAGAATGAAAGCACCTTAATATATTATATAATTTTAAAGCCCCTGATGGTTGAAAGCATGGTTGAAACACAAAATCTGGATCTTGGATGTGTTTATATAAATAGAGAAAGGCAAGTTCTAAATTCACAAAATGATCGAAACTCACACTACATTGGTGCTGTAGGGCTGAAAATAACAAATATTACTCAATTATAATAAGGGTTACCATGTGCAAATCCTATCATTTTCCATCTCTACCTTCTTCTCTTTCAATATTTTAATTTGAACCCTCCCTCATCCCCAAAAAGGAATACAAATATTATATATATAATATGAAGCATGAATTTTATAGCAAAACTATGCAATGGACAGGATCGAGGAAAATGTCTCATGAATGTCTTTTAATTGAATGTGTTTCTCTTTATTAAAGAGACCTAAAATGCTCTCCTGTCCCTTCTCAACTTGGTCATTTTCCATGATGGCTGTCCAGTTCTTGGCTAAGAGAACCAGCCCAAGATATTAAGAAACATTTCTGATGCTTTAACAAAGCAAACATGCATCCATTTATTTTTACCCCTTCAGTGGTCTTCCTCCGCTTCTTCTTAGCTGGAACAAGAGATTTGGTGTTGGAAGTCCAGCTCCAGAAGACTTTATAATGATGCACTGGAATATCAGGCTCCTCTGGTAGATCCCATATGATCTTAGCTGTCACAGTTCCATCACTGATTGTAGAGGTATTTGCAAGTTTTAGATTAGTTGGTGATGGCGGAGCAGAAGGATCTGCAATAAGAAGAATCTTATTATACATCTAATTAGATAATAATCGTACATCATGTCATAAAGGAAGTATTGCCTTAAACTACTACACACAAGTAAAAACATGCTTTACAGTTTTCTTTCGAGGATGGATTTAGATTATTTTTTCTAAAAATTATTAAAACCAAAATGTGTGAGGATAGTATGATCACTTTCAGGTAGGAATACAAGTATATATTTTATTGGTGGAATTTAAACCGAATGTATAACTTAATATACATGTCTCTTTTATTTTACTCCAAGCTGGGTATTGGGTATTGTAAGTGGACTTAAGTACGTGCAAGTGCATCCATCCAACACCAAATGATTCCTATTGTACGTCATTTGTGAGCATTTGTCCATGTGTCTACCTGATATAACTGTGTTTGCATTATATGAACTGTGATGGAAAAAAATTGTTCTCAATGTACTGGCAATTATATCTACTGCTAATTAGTTATGTATTTTCCAAGGAAAATGTATATATAGAGAAAATTAGGTAATTAAATCAGGAATTAGTACGCATTATGAAGACTTTAAAATAAAAAGAAAATGGCAGATACATATCACATTTTATAGTATCGTAAAGTTTAATTGTTTGGTAGGTTTTATTTTGTTCTATTTTTTCCTTTTCAGCTGTATTTATAACAACTGTAACAACAATTCATAAGTATCTGCTCAATTTGGTGTATGTCACAATAAGGTCACAGAAATGTATTTTACTTGAGTTTCATGCCGTACAAAAATAGCAAGTCAGGTGGAGCGTCACTTGTAGCTTGAGAACAAAAAGAGCTAAACTTGAAAGCATTTAAAAAAAAAATGAGCTCAGGCATTCTTTCACTTCAACGTGCACCTGGATGTTTTTGCAGGGGTAAATGAGCTATTTTATAAATTTCCACGCTCACTGCATTAGTCAAATAATCAACATAATAAGTGGGGTATCTATTCTTTTATGAAGCAAACTTCCATTATACATTGAATGGAACTTCAGTTCTTATTCTTTGTTGAACAGATGTGTTAAAAAGACAACGATTCATAGTTACAATGAGATGACGAGAGAAGAAAGCATTGTATCTGTTGAAGGTATGATTTCATTCTATTCATCTGAATACTCTATTTCAGACCAACAGATTACTGTGATTCATCTATTTTTATTACATACTCTTAGGTCTATATTAATACTGTGTGACAGTTCCTATGCTTTAATTAATCTGTTATTAAGTTGATTTCTATATTATATATATACATATATATATATATATATATATATATATATAAAATATTTAAAGGAATACTATAGTGTCAAGAATACAAGTATGTATTCATCCGCATATAAAAATGTGGTTAATGGCATTTACTGTCCTGAGCAACATTACCGTCCTGACAGGAAAAGTTGTGCCGAGCAGCAATCATGCACATGGAAACCTGGTAATTGCCTTTGGGGTCAAAGGCCAGTTACAGCCAATCAGATCCACAGGAGGGGTATTTAAACCCAATTCTCCTCTTGCTCATTGCCCTGTCGTGGTTTCATGCCTATGGTTATTCGAGAGTGCGTTCCTGATCTTGATTTTCTGGTATTTGACTTTGATTTTGTTTTGACTTCCCTTATATCTGGTATCCTTGACTTTTGGCTTTCCCTCATCTTTGTGTCTGATTCTGTGTCCCTGACCTCGGCAAGTATTTTGACCATTCTTGGAGACATTAAGTCCAGTCTGGTTATACGTTATCCTTATTCCAAGGTGTGACATAGTACTGCGTGCTGGATCAACTTGTAATCCTGACAATAGGTCTAAATGGGAGTTTACTCACCTTTTTTCAAGCGCTGCGTAGGTCTCCTCATAGCTGGCTCTGCCCCCTTTACCCCCTCTTCATCCTTGGCTAAGATCAGCAAATTTGAAAATCTCAGCCAATACAATGATTTCCTGCACACTACACTGACCCAGGAAGCACCCTTAGTGGCCATGAGAGGGACAGCTCCTAGAGGTGTTACTAGGCAGAAATGTAAACACTGACTTTTCTCTGAAAAGGCAGTGTTAACATTAAAAAGCCTACAATAACATACTGTACTCACCATAACCACTATATTAAGCTGTAGTTGTTCTGGTGACTATAGTGTCCCTTTAAGCAGATCAGTGCATTTCATATAAATTATTATATGAATGGCACAATCAAGGCTACATAACATGTATATATTATTGTAATAACACCTAAACTGGAGCTTTAAACAAATATTATGGCCATAAAATGCTCACCTTGTCTTTCCAAAAGTATAATCAATATGCCAACTTTATAACACATCGCTGCTGGAAAGATCAGGTTTAGGCATTCAGAGAGATGAAACACAACACCTCTCAATATACATTTATTATCATTTAAACTTTAAAATGGAAATTCATAAATATATGTATATTCTTAAATATAGACACACTTGCAGACATGCTTACAGATATACATACTGCGGCAGACGCAGTATGACACATTTAGACACTCTCACAGATACTATAAGACATTCTTTTTCTGTGTGTGGCCTTTTGGTTATTGCAGTTGGAATATGACATATCTCTGCATTCTCCATCCCGAGGTCAATCACTGGAAGAGAGTAGGAACACAGAGACATTTTCCCCTGATCTCCCTAGCAGTTTTGAGACCCTCAGCACTGCTAGACAATGGTGCAATATATTGCTTCCCTGTGGTAACCATAAGGACTGTCCCTGGTAGCCACAGGGGGACACTGGGCTGTCTCACCACTGACAGCTGTTTCTCCAGCAGCTTAACGTCACACTGTATGTGTGTGTCAGTGTGTGTATTTGTTCAAATAACTACAAAGGAATGTAGAGCGAAGAGAAAAAAAGAACATGCAAACTACAAGAGAAAGGTTTACAGCTGAGATCCCAAAATAAGAAATGTGTTTATTGCCTTACAATATATTTATTAAACAAATGTCTATTACAAGTATTATACACCAGAATGTAAACAACAGATTCCATTGTATATTTACATCAAGCGCATCAACAACGAGAACACTTTAAAGAGGTTTACAGGGCAATGTAATAATTATGAGATTTTTAATACAAATGAGTGGCTATTTTTATGTTTTATCATTCTGACCTACAACCCTGAAGTCTTAAAGCTGTAGTGCTGACAAGTTTTCCACTACTTTAAAACATTAAAGGCATCTCCTTAAGATTCCGCAATGACCAAGGAATGACACACAAAAGCCAGCTGCTCCACATTATAAAATCATTGGTCCCGAGAGGGAGAGAGAAATAGTTTTATGGAAGGGAGTGGGTGTCTGTTTTGATTTTACTAACACTTGGTAATGTAACCATGAAATCACTTTCAACATGGGACTTATGTCTGAAAAAAAATGTGTTGCCTGTTTTTCTTTTATAAGACACAGAATCAATATAGCATATTCTTTGGGGAGCAAAAGAAAAAATATATATTCATCTTACTATGTTTCTTAATCCTTTCCCCAGCCAAGTATCACTAGAACCTTTCAATCAAATACTTGTTATTTCAACCTTGTTTTTAAACAACACCCCATAGTCGTTTTTTGTTTTTATTTGATTTTTTTTTTTTTTTTTTACTCTAAACAGTTAGATTTGCTGAGTTGACAATCAAGTTGTAAAATTTAGGTTGAGCTGGGTTGTTAAATGTTTTCAGTCTGATGGGTGCCTGGACACCCTCAAAGAGACTAGTCAAACCTTTTGCTAATGGTTTAACGTCTTACCTGGTGTGTGCCAATTGCCACTTCCAGGGCACTCCTGGCACCAATATGTCTACAACACACTGTAAATTATTGGTTATGGTGCTCTGAGAGTTTCTTTCAAATTTATAACTCTCTGAAACTCACTGTTCAGATGGAAGAAAAAAACAGAAAAAAACATTTTACTATCAAATATAATTAACTTTTCACTCTATGAGTATGGGTAAAAGCTGTGTGTAACATGAAAAACATTTCATTTTTCTCCTTCTAACTTCATTTTTTTTCTTTTACTTTGTTTATAGAACCACAACTGAAACTATTTCACTTATTTTGCATGTTACTGCTACATGAAGCTTTCTGAACCATTCTGGATTTCATTGTGTGGGTAGCTTTGCCATTCTTTATGAGGCTAGGCAAAGACATCACAGATTGCCTATCAATTAAATTGTTAATGGGACACTATAGTCACCAGAACAACTACAGCTTATTGAATTTGTTCTGGTGAGTAGAATCATTACCTTCAGGATTTTTGCTGAAAACACTGTCTTTTCGGAGAAAATGCAGTGTTTACATTACAGCCTAGGGATAACTTCACTGGCCACTCCTCAGATAGCTGTTAGAGATCCTTTAGAGATCCTTTCTGGGTCATGGCTGCCTAAAATGCATCCAAACATTCAGTGTCTCCTCCCTCTGCATGCAGACACAGAAGTTTCCTCATAGAGATTCATTGATTCAATTAATCTCTATGAGGAGATGCTGATTGGCCAGGGCTGTGTTTGAATCATGCTGGCTCTGCCCCTGATCTGCCTTTTGTCAGTCTCAGCCAATCCTATGGGGACGCATTGTGATTGGATAAGGCTACCACTTCTGATCATGTCAGCAGACAGCTTGTTTTTCTGAGTCTAACAGCAGGCAGAGTTACAGCCTCAGGCTTGAATACAGTAAGATTTTGTTATATTTATGGAGGCATGAGGGGCCCAGGGGTGTTGACACTATAGGGTCACGAATACATGTTTGTGTTCCTGACCCTATAGTGATCCTTTAAAGTGAAGTTACAATGTCTTAATAATTCTGTATACCTGGCTAGAAATTCTCAACAAGGATGTCAGCATTAAGATAAGAAGTAAGTACAGGAGAGGTACTATTCAAGCTCTATGATTTTTGGTACCTGTGTCATTCTTAAAGGTCCCTACTTTAAGGACCCACAAGTAATGATAAGAAATAAAGATCCAGTACTCTGTAATTTCAGGTGCAATGTGTGTTTTATTCAGCCATTTCAAATGATAGGCAATGTTTCAACATGTTGTGTGTCTTTATTAAGCTATCAGGGCCTGATAAAGACATACATCTTGTCTAAATGTTGTCTGCCATTTGGAATGGCTAAGTAAAGCACAGATTGCACCTGAAATAACCGAGTGCTGGAGCTTTATTTCTTAGCATTAAAATAAGGCTACGCATACTGAAATAAGTTGAATTTAGTTTATATCTGGTTTGTAAAAAAAATCTAAAATTATATGATATAAAATCGAAGACAGACTAGCATGAATCCTAAATGTAACTACCTCTGTTTCAGTACAAACATTAAAGGTGGTTTTACAATTGCACCATATGGGTAATGGTTGCAAGAAAATGTATTCTAATGACTTTTTGCAACTCCTCTGGGTATGTTAAAATTCTGGAGTTGAATTTCATATTCCTGAGTGGATGATTTTGTAGCCAATGATATAAAAAGCATGGAAAACACTTGTTGGTTCGCAAGACAAAGTTAAATGAGCAATTCATAGCATTACACAAAAGAGAGATAGTCTGCTGAAATGTAAATAATTTGAAAAAATATTAATATAATTGAATTTGTGAAACAATGGTAAGAGTCTTCTTCCATTTCTCTGTGCAGCCCAGAAATGTATGTTAAAAGAAAAGTTTACACCGTAACATGTCTCTCAGCCGTGAGATACAGGTATTTATATATTTAGTAGTAACATCATGCATATACAGCATTTTTCATTACTTCTCTCCATGTGGGATTTTCATGAATGTTGACCCACAAAATTATTATTCCAGAGATTACATTTAAACAGCTCTTAGGATGTGCAAGAACACCAGCTTCCTAGAAAACTGATGTGAGGCTCTGAGATAGCTCAGTTAGTTATGGCACCACTATGAAAGCTGTTCAAACTTCAGGTTTCTAAGGTCAACATAATAAGTGTCATTAAGCTCGCTATTACCATCGATAAACAAGGACATATAGAAAATGAGAGAAAATCCCCAAATGTTCTTCCCATTATAACACGTTAGTATAAGACATTAACGGTTGAACAATAATCCCCATCCAAGACCGCACATTTCCTAGTGTACAAGAGTGTAACCAAGAAAAAAGTGAATCACAACTTGCTCTAAGTAAGGCTATCTTGTAGGTAAATTAAATGTATGCATTGCTGGAATAGTACTTATCACATATAGGTCTTTAATTCAGAACATGGCCGTTTAAATACAGACTTTTAGATTTAGATGAATGACTATGTCTTGTGATGAGGGAACAATTTAGTTCAACAAGATATTTGTTGTTAAATGTCTTAACAAATACTATCTTTACATTTTACATCTGTAGTCTATTCAACGTGACCATGTGCTAAAAATAACAGTCTTTACTCAGTGGATCCATTTCCTTGATAATTGAAGGTTGCTAGAGAAATGTATTGATTCTTGCTTGTGTTCGCAATTAATTGTTAACTGGTTCCTTTGAGGCTACATAATGGGGATTGGAGCTGATGATTTATGCTAACATTTGACCTAGCTTTTATTTGAACTGACTAAACCAGAAGGCTTCCTGAAACCATGATTGATACTGTGTTATGAATTATTGGGGTTATTTACGCAGATATGGTGCTGGCTTTTTTACCATGGTAAAATAGTGTCTGTGTCCTCATTTGCAATCTTTTATATTTGCCTTTAATAAATGTTGAAGAATAAAGCCTACATCTAATATACAATAAACATAAAAATACTGAATTTAATGTAAATGAAGAACTGACCCAAATCTATGTTATGTTACTACACTCTTAAAACATGTAAAATGTGTATTTGTTCTCATGGAGAAAAAAACACTAACAATATATTGTAAACTGCATTTACACATATTAATCTAATATAAACCTCCCGGTAATATACCTATTAGATGTATTTGCAATACATTTTAAACTAAAAAACACATTAACACCATTCACACCACTTGACTGCTAACATATAACACTCCCTATTGTAAAGAACATAATATGGCTCCCGTCACCGTGTTGACAACCTTTTAGAAATTGGGTGGCCTCGAGATTCTCAATACACATACTACAAATTACACAGAATAGTTCTACTGTTTATGAAGAAAATGTATTGAATAGTACATTTCTGATTAACTTTACTGTTATATATAACAATGTCAATATCACATGGACTGGTATGGGTGTACTCAAATTGTTCCGTTGGCGGTAATTTGTTAGAAATGTGACTTGTTCCAATTCAAGTTAATCTCTGAGCGTCATAGCTGCTAGCATACCTGTGTTCACATATTGTAAAACATGACTGACATGATGGAAAAATATCTGAAAAATTTTTGCTGAGTGAATGTACAAAAAAAAAAAAAGGACCACACAAAGCATGACGTAAAGATTACACTTCTATTACCTGTCATTTAAAGGGAGCAGGCAAATGAAAACAAAAATCTGTATTTGGAAAAGACCACTCCCTATGATACCATTTGTAACATTCTGACCCAATGCTTAGAACTAGAAAAACACGTTATTAAAAGGTGAACTGTCACTTGATAGTAAGAAAGTCGAAAGACAGAAGAATGCAAAGGAAAAACACATTGGAAAGATTAGACCTACTCTTTTGTTGAAACAAGTGACATTCATAAAACTCATAAAAAGGTTTAGCTTTTCTGTTGATGCTTGGATCTTAAAATACAAAGTTCTGTTTCTTTTTATACACACAGAGAATGCATGTATATAAATAAATAATGTGTGTATATACATAAATCTGCTTTAGTATTAAGGTAATTCAAGGTGAAATATTTGAAATAATAGGCAACAGTAATCATGAATTACAGTTCTTAAAGGAAAACAATCACTTCTATGGAATGGTAATCACCATCCAATTAATGTAACTAGGGCAACTTAAATGACTGTATAAAATTGAGATGTGAATCATAAAATTAGCTAGTTTGGGTGGGGGGATTACTAATAAATAATAAACATAAATGCAATATATAGTTAACACAATAATAAACAATGTATCAAAGAGGGTAATTTAGTAATTTATAATATGATGTATCGATAAATCAGATAAGGGGGTAAAGAAATAGGTTTAACGGAATATATACATATTGGTATGTATGAGGAAAGAGTTACACAAAGGTATTTTTGTTTTTTTATATATGTTTAAGGAACGTATATATATATATATATATATAGTATTTTTTTCATAACTGGAAGCAAAGGAAAAGCTATGCATTGTTCTTTCTGCTCACACAAGATCTAGCCTATCTTGAATAGCTGGATGCACGGTCATTGTTAGTTACTTTAGATATGCTTCAATATTTTTTGTTCACCAAAGAGGAATTATTACATTGGAGATGCAAGCATTTTTAATACATCACATAAATGTGGTAATTTAACTTGCAATGTCAGAGTCATATTACGTTATTTGAGTTTAAATAATGCATGTATATACCAAGTAAAACAACATCTCTTCCGGAACAAAACTAAATCTATTTAAAAAAAAATATATAGGAAATGTACTAACTGGAAGTTCAACAAGAGTGTGGTTATAACTAACCTTTTGATGACCGAAAATGTTTACTTGGCGCTGTGAAGCCTCTCGTCCCATGCACATTAACAGCAGCAACTCTGAACTGGTACCACTTGCTCGATCGGACATCTGACAACTGAACTCTTTCATCTGTAGTCTGATTTAAAATAAATAAACAAAAAACATGAATGAATAGGCAGGCAGACAAATATATATAATTATTGTTCATTTAAAGTTATGAAATGAAAAAAATATTTGTTGGATCCCATGTTGCACCCAATGTTTCTGTGATAAATCAAGAGCTAATTTTAAAGTATTGCAAAGTATTACTTTGCAAATTGAACATTACATATGGCTGAAGTCCAACACCTATCAACCAGTCAACACACTCCATCAGTCAGAATTTTGTCAAGGTACAGGCCCATCTGCCTTCTCCACCTTCTGCTCCGGCTTCAATGTGGATGCTTCGCACTGGGAACCGACTATAGGCTAAGAGAGTCAGCAGATGCTGTTATCCTATCAATGTCCTGCATTTGAGAAAAATGGATTAAAAAGGAACGTACCATTCCAATGCATTATTCTCAATGGGCAGACATTGATAGGTTGAGAATGTCAGCCGGCTAGTTTCAGCCTATCATCTCCACCAAGTGTGAGACTTTCGCATCAAATCAGTGCCAAAGGAGGAGGCAGAGGTGCCTGGAAGAAGGGTAATATCTGAAGCATATTGGGCTTAAAAAATCAAAATGTATTTATTGTGTAAGTTGCTTCCCTCAACCCAAAGTCAAGCTGCAGACAATCATAAAACAATAAGTATGCATATGTCTGGGTATCAACTACTAATACATGTTTGTATTCCTATCACTGTAGTGTTCATTCGAGTATTCAACTTATCACAATTAACTGTTTAGTGAATAATTAACTGACAGAAGAAAGCTGTAATAACTGCTCATCAATAAATATTCTTATACTGCTTTTTAATCTAATTCTTATTTTCAGAAGTTATCAGTTGGTAGGTTACAATGAATAAAATGATGGTTTATTATTAGAATGCTTTCCATTAGTTATTCCAGTCTCGCCTTCCAAACATCACCGCTTGAAATGTGTTTTGTTTGGCATTAAGGATGGGACTGACTTTAAGTCAATGGATTAACCATAAAAGTTTTTTCAATGCCCCATTATTTTAACGTATCTATTGGGCCTCACAAGCAAAAGCCAAAAAAAAATTGTAGAGTAAAAGAAACGGAAATCTTTACACATCATTACACTATTCACTAATATTTAGTCTGGGATAAATGATATTGCCAATAACGGAACAGAAATTAACTATGTAACATTACACTATTCCAAAATATACTGGTGTATATATCAATAAAGTGATGCATTTTCTATTTGCATTGATATTCAATTCCTTATAATAAACAGGATTCTACAAGATTGGAATTGGTAATTGATTTATAAACCCCTAATTAGTAACACCATACAGGTGATCCTTGTATTTCTAAAATATTTCATCCTTAATTACACAGCGTAAAAGATGAGCACGAATGATGTCCATATGGCTAACTATGAATAATAATTAAATTAGCTCAACTCAAGCTTTTAAAGGAAATCCACATCTGCATGATGTAATATTATACAAAAGGAACAGTAACAAAAACTGAATTAAATCTTTTCACATAATTGAGGTTTTATTCTAAAGTTATATGCTAGCAATGCATCTCATGTTTCAAATAAATTTTATGCTTTAAAAAAAAAAAAAAAAAAAGAAGACCAGAAGAACGTGATGGCTAATGGGTTTGACATTCTTATTAAACGTTAATCCTACTATACCTTTGTATACTTGTAATAGTTTACAGGAATTGTGATAATTGTCTCCTAGTAAAGTAATACTACATTATATATAGTTTTACAGTGGTTTACAAGCCAGGTTTAGATATAACACTAAAACGGCATTTTAGGATATGTATCTGCATTTTTTTTTCTTAGAAAGCTAGTATCCAAATATAAAATCAAGTAATAAAAAGTCTTAATTAAATTATATTCTACTTGTACTGTACCATCATCTACGCTTACATCATCTGACACCCTGTCAGAAATTGTCCTGAGTCGAATGACAATCTGTAATGTTGAAATTTTAGATTTTCAACATTGCATATTTTTACATTTCAATACTCAACTTTTTATGAATTCAGCTCTTTCTACTTGTCAGCAACTGCATAAATCCCTATCACTTTAATGCTTGCAGCCTAATTTATGGTAAGATAGCAACTTTGAGACTTTTCCTGGGCCACACAGAACTAATATAGAGTATGTGCCAAGATCTCCCACTTCATAGACTAGTGCCTTGACCGCAGAATATAACTCCCCTTCTTACAGTTTGTCTTGGCATTATATTAAAATATCAGCTATGAAGTCTTTTAGATGGAAAAAAAAACATGGAGATAGAAATTTTGGTGTAACCGTGAGCCAGATTTAACATATGGTACTACAATCAAGGCTATTTAAAATTCCTCACACATATTTAGCTTCATAGATCAAAATTAGTCTGAGTTTTAACCAAGCCCCTAGCACAGCAGAGAGTAAAATAATATTTAAAACCAAGAATATAGAAAGAGTGTGTTGCTTTAAGTTTCACTTATTATACTGTATACATAGCATATTGGCCATTCCCACTAATTGACATATCTTTAATAGAACAATTATATTATGTGGTTTAGCAATAATACATTTTGGCTCTTAAATTGTGCATTCATAATTCTGTAATGATAGTAGAATAGCTGAAGTGCCACAAGTCTTGATGTCTACAATGTCTCTTGGTTGTTCTTTTTTACAAATGTTAGCATTGATTCTCGATAGTCTAGTACAGTGATGGCGAACCTATGGCACGCGTGCCACAGGTGGCACGCGGGGCCCTTTCTGTGGGCACGCGGCCACAGGTTCGCCATCAATGCAGAGTAGGCGCCTGCCTGCCCGAAACGGCAGGCGCCTACTCTGCTTCCGGGTCGGGAGGCAGGGGGAGGGCTCTAGGAAGCAGCTCCCCTGTCCTCCCGCGCGATGCTGTGTGGAGCGTTGCCGCGCGTTACCATGGCAACGCTCCACACAGCATTGCGCAGGAGGACAGGGGAGCTGCTTCCTGGAGCCCTCCCCCTGCAGTGCTTACCACCACCGGACCACCAGGGATGGCTGTGTGTCCCCCCCCCACTTCATTAAAGGTAAGAAGGAGGGAGGGGGGTATACTGACACACAGCACCCTTACCCCCCCAGAAGTAGCCCTACCCCCCAGCACCCCTACCCTCCCCAGCAGCACCCCTATCCCCTCCAGCAGTACCCCTATCCCTCCCAGCAGTACCCCTATCCCCCGAGCAGTACCCCTATCCCCCCCAGCAGTACCACTACCCTCCCAGCAGTACCCCTATCCCCCCCAGAAGTAGCCCTACCCCCCAGCACCCCTACCCTCTCTAGCAGTATCCCTACCCCCAGCAGTACCACTACCCTCCAGCAGTACCACTACCCTCCCAGCAGTACCCTATCCCCCCAGCGGTACCACTACCCTCCCAGGTACCCTTATCCCCCCCAGCGGTCCCCTATCCCCCCAGCAGTAGCCCTACCCCCAGCACCCCTACCCTCCCTAGCGGTACCCTACCCCCAGCAGTACCCCTATCTCCCCCAGCGGTACCACTACCCTCACAGCAGTACCCTATCCCCTCAGCAGTACCCCTATCCCCCAGAGTAGCCCTACCCCCAGCACCCCTACCCTCCCTAGCAGTATCCCTACCCCCAGCAGTACCCCTATCCCCCCAGCAGCCCCTACCCTCCCCAGCGGTACCCTACCCCCCAGCAGTACCCCTATCCCCCAGCAGTACCACTACCCTCCCTGCAGTACCCCTATCCCCCCAGCGGTACCCCTATCCCCCCAGGAAGAGCCCTACCCCCAGCACCCCTACCCTCCCTAGCAGTATCCCTACCCCCCAGCAGTCCCTACCCCCCAGCAGTACCCCTATCCCCCAGCAGTACCCCTACCCTCCCCAGCACCCTATCCCCCCAGCGGTACCCCCTACCCCCAGCAGTACCCCTACCCTCCCTAGCAGTACCCCTACCCTCCCTAGCAGTACCCCTACCCTCCCCAGCTCTCTGTGTTCTTTAAAACAAAAGTTATTAGTTCAACAGTACGAGTTGTTTTTTTTAAACTTAAACCTCAGTATTTGGGTTTAATTGTCGTGTTGGCACTTTACGGAGAAAAAAAGTTGGCATGTATTGCGGTTTGGACACTCGGGCTCAAAAAGGTTCGCCATCACTGGTCTAGTATAATTAAGCAGTGAGGCCCATATTAATGTATATTGGGGAGCAACGTAATACTTCCCATTCCATGCTGCTAGATACTAGAAGACATCACTACTACGACAGATTAACAAATTAAACATTTTTGAAAATATGGACATTAAGTTTATAAAGAGTGGTAGAGGGATTCACGATTAAATTAGAGATGGCCCATCTCAGATAGGGACACTTTGAAAGTATGCTGTTGGAGTCAGTTTATTTAATCCCTTCAGAAATCTAACTCTTTCAGTCTTAAAATGCTTTTATCAGAGTCACTACATGAGATATATGGTTACAACTTTTCTAAATTTCCTTCCAGGTGGGTAACTCTACCTCTTGGATCCCAGCTACACCAGGGACCCAACTGGCAGGGGACATAGCAGCCTCCCTATTGCTTAAGTTCAACATTAAGCTGGAGGAAATACTCTTCATTTTAATAATATAAGCATGTTTAAAAAAATGATGATAATGTTGACACATTTTCATAAAAAAGTTATCTTTACTGAATTCAAAGAAAATATATCACACACATTTGGGAATGCAAGCTAATTAAAAAAGAGATTTCCCAGAATGTATGCAAATGAATAAAGCATAGAATTGTCTATTGTCTTTTGAACGTATATGTATGATTTAGCGATTGATATCACAATTCAGTTCTGTCCTGACACAGTCAGGGCACATCATGTACTGGAGGAGGACAAATAGAATCATTCACTTCTAAAAAGTGAAGGTCGTGTCTTGTACAGTGTATATTAAAGGATCACTATAGGGTCAGGAACACAATCATGTATTCCTGACCCTATAGTGTTAACACCACCATCTAGCCACCCTGGGCCCCTCATGTCTCCATGAATATAGCAACATTTTACTGTATTCAAGCCTGAAGCTGTAACTCTGCATGCTGTTAGGCTCAGGAAAACAAGCATAATTAGAAGTGGTGGCCTAATCCAATCACAGTGCTTCCCCATGCGATTTGCTGAGACTGACAAAGAGGCAGATCAGGGGCAGAGCCAGCATGATTCAAACACAGCCCTGGCCAATCAGTATCTCCTCATAGAGATGAATTGAATCAATGAATCTCTATGAGGAATATTCAGTGTCTGCATGCAGAGGGAGGAGATACTGAATGTTGGGTGCATTTTAGGTAGCCATGACCCAGGAAGGATCTATAACAGCTATCTGAGGAGTGGCCAGTAAAGTTATCACTAGGCTGTAATGTAAACACTGCATTTTCTCTGAAAAGACAGTGCTTAGAGCAAAAAGCCTGAAGGTAATGATTCTACTCACCAGAACAAATTCAATAAGCTGTAGTTGTTCTGGTGACTATAGTGTCCCTTTAACAAGATACGTGTCAAACCATTTGCAAATGGTTTGATAGATTAACACTGGATGGTGTCCAGGGATTCCCAACAGCGCAACAATTAAAGCACACTGTTTTAAAACTTTAAGGGAAAAAAAAGTTTTTGTGTAGCTTGACCCACTAAAAATAATCTCTGTTGTGATGTTCTGATGTGAAATATAACAAATAATAACATCACTTGAGTATAGATTGTAAAAGCATTATGTACCATTGGAGTCACCACTAAATATAGATGAAAACACGGATTGTGTTATGGACATAACTATGATTATAGTAGTTGTGACTGGATCCTAATTATTTTGTTTCTGTATTATCTGTGTATTGGCCTTGGCAGACCACTTTCAATCTATATTTTCCTCCACTTATCTCTAGACCACACAGTTCTTTCAAGAATCTGTGCTATGTGTCTTGACCTTTGACTTGTCTGACCTAATTCTTGCTTATCTCCTCCACTATGATTGTTCTGCAAATAAAACTCATAATATGCATTAAGCCCAGGTCTCATTAGCTAAGCAAGAGTGGTTCTCCAGATGAAATTTAAAAAAAAACTGTAGTTCATAAACTAATATTCTTTACTAAGATGTCTAAACATGCCTACCTGTATTATAGCACCTTTAAAACAAAGGCCAAGAATATGATTAAGATGCAAGACTGATGTTTTTCACAATCAAATCTATTTTGAGCTAGGAAGTAGAAACTATCACTTAAATATTTAAACAAGTGTATATAAAGAAGTTCAGAAGCCAATTTAAGGAATGGTATATATAATGTGGTTTGATTGAACTCACAGTGAAGAAACTTAGCACACAAGTAGTTTCCAATTTCCAGGTGTTTCCATTTTACTAGCTGCAACATTAATACAGACTGGGTTTTAGGAATCTCTGGAAAATGAAATTGTAAACCAGCAATCCAAGAAATTTCTCTTCTCCTGGTCTCCCTTTCACTGCAGTGTGTTCCAATATGTTAAGTCACAAGATTATGGCTTCAACCTACAGTCATTGTCATTAACAGTATTTGTTGAAATGGTGTGAAATAAGTAGTGATTCAGATTGTAGGTTTATGAATACTGTTCTTCTTTGCCAAAGTCATTTGTCCATAATTAGCATACACTGTCATTATTTTGAAACTGTTCCTCTTGACATATTAAACAAGGTGGTAGTTTCCTGGTGTCTGGAGGCAGAAATTCCTGTGGATGTGGTTTCTTTTTTAAAGAAATTTTCTAATATATTAGGACCTAATTTAGAAGTCATGTCTATGACGCCCTGACTATTCTACTTTCTTTTTTATTCTGTTATTATCTAAAGTGCACTTTAGCAGTAAAGTATAAGGTTGTTGGAAAAAGTTGTGAATAATGAACATACCATTCGGGCACAAGCTATATATTACCTTTAGAACTAAGTCGTCTGATCTTTGACAACTCACATATCACAATGCTAATTGTTAAACCTTTTCCTATAATAGCACTTACCATTACTTTGCAGTGAGTAATGTAGGGGTTAAGTCATTAAACAATTTTGAACAGATGTATTGTAAACTTTATAACGAAAGTGCACAGTTAAACTTTTATTAATAATGTGAATAATTAAAGGCTCCTTTAAAATGCACGCTGGTGCAGAATGCACAAGTTGCTTACCTTACGTTTTACAAAAACAACATGCCGTTTATAAGATAGGCACAACAACTATTATTGAATCCCCAAATATGGCAGTTAGATATGGTATAGAATTCTTACCCTTGCTTTGATATTTGCACATCCTCTCCATCTGACTAGTGTGGTAATAGGCTCTAGTCTAGGTCATTAGCATATCCAGGGTTTAATTGACAACATTTTCAAAATATTATTATTATTTTTATTGCCATTTATATAGTGCCAACAGATTCCATAGCGCTTTATATATAAATTACAATTGTCATACTGACCTGTGCTATTGTTTGCCAACTACTGGCATCATCTTCACTTGGGTGAATCCCATAATTCCATCTCCTCTGCATTACATAGATCACTGGCTCCACAGAAATGTTGAATTTTGAAGACCATCTAATATCAAGATTTCCAGGAAGTGGCTCATTGAATGTCAATTCTTTTCTTGGCTTCAAAGGGACACCTTACCAAACAAAACACAGAACATCAAATCAATTATAATGTGATTAACTCAATGGGGTATATATCAAAACAGAGACCAAAAGGCCACATCCATGGACTGAAAAGTCTGACCCCAATTTGCTTAATAGCTCCTCTTATGATTATTACTCGTTAAGAATAAATAGAGCAAGTTTACAAAACATCATGAAAGACTATTTTCCGGTTGGTTATATTATCCAAATTATCATGGTTCAACAAATTATGCTTAATTAAAGTTATAGCTAATATTTTTCCCTTAGTCACCTCTTTATGTCACTACTGATTATCTCAACAATGAATTTTCCATTTGTTATGCGGTTTTTTTCAGCCCATATTTTTGTACCCTATTAAATAATTTATTTGGCTAACTCTATGAATTTCAGATGAGCATCTAATATGTTTTAGCTTTTCTTTTACATAGTTTTGCATTTACATATTTTGAATTCTTACAAAGTTTACAGATTATAGATAATTTAAAATGTAGCATTTACAAATAAAATCAATAGCAACAGGCACAATTAAACACAAAACAAATCTGGAAAAAAATGTGGATCTGATATTTAATTTAAAAAAAAAAAATTCGGGTGACTTTTTGTTTGATAACTTTCTTTGAATCTTAGAATGTTAAACTATATTCATACAGACATTTTTTCTCTTTTTATGAACAAATAAGGAGATAATCAAGTGGTTACCAGAAATAATTGCAATATGAATGATCTGAGAATAACATTTATTAATTTAGCATAAATCGATGATGCTACAGACTCTCTTTGGAATCTTCAGGCATGGCAAATAATGTTGAGAGTATGAATAGGTATTTGGAGAAATCTGTACCAAGGCAAAGTCACCAACATTTTGAAACTTTGACATTGAACCAGTAATAACAATATGTGTATGCTTAAAAATGGTATGTTCCTTTATGTTCCTATCTAATCGAGTAAGACATGTCTGTACAATAAAAAAATGTTTAGTTGCCAATGGTAACAATATAAGCAGGAAACATATCTAACAAAGTTAGCATAAGGAACAAATGTGTAACCCAACGGACTGACAGACATTTAAAGAGCTGCACATTTTACTGTCATAGTAAAATTGCAACTATAACACTCGGTAATAAACAAATGCTAGGTTTTCACCTAAAAGGTGACTCAAATGACAAAAAGAAGCATTTGAAATGTGAAATTGATAATGATATGGTCAAGAAAAAGTGGATAATTCCCACCAGAGTTAACCTACATAAGGCAGAGTGTTGAGAGGTCTACATAATGATGTAGAACCACCATATTAACATACAAAATGCTCTTGCAGAAAGGTGGACATGTGCTACCTGATGAAGTGTAGTATGTCCTTCATCAGTGTCTGCTTTTTCTAAGAGGGTTTGGTTCGAATATAGAGAGTAACACAATAAATGGCTCTCATTATGCTACAGGTAGAGTGTAAGAGTTGATCAATCCCTGTATTGCAGTAAATGGTCATAGATTGAATTGTAAACCATCCTGCATCCCTGAGACCCACTACCCTGAAATATCTCAAATTACATATTTAAGTGAAACTCTATGTGATCTCTCTTGCTTTTAAAACATTGTATATTAAAGAAAGGCAGTTTTCTGTTATAAATGCTAATATATTTTGAAATTTTAATATGTTTCTATTGCGAGTAAAGTATTTAGTATTAGAACAAAGATTACACAATAAGTAACATGTTGCTCAAATATGAGTGACTGTCCATTTTTAGTTTGCATAGCAAGCATTATAAGCACTGTCAGTTTGAATTTGCAAACTTTTTAAAATCAATTCTTAATTATTATGTGCAATAATGCAGCAATTTGCATGTTCAGAGATGCTCCATCTGCTTTACATTAAAGTCTACTGGATGTGCTTGATTGGAACTAAGTAACTCAACCTCACTGTGTTGTATGTAATTGTCAGCAGATGGAATCTTGAAGCACCAGGGAGGTGAGCAAGTGCATTTTAGTTTACTTCTGTAGAACAGTAAACCGTGAAATCCAAAACCAGATGCATGGACTTCATGATTTGTCAGTATGTTTTTATTATGTAAATGATTAATTTATTTTATTACGCTTGAATAAAGCAGTCCTGAATTATGCACAATTTGATGGAATTATTCAAATAAACATTATTATTATTTATTATTAAACATTATAAGTTTAAAATTTCTCTTCCAACTATTCTGCTAAAAAATGCTTTTATAACTAACTATAGCTTGATGAATAATCCCAATTTATTATGATTGTTTAGACCCAACATAAAATGATACATTATATTAATGATGTAAAATTTCTCTACATTATTATTTTCCTTCTGGTCACATCAATTCTATTTGATAGTCATGTGACACAACTCCTGGACAAGTTATTATTATTATTATCATTTATATTATGCCAACATATTCTACATCTCTTAAAAGAAAAGTGTGGATATATAACAGCAAGCAAATATAGAAAAAATAATAATGTTGAAGAGGTGAAGAAGGAGTGAAATTACTTTACAATCTAACCAGAATTGGGTTAAAGGAACTGAAGAGGAAAACATATCATAAGAGAGGAGGGGTTCACAGATATATTAGAATTAGCAATGTGGGAACCAGTAGAAGGCACGAGAAGGACACTGGCAGAGTGAAGTGATCAAGATGGGTGCATTTTTTATTAAAGAAGAAATTGTTGAATTATTAAGGGTATTTCATAGAAGTGCCAATATAATATGCTAAAAGGTACTGTAACCAGCGGTATGGATTGGCAAAGGGATGAGGTCTAAAAATGAAAACACTTTGTTGCCATAGAGACAGAAGAGGCTTTTAGAAAGCTTATGTGTTATTATTAAGGCTATGTAGAGGAGGGATGGCAGAGCAGGGAAGGAGAGGGCACATGATGGATGACTGAGGAAGGTAAGTAGAAGGGTGCATATAATGGATGGCTGAGATGGGAGGCACAAAAGGAAAAGGCAAATGATGAATGGCTGAAGAGGGAGAGTGTGGTAGGGTGTAGGATGTATGGCTAGAGATTGATGGAGAAGGAGAGAAGAAAAGAAAATGATTGATGGCTGTGAAGGGAGAGTACCAAAGATGGATGACTGTAGAAAGATGGAGATGGTGAGTGAAGTTTCCTGTCTTTCTGAAGAGGAAGTGATAGAGAAGGTATATGATGGTATTATACCAGATAACTATTGTAAACATTTAAATGTGAGACATATTTACATATATGTTATTTTCAAGATGTCTTCTTTAACTTTACTAAGCACAGACACTGAGAGCTTAATGTGTTTGCTACAAAACATTTTCATTCTCAATGTGTTTTAAATGTCATAGGCATCTTATGTGGGGGGCTGTCGTGTATGAGCTTTAATCTCTGCACTAACAGGCTGCATTCTTCAATGCAATATTCCTTATACAGCCTCTTGAAAGTTGTCTGTCTGTGCCTCAAACTCTCACCTTGTTAAGCAGATTTATCAGTGTTATATGGTGCTGTCATACATAGATACTCAAATATCTAACTAGTCATATAAAGGCTGCACTGCATCTACAAACTCACACACCCTGTCACTGCACAGCATATGCCCACACTGAGACCCATTTCCTTGCATCTACAAACATATAACCTAGTGTGCAATGACACAGGCACACTACATAGCAGCTACACAAACACAAACATTAACACTGCATATTGGGAACACCTAGTGACTTTCCAGATGGAATACTTACCCATACTTTCCAACTCTGGCATCACAAGAATCAGGACACTGATGGGAAAGTTGTGAAGGGGGTGGCGCCAATTGATACAATCTTGTCACTGGTTCCACCCAAAAGAGGCATACTTGCCCAGAAAGGGAGTGGGTCCACCTACCAATCATGCAGGCCCAGCCCACTAAAGGCAGGCCCTGCAGGGAGCATTGTTTCAGTGCTTCCTGCAGGGTCCTAATACACCGAAGCGCAAGCACATCTAATGATGCTATAGCCGGACACCACAGAACTAATTTGGGATGGCGTAACAGGACCTGGACTTTGGGACTGTTCTGCCAAAGTTGGAAAAGTTGTGAGACATGCTTGCCAGGATGCAAAAATAAAGAATACGTAATTGTAGTGACTATGCTTTTCATTCTCTGTAAAAGTAGGTTATGTTTCATACATCACAGTGTCAACATGTGACTCCCTGTGATATACATAAGGAAAGCATTGCTCTTGTGTGATGTCATGCATGTGCAGTGTTGTTTCCCTTTGTTCTCATTACAGATTAGAAACTGTTTGGTAGTATCCAATCACTTCCTGGCATCAAAAAAGGAGAAGCAGTTCTTGGAAAAACCTTCTAGACCATTGGTTTCCATACAAGTCCTCTTGGCCTAACAACAATCCAGGATTTATGTATTCCCTGTTGTATTCCAATGAAGATACCTACAAAACCTGGACTGTTGGTGAGTCTCGAGGACTGGTTTGGAAACCACTGTTCTAGACAAATCAAATGATCTAATTGTTTTTCTAAACAATTCATTTATTTAAGCATAATCTCCAAATATATGTATGCATTATCTTTGTACATATTATACGCATATTATACTTTCTACAAATGAGTAACAATTCACCCTAAAGGTTCCCTTTAAAGCATGCCAAACAATAGCAATTTCTGCTAAATGATGGCATTGTCTGTTTGTGTTTACATTCAATTTAGACTTTACCAAGTACATGTTCCTTACAGGAAATTGGTAAAATTGTTCTCCATATTCCCACACTAATTAGCACATGTTCTGCTTGATGAAAAGCAGTAAAAACCAGGTAGATCTGAGTTGTGACAATGTCTGAACAAGCTTCATGTTGCGCACAATTCCACCTTCAGAAGCAAACAAACTTAAAATAAATCAACAATGTTCTCTGTGCAAAATATAAAGGAGGAAGCACATATATTTAACATAATTATTTTTCTATTTTTTTTTTAGTTGTGTTTTGATGTTTTGTACCAATCTGAACAATTTAAAAAAATAAAAACTCCCTTAAATATGAAAATGTAATTTTAAAAAAAATTCTGTACATTTTGAAATATTATTCCATGATTTTATTTTTAAAATTATTCTTTTTTTAAACTTTTTGATGCATTCATGTTTAAATGGAATCCGAGGTAGCGCAACAAGGCTTGGCATACACTTTCCCACTATAACCTTATTTTTCTCATCAGTGACTATAACGTCAACAAATGTGTGTTTTCCTGACCTGTAAAACAGATTTAAATAGGCTTTCCCTTGGAATGTTTCCTTTAGTTCATATGAATACGTTACTGATGGTATGTGTCAGCATGCTTCATTTAGACCAATATACACTGCCAGATGTGGAGATATCATTAGCACTATTAAGCTAAGTATTTCCTTTAATTCATCATGTAATGAAAGAGTGAGGTGTGTACATTTTCTTCTCTATATTCAGCACAATGAACTGAGTGGAGTCTATTCACAGGAATTACTCATTTAATCTGTCTCTAACTACTATTTTTACCACCAGAACAAGTGTTTTACTTTAACCACACACATATATCTTTCTTATTCTTCATTTACCCTCCAGTATCTCTTTTTTTTTTTTAAAGAATCAAAGAGTAAGAAGTAAAATCGCAATTAGCCTCTTATCCCCAGGTAAAATGCATTTGCTTGCGAGAAGCCTTTCATTTAAAGCAGATCCTGCTGTGAGCACCAAACAATAGTCTAATGTCAGATATTCACTAAGCATTTGTTCTATAGAAAAGAAATAGGGAATGGGCTATTTGGGCATTTTCGTGCTTGTGTGAGTTTTATTATCACTAGCATATGATTATTACTCTGTGTTTATACATAGTTAAATGATAAACAAACTAAAGGAAATAAACAAATAACTTAAAGTTATAATGAACTATTATGTAGAATAGTCTTGCAAGGTGGAAAAATAGTTTTGTCAAAGCACTTAATCCAAAAATAAAGTTTAGTTGAGATATTCCGATAGTCAAAGTATGGCCACCCAACTACCTTTTTGTGACAAACCAAAAAGGGCACAAAAATGGGCTAATCAGTACACTGCAAAATATATACATCAAAATATACATAATATAAATACAATGTATCTATTTTTCGGCAAACTGATTCCCAACATTTAGTTCACATATTAAGTGGAAAAAAATTAATAGAGGGAAAAAGAGGAGGAGCACTGTCTGCCTATGGGTGTGACTGTCTGCCTGTGTGACTGTCTGTCTGCCTGTGTGTGTGACTGTAACTGTGTGTGTGACTGTCTGCCTGTGTGTTTGACTGTAAATGTGTGTGTATGACTGTCCCCTATACAAACACTACACCCCTATACACACATACATACACTATACATGGATGCACAGGGAACCTAAAGGCCTAAGGCTGGCCCTGCTCAGACACACCAACAATGTGGAGCTCCTAGAAAAGAGGGACACTTGAGCCCAAAATAGGAACTGTCTCTCCTAAATAGGAACAGTTGAGAGGTATGGATTAATGTGCAAACCTTATGCATTATTGAATGGGTGATATATCAGCAGCCTTTCTGCATTTAAAAGCAAATTGCTCATTTATTATCTAATATTGTGTAAATTAAGTCTTTACTGTCTCTGTACTACTCAGGAATAACCAAACTGATGTGAAGAAAAAAAAAACATGTAGGAGCTAATTTACTAACCATCAAACTGTAGTAAAAAATGAATTGCAAAGCTGAAGCCAAAATAGCAGATTTAGATAAGAAAAATGACATATTTCCTGTGGAAATATGGAATTCCTTTAGAAAACGCTTTGTATGTGTATTTCATTATTTTTCTCTCTGTTAGAAGAAATTTTTATTACAAAGATTCAGAAGGCATTTCTAACTTAATGATTCTCTTTAAACGTTAAGCATGACAATCAATTGCTTTTCCCGCAGAATGTTTTTGACATTAAATGCCACTACTATGGAGCTAAAACAACAATGATTAGGTTGCAACACAAACGCTCCCACTACATTCCCTTTCGAGGGATTTGCTTTTTAAATTGCTTTTGGAAAAGGCTGGGATCATAATGACAAATCATACCTTTGTATAGGTTTTTAGGTACTTGGCATGTATGACCACATCCATTGGAACAACACTTCTTCACCCCAGAGCACTCATTATCTGTATCACAACTTTCAACACAAGCTGCGGCAAATCCACTGGCTTTTTCTGGAGCTGGGCAGTCTCCTTGCTTCACTGACAAGACAGACTTGAGAAACTCACAGCTGGTTAAACATTCATGGTGCTTCTTGGGAAACAGAGGCTAGGAATCAGAAAAAAAGAAAGATTTGATGAATTTTTATATTTTCTAAATATTGAAATATTGTCTTTGAAAAACTGTGTAGAGGATAATTGTCAAAATAAATACCAATTTGGTTAAATCACCAATATTATCTTTGTTATATGTTTTTTTAGAATTGTTCACTTAGTATAAATTAATTATAACAGTCCGCACAATAGAATCTTAATACACATTCCATATATATTGTGAGAACAACCTTGGAACGGAACACTCAAATATACTAGTAAAATGTGAAATAATAGTAAAAATACTTATAAAAATATATCTTTTATTTTTTAACTATATATATATATATATATATAATCTTTATGTTCTTCTATGTTAGATAGATGATAAATAGGTATATAAAATATTTAACTGTACTGATTATACAAGATTGTCCACATAGCCCTCTATAAACTTACTTATTTTTTTGCTCATGTTTATTTTAATTATTTTTTTTACTAAGCCACTAAGTGTGCAGCTCTTCTTTGCTAGCATTTGACATTCTAAATTTAGCCTCCATTGCTAATTAAAGAGAGATGTTAACAGATTTAAATAAACGAGCAAAGTCTGCAGCTGCCCAGCTACTGTTTTCTGACTGAACATACATTGTTTGATAGCAAGAATGTGTTAACAATAGTAAAAATGGCCAAAGTCTCCCAACTCACAAAATATTGTTTACTTTAGTGTCATATCCACACAGAGGATATCCCTATAAACATGTAAAATTTCAAATTAAAGTGGTTTTTTTCAATTTATTATAGTAGTTATTATACTATATTTTATTATACAGTTAAAGAATGGATATATAATCTAATGCTATTTACATTATTTGGATGCCAATTTATAAAAGTAAAAAAAGAACTCTTTAAATATTAATCAAATTATATATTGCACACAGAAATAGGAACCCTGTAGTGCCGGTATCAATACTGGTTTATTATAAACCATCCATGTCATGGGATGGGAAAATAGGGGGTAAGAGTCAAACCAAGATAATTTACTCTTCTCCTAAAAGTGGCATTCAATAATTTATACTCTGTTCTTGGCTATTTGACAGCCCAATCTATGGCCCAGCTTTAGGCACCTGTCTTGCCCCTACTAGAATGACTTTTTCAACTCTTTCCATGGTTAAAAAATTGGTTAAAATCGCTGACCTTTGTGCACAAACTCCATAGCTAATGTTCTGACCACTTTTCCAGTCACATCTGGTTGTTGCTGTAATTTGTAGTTATACTCCATGACAGTAACCTTTGAACCCCAGATAAAACAACAATGACTTGGTAAGAAGCAGAGGAATATTTCTGACATTAGTAGAGGAACAATTTCCTTAAAAAAAAATCATTGTTTGGGCAAGAGGTCTTCTTGTTTGCTAAAAAAAAAAATTCCTTATTCCATGCTAGTCCTAAATAAATCTGACTTACCTCACAGAGATTTTGACAGTTATTTTTTCGCAAATCCCAGGTTTCTTTGCATGGTTCCAAGCACTGTCAAAATAATTAACATATATTTAGTAAAACCGACAAAAGTTTGAATATTTTATATTTTATATTAGGGCATTTTAGGATAAAAAAATAAATTAGGACATTTAAGAGTATTACTGATTCTACTTGTTATGCAATTGTCATTAAACATTCCTGAAAATTGGAAATTTATGTTGAGCTTAAAAATAGTAACGTGGATAAAATCTAAATAAGACAGGATACAAAAATAAAAAGATAGAAAGACATATTCTAGACAGATACTGGAGTGGTTGGTTAGTGGAATATCTCCAAGGAAATAGAAACAGGGACAGCCAATTATGTCATAGATAAAAAACAGTCTTTATTGATCCATTGATTCTAAAGAAGCATCAGTTAGGTATAAATGCAGAATAAATACATCTGTCTGGGAAAAATACAAATGTCATGGATTGGATATAATAGCAGTATTTTCAGCAAAGGGCAGTGTGAGGTGTGCTGTTGGGAATTTCATCAGAAATCTGTCATGACAGCAGCATGGGACCTACAGCCAAGAGAGCCAAGTGAATTGTACAGTCATTTGCAATGTAAGAGTACTGCTGACGGACTTGCATTTACAGTAAATGTCACTGATATATGAGTGTAAACCCTTACCTTTTATTAGCTCTTTTTAATTACTACATTGCTGTTATAGTCCTGTTCGCTTTTAATAACATATCTGTGGTTCCCATCAATGTGCAAAACAAGCAGACATATTAACTTAATAAAGTTTGAACAATTTGAATGTCAATGCCCATGCGTAACAAATGTTTTATTTGGGAGATGAAAGGTTTCTGTACTGTATTACACTGAGAAGAATAGAAAGTCTATGACAGTGGGGATTTCCCACTTAAAATACACTCATTGACAACTCACTGCCGTAAGGTTAATTAAAGGCAGACTATAACAAAAAAGGAATTTTATTTTTTCCTATTTTGAAAAAAAAGAAATGTGCTTCTTTTGTGTTGTGCATATCTCTTCAGGGTAAACAAGCATAGATTAAGGCAAAGCACATACTTCTGCAAATACTTCAGTGGTCTGAAATAAATACAGTATAGAAAAAGACCAATAATATTGCATCCAGCTTATCTACATTATAAAACTAAGTGCTTTTAAGTATTGTATTCTGTACAAAATTGCATTTTAAACCTGTCATTAAAGAGGATGTTTTATACCATTACTTTTTATAGTTTATTTATTCAGTAAACAGTGCATCCCAAATGAATGGTGGGACAATCTCAAATTTGGGTTTCTGCACCACCATCCAAGGTTTGCTTCATGGTGTCCTGCATATAGATATGTTGTGAGCAGGACCCCACATCCATACCCTGGGTTCTCCGCTGTGTGGAGGCTCTGCTGCAGTCATGTACCCCAACTCCCAGGTAGCGAAGACTCAGAGCAGAGAGGGGTACCTGTAATAAATGACCACAGTGGTATAGGTAGGCCTAGGAAGCTAAACCTCATTACATTTGTATTGGGTTGTTTCTAACTATACATTTTTATTTGATATATTTTATATAATATATATAGCTGTTTGGTTGCTTTGAATGCTGAGACATGAAAGGTAGAAATATGGACGACATATTCAGGTATATATGAACATAGTCTACATAGGTTAAAAAAAACACCATTATATATTTATATATAAAGACACTGTGTACATAAAGGTGATTTACTATTAACTGTTCAGCTACCTCATGTTGTTTTCTTTTACTACCATCAATTGACACATTTTATGACATTCCTCGTTCTACTTGTGGAAATCGAAACCCTCACATCTAATCACACCACATCTAATTTCTCTCACACACCGAATTGTGCTTTTATACATGTTGATAAAGCCTCCTTATTTTACCAGCTTTTAGTTAAGAGAAATGGAAGCTACAATAGATAGGTAGGGCATTGCAAACATTTTAACCTGTACTCACATTTGCAAGAATGTTTGAGTCTGCAAATAACAGAACGCTCACTGTTAAATTATATCAAGTGATGGTATCTAGTAACATGTAGAGAATGTTACAGTTAGTACTAGAATCACCACGTTTTAATTTTATTACACAGGTTATTTTCAGGACACAGTTGTCCACACAAGATATCTCACCTGATACTATGGGATTTCTTAGTACTTGCAAATTGATTGGTTGACTTTGACTCTAAGCCAAGACACTGATTATTTTTAGCAAGCAACTATACAGCTAAAACAAATGATGTATATATTATGACTTCCTCTGGGCAGAAATACATTTCAATAACGTGGCTGAATTAACCAAGCTGACATTTTCTTGTTTTTAAGATTGAAATCAATAGACTAATGAGCTTTCAAAATAAAAGAGCATAACTTATCATGGAACATTATATCCTAATTACATATCACTTGGACTTCTTATATTGAATTATGATTCTTTTTCTAACCAGTTTCTTACTGCGATAATTTTCAATATTCATCCTAACCCCATCAACACCACTTTTAAAGCTTACTTTACTCCCATTGGATGCTGCCCAATCTCTTTTATACTTCACTTAGGGCCGGATCAAGAGCCTAGTGGGCGTTGTGCTGAACACTATGATGGGCCTAATTACAGAATCTTATTGACAGAACACATTAAAATAGTCATACCGCCCAACTGCCATCTCTCGCTTTCATCTCTCAACTAAATATATCCCCTCAACACTTCTGTCCTGTGGGGCACTGGTGGGTGGGATAAATGGAGGTAGATCTGTGATGCAAATCACATCACTAGCACTGCTTAAGGGTACAGATCTGCCAGAATAATTGGAATGCAAGCAGGGCGGACTATCCAAACAATGCTGTTTCAGTGCCCTGAGTTTTCTGTGAACACATCTAATGATGAACTTGCTCTATGCTTTCTGGGGACAGTTCTTTTGTGTCTCCTAGCATTCACTTGTCCTCTCTTCTCCTTCCCAAAAATGGAATATACCACTCAGTACAAAGACAGAATAAGCAAGAGCATTTGCAGTGGGCATACTCAGCTTTTTATTAACTATTTTATAGTCAACCAGTCCACACTAGTTTGGTTCCCCTGAATCCCTCCTACTTTCCCATACTTAATTCCCTCTGCAAAAAGCAAGAGCATGTGAAGAGTAGCAAAATTCAGTGGGTCTATTCCAGGAGCATGGGCATAGAGGTCCAGCTCCTATAGTCCCTATATTAATCTGTCCCTGCTATAACATTATTATTATTTTTTTTTAAATAGTTTCTACCTAATTTTTCCCAGGTACTGTTTAAACAGTAAGTATGCTGAGAATGTATTTTACAGCCATTCTAACTGCAAATGAGAAAGTTGGTTGCCAACTCACTGTTTAGTGAATAAAACCCTTGGTTTAATATTACATGTGCAAATAAACAAATGTCTCTACTGCAGGACCAACAATAAATTTAGCAAATTGTTTTTGTTTTGTTTTTTCGTTTTTTTAATTACGGTGATGTCAGTGTTGGAACAGTGTTAAAAGAGCACCATCAAAGATCACAATTTAAACCTCTTCTAGTAAAATTAGTATTTAAAGGGCTCAGCATTTATAGACCATTTTCCTTTCCTTAAACACATTTTGAGATGTAAAATGGTCTATATAGCAACGTGTAATGAAGCTGTTTTCAGAGCCCAGAAAAGGCAGCTGCAATAACACAACAGTTAAGAACCCCCCAAGCTGCACATTATAACACTAATCGAAAGACAGACATATTTATTTGTAAAACCCTTAATCCTTACTACAACATACTGACACGCTTTATGTGTTTGCTGCATGCTGGGAAGGCCCATGGATCTCTGCAACACATAGAGTTACTGGTAAAGGATCAAAAAAATAGACACTCTACTGAAAAGTAATTAAAAGGGAAATTTGCATTAATGACAAAATAAACAGATTTTATAGAGCTTTTCCTGCTGAATTAACTGGTGGTTTTACAAAAACAATTGCAAATCAGAATGCATTGAAAGGTAATTTATTCAAGGGATAAAAAATTCTACACATCATTGTAAAAAAAACAAGTTTGACAAACAAAAACAAGAGATAATGAGAGACCCTGCAGAAACTAGCTTGCAGTCTATAGGAATTAGGGTATGATTAGATTAAGCTTAAAGTGCAAAGTAATCAATACACTGTACAGCAGAAGCTCGTATGGTTCTGTTTGTTGTTGAAATTGATTGTCTCTCTATGCAGACAATGCTGTAAATATTAATTTCCTGCACCTCCTAATTTGTATATCCCATGCCAATACCACCTACCTCTAACTTTGGTTACCTTTACAATGAGATCCGATCGTAAGAAATATAAATTTCCTTGTTCTTATCTGAATTGATAAAACTACATGTTGGGTGTAACTTACACTTACAGAACTGCTCTGAATGTTGATCTGTCATATTAATAATATGACTATTAATCATCTGGAGTAAAAAAAAAATTCTAAACATTTATTAAAACACATAGTCAAACCTATTGTTGTTTAATGGAATGTCTGTTTCATAGCACAAAATAAGGAACTGAAACAGCTGAAAAGTATAATTTAAGCAACCTAAAATTCTAAATTCAATTTTAGACTAATTTCTAAACAAATGTCTTGCAGACATTTATGTGTTGGTAGTATTGCTGTAAATAACTGTTGTACCATAAACACACCACACCACACATGTGCAGCTCCAGAAAAAGGGGATATTAGGATAGAAAAAGAGGGTCAGTGGGATTTTGACTCAAGGTAACAACTATTATTTCTAAACAGTGACACTTGGGAAGGAGAGTTTTGTTTTGTATATATAATGGCATTCTGTTTATGCCCGTTTGAAGATACCAATGCTACCAGTTGAAAAATCATTAATCTTAACTTACACTCATGATCTTTCCTATGTATATCTAACACACAAACACATGCAGGCATATCATGTTTTGCTTTGTCAACACTATCACACATCATCAATGTCACCAATCTCTCTGTCATCAAGGACAAGTGATCAGCATAAACTTATGTTTGAAGAGCTGTGCACATGATAGACTTAAATATGGCAGCAATGCGGTTTCAATATTAACAGGGTGCATAAACTGTCACTGGAATATTGAAAAGGTATTTGGCTTATAAAATGTTTCCTTGCTCTTTCTCGACTGGATTATGACACTGAACAACATTATTTGTATTTTTTTTACAGGGGCAGATAACTATATAACAAACAGAGCGGACGTTTGTACATGTCTTGTCACTATATTTGGACTCTGACGGCCAGAAGAAAAAAAAGGGTTGGTCATATTCCTTCTGCACAACTGAAATGGCAGAACAATTTTTAAATGATTTTATATGTTGAGTATACATACATCAGTCATGTATTATTCATGCTGTGTATAGCAAGCAATTGTCTACTGTACTACTAGCAGAAAACTAGGCATTTTATGATTTCCTACATAAAGACGAGTCTGCCCAACAGCTGACTGTGAGATAGAGAGATGTATAATAAAAGCAGAATGACATACACACATCCAAGCAATAATTGCTACACTGACGGCCTCCGAGTACTACTTTATAATCCACCATTGGAGACATATGTTGGTGCTAGGGACCACAAGGTCAATCACCCGGTCTCTCTTTTCTCATGATGCACTGAAATTAAAATGCTGTAGGTGACCTTATGCCTCACGGAAGGGCAACTACTCAGAATGTCATTTTTGTGACAAGAGATGTCAACACCATGCTTAGTCTTTTCCTACACCACCCACTTCCTACGGCCTACATAGAAAATACAATGGTTTTAATAAAAATTACAAAAAAAATTACCACAAAGTGAAATGGGGATCGTGGGGAGGGGACGAACGCAAAACACTGGTATGCACAATTTGATGCCTGCGCGCAAAACACTTAAAGGACCACTATAGGCACCCAGACCACTTCAGCTTAATTAAGTGGTCTGGGTGCCAGGTCAATCTAGGTTTAACCCTTTTTGCTGTAAACATAGCAGTTTCAGAGAAACTGCGATGTTTACCTATGGGTTAATCCAGCCTCTAGTGGCTGTCTCATTGACAGCCGCTAGAGGCGCTTCGGCGCTTCTCACTGTGATTTTCACAGCGAGAAGACGCCAGCGTCCATAGGAAAGCATTGAGAATGCTTTCCTATGAGACTGGTTGAATGCGCGCGCGGCAAGATGCGCATTCAGCCGATGACATCAGAAGAGGGAGGAGAGTCCCCAGCGCCGAGGGAGCCCGGTAAGGGATTAACCCCTCCTCCCCCTTCAGCGCCACGGGAGTGGGACCCTGGGGGTGACGGTACCCTCAGGCACTATAGTGCCAGGAAAACGAGTATGTTTTCCTGGCACTATAGTGGTCCTTTAACAACTTTATCCATATAGATGTATTAACCCGGTGCAACATATTGTATCGATCTATGCCATCTTCTGTTAAACCTTGTTGTAGTACATGTTTTGCATTAAGTATGTCTCTCCACCTATAAGCTCACGCACAAATAAAGAATTATTATTTATTAGAATTAATATTATTCTTTACCCACTTTTCTCCCAACAGACTGCAGTTGGTTAAAGAGATTTAATTGGAATCTACAATGCAAAAAAAAGAAAAGAAAGGAACTTTGGCTAAAAGTGCCTTTTCACAAGCACTGTTTTTATACCCATAAGCATTTTCTTGCACAGGTTCCACCTTGGCCCTCTGTATTTGTGCATAAGGACTGTAAATTCTGCCCCCTCCCTGCTCTCCCAATCTCACATTGTCTCTGAAAGGGGAGTGGGGGAGGGCATAGTTCTGTAGAGCTACCATAGCCTTTGTGAACTGGACTCTTGTCATTGGGTCATCACATTGAATTGGGTATCTACTAAAATCTTTTATTTTACTTTTATTAGGAAAGTGTTAGAGAATGCAATTTACTGTTGGTTTCTGTTTTACTGTGTACTAGGAGCAAAAAGCAATCTCTCTAAGTGTGGCTCAGTATAGTCTCGTGTGTGGAAAATTACACTTTGAGTTCTAGTGGATGAGAGGGGTCATATTCCATGTCATTGTATGACAGTGGCTGACTAGCTCTGTGTCCTTCTGCTCTAAATCTGCCCTCTGTGGCCACTAGAGGACTTCCGGAATCTAAACGGACTTTTGGTCCGTTATCTGACGCTGGACGTCTTATTGCATTGAATAATGCTTTCCTATGGGGGGGGACTAATGCGGGTGAGGAATGTGGGCGGCGCCTGACCCAGCGCCGAGAGACATCGGTGCTGGATTCAAGTAAGTGGCTGAAGGGAGCCTATACTGCCAGGAAAACAGGTTTGTTTTCCTGGCACTATAGGATCCCTTTAACCGCTTCATTATGTCACAGTGGTTTGTTTCGTTTTTTGCTCAGGCACCATATAAATTCACTCCTTTTTAAGATCCAAATTAAGATTTTGTCTTCAAAACCCCACTATCAGTACTATTCCACCAAAGCAATCTGTCAACTTTGAGATTAGTATTTCACTAAATTAATTTTCATTGTTCAACTTACATTGTTTTAACACTGCTGATAATTAATAGATATTTTTAGGGACTTTTCAAATGTGCCTTTTTGCTTCTTTTCCATTTTTTTTTACATTACCTGTTAAATTCACCTCCCTCTCAGAAGATTGAATAAATTGACTGGGAGGGATAATCACGCAAATTGGATCAGGATGGATGCCCCCAATAAAATAAGCATTTAGCAAAGTTTAAGATAGAAGTGCTTTGATGTTTTGTATTAAAGAAACTAAGTTGACTGGTTTAAAGCCTTTACTAACTGAAGGAATGCCAAAGACATTTCAAGGGAATTCTAAAGATATTTGGTAAGTCTATACTGAAAGATGTGATGCCTTAAATTGATGCGTTGGAGCATATACTCAACAATAAATTGTGGTTAATTTAAAACATTGAAGATATCCTATTGGCCTAACTTTTGCCATTAATTTTTTCAATCTGAACAATTAACCATTAAGTAAATAAGTTCCCACAGTTACTCTTAAAAGCATTTATGTATATATTTTGTTAATTCTGAGAACACTGTCAATGTACCATAATTAATTCCAATTGAATGGGCAATACCCCGTTAGGAAAGCTATGAATCTAAGGATAAGCAATAGGTCTGTTTCTGAGATATATTGAATCAGAATTCAGGAATATGATGGAAAAACACACATGCACACATGCTCACACGCACACACACACAAGAGCTCATCAGCTAATTCGCTTATAACTATTGTCAACCTTTTTTCATGTTATGCTCCATTTTCTTTTAAATTAGGTTTAAACATGTAGCAAGTGAGCCAAAAGTTAATTCCAGGCACAGTGAAAGCACACATGGCAAACGAGGAAGATAAACAAAAACATTCGCTTCGCTTCTCTTCCTTAACTTTTTTTTTTCTTCTATTCTGCCTTCTGGGAGTTGTGAGGAAATTTGCTAAATCTTTAATAGAATTTTAAAAGAAAACAAAGCATCACATAAAAATAATATTAACAGAAGTAAGCTGTGATTTGCAAGTTTGCTTTTTTCATTTTCCTGAGAAGTGACATTTCCCCTTTAACGAAAAATATTGTGATAGTTTAGATTTCTTTCACATAATGGTACATGGCTATGCATAGCAAAAACATGCATTAAAATGATCTAAAGCATTAAGTAGAGATGCAAGAATGCTTTAAACATTTATTTATTATGAATTATTTTTATTTGATATGTATTAGTTTATTTTAGTTATACCTCCATATTTTAGGATATTTTATAGCATTTCTAATAAAATCAGAATGATATGTTAGAATACAAATATCATATTTTGTAATAGCTGGCTCTATTCATATTCTTGGACATGGCACAGAAACCTGTTATAGAGGCTTCTTTCCCACTTGTGACAAACTGTTCTGGTTTCAAAACGCCTAGCCTATTCATCATAATGAATATAACCGACAGAATCATTATTCCTGGATCCATTGATGTCAAAGGAAGAAGGACCAGTGACCAAAAAATCTACATATTCATAATAATATTAAAAAAACCTAGTCATTAAAACAATGATTTGCTCAAGGGAAACCCACAGTCCTTAAATTAACAATTGTTATGAATGTTCAGAAGTATGGTTCCCTACTATCAATGTGATCATGATCCACACACCTGCTGCTGAAAATGAAAGTTAAATGATGATTACTTACCTAGTATCTGGCATTTATACACCTCCTCTGCAGCTGCCTGTTCCACCTCCAAGGGCATTAGCATGCCATGCTTGCACGGCAAATGCTGCACTCCTCCAATTTTGATTGCAGGACGAAGTTTCATTTAGTTCTGGAGGAGTAAGCACCTCTAGTGGCTGTCACTATGACAGTCATAAGAAGTAAATTTAACCCTGCAATATAAGCATCACAGTTTGTACAAAACTGCAATATTTCACATAATAGGATTAAAGGGACACTGTAGGCGGGGGAGGAGCGGGGGCGGAGCCTGACCCAGCACCGTGGGACATCGACGCTGAAATCAGGTAAGTGACTGAAGTGTTTTTAACCCCTTCAGCACCACGGAAGGGGGGAGCGCAAGGAAGGAGGGCAATGAAGGAGCCTATAGAATCCCTTTAAAATAACAGGACCATTGCACCCTGACCACTTCATTAGGATGAACTAGTCTGGGTAACGTTAGCAGTCCTTAAACAATCTAAGAGTCAAACATCATCTACTATACCATTAAAAAAAATTAACTACGATACAAAATATGTTTCTACTTCATTAATAATTGTAACAAAAATAAAACATGGCTTTTTGTTGGTATATCTGAAAATGAATTTTAAATTAGCCATACATAAGACACTCAAGAATATTAGCTCATAAGTCTTCTATCCATAATGCTTGTCCTTGATCTCATGGCTAATCCATATGTCAATGGGAGAATAACACTGTATAATGATATGTGTTGACATTTCATCAATTAACTGCTAAAACATTGTTCAGCGCTAAGGAATTTGCTGGCACTATATAAATAATAAAATAATAAGTAATAAAACCAACTAAACAACATTTCTGTGTGTATATATATATATATATATATATATATATATATATATAAGATACAAAAGTTCCTTGCACTCACGCTTGGTATGTTAAGTTGTGCCTTATGAGGCTCGCCGGGTGTCAGTCTTTTAGGGGTGTTAAATGTAGTTAATAGAGAAAAGCAGGCTGCACTCACGGACTTAAGAATTCAAGTGGTGTTTATTCCATCAAAAAGTAGAAGACAATCAACGTTTCGGTCCACACAGGGACCTTCCTCAGGATCAAGTGATACCACTTGTATCACTTGATCCTGAGGAAGGTCCCTGTGTGGACCGAAACGTTGATTGTCTTCTACTTTTTGATGGAATAAACACCACTTGAATTCTTAAGTCCGTGAGTGCAGCCTGCTTTTCTCTATTAACTATATATATATATATATATATATATACACATTACAAAAACTTCAGTTATATGTATGTTCTTATCATAAGTATAGCAAACATATTTAAAATTACCCAATTATAACTTTCATGAATATTAATGCTCAATCTGCTTTATCTAAGCTTTGCTCTGTGTTGTAATCTCTGGCAGGATCCCAGAATGCTTAGCAGTCCATACTATAATCCACTGCCATAGAAAAGTCCACTGCTAAAGGCATAACAAGTCATAATTAGTTAAAGTACAGGGACCTCAATATTTATTAGGAAGCTTTGCAAATACAGAAATGCTGAATATTCTTTCTTGAGATGTCCTACATAAGATAACAGTAGTTCCCGAACTATCAGGGAAGCTTTAGTATTGCATATTAAGTAATGTATTTCAGGCAGCATTAGAAGGCATGACTCTGATAATGTTAATTATTATGACTGCACCGTGACCATTTCAATTGATGACTTTCAAAATGATCAAGGTTTTTATAAACCATCTAGTCTGTAATTCAATTAAAGGTATCATCTTAGCCTGATGTCTGAATAATGTGGATTCCCTGATAGTGACATTGATGCAGCAATAACGATCATTCACTCAATAATTACTGTCACAAAGAAAATGTGCTTGCATGAGATATAATCTACAAAACATTGTACTATATAATAAGCACATGTAATTTCTTTCTGGAAAAAAGAAGCAAGTTAAAATCTTGTGTTATTTTATTTAAGATGACGTATGTTTAAATAATAAAATCCAGTATTTTAATTGAGCCATTTTCATATTTATTAGCTGACCAGTTTTATTAGTTAAAAAGAAACATCTATTTGATTGTATAGCATTGAAATGGATGTGTCATGACACATGCACTGTAAATCGTACATAAATTATCTTCGTATCTTTTATTACTCAGTTTGTATGCATATGAATTATTTATACAACATAACAAATAACATTGCCTCAAACCAGAACCTGGGTAGCACTTACCCCAACATGTCCTAGGCTTGCTTTAAAACAATACCAGTTATTTGTCCTGATTTTAGAAATCTACTCTCCTGCCAAGAGCACTCTAAAGTGGGCAGGGAGATTGGATTTTAGTCAAATACCACTATACAGTTTAGACAAAATTGGCATTGACAATGTGGAAGTGTCAGAGAGAGCCCTATTTTTTGTCAAACATATCCTAAACAGTTTAACAAATAACGGGTGAATAGTACCAATTGACAAAATTACCCCTACACTGAGTGTGCTTTTAGAGAGGAACTTAGTCGACTTTATCACAACCAAATAGCTAACTAACAGGATTATTCACTAAACACCAATTTTTGTCCACGTGAACATGCATAACCCTTCCAATTTGATCATAATTATATTTTAAATGCATAATGATGTATAAATAAGAATAGCCTTTTATAAGCAGTTGCATTATACAGTATGTTCATTTGTTTAAGAAGGCAATCAGCGTAATTTTTAGTGTGTGAGTGTGTATGTATATATCTGTTAGAGATGTGCATGGGCAAAAAATTTGGTTCAGTTCGGAAATTCGGGTAAGTAAAAAAATGTGTCTGCTTTGGTAATTCGGACCAATAGCATTCGGTTCGGCACTTCTGTTTGTCAATTCAGGACTTCCGCAGTTTGGGACTTTGTCAATTCCGACATTCGTAAGCATCCATCTCTTGTTTTGCCACTTTTCAGAAATCCGAAGCACTTTGCCACCACAACCACTTACACATCTGTAGGGCTCCCTAACCCTAACCCCTAACCACCACAACCACTTACACATCTATAGGGCTCCCAGTGCCCGGACTGCCACCACAACCACTGACACATCTATAGGGCTCCCAGTGCCAGGAATTAGCTTATTGGTCAAGATTCCTGTCATCATGCACGTCATTTTTCCTCCCTCTCATGTTTTGCCAATTTTGAAAATTCCAAAGCACTTTGGTAATTCGGTTCAGCAATTCAGAAATTCAGCAATTCGAACTTCAATCATTCGTAAGCATCCGAATTGCATGAATTTCGTCTGAATTTACGTTCAGAACTAAACAAATTGCACATATCTAATATCTGTGTCCAAGGTCACTGCATACAAGCTTGTCAGCTATTTTTATGTACATTGAAGTCAACATTTTATTTTGTCTGAATTATTTATCATTTTGTAATAAGTTTACAAAAATTGAAGACATCTCAAGATTGCTGCATCGGGTGGACTGTATACCAGTATGCTTACACAGCTAATACATGATAAAACATTGTGTAATTTTTACGGTGCATGTCTGAGATGTATATATATTTATGAAAACTGGTGTCTAAAGAGAGAAGGCAGTGTTTACATTGCTGTCTACGAACACCTCTAGTGGCAGTCACTCAGATGGCCACTAGAGGTGCTACCTAGTCCAGTGCTGCACAGTGTGCATTACTTGCATTAGGCACTGCCCTTCCTAGAGGCACTGAACGTTCCCCATAGAAATGCATTAATTGAGAAGATTCTAATTGATGCATGGCAGCGTTTTGCTGTGCATGTTCAAAAGACTCCAAATGCTTTCCTATGGGTAAGCATTGGATTGGCTGGCATCATCAAGTTTCATGGTTTCAGCCAAAGTTACTGCAAAGAGTGGGGATGGACAGTGTCAGGGATACATGTTTTTGTTGCTGACACTATAGTGTTTCTTTAAGATGTTTAACTTGTTAATATTATCAAAAGCTCTTTATCACTAAGCTACACACCAAATGCATGTTGGAAAAATATGAATAAAAGCAGATCTTTCGACATATTTACAAAGAAGGGTGGGATCATATTTCTGTTCTGAAAGGGGTAAGAAAACAAAATTAAATAAAAATCCAAAAAGCTATATTTAGTTCTATCATAGCCACAGTTCAGATACAAAGCAAAACATTTGTATGGCCTAATTGATTATTTAAAAATCCCACAAGCTTTGGGTTAAAATGCCAGATTTGACAACTAATGGTAAAATAAAACAGAGGATCAAGAAAGGGTAAAAAGGTCAGAGTGAACCTGACACTTCGATAAAGCTGTCAGTATAATAACAGATACCTCACATACATTGATCCTGTCATTGCATTGATGTATATTGTGATAGAGGTATTGTCTATGCATTAGCAATGTACCAGGTGATAAACAGATTATGATTTGTTAATATTAATCACCGGTTTAATACGATGCGTTGCTTTTAAAATCTCTAATTTTGTCTAGATAAATAGAAAAATAACCAATGAAAATACCCAGAGTTCTGATTATTTTTCTGATATAATTGTCACGTATTCATCCGCTTATAAAAATGTGATTAATGGCATTTACTGTTCAGACAGGAAAAGTTGTGCCGAGCAACATTACTGTCCTGACAGGAAAAGTTGTGCCGAGCAGCAATCAAATCCACAGGAGGGTTTGTGCTGAGCAGCAATTATGCAAATGGGAACCTGGTAACTGCCTTTGGGGTCAAAGGCTGATTACAGCCTATCAGATCCAGAGGAGGGGTATCCTGCTCAGTGCCTTGTCGTGGTTTCCCTTGTGGTTGTCCGAGAGCGCGTTAGTGATTCTGGTTATTCTGGTTATTTTGTTTTGTCATTGTTTTTGACTTCCCTGTTTTCTGGCATCCCTGACCCCTGGCTTTTCCTTATCACTGTGTCTCTTTCTGTGTCCCTTGACCTCGGCTATTCCTGACTATTCTTTGGTACGTTAGTCCGGCCATTCTAAGGTCCGGTATACGTTACCTATCAGTCCTCTGTGTTACACAATTCTACGTGCTGGATCATACTGTAATCCTGACAATAATATACTTGAATAACACAAATATAGTATGTGCCAATGAAGAGAAAGTCCACAGTTGAAACCAATAATTAAACAGCATCAAAGTAAGACAATTCATGTAAACCTGTAAAGAAGTTTGATAACATTTATTTTATAGCATTTGATTACGTGTTTATTGCTGTAATTGTAACCATATTGAGGATAACTCATTTAAATGAGCTTTAAATATTGCCACATGGAATACATGTGCTGTTTGTAAAGTATATTTTTCAATACTGTCACATAAAAATTGATTCAGACCCAGAATTACATTGATAAGTGTTCTGTATAAAATGATAATGTGTATCTGATAAACGTAGCAGTAAAGGTTTGCCTGAGAAGCACTAAATGCATACATTAAATTCTCCAGTTAGGCCCCAGAGAGCCTGGTTATTGCTTATAATTCCCAGTTCTCCAGAAAAGTGTTACTTAAGACCGATTGTGACCAGGGTATACCACTTAATGCTCTATCACCATATGCTTTTATTTTTTGGATTTTCCTCTTTTACATCTGTTCATATTCTTAAGACAGTGTGGATAATAAAACACCGTAGGATCATTCGCTTGGATCCAACCTGGGATTGAAAGGGTACCCACATGTTTAGGTAACTTGTAATTTATGATTCAGTGATTAGTAGCATTAGGTTATTTGTACAGTGAGTTCAAGTGGAATTTGTAAAGTTGGGCCAACTTTCACCTTGAACTAGGCTGAGCTAGCTCTTCCCACAAGAAATCAGATTTTAGATCATATATTTTAATATGTATGAGGGTCCATATGACTATCTAATTAGGGGACATACACTATGGTTCCTCCTATTATAGTTACTGCTTTGTACCATGTCAAGGTGGGGCTGATGTCAGTCAGGGAACCCCTGCAAAATCCTTATATTGGCAATAAATGTAATAATTTTTTTTAAGTTTGCAAATGAGTGCTCAGTAAGCGTTGCCTTTCGGTCCGGCACTGATTCTTCCCTAGCCACACCTTCTCTGGTTGTGACTGATACAGGCTGCATGAAAAATGGTCCTCCTCTGTCCATTAAACTTTAATCACACACAGGAGGCTCCTGCGGAGTCTAGAAAACTATTAACAAAACAGGAGATAAAAAATTCTAGAATAAACAGACTGTGCAACAAGGGAACCGAAAGTAACTAGGTTCCTTTTTAGGAAGCTTTTAGTAAGGCTGTGCTTTTTAGTAAGTTGTGGCTAGGGCTGTAAAAACACAGTGATTTAACTCCTAAATGGAAGAGAATTGAGCAGGGAGACTGCAGGTGCATAAACTATACACCCAAAACTGCTTAATTAAGCTAAACTAGTTATGGTGCCTATAGTGCCTCTTGAGCTTTTTTTTCTAGTCACTCCATGTATAAATTGCCATAGTACTGGTTATATTTGCAATCCTTGCCTCTATAGTGAAAACTGGCTTCTATGGAAAGTCAAGATTCCCCTTCACAAGTATTTTTAATGTATGCAAACCTCCTAATAATTAAAAAAAATAAAAATAAATAAAGTAAACACATTTAACATAGCATGACTCACATAGTAATATTGCTTAGTTTCATAAAGATGTGGAAACTGTAACTCACTATACATTTTACTTGATTTCTTGACTTTAATTTAAATTTAATATCTGATACTGTAAACTGTTGTTCGGAACATTAATACATCGAAAATGTGTGTATTTTTCAAAGTAAGATATATTTAAAAGAAAATGATGTAACAAATGGGAAATGAATTGGACCTAATTGCTACAAATACTTTTAAGTTGTTCAGTGTGTTCTCATGCTATCCCATTGCTTCCATTCTAAGTGTGTTTATATCAATATACCATTTGTCAGCTGTCTTTATGCATCTTCCCAGCAGTAGTATGTGACCCTGGACCAAGAAGTAAAGTGGAAAAAAGAAGTCTTCAGAAGTTGTTACATGTGCATCTGCCACCCAGTGAGTGAATAATGAGGCTTACTAATATCCGTCAACAGCATGGTCCAGAACCAAACAAAATTTAACAACCGTGGCCATACAGAGGCTTTCCTGCTGGGCACAGCCAACCTCCCATCGGCAAGCACGCCACCCAGGAGAACCCTCGGTTAGCTCACATTCTGACAAAAAGATTTGATTACTAATTCACATTGGCTTTGCTGTTCATTGCTCATTGATAGTTCCATGAAATATTGTTTTGTTGTAACTGAAAAAAAATTATCTAATGATAGTACATAAAAATATAAAATAAATATATTTCTATACTCATTCTATATTCTAATGAGAACTAATTTAATTAGGTTTACAACTAATTTATAGGCGGACACAATTAGACATTATTAATAAAAGGTGTAAAAAAAAACCTGGTGTAAAAACAGCTTGAAAATATATCCATACTGGAACACAAACAAAGATAAAATGAAGCATCTCAGAAATATCCTTAGCATTGAACACAATAGGAATATATAGCTCTGAAATGCCACAAAAGGACATTTGGGTGCGTGATCAGCAACAGGGTGAAAATATGTCAACAAGCACATGTAAAAAGAAAATAATAGGCATTGTTATTGCCACTGACAGACAATATTAACCCCTTAAGGACGGAGCCAAATGTACACGTTGTGAACTAAACAAAACGTAAACAAAACCTGGCATTTGGCTATATCTCTGTCCAACCGTAATTCACCTCTTTCATATTAAATGCACCCACCCTTATTATATATAATTTTATTCAGGGGAAACAGGGCTTTCATTTAATATCAAATCTTTAGCTATAAAACATAATTTAATGTGAAACAATTGGGAGAAAATAAGATTATTTTTTTTAATTCTACATGACATTTTAACTGTCAATGTCATACTACTGTTTGCTTTTACTGCAATAAAATACACATAGAGCAATAAAATACACATATTTGTATTCAGCAAAGTCTCACGTGTAAAACAGTACCCCCTATGTACAGGTTTTATGGTGTTTTGGGAAGTTACAGGGTCAAATATAGCATGTTACATTTGAAATTGAAATTTGCCAGATTGGTTACGTTGCCTTTGGGACTTTATAGTAGCCCAGGAATTAAATTTACACCCATAATGGCATACCATTTGCAATAGTAGACAACCCAAGGTATTGCAAATGGGGTATGTCCAGTCTTTTTAGTAGCCATTTGGTCACAAACACTGGCCAAAGTTAGCGTTAGTATTTGTTTGTGTGTGAAAAATGCAAAAAACACCAATTTTGGCCAGTGTTTGTGACTAAGTGGCTACTAAAAAAGACTGGACATACCCATTTGCAATACCTTGGGTTGTCTACTATTGCAAATGGTATGCCATCATAGGGGTAATTTTCATTCTTGGGCTACCATAGGGTCTCAAAGGCAACCTAACCAATCTGGCGAATTTTAATGTGAAAAAAATGAAACACAAGCCTTATATTTGATGCTGTAACTTTTGAAAACACCATAAAACCTGTACATGAGGGGTACTGTGGTACTCTGGAGACTTCGCTGAACACAAATATTTGTGTTTCAAAACAGTAAAAAGTATCGCAGCAATAATATCGTCCGTGTAAGTGCTGTTTGTGCGTGAAAAATGCAAAAACTTCACTTTTACTGGCGATATCATCGTTGTAATACATTTTACTGTTTTGAAACACTAATATTTGTGTTCAGCAAAGTCTCCTGAGTAAAACAGTACCCCCCATGTACAGGTTTTATGGTGTCCTGGAACGTTATAGGGTTAAATATAGTGCTAGCAAATTAAATCCTTATACTTTTGGCATGGGTTGTCAGGCAGGTCCCGCTAATTGTAATTAATTAAGATACCTAATTATGTGAAAATATTGCATAAATATATATGTAGAATTAATATATGTATATATATATACGTATGTGTATATATACATATATATATATATATATATATATAATTTTTGTAAAATATTTTTATTTATGAATAGGTATATATAGTGATATATACGTATATATTTATGTATATAGATACATATATTATTTCGTTCTACGTGTATTTTGATATAAATATATATTGATATCACAATACAGTTAGAACAAAATAACACACATCTAATAATTTTTTTAATTTTATTTTTTAACGTATTTACATATTTATTTTTTATATTATAAATATATATATAACAATAATTATATATATATATTTAATCAGTATCAGTCTACGTGTAATTTGATATTAATATGTATATAATTATATATATATTAATAGTAAAATACACCTAGACAGTGTATGTGTGTGTGTATGTATATGTGTATTTATATATACTTAGATTATATATATATATATATATATATATATATATATATATATATATTATATAAGTATATCTTTTTTTTTTTACACTGATTTTAACTTTAATTTATCCCCCTGCTGGCAATGCAGCAGCCAGCTAACCCGGCCATGTGATTGTGAGGTTCTCGCAAGGACCTCACTCTCACATGGCTGGGGGGGCCGGAGGAGGCAGGATCCACCGCGGGGGACTCCCTGGGATCCCAGGTGAGTCTCCCCAACCGCAATCGCCAGCGTGGGATCGCCGACGACAGGGTAAGTAACAAAAAAACAGGGCGTACTATTACGCCCTGCGGCGTTTAGAGCCGCTTAGAATAGGGCGTAATAGTACGCCCTCCGGTTTTAAGGGGTTAATATGGCACAGTGTCAGACTGAGCATTTTCACAATGTTAGTTAATGTAGATGTGCATGTGCATATTAGGCAAGTCTGGCTATTATTTATCTGTTTCAGCAAGTACGCTCTAACTTTCTCTGGGGTCCCAGGGATTGGGGCACTTCCTGTGTGAAGAGTGAGAGGTACTACTTTCTATCTTTCTCTAGGGTCCAAAGGACTGGGGTACTATGTGTGTGAAGAGTGAGAGCAGTGCATACAGTAGGATCCAGAACAATACTGTTCTGCAAAAATCAGTGCTAAGACATTTGCTGGCGCTATATAAAAATTTAAAATATAATAAAATAAATATACAAACAATATTGCTTAATCCCTGCAATTCAGTTTAACAAAGCCTATAAACATGAACCAATATAATAACAAGTCCAAGATGTTCCCAATAAACACCCATGGTGACTAACTTTCCAAGGTGGGAAAGTTTCTTTCGGACAGTTTGTGTATAAAGGTTCTTGTTATAAATCAATTGTTTAATTATCTAATTAGCTATACGATATCAGACGAGTCACTTAAAACTGGATATTGTCTGGTTGTAGTATTGCCCCCAGAACGGCATGGTTTTTCTTGGAACTTTGTAACTGTCTTGAAATGAGGCTAGGTGTTATTGTTCTTGAGAATATAATTCCCCAAAGCCTCTTTTTTGATGGGACAATCCCAAATTCCACTGGCCTGCTTCTCCATTACAGTGACTCTTATTTATTGGTGCTCTACATTTTTGTTACACAACAAAAAAGCCTACAATAATCTGTCTGTAAACTTCAATAAAGTTTTTGGAAATCAGTCTGAATAAATAAGATACATTGTTCTTAATTACATATATCATATACGGAACCTTACATAAATGGTTATCAATTTACTGTGAAGTCACCTAAATGTTTTAGAATACTACTTTGCACCACCCCTATTAAATTCAAACGGTTTCTGCTTGGCTACTTAAGTTGCTTTGAGACATGGACAAACTGAATGACCCAACAGAGACTAAATTAAATTTAAGATACATGCCATTATCACCTTTGATTTGGAGAATGCCTTATTACAAACACAACGTCTAAAACATGAGGCATTTCATTTAAAATCTTTAAGTTTCATTTATAATTTGTTTATTCTTTGAATTCAGAAACAAGTATACATGGGGTCTATCCTTGTCTCAACTGTATACTCCATGTGCACACAGGGGCACAATTAATAAAATAACCATTTCCTCCACCTATACCCAATCCCTCTTCTATATTTATTTAAGCGAACATTTTGTTTTTGACAATAGAGAGTGTATCTGCCATACTCTACTGATAAAATGTTTCTCATACAGTAGCACTGAAGCCAAACATTATGAACATTTGGCACCAATGATAATGCTGAACTTAAACATTTCAGACTTAAATGACCTGTTTTCATTAAGATTAAATGGTTTCAGTGCTTAGAGTAAGTATCAAAAGATGGGGATCTCTCAGCAACTACATTTTTCAAAGTATAGGCATGAGATACAAATCAGCCAACAGTAAAATACTTTTAAAGGAAATTAACAAAACATATATAGTTGCAATTAATTAAAAATGTACCAGAGCGATGGGTACAAGAGGCATAACAGGAAAAGTGACTGAAATGTGACCGTAATGCTTACTGACACGTTTTATTCATTCTTGATACAATTTGCTTGCATTTTATATACTTTAACTTGAGTTACATGGCACAATATGGGCTGCATGCTTGCTGCCTACTGCTACATGTATCTAATACCAAAATGTGTTTATAGAATATCACCTCAACATGGATTGTGCTCTCTTTTCTTCATGTCTGTACTAAAATCAAGATTTAGAAAATAAAGATTGTCTAAAAAATAAAATGGAACAGAGCTACATTTAATTAATATATAACATACATTTTGCTGTTGAATATATGACTGTGCCATTATAATGGCAATACCAAGGACATTATCAAAGCACTACATTGCTATCTTCTCCATCCGCCAATTAAATGGTTAAATTAGAACTGCATAAACTGACACAGGCTTTAAAACAGACTTGTTACTAATTTGCTTTGCATCTCTAAAACACTGTCTTTAGCTAAAGTGCTGGATCAGCCATGGTTCACTGATAATTGGGCTACTGCAAGATGCTACTTAATCAACTACTCTCTAGCTGTACATATTTACAGTTGATTAGTCTGCATAGTTCAGTAGCTTTTTCAAACAGTTCTAGGAAGAGATTATTTTTGTGCCCAAGTAACTCCAAAGAAAGGAGAGGGCTAGCTCTGGGTTTGCATTGTGAATGCCCCTTGAATCTGTACAGAGTGTTCAGTGAAGCAGATAAAGCAAACCTAAGGATCCATTTAGTTCCCAAGAATGGCACCATTAATAGTATTTCGGCGTGTTATTTTTTTTTCCTCTTCATTGAAATACATCTTCTATTTATTTTTGTTCAATGATAAAATACGGACCTAGTTAAAACCGGCTTTTAAAAGAAAGGTTTTTCAGGGAATGAAGATAGAATGAGAAGAATGCTTGAACTTTGAAACTACAGAAGAAGACACGATGCGATACTTTATCCTTTGAATAATAAGGCTAATTCATTATTGTCTGAGTAGCTGGACTTAGAAGTTCAATGCTCAGAGTTTACAATAGACGGTAATCACACTCACTGCCTGCTCCTCACTGAGAAGGACTTGCACAAAGAGGATTCTTACTTAAGGAATCTGTGATTTAGTTTTTACTATGCCAAATGTAGGTGATTCCTTGAAAAACAAATTTGTGAAATATTTTTTTCTCAATCTCAATGTGTTCTTTATTTCATTAATAACTGGATTTGCTTCACAGTTACGTGTTGGCCAAACCAAGAGATCTAAACTCACTGCTTCATTTGGATACAATATTTTAAATGATTGGTGTAAATATGTCACTGCTTGTGAAACCTGCAAATTAATGAAGTGAATAATGTTAAAAAGTAATTTTTTTTGAGAATTCTAGTCTCACAGTCATTGATTTTCAGAAGACCTTTTCAGAAGATTTGTACGGGAACAACCAAAGTGTTTGCTTTTATTATAGGGGAGAGGCCCTCAAAGATCTGCTTGTCATATTATTAACTGTGACATCTTGTTCAAATTACTCTCTTAGTATAGCTGATTATTCTGGTGGTTAACATACTTTTTCCAACAAAGAGAGTAAATGATGACATGTGTTATGCAAGTACAAGAAAAGTTCCTTTTTATGTGCTGGTAGTGATCCAAAATCTCCTTTATTCTCCACATTTATTGAGATTTAGAAGAAATCAGAACACGTACGTCATCAAAGTAAAGCAGGAACTCTTTACAAACTTTAATTGTTGTATCCATATGTAATTTTTTTTTTTTAACATGACAATGTTTAATGTTACTACAGTGAATATCAAATTTGTCAAACAGTTAAACTGAAAATGTAGCTAAACTGGAAAATGTTTACAACTCTTTAATTTTGGTCTTAAAATTGTAATTTCACTTTTGCAGGGCAGGTGCAAGAATTTTTGCCACCCTAGGCAAACAAAAGATTGGCTGCCCCACCCATATGATCTGCCATATGAGCCAATGCCAGTGCTGCACACCGTGTCTTTTCTCTGAAAAGGCATTGTGTTTACATTAAAAAGCCTACAGGGACAGGCTATAGACACCATAACCACTACATTAGGCTGTAATGGTTCTGGTGACTATAGTGTCACTTTAATGTGAGGTAGATAGGGATTAATATACTGGATTGACTACTTACCACCAGATGAGGACAAGAGGATGATAATGGACTCAGGCTGCAGTCTGGCTTCACTGGTCTGGTGTCAAAACAGGCTCTCTGGAGGCAGTGCTCACAAAAATCAAGAAACAGGAGGCAGCTCCATTTTTTGGGGCCCCTTACACAGATCACGGTATGGGCCCCCAGTGCTCTCCCCTGCCCCCCCGTTCCCATAGTGCTCTCCCTTCCCCTGTCCCTTAGAGTCTCGCCCCACCCCAGTCCTTCCCTTAACGGACTCTCCCCCCTCCATCTTTCCTTTAGTGGTCTCTCCCCCCATCTTTCCATAAGTGGTCTCTTCCCCCCCATCTTTCCCTTAGTGGCACAAGCCATTCTTTTTCTTTTTTCTTTCTGTGATTTTGTCAAATGGTTTCTGAGGGATTACCTTTTTTGGGGCCTCTGCCTGCCCATTTTCTGTGTGTTAATTAGCGCTAATCTACCATTCTGTATTTTGTACATCAATAATAACAATTTTATATTATTATTATGGTCTCATTATTATCATTATTATTGTTATTTAGCATTCATATGGTGCAAATACATTCCACAACACTTTAAAATATTAATGTGCAAGAATGTTTGACTACACGGGTGCATTTTATCAGCCCCTCCTCCACCAAAAAAGTATTTTAGTGTATTTCATCCCCCCTTTTGTGTGTCTTACACACATTGTGTGTCTCTTACAACCCCTCCTTGTGTATCTATTACTTCCCCCAGCCCCATTTATTGTCTCTTACCTTCCCACCAGCCCCTTTGTGTGCCTCTTATTCCCCTAGCCTCTGTGTGTATCTCACTCCCCCAGTCCCTTTGTGTGTCTCTTACTCTGCCCAGCCACATTTTGTGTCCCTTTTTCAACAACCCTGCCCCTTTGAGTGGCTCATTCTCCCATCAGCCCCTATGTGTGCCTCTCACCTCCTCCAAAGTCCCTTTGTGTGTCTTTCTTCACCAGCCATATAGACATAGATATACAGGCAAAAATACATACATGCAAAAAGACACAAACATGCAGTCACAAACAAATACAAGCACACAGTAACAAAGATATACAGACACAGTATAAAAGGCACACAATCGAACACAGTCATACAGGCACACAATCATACAATCTACACATACATGTACACTGACATACAGAGGAGCACAGAAACATACAAACACAGGCATACAGGAGACTAGGAGGGCCTGCTAAGAAGAATAAAATGAGGAGGGGTGACATAGGATACCAATTGCAGTGGACACTCTAGAGCACTGCAGATGGAAAAGAAATGTAAAGAAGAATGCTAAATTACCCTGACTGCAAGCCATATATAAAGGGAAAGTAAAGCAGAAAGCTAAACTGCCCTAAGGGCATACCATATAATAGTATGTCTTGCTTTTTAATGAAGACCTCTCTGCTCCTTAAAAAAATAGTCCAATAAATTATTAGTCTGTCGTATACTGCTATATTTACTCTTTATGAATTTGCATCACTGAACAAATGCTTCTGCATCACATATCTAAATACATATATTTTTTATACAATCATACATGCATATATTTATCCCCATATGTCTCTGCATGTTACATATGTAACAGATAAGTATTTTGCAACAGGCATCCATATTCATAGGAATATTTATTAGCCTGAAGAACATCTGTCACATACTTTCACCAAGTGAGATATCTACATACATGAAGTATTTAAATGAATTCATATTCATTCATATCCCTCTAACCACTTCCATCAACATCTCCGCTTCACACAAATACATTTGTCATCTCCTAAAATTGCTGAAACGGAATACTTGATTTTTACAGTAACACAACCAGCATTTTTCTCATTCTTTACTGTATAGGGCAGCATTTCATTCAACTTATATCACTTTCCCACAATAAAATTGTGACCGTCTTTTATTATCTTGCATTGCTGAATTCTTCTCAGTTCCACTTGTAAAGTGTATATAAAATTATCCCTTGCATGCCTTTAAGCTGACATGACTGTTTCTAGGATAAGGTCCATGGAATGTTTCAGCCTTTGAAGACTAATGATCTCTCAAATGCAGACTAATATGTTTGATAAAAGTCTCACAGCATGAGAGGACCCAACATTTACCATAAGAATGGCTGCACTGTGGGCTTGGCATATCACTGACATTGTCCCTCACTGGATCTGAAGCTGGGGGCGCATATTATAACCTTTTGATTTAAGTGAGTTTTGACTGACAGAAGAGGGCAGGGAATCTGTTGGAATCATTAACTCATCTTTCCACCTGAATTATTCCTAAAAGTGACTCAACAGGAAGTTTTAAACAACACAGTATATAATTGACAATACTTCTTTATATGCAAGTTTATCAGGCTGTCGCCTCTCTACAAATGGTTAACCTGTTTGTAAGGTCTTTTTTTTTTTTTTTTTTCAGGCTACTTTACATAAAAGAAGTCATTGTTGAGTTTGTAAAGGTTTCTTTTTAGTGGTCCTAATTAACTTAAAGTAAAACTGAAGGCTGAGGCAGCCATCGCACTTCTAATTTTGAAACTTTCCCAGAAAATCTAAGTACACATGTTCACGTTTGCAAGACCCTGAATATTTAATGCTACAATTTATGTATGTATATATTCACATATGTTCTTATTTATTTTATCAGGTTAGAAAACAATTTACTGTTCTCATCTCAACATCGATGCCAGTTCAAAAAACATTCAGAAAGGGTAAAAAAGTACTTTATTTAACAAGCCCAATGTGGGCAATTTCAAATATATTAATGTCTGTCCGGCATGTAGGCTTTAGCTATACTTTTTCATCCATTTATCATTGAACATATATGCTAAATGATTTGCTAATTATATTTAATTATTTTTAACTTTATTTTATTATTTTACATTCCTACTTAAGAATTATTGGCTTTGAGACTGTCTACATTTCTAACTAGTCCCCGTTTTGTCTCTACCTATTTCTGGTCCAACATGACCACTTCCTGCTACACCTTACCTTCTCTACCGTGACTCTCAATCATTGCACTGAGCACTAAGTTAAAAGTGCCACAATAATTAAACAATTTACATACCAAAAGAGGAAGAAAATCTGAGAACTCCTGGCCAGTGATCTGTCATTCCCAGGTATAGAAGTAATTCAATTGAGTTTTTTCACACATATGGCAAGGCTTCTTAAATCTTGTTAAATAGATCAAGTTAACATTCACATAGCAGTGTTGCCATAAATCCTGTCACAGTCAGATGTACTTTAGACCTATCCCCAAAGTCCCACTAACCAGAGCAGCTGTCACCGTGCACTGCTACATTTACTGTTGTGCGAATGAAAGAATGGTTTAAGATGCTTCAGAGACTGTATTTTGTAAGCAGACTAAACGGTCATTGCTTTAAACCATTTTGAGCATTCATTTTCTATGGATTAAATTAAAGAATAGAAAGTCAAGGAGCAAAATAGGTAATCTCTTTCAATGTTATTACAATAAAATGGCATTACACATTTGAAGCATTTCATTTGCTTAAGAGTCAATACATTTGTCATTGGGATAGTCCTGATGTATTATTGACCCTAAACAAGAAATGTCAGTGAGCCAAAGCTAAAATAATTTAAATCAAGTCATATTAAATTTAGATTATTGAGTTATTGCAAATGTTAAACAACACCCATGCACATAAAAGATAAAACATAATGCATTCACATCCAAAACTCCCACAGTCACAATACAACCGATGTTTCTTTAGCAATAAGAGTAGGGTAGATGTATTTTAGCCATATCCATTTGATACCCACTTTATGTCCTCTTTTTATCAGCTGACAAATTGGGCATAGAGGGTGGTATATCATGAGACATACATACTACAATACTGAGCAATACTTCAAAGCCACTCCAAGCCCAGCAATAAGTCTTACTGGACACTTGAAACATCACAACTACTACTGCTTAGTGTGGTGGTGGTGCTGCAAGGGACTATGGGTGTAACCTCTCCAGTTTTCTGCTTTGCAACATGATAGGGAGGAAAGTTCACCTCCTCATTACACATGCAAGATATTTGTACATGGATCTGTCCATGTGAACTGACATTAACCCTTTTAGTGGCATTTAAACTAACACAGTCCCATTTGCAGTTGTGTCAAATTGGTGGCAATGTAATTAAATTGTGCAAAGAGAGGTCATGGTAATTTAGTGTGGCAAACAGTGAAAAGGCAGGATTTACATTGGTGCCTAGTAACACCTCTAGTGGCAATCACTCAGACGGCCACTAGAGGTGCTTCCTGTGTCAGTGCACTGGAGGCGCTGAATGTTCCCCATTGAGATGCACTGATTCAAAGCATCTTCATGATGAGATACTTACTGGCCCAGTGCAGAATTTTGCAGTGAATGCGTAATGTCCTTCCAAAGCATTGGATTGGCTGAGATCATCAAGCCATGGATGCGGAGCCAGGTGGGTCCAGGCACAGCGATACCAGTGCGGTGTAGGAGAAAAGGTGATTAAAATCACACGATTTAGCACAATCACAGCAGGGCCCGGGACCTAAACAGCCATACCAGGACTATAGTGTCAGGAATACATGTTTGTATATGTTTGTAGTCCTGACATTATAATGTTCTTTTAATCAAAAGTATTTCATCCAATAAAGACATAACATTAGCTCATGGCGCCCAACATATTTTTAATATAACAAACAATATTGTCTATAGTGAAAAACTCTTTCTGGCATGCTTTCATAAAACTTTCCTTTTGAGATGTTATATTGTTAACCCACTTAGACAGCTGTTTTCACAACATATCATTTGTGGGTAATCCACAGCCACTCTATAAATCTTTATTTGTTTAGACTACTGTAGAATTGTAAAGTTTTTGTATTATTACACTGGAAGATTCCTTAGCTAATTTCAAAGACCATTTACATTCCATGTGATGGGGCGACATTAGAAATTCCCCACTATGCACCTCTTGCAATCCACAGATTCATTAATGTTAGAAGATCTTTTTTTTTACATTTACTAAATATACTGTACAATGAAAGTATTTCAAGATCATAGTTCATAAAATCCTTTGTAACAATAATATTATTTTTTTATCCTCATTAGAAAGTCCTGTGTATTATGGTGGGTAATTCTTGAAAGCCCATGTCTCGCAAAGTTCAAAATGATATTCATGTAGTGGTTTTGAATGGGATAGTATTAATAAGTCATACTGAAGAATGCCGACATTACCTTATAGATCACATAAGTGGAGTCATGCATGTTTGCAATAGATCAGAAAATAAACAAGACAATTTTGTGATATGTCAATGCAATATAAGGAGTGAGGCCACCATATTGACAAAACTGTGCAATTTGTTTGCCAAGACTTATAGAAAACTGAACACATGGAGAAGAACAAATTACACATCAATCATTCATTATAAATACAAATTCAGAGTGCTTTAAAAATAAAAAATACAAAAGTCTACATAACACCATAAAAGGTATGTACTTTAACGAGTCTAGTATTGTTTTGACCGCACTTAGTCACAGGAATCCAATAAGCAATATCACTTGACTCTAAAGCTTGCTTGGAGAATCGGCTTTGTCACCAATTTTATAGGTATCTCCGACTATTTGTGAATGATCTGGCTGATGATGCCTGATATCTCTGTGATCTTCTATACTGCACTGTTTTATATAATCACTCACAGCAAGCTTGGCAAACATGGCTAATTAATGAATATGATTAAAATAAATAAATATTTAATGTGAAGTATTCAAGCAGAACATATCCACAGGTGATTATTATAAATACAAACAAATGTTATAGTCTATTGTCAGTTAATACTAAACGTGTTCCATGGAACTACAGCGACTACAACTACTTCATATAGTAATGCCTGTTTAGGTTCTGCTGGCCTCTACTGACTGTGCTACATACTGAGACCACAATATTGCAAATGAATGTTAGAATGTTAGAGTGAGAAGAAAAGCAGATAATAAATTGGAAATTTCAGGGCAACAAACTGGTTGCATTCAAAAAAATGATATATTTATTCTTCAGAATAAACTTTACTGGATTAATTCTATTATTCTTATGAGATTAAACCAACGGTTTAATTTGAAGTTATTAAAATCAACTGCATCCACCAATTAAGAAAAAAAAAAAAAGATTCCATCTGTGTTTATTATCGTTAAACCATCCTTGATCCTTCAATTCTAGAAACCAAACAAAAGACATTACACAATATTCTAAGGGGTTTTTATATGAGTATATATTATTTTGGAGATAGTCTAGTTATTTTATAAGAACATTTACATCAAAGTACAACGTGCACAATAGGAATTATAACACACAACATAATACATATATTGAATAGGACATAGTTGTGGAGCTTACAATATATGGTTTAGGTTATAGTGTAAAAATGTCAGGGTTTCAGCACGTTGTCTAAGCCCATATTGTACCGCAGAAAGTAACTCGATCCACAGTATTGGTAGAAAACACAACTGGTTTTCAGTTAAAGTTTGACTAGATTTCCTCTTTAAGTAATTGCCCAACAACATGGTATTTATCTCTTTTCAGAAAGTAGTAGAGAATATTTTCTGTTGCCGATTTCAGGTTTTGTAGCTAATATTTCATCTTGACAAACAACCTAATGAAACCTGTCAGCTTAGAGCATCTGTTCAAAGAACAAACACACACACACACACCATTTCCTGCTGTCAAAGCACAAGGGAAACATTCAAGTCAAGATACTGAAAAGTAGCCAGGTAAACAAGGCCATTTTGTACCCTACTAGATCTATCCTTTAGCCACATCAAGTAAATGCTTTGAGGTAGAAAATGGTTTGAGGCACTTTAACAGATACACAGATCAGGAGTTCAGTATATTTACTGCCATAAAAAAGACTCTGTATGCCACATTGGGTAATATTTACTAAGCATTACTACTGCATAACACCCAGATAAAAACTAAGAAACAAATGAATATATATATATATATATATATATATATATATATATATATATATATATATATATATATATATATATATATATATATATATATATATATATATACACACATTTGATTTTATATATATATATATATCATTCCAAATTTCCAGCGTCTTGCAATCTGAGTTACTACATTAATTTAATCATGCTAACAATATTTTCTTTAAACATTGCAAAATTCTGAATTTCAGCTAAGAAAATTAGTTATCATCATCTCTCAGAATCCCCCACTTATTGTGACATTAGAAGACTGTTATAGGACCTTCTGCTGTCCCAAAATGTACAATAGAGATAAATATCTGAGCAAACATAAATATTTCAAATTACTTTATTCCACCTTCAGATTACAAGTGGACCCTACCAGTGGACTATAGTCACAAGAAATGAAACATATATTTTGTTTTTCTTTAAGTACAGTTAACAATGGTCAATGGCAGAGCAGTGCCACAAATGTGCATACAACTGTAATACTCCAGCAATCAGCACTGCTTCTTCTACATCTAGATCAGGGGTGCCCAAGATTTAGATCCCCAGATGTTTTAAAACTACAGCTTCCATGATGCTTTGTAATTGTAAAGGCATCCTAAAGGCATGCAAAGAATCAAGGGAGTTGTAGTTCTCTAACTTCTGGGGATCTACCTGTTGGGCACTCCTGATCTAGATGCTGGTAAATTATATACCAAGCTTGAATGAGGAAACATACCTATATTTAGAGCTATTCTATACCAACGACTACATTGGCCTTGATTCGTTCCCATTTCATATCTTATCCTTGCTGAAGCAGTTCTATAAATATACTGAATACAAGTCTGAGACATTATAGCAGATAATAAATTGGGCTTATCATTTCAGACAACTATCTAAAATGTAATATTTAGTATTCGAAATATAATTAACAGGATTAGCTCAAATATTCTTATGAGATCAACCCAAATGTTATAATTGATATTATGTAAACATCTTTAATCAATTAAGAATAAATCTTTAATGTAACATGACTCCCTCCCTCCTCGTTATGTTTTACCAATCCTCTAACCTTCACTTCTGGATGCCAAGCAAAATGCATTACATAGTATTGTAAGTTGACTAATTATCTTTAGGTCAATTTACACCACTGAGACATAATTGTCCATTTTATAGAACGCTTAGAATTAATCCATGTTAAGAATGATTTTATTAATGGAAGTTAAACTGTAAAAATACACATAACACTTATTAGAGGAGGTGTGTTCTATAATTTAAAGAATAGCTTTTTCTATAAACCATGTCTGCCTTACACCAGTTCCTCTGGGTTTTACAGACCCTAACTCTGTTTACAATGTAAACAATAGGGAATCATTTTGGAAGGCTAGTGCTCAAGTTCAGCCAATCACAGCATTTGAGAACAGAGTGTTACTGGAAGACAGCCACTAGAGGTTTGTTATACCTGCGAATGAAACACTGGATTTTCTACAAAACTGCGATGTTTTACACTGCATGGTTAAAACTACAGGGTCAATGTATTCAGACAACTTTATTGAGATAAATTGGTCTGCGTGACTTTAGTGGTTCTTTAAGGTCTGATTTTATATTAACATCACCCATTATACAGCGCTATGGAATTTGCTGGCGCTATATAATGAATAAAATAATAATAATACTAATAATAATAATAGCCTAGATTTTCCACTTAATATTTTGTCACTTTTTAGATAAGCTTATGTGTGCTATAATTTGTATGACATAGCGCTGGTTGATTTTAGTTCATGTCTTTTGCCTTATATCATATGCTTTATTAACGCATTGTAATTTAGTGATATGTCTGGTTTTGTTTTTCTTTTTAAGTTATAGCCAATATCTTTATTAATGTCTGTGAATAACTGAAACTTCCATATACAATATATTTATAAATGCTGCATTTATATAATAAATACCAAAATGCAATATACAATTTTATATACTCCTTTTTAAATTATAGTTTTAATAGAGCATATGACGAAATAGATGCAATGTTCTGTATCTTTATAAAAAAAAAAATTTAAAAAAAATTCTGCCCTTGTAAAATCACACTATATACCGGTATATATAAAATTATATGACTACATAGGAATAGCCTAAGACCAATAATGCCAAAACAAATTTATATCCCCTATTATTTATCCATCAACTTCTTTCAAAGGTTAAAGACCAGGAATCTCAGGAGTATCATCAAATAGAAAATGTTCCATGTCTTTAATTTTAACATTACCAATTAGATTATACTAAGTGCACAAATGGTAGCCATGTATTTAGCCATATGTCTACTGTTAGGAAGTGGAACAACCACAGCAAAACATTTAAAAAAATGCTCATCATAAATTGTGTTAATTTAATCATCAAGGTGGGTATATGAAATGTTCCTATTAATCAATTAAATTTCACAGAGCTCTATACAGCTGAATCAAAAACACAATAACAGTAACAGTTGTTTACTGATTAAAGTGTGCCCTATAGCCTGATTTTCTAGATAACTGTGGATCAGTTTATAGAATTAGAGCATTTGTAGCTTAGTAATCTTTTCAAGAGTGTGAATGTTAAATTAACAATTTGTTCATTTTATTTGAAGATTTTCATTTTGTTACTTACTGTTTGGCGGTTTCAAGTCATGAAATTTGACAATTGTTCTTGGCTGAAAAACTACTTTGCTCTAAACAGTTGGTTATGAGTAAATTAAATGTATTGCTGTCTAGTTCAGTTTACATAATTGTGTGAAATAAATGCATCGAATGAAACAGCGAGTTGTTTAGATTATCGTAAATCTATATTATATATATCCTTGAAAAAACATTGTTTATGTTTATAGCTTGTACCATTATTCATGCTGGCAAAGTATTTTTTACTTAATGAGTTTCCCATTTTGAAATATATTTATATATATGTATATATCTCAACATGAGTAGCTCATTAAGTGAAAATACTTTACCAGTCTGAATAATGGTACAAGCTATAAACATAAACAATGTTTTTTCAAGGATGTATAGAGAAGAGCTTTTAAAATTAATATAGTAACAATACTACTCTAATGCCACAGTTTTCATCAAACTCACAGGTTCTCAAAAACCCTTAATACAGCAGATAGAAGTCTATACAGTTTATGTGTTTGCCAGAGATCAGAGTAGGGAAGGTTAGTGAGGCAGTTGCCATTTTGGCTACTAACATTCAGGGGATAAGGGCTGCAGTCTTACAGCACCATTTTTACTGATAAAAACACTGGGAGTTGAGACGTCTGTTCGCAGAGTACTGGAGGAGTAATGTAGCAGGTACATATTATGTATCACCTTTGCAACACTGTGTGGTGATCTCCTGGCAACAGTTGCTGTGACGTCCCTGAAAGGCTGGTTCCGCGTGATGTCAGCAGCTCTCGCAAGACCCAAAATTTCTGTTTTTGTTTGTTACTCATTAAAGTTTTAGGGGTTCATGAGTGAGCCCAGTGCAATCAAGTCATGTGTGATTTCTGTATATTGTTTTCCAACACTGAGTGGATTTGTGCTGGTGGCCCATGATATCACTACTCTCCAGGCCTAGACTGACTAACTAGGCTACTTCTCGGGTGATTGACTGGATTGCCCGACTATTACAAGTACATATGGTGTCAGACTATTTTAAGTTTATATGGTGTTAGACTATTATGATTATTTGCAAAGATACTCATAATATGAGCAGGCATTACTAGCAGTAATTCAGATTTGGGACAGAGATTTGCATCATCTAGGTATGAACAGATTTGCTCCTCTATGCCGCTCAGGTCATATTGATGGAGGATGGATGTAGGGATAGAGTTGACTAAAGTAGAGAGTCACCCAGGCTGCATGCTAAGCAGGTTCTCCACCTTAAAATACTGCCAAAGTTTGTCAAATTAGATATACATCCTCTTAGTTTGAAATGTTGCCAGGTCCCTATGGTGACTAAATAAAACATCACAATATATTATATAGCATGGCAGAGGTTATTTTTGGTTCATTGATTTGGAGGTTGCAGGAACATCTAACATCACACCTCAGCATTCAGCAGCCTCCATCAATTTAACACAACATTTTGCATGCACCACACGAGTGGCAGGACTTTGGTGAAGTGACTGATGATGACTCAAACATCAGCCAACTCTACAAGAACACTGTAAGCACTATAACCACTACTGTACGCTGTTTAATTTCTAACCTACACCTACCCACGCCTCCACTACGTCATTGTAGAACTAGAAGCTCCTAAGCAGCTCTCCTGAGAGCAGTGTAGGTTAGCTTGTTGCCTGGCAGGAAGAGACTGGTGCCCAGATGACCCCAGGTAAGAAGTCAAACCATTCTAAAACATCATTCCTGTCACTATAATTACAGCACACTATAGTGGTTATGGTGCTTCTAGTGTTCTTTTAACAGTGTAGGGCTGGATCTTGTGAAATAAAGTCAGGAAGTCTGTGGAGGTCTAATAAGAGTAAGTCTGTCTGATCCCCAGCTCACCTTTGTTCCTTTGCAGTAGATCACTTTGTTGACTCTGCATCCACTGCAACCAATATTTTTACCCAACTGAACTGAACATTTTAATTCACTGTTACTATTTCTAAGTGTGTGTGTGTGTGTTCTGAACAGAAGGCATTTTAAACAGGGTGCACTTTATGAAAATATGAAAATCTTCCATGAATAATTGTGCAGTCTGTGAAATGCTAAGATTGCCTGGGGAATTAAATGAATTAATAGAATGATAGTAACAGTTTGTATCTCTCCATCCGTTAAATATACGACTAAGCAAATAAAGGTACAGTAGAGCATTATAAAATCAAAATGTGTATACACGTACACAAGTTTTTCCTTTTTTAAATGTCTGACTCTGATTATCTGGGATTAAGTCCTAGCACTTGAACAAACTGAAGTATACTTAAAGAGACACCGTAGGCACTGTATCTGCTTCATCTCATTAAACTGGTTATAGTGTCTGGAGTCCCCTGGTACCATCATTTCTTTCAGCATTAAACAGTTTTTAATGTTGTAATGTTTTAATGCTAAACAAGAGTCCACGGCAGTCTATCCCCTCTGTGCTGCTTTGGCTAATAAGGAAGTATTACCCTGAGAGGCAATGGGCAGCTGTGATTGGCTGAGTGTGTCAGCTGACTGCTTTTAACCTGTCAGAGCTCCAACTGACGGTATGAATGGGTATGACAACAAGGAAGTGTGTAATCTCTGCCTTAGCTACACATACAAAAGGGGCCGGACTGTGGGTGGCCAGGGACTCTTGTTTTGTGGCATACCGCACAAACATGGTGCAACACTGAATGGAGGGACAGTGCCAGGCCACTCCATGCACTATAACCAATTCAAAGAGACAAAGTGGTTATAGTGACTAGTGTCCCTTTAAGGTAAAATAAAACATTCCAAAAAACAGATATTCAGGCACTAAGCATTCTCATGTTACATCCGCTTTACTTTTTAGGGAAGATTAATAAAAGAACAACTATTTAAAAAAAAAAAAAAATGTCCCATAGCTCAGATTTCCAGAGGTTTAAACAGTGATGCACATGCAAAACAGCAAGGGTTAAGGTCAATACTACTCAATATTAAACAAGCTAGGAACTGGGAAATACGCTTTTTTTTTTACCCCATCTGATAATCAAAAGCAACATGACTTTTGTTTACTCTTGATGACATATGTGATTAATGAGTTTACAGTCTCTAAGCATTAGCTTATTGACTCAGAGCAAAGGTACATACACTCAAGTCAGTTTGGTCTAGAACATTTTAAAAATATAAAAACAAATGTTCAAATTATATATGTTTTCCAAACATGCCATTTCATTTTCCTTACTTTCCGAGCACTCATCTTTGTTTGAGGAGTACTTGAGCTCTGAAATTACAATGGATCCATACAAGCTGATGAGATTACACTCATGAAGATTCAATTAGTTATAAATGTATGTGCTTTATGGATTGTATATGTCAAACAGCAACAGTGAATAATTGGACAAAATCTGCCCCTTAGCCCTTGAAGCATCTGAAATGTATTGCTTTTAGGTTTTATAGAAAGAAGGGGGTTAATGAGCAAGGATTCTGTATGCTATTCTAGTCTTGTCAAGCCTTTAATAAGCAGCACTATCTCAGAAAGCACTGTTTAAATTGAGCCTTCAACAGTGAGGGGTTATTATGGTACTTAAACAGCCTGGGGATTAATCATAGGAAGATGAATCACACAAAAGAAATAGCATTTCTTTAAATCACCTATTAATGGTTCATTCTCTTTGTTCCTTCTTTTTTTTTTGTTACTTAAAGAATCAACATCCAAGGGATATTTTATAACAAAAAAGTCAATGAATACCCACCTTCGAACACTGCTTGTGATTCTGACACCAAATTAGAGAGCCATTGTTCTGCAAAAAAGAAAAAAAAAAAAGAATAATTATTTTCAGATAATTGCATTCGTTATAAATAAAAGTACATTTTATGTAGCAAGTGTCCTGTCTAATCTCATGGATCAGTAGATCATATCTATATTTAAAGGTTACGTAGCTGACACAAGCAGGAGTTATATGTTTAAAAATAAACTCAAAGCTGTGAACTATAAAATATTTGTTCCTCGGCTGAAATTCCCTCATAAAACAACCACAGGTATTATATTTTTAATTAAATTCTATTACAGGTGTACTTTACTGATATATTACTTATTAATTAATCTAAAAAAAAAGGCATCTTAAAATGTCACTAAAATATATTCATTTTGTGGCCAATGACTGGAGAAAGAAAAAGCTTAATGGATGCTGATTTTGGATAATTTTGTGGTAGGATGAGACAGATCCTCTCCAATCCATGAATGTATATAGTGTGAAAGGGTCAGTCTAAAAAAAATATAACCACTACAACTCAGTAGTAATTGTTATGAACATGTCCCCAAGTTTTTTTCTCAAACTGTTTAGGAACAATTTGACAAAACCCTGTGTTTTCCCTTGCACATAGGGACAACTTAATGAAGAATTATCTGTTGCTTTGACTTCCCCTTTAAGACTTTCTACTTTACTGTTTAGGCAAAATAAAAGTAGAACAAATTGATGCACAATAAATCTGATGGAAAAACGTTCATACATAGAATACTTGTGTAATAGCACTGGCACTTGAAAAAACTCTTAAAAGCTGCCCAGAAAGAGTGTACCATCTATTTCTGTAACAAACTTGTCTGTGAATATCAATCTTTTTTAGGGTTCCTGTGTCAAAACTCTGAGTCTTTAATTAATAGTGACCCATAAAGGAAGACTAGATCTGATGCATCAGTGGTGTCTTATCCTGGACTAATAACTTTAGATGGACCACGATTCTCAGAACGTAGCATGTAATTGCCAATGAAAAGTTGGGTGAATGCTATGCAATGATGGTATATGCACACACATGGCTTTTGTGGTTACAGAATGCCCATAGGCATTGCTGGGGGGAATGGGGCCTGAATCCCTGAAACCTCGATTGCAAGACTTATTACCCCCGGAACTCTATAGTTTGAGGATGAGACTGTGGATTATTAGTGATTTATTATTATTCTTACTATTATTATGTGGTTCTCAAAACAGTCGCCTATTATAAAAGCAAAACTATGTAGTATAGAGTTTCAAAAGGCTTCTTAGAAGATTGAATTGATGCTCTCCTGGTGACTGTAAAGAAGGGGTGCTATAGATCAGAACCCCAGTATTAATTAGATACCATAGCGTGACTGCATTAATGTCTGGCTGTGAAGAATGTGCTTGTTTCAAGCTATGCTTTCATTGAGGCTAGAGAGTGTTATGCTTTCATTGAAGTAATGGAGAGTTGTTTCTATAAAGAACAACATAGACTCTGGACCTCCACATCATCAGAACTGAAACAATTACTGACCTGCAGTTTGTTATATAGAAAAATTAGTGGAAGTTAAGGATGATGGGTAAACCTGCAATTTCTGTATTAAAGGGACACTATAGTGTCAGGAAAACCGCTTGGTTTCCCTGACACTAAAGTACCCTGAGGGTGCCCCCTTCAGCTACTCACCCTTTTTCCCCGCCGGGCTCCGTTACCTCTCCTCCCCCGCGGACGTCAGCATCCTTGTCTGACGTCACCGGCGCCGAATGCGCATGCGCGGCACTGCCGCTCGGGCATTCAAAGTGTCCATAGGAAAGCATTTTTCAATGCTTTCCTATGGACGCTCTGCTTGATTGAGGCATAATATGCCTCAATCATTGCCGATGCGCCTCTAGTGGCTGTCAGGAAGACAGCCACTAGAGGCTGGCTTAACCCCAGATGTAAACATAGCAGTTTCTCAGAAACTGCTATGTTTACATCAGGCAGGGTTAACCCTAGAGGGACCTGACACCCAGACCACTTCATTGAGCTGAAGTGGTCTGGGTGACTATAGTGTCCCTTTAATGTTGTCATGAGCATATAACTGATTGGAAACTGAATAATGTTGTTTTTGCAATAGAACATCTAAACTATAATAATGTGTTTGGTTAAGATGATTATTAGGCATGTAATGACTAGACTGTGTAAAAATCTCAGCAATCAAAGTTACTTAACATCAATCTATATTCACTGCTTACAAGGAAGTACTGGCTTTTCAGACACAATATAACGAGTACCTAACCTGACAAATCTTTTTATGACAGACTGGATAACTACAACTGTTGCGATGGTATTACATCTACTATTGGTCCAGGTATAACACAAAACTTATTTTTGGGACCACAAACCTTTTCTGTTGTATCTCATGAGCTTAACTGCATTAACCAACTAATCTGACTAAAAGGGGCAGGAAGGATTAATACTCATATTTCTAAACTGATATAGTTAATGGTGACGTATAAATTCCACGTCATTAATGTGATGGGAGAAGAGGCAGAATGTAGGTGCCAGGGAGATTTGGGTTTGTCAAACCATTCTAAAATTGTTTGATTAATTGATTACTTGATCCCGCTGAATTAGAATAGCACATACTACAGAATAGTTCATGTTTTGTCCAATGGTCAGGTGGCATGGGTACATGATGATTGTCCAGGAATGCATGGTTGATATTATTACCAAACCAGTTGACCAACAAGCCACACCTTTGAAAGGGCAAAGTCAGGGACTATATGGTGTCTGTTTTGCAAATGCCATATACGACCTTGAAAATAATGGGTCTAGGAAGAAAACAAAACAGAGTTGACTTTTCTTTTAACGAATATGTTTTATCCATAAGTAACAACAATGAGCACACCCTTGTGTCAAGTAGGCATCTACCAGTGTGTACCACTTGTTTATTAAAGGGACACTCTAGGCATTGTAACTGCTTCATCTCATTTAAGTTGTTATAGTATCTGCACTTTACTAGCACGTCTTTCTATTCAGTGTTAAACTAATTGTAGTAGGTCAATACTAATGAGCAGGCCAACCCCTCTGTGCAGCTCAGAGTAATGAGGACACATTAGCCTGAACAGCAATTGTCAACGATGACTGGCTTAGAGTGCCAGCTGACAACGTTCAACCTGTCATTGCCACGCTTTGCTGGTATGAATTGGTATGACTAAGGACATGTGTAATCTTCACCCATTGGGTGCCAGGCTGAGGGTATCCAGGGAACCTTTTTAATGTAAACCTTCTTCAAAAAGTTTAACGTTCAATGGCAGAACAGAGCCATGGAACTGCAGGCATTATAACAATTTCAATTAAATTAAATGGTTTTGTTCTACATGGTTTTGTTCTAGGACTGAGGGAAGGGGCAGAGCTGACTATCATGCTCCCTCACGGTTCCCACAATTCGCAGCACAGCCACATCATAGAGTAGTGATTACTCTATGATGTGGCTGTGCTGGGAATTGTGGGAACTACGAGGGAGCATGATAGTCAGCTCTGCCCCTCAGTCTTCCTGTAGTATCGAGCAGACTGTCAGACAAGGTCAGTCTCAGGGGGTGGTGAAGGGGAGAAATAGACACAGGGGAAGGGGGGAGAAAGAGGGACGGAGGGGCAAGAAAGAGAGAGACAAAGGGGTAGGGTGGAGGGGAAGAAAAAGACAGAGGGGCAAGAGAGAGACACAGGGGGAGAAAGAGACAGAGGGGCAAGAGAGAGACACAGGGGGAGGGGGAGAAATAGACAGAGGGGAAAGGGGAGAAATAGACAGAGGGGCAAGAGAGACACAGGGAGAAGGGGAAGAGGAAGAAAGAGACAGAGGGGCATTTGAGAGACACAGAGGAGTGGGAGAAAGAGACAGAGGGGCAAGAGAGAGACAGAGGATGAGGGGGAGGAAGAGAAACAGGGCAAGAGAGAGACAGAGTGAGGTGGAGAAAAAGATAGAGGGGCAAGAGAGAGATGCAGGGGTACGGGGAGAAAGACGGTGCAAGAGAGAGACAATGTGATAGGGGGGGAGAAAGACAGGGGGAGAGAGATAGAGGAAGAGAAAAACAGAGGGGAGGAGAAAATTAGAGCAGAGCAAAATGAGAGGAGAAGGAGAGGAGAAGGAAAGGAAATGAGAGCAGAGCAAAAGGAGAGGAGAGGGAAAGGAGAGCAGAGCAGAAGGAGAGCAAAAGGAGAGGAGAGCAGAGCAAAAAGAGAAGAGAAGGAAAGGAGAGCAAAGCAGAATGAGAGCAAAGGGAGAGAAGAGCAGAGCAGAAGAGAGAAAAAGTAAAGGAGGGGAAAGGAGAAATAGAGCAAAGGAAAGGATGTGAAAGCAGAAGGAGAGCAAAAGGAAAGCTGGGGAAAGCAGAAGGAGAGCAAAAGGAAAGAAGGGGAAAGCAGGAGAGCAAAAGTAAAGAAGGGGAAAGCAAAAGGTAAGGGGGAAAGCTCAAGTAGAGCAAACGGAAAGCAAACAGAAAGGAAGGGAAAGCAGAAGGAGAGCAAAAGGAAAGGAGGGGAAAGAAAAGCATAAGGAGAGCAAAAGGAAAGGAGGGGAGAGCAGAAGGAGTCAAAGAGCAGAAGACAGTGCCAGAAGAAGGCAAAGAAAAGGAGATTGGAGCAAGAAGGACAACGTGAAAGACAAGTGATCCCTCCACTTCATCCTGGACACTGGGCTGAGGCTTTGGTACAGGCAGACACTGGACCCTCTCATCATCCCAGGTAAAATAAAAATAAAAAAATACTATCAACGTATTCATTTTTTTGATTCTGTGAGATGTAGACATATTGGTTATTTTTAAAGGAACACTGTTAACATAACACTTTAATCTAAATAAAGTTGTTATGGTGCCAGTAAGCCCCCGGGTACTCTATTAACTTAATGGGTTAAAACCTATCCTGGATCTTCCAGCCCCCCAGCAGGAACCAGCTTCTGAAAGTGAGTTTCAGAAAGCTCTGAGTGCCGCTGCGTAATGGTGCCACAGATTGGGTATGGCAAAGAGCTACTGATTAACATAACATCAATATCGGTTATAAAACCAGGAAAAGGTGGGCATGGATGGTGAGCTGATTCGGTAGTGCAATTGGCCACTTAACTGGATTTTCCCCCCAGGCCTAACGCTGCCAGCCCTCCCCTGCACTAGACACTCATAGGTAAACACGTCTGTTATTATTGCTGTTTAAACTAAGGAACAAGCAAACAGGCTCATTCATAATAAGGCAGTTTAGAATGTACTAAGATCTACAGAGTGAGCTTGCAGTTAAGCAAAGTAGAGTAAAACACTCCCACAGTTTAGCAGGAGTTGGCAGGCTTGGATGGCTACAGGCAAATAGCCTAACAGTTGAGAGGAGATTAGTGTAGTAGTAGTAATGCTCTTGGCCTCATTTTGTGTTCAGTAATTGCCAAAACCAAAAACTCAACTAAATGTTACTGGAATGCAGACAAATTGCTCATGTGAAGTGCACCATAAGCAAACATTAATGGTGGTTCTTTCATTTTAGGTTAAAAAAATAAAACTGATTACCCATCAGTATGTTCACTAAAAAGAAATTAAAAAGTCCAGATTTTTGGCCTTTGACAAAGTATGTGTCATGAGTTATTATAATGCTTCTTTATATTAGCTGAATAGACATTTAATATTTTCTTTACATTGGCACCCTTTTTAAAAAGCAACTGTAGGTAAAAGTAAGTGATAGATAATGGATAATAGATAATTTCTATTCTATTACTAGTTAATATTAGTTTTTTGTCTTTAAATGAGTGGAGTGTGAGCTGAAGAATTTGCACTCTATAAATAATAATAATAAAAAAAAAAATTAATACAAAAAAAATATATAATATAATATAATACAATAAATACATACACACACATTTAGCTGTAGACTGGAAAAGAAAATTAAATACTTTAGTCCAATAAGTGTATAACAATATCACAGACCTTCATTTTATTATCTGCTTCTAATTATTTAGGGTTTTGTGCAAATTGCACAGTTACATGTTTGTTTATTCAAAGTGAAAGATGCACAGGTAATGCTCAAATCAAGTGTCTTCTAAATAAAAAAAATATCCTGACCATGAAAAGGTTAAAACTTGTAGTAAAGTCAACTTGTGGGTTCTCTGTATTTTTTACTGAACCAAACCTGAGTTGGCATACTAGCTACTGGTGGTACCAAAGGATAGAAGACAAGTTACAACCAGTATTCTTAAAATAATTATATGCATGCACATGTATTTTCTAACACTTTGTGTACAGGATCACATGATACAAGAACATTTACGATGTATGCTTGGCTGTGACAGTCTCATATTATTCAAATCTTAATTTAGAAACGCAGCAATAATTACGTAGCCCATAGCTAATCCTTTACGATTTACAGTTATGCAAAAAGGTCATGGCGTTGACGTTTTTAGAGAATCTATTAAGATATTTGAATGATTCTATTCTGTCTGCTCTCTTCATTCTCTCTTCCATAGTTAACACATAGTCATTTATTTAATACAACATGAAGCATGTTAGTGGCCCTCTTTTGACTTTTCTGTAATATATTTGACAGATGTTTATTTGACAGATGTTTATTTAATCCAGTAAGTCACTGAGACCAACTTGTTTTATCTTTTTAGTGCTGCAGGCTACTGTGTTACCCATATACAAACCAAACATTTGATCTTTAAAAAAGGGACATGGATTTAGGTCGCAAACAGACAAAATAAGAATAATACAGATGCATTATGCTGGACATATTTTATTACAGTAATCACTGTAGAGCTTTCTGGCTGCAGAGGAAGTGGTGGTGGTGGTGCACGGTGGACCGTGGGTAATTGTCAAGCCAATCTAAAATGGTTTGACTATTTACCTTGAGTCGGCACCAGGGTACTCCTGGCACCATAAACCTCAAGCAGTTATAATATAGAAGAATTTATTTCTACTTTAAAAAATTTAATTTCTACCAAATTTTGGAATGAATTTGAAATATAAGCAGATGTTAAATATGTAAAAATATTGGTGTGCTGTAGAGATACGGCAAAATGTTTATATTAATAGTTCTCAGTACATAGTTTGGTTATGTATGTGGTCAATAAAGAAAAACTAAAACAGCTGCCCTTTCAACTGAAAATTAGCAGATTTCAAGAAACATTTGCTGAAAATTAGAGGAAGGTTTCATCATTGCCACAAAACACCCACGTGGGTTTTATTGATGGTGTACTGTGAAGAAACAGTTTTGTGAATGGAAAGTGGAGGTCACATTGACAGGAAAAAAGGAATCATGGTTTTGTCAAAATCCCGCTTCCAAGTAATACTCAGCAGGGAAGAAACACACATCAAGAATATGGGATAATGTGCCACACTAAATGGTCTGCAACCACAGACTTGCAGTTAAAAACAAACCTTCTACAAAACGTTAAGCAGAAGGACCCCCCATGAAAACTTCAAGAGATATGGCCCCTTTATATTTGTTATATTTTGAAGCAAAGGAATTTAGAGGTAAGCGAAGTAAAAGAAATCAAAATGCACATATCACTGCATTAATATAATCCAATAGGGATACCCACCTTCTAAGAGACCCTAATTTTAAACGAGGATAACAGAGCAATAAGTAAGAGAATATTTAACACCGACTTCATTTGTGATGAGTTATAGAATGTGTACTGGCAAGATTTCTTGTGTTATTAGCTAATTAATGCTCAAAATTATGAGAGTATAATTAAGGAAGTTGTCAGTAGTGCTATAATTTATGAATTAACCTCTGTGACATGTTTTTGGTAGACTTGTGCAAAAATTCATTAGGAGGGGTTTATCAGAATCAAATTATTTTTGCCAGAACGTATCGATCTATCTGAGACTTACCTGTGGAGTCTTATTCAGTGTATAAGACTCCACAGATCAATCCCAGATGCACCGATTTGTTCTGGCATGAATTAAAAGGAATTTGATTTGGATGAAACCCTCCAAGGGGATTTTTGCACAAGTCTAGTTATTGGTGAACTCCAGTTTATCCAGTCAGTCACAGTTATTGTTCAGCATCAGTCAAAGCCCTAACAGTTGCTTAATCCTATACTTAGAGGTGTGCTTTGTTTGACAGATCAGATTATTTAGGCACCTGGTTACATCATCATTCAGGAAACAACAATAATACAATTGTTATGACATATCAATAGTAACTAAGATTTGACAATTCTCAAGCTATTTTTCAAGAATGCCACACAACAAAGCATGCTTCCATGAGCTTAGGTAAGTAAATTTGTATTTCACGTAGAATTTGTATTTCATTGTGTATTTTTTAAGGCCTATACGTTTCTTTAGTATAACATATAGCAGGGATTAATAAACTTATAATATAAAGCATTTGGAATTTGTCAGGGATTTAGGATTAAAAAATAAATAGCATATAATAAGTTTAATGAAGTAAGAACAAAATAAAAATCAAACAGATTTAACATATCTGCTTTGTATAAATGATGTGACCTTGTACACTGTCACATTATATGCCGAAAAATCTCTCAAGTCACACATATATATATATATATATATATATATATACCCACATGCCCTCTCTCACATTCAGCAACCAATGAGATCACCAATACCCATGAGCATTCAAATTAATTCCTACCTGGTCAATGGGTCCAGTTTTTTAAAAAATTCATTGCATTCATGACCACAAGAAAATCAGGAGAACAAATTCTATGGAATATTGAACATTAAAGTGGAGTTTTTGTATACCAAGTATCATGTTTTATCATGCTGACGGTATTTTATTTACAACCAGTGATTCTGTATATCAAAGGACATTCCTATCGAATGATGTTCACACGGAAAAATTGTACAGGGCATCAACACATTGTCTGACACTTGCCTAATGCAGATGTACTATAAAAAGATACCCTTAAGTAAAGGGATTCCAGACAGTATTGCAGTCACAGCCGTGAAAATGAGGAGAAATCAAATATGAAGTATCTAATATCGCAAGAAGAGACAGTATTTGGAGAATTTAACCTAAATACAGTGAGCCATAAACAGTTGACAGAATGTAATCTCTTAGAGAAACCTTTGAAGTAGAATTTCATTAACATTAATGTATTCAATAATATATTAATAAATATAAAAAGTAATGTGGCGAGATAAGAGATACTTTAAAGAGGAATTCTGTGGTGATAGTTTTGTGTGAAGTAGCTTGCTACAAATTATATATTTCTATGCGATGCTTAATTCTCATGTATCCCACTATGTTTAAAGGAACACTCCAAGCACCATAACAACTACAGAACCCTTTTAGAATGATTTGATGTTTTACCTGGGATCCACCAGGTACTGCTCTCTGCCTTCACTACAACCAGAAACTTAGCTAAGCCCAGTGGAGCAGGTCTTAGCTCATTGGCTGAGAGCGGTCAGCCAATAAGCTGGCCTTGCATGCGCAGGGTTTAATTCGGGGGAGCTAATATATATACTCCTTAACAGCAACTTCAAGCTCTCCTGAAGGGTGCAGAGAGGTGGACTCCAGGAAAGAAAATCAACCATTCATAGGCGTGCGCAGCCTATTGCATTAGGGTGTGCACCCTAAAGCACAAACACACACTGCGTGTATATGTATGTGTGTATATATATATACACATATACACACACACACACACATACATAGCTATATGTGTGTGTGCTGTGTGAGGGTGCTGTTAGTGTGATGTGTGTATGAGGGTGCTGGTAGTGTGCTATGTGGGTGAGGGTGTTTATGTGTGTGTTTGTGAAGGTACTGTTAGTGTACTGTGTGTGAGGGTGCTGTTTGTGTGCTGTGTGTGTGAGGGTGCTGTATGTGTGAGGGGGTGCTATGTGTGTGTGAGAGTGCTATGTGTGTGGGTGCTGTGTGTGTGTGAGGGTGCTGTGTGTGTGAAGGTGCTATGTGTGTGGGTGCTGTGTGTGAGGGTGCTGTGTGTGTGTGGGTGCTGTGTGTGTGTGGGTGCTGTACGTGTGAGGGTGCTGTACGTGTGAGGGTGCTGTATGTGTGAGGGTGCTGTACGTGTGTGGGTGCTGTGTGTGTGTGGGTGCTGTGTGTGTGTGCTGTATGTTTGGGTGATTTGTCGTTGTGGAGGTGGGGGCAATTTAGTTAATAAAAATCCCCCCTCCCTTCTTACCTTTTGTAGGGAGCGGGGATCCTTGTTGCTGCTGCCTTCCCTGGTGGTCCAGTGGAGGTGGGGGCAGATTGCTTAATATCCCCCCTCCCTTGTTACCTTATGTAGGGAGGGGGGACCATGCTCCTGCCATCCCTGGTGGTCCAGTGGAGAGTGAACTCTAGCCTGCGGGGCTAGAGTTCACTCTCGTGAGATTTGAGCGTTGCCGCGGCAACGCTCAGATCTCGCGAGAGGAACCTGGCGGAGCTGCTGGCAATAGATCCCTGGGTCCTCTCCTGCCTCCCTCACTGCCTGTGGGCCGGTGGGGACGAAGGCTGAGAGGCGATCGGATAGCGCCGGCTCTGAATAAGCCGACAGGGGAGATCCTGACAGGGGTTTGTAGGGGGGGCAGGGGTTTCGTGGGGGTAGCAGGGATTTTTTAGGGACTGGACAGGGGATTTGTGGGTGGAGTAGGGATTTGTAGGGACTGGACAGGGGGTTTGTGGGGGAGATGGATTTATAGAGGGTGGCGGGAGTTTTGTGAGGGGTGGCAGGGGTTTTGTGTGGGCGCATATATTTGTAGGGGGTGGCATGGGTTTTTTGGGGGTTGCATTGGGGTTTTGTGGAGGGGCAGGGGTTTGTAGAGAGGGGAGCAGGTGTTTGTAGAGGCAGGCTGGTGTTTTTTAAAATGGGACATGGGTTTTTGTTTAAGGGGCAGGAAGTTATGTAGAAGGGAGGGGGGGCAGCAGATTTATATTCTTAATGTATTTTGATATAAATATATATTCATTAATGTCAAAATACACTTGGGAAATTTTTATATATATATATATATATATATATATATATATATATATATATATATATATATATATATATATATATATATATATACACACACACACATATACAAAAAAACAAGTCCTGCGCTCACTCCCATCACTCCTGGGCGGCAGCAACGACCTCAGTACATATCAGCCCCAATACAGTAAAAATCAAATAAAAAGGTTACCTGTGCTCTCTCCTAAATCCCTATGTATAGTTACACAAATGGAGGTTATTTAGTTACTCCAATGGCCATTGGAGGGAATGCCCACCTGCCACGTCAAGGCAAACCTCTCAGGTGGGTCCTACACTGACCTTTCACCTTGCTCCCTTTAGCTTCTGACAAAGATATCTCTAATGAGACAGAGTGGGGTATTTTTTATATACATGCCTACATACTTATTAACCCTTAATAGGGAACACATGGGATGGGTGGCAGCATTGTAACATAGCTGTGTGATACAAAAAGTGAATACAAATACAAAAAAAACTTTGAAAAACATTTGCCAAAGTCAAAACTTATTTTGGCCTTTTGCTAAGTTCCTGTTAAGAACCCTGAAGTGTTAAACCCTTGCAAATATAATTCTTAGTTAAACACAGCTGGCACAAAGGTTTGCTCATGAGGGACACTATCTATATTTTTCAAATATACATCACAAAATGTGTAACAGCATGTTTCAAAAAAGATTAACTGTAACAAGATCTTCTGTATAGTTTAATTTGGGACAAATAATGAGACAAGCTAGTAGATAGAGAATAGAGCTGACAGCAAGTTCAGATGTCTTAAAGAATCCATCACTGGTTTGATAGATACTCTTGAAATATAGATAGTAACTGAAATGTTCTAGTAAAACTTTGAAAATTGAAGAGATGCTTTTGGCAAAGAAAAATAAATAAATAATTTATTTGTATACTTTGACTATATTTTAATATGTAAATATTTAGATTTTTTTATGTGCAAGAAAAAAAAGAGACAATGTAGAGTACAAACTAAAATTGTCTTGCTTCTAGAGATTTCTTGATCAGGAATAAAGATGTTTACATCATATTTATAATCATTTCCCTAGCGGTTGAAAACTCAAATTATTAATAGTTATTCTGGGTATCATACCAACCAACGTGGTTTTGGTCCCTGTCTGTAGAGTGTTTCTGTATTACTATTTTTACAGTCATTTAAGTTTTCTTAACAGGGTGTAGCTCCACCCCCACCTCTTGTCAATCTGTCAGTTGGCAATTTTCTTTCTCAGCCAGCCATGTCAACATTATCCAAGTTTTACAGGCACTGCAGCAAAACAGTGAACTAGGCTATAGGTAAACTGATAAAAGGGATGAGGGGGACTGATTTGGGAGGATAAACTACTTATCCTTTTACCTCTGTGCAGATTTTTATGGAATATAAGCGTCTTTCTAGTAGAGGAAGGGCAAGCTCACTGAATACTGCACTGAGGGAAAATGTAAAAGTTGGTATCTCTTTGTTTTGTATTTTTTTTAGGATATGTTATAGTTGCCAGTACAAAATATATGTTGAAGGCATCTTTTGGCTTTCTGTAAATAAACACACACACATATAAAATTAAATAGTAACTCCTTATGTTTTAAGAATAATAAAATTATACATTTGTTTAATTAATTGTGCAGCCTAGTAAAAGGTGTGACGGGGCTGCACAACTACAGTGTTGCAGGAGGTGTTAGAAGGTATATTGATACTGCATCCGTATGGCAAGTATGTGAGTTAGTAAGGGTGGTGGCTGTAAGTGCACTTAATTATCTTTACAAAAACTTGGAGGTAATATTTTTCTTCTTTTTAATTAATTTATTTAGCATTTTAATGTATTATTTCCATAAAGTATTAAAATTAAAATGACTCCAGTTTGCAGTGTATTTTAAAATCCTTAAATTCTACAAATGCCTTCTTTGTGTCCATCTTTTCCTTGATGTAAAGTACCGCAGCGACCTCCAACTTTAGGTCACTTCCTGCTTTTCTATTTTATGGTACTATTTAAGGTGACCATACTTACTGACATTCCCATTGAGTCTTTGTCTGCTTGTTTGACCGTATCTGTTTCCATAACCCCAGAGCTGCACATTAGCCCATCTCATAAATCTACCATGAAAGGTGGGCTTGACTTTTTGCCTTATTTTCAGATGACCTACTGCCATGATCCCACCCAGTGCAGTGCAATTTTAAAGCACAGTCAGACCTCTATAAACAAGGAAAGATCACTTGCACCAGCCTGAGACGATGCAATGTGTTCTTTTTTTCTTTTGGAAAGTAGGTTTGTTACTGGTTTACTCAGGGAAAGGGGCCTGTTATCTTATGATTGTTTGGAGTACCAGCTGGTTATATTGTTGGCAGCCTAAATGGAGTGCATTCAAGTGCTTTAGTCTACGGACTAAAACATATGAAATGGTTGATTTTTAATTCAATATTTGCTAAGAGAAATTAGCAGCTTTATTTTACTTTTCGAAAAAGTGATGACACAAAGAATAAAACAATAAAAAAGTAATATAATAATGCTTACATTTATAGAGACAGACAGATCAGCTCATAATTTAAATAGCTGCTTATCAATTTCTGTCTACATCTTCTCCTAAAGAAAATCCCTCTGCATTTCAGTAGCGTCATCTATCCAAATCACAGGTATTCTCATGCTTTAGAGCAAAAGCTCTGTATATTTGGTGGAACCCCCCTATAAAATTGGCACTCAGTGTCTGCAAAATACTTTGACCTGCAGGTTTAAGTGGAGTACTTCTGGACAAATCTACAAAAGGAACATAAACAAAATATAGTGTGATAAAGTTAACACAGTCAATTATGCGCCACACATAAGTGCACTCACAAGATTGCGTTGAATAAAGCGCTCACAAGATGCTGTGGGGGGCTATTGGTCCCACTTTCCACTGCAAGGTAGCCGATATTACACAGGACTTCAATAGATGAGGGTAAAAACAATCAGCTATTTTATTTGGTTAAAAGGTGAACAATGACCATCAGCTTAGGATAAAATGAAAAAAACAATTGGTCCAACGCGTTTCGTTCCGAAAGGAACTTCCTCGGGGACCACAATAACATTAAAATAAATCACAGTATTACACTGTATGAAAAAACATATGCTGTGGAGTACTTGCATGGAGTTGCTGAGGTTTGTGGAATTTTGCAACATGCAATTGAATGTGGTAAGCCTAGGTTGACAGCATAAGGTCATCAAGATTCACATGTCCATGATATCTATAGGCAATACATAACAAGGTCAAACTATGCACAGCTGCAACTGCCATGACCCCAAGACAGCACCTCCAACTCCTCACCCTGTCTACAACAATCCCCTACACGACACATATGCAGTTAGTTTACTAGGTAAGCCCTACCAACTGAAGAGTCTATTCTGAAGTTAAATCTTTAGCTGAACTCAGAACATTGCTCTCGTTAAATTTGGCAAATATTAAACGCAGCCAAGTTTGGGGCTGGCAGTTTTACAACAATGCCTTAAAGATAAACTCATATATTTACATGACTTATGATTAGTGTAAATTAACTACCAGTGTGAATATATCTTAATAACAGATTGCATTTTATAACTATCTAAATGTTCATGTTCTTGCCCATGCAGATATTTTTTTGATAACATCAGCTTGATTCTGATATGGTACTTTAAAGTTCATCTGAAATGTAAAAATGATTAAATGTTAGGTTGTAAAAATGAAGATGTTAGCAGATTAAACCATGTGCTGTCAACTCAACACCATTAAAATGGATTTAGTAAATAAACAATCGCATATGCAAGCCTTGACTAGGCTAACGCCAAGGAGTAAATGCTACCTGAACCAATGTGATATTTTGACAGTTAAATCTTTTTAACTGTTTGTTAGATCTTCTGGCAAGACATAATGGAAAAAATGGAGGTCTTAGTATATCTGATAAAATAATACAAAATAGAACATAGATACAGCACATACATATACTTACTTGACACGTGACTTACATAACAAAGATCAATAGAAAAATAAATAGAGTTTTTTTAAATCTAAAACAAACACAGATATACTAATAATATAAAGGCAAATATAATAAATATAATAATAACATAATAATAAGACAGGTTGTGACATAAATGGGGAGATATATCAAGGCAAAAGCTGGTGCTATTCTGGGTCAAAAGGCTAAATAAGGAGCAATCACCATGGAAACAAACAGAAGGTCTCTCAACATTAAGCACTTTGCACGGAACATAACACCTGTTTGGCTTGATAAATGTCCACTAAAAATTATTAGAAAATTATTTCTGAGGATATCACGTTATTAAGGTATATAATCCCTGGGGACTTTACCAAGGCATTGTGTATTGATGGGACAGTTTATTGCAAATATCTATGAGAGTCCTAATGATAAGGAGGTTAATACTCCTGCTAAATTCTTCACCTGTCACCAAAATGAGGGAGAAAAAAATCACTATGTCATTATTGCAGGTTCCAATCTCCCCCGATTACCTACTGTTGTTTAGAGTGTGGAGGAGATGGAGGCATACCAACACCTCTGATAGACACCTTTCCCACTTTTCATGTGCCTCCCTCCCCTCACATGCAACCTTTTAAAATGAAGGATCTCCATGCTTATATGCTGCTATAACAATTTTTGTTATGGTTTTGTCTGCTTTACAAATGGGATCCTTCATAGATCATTGACGATTGTTATATACATATGTTACTTCCACCTTTGTGATGGTTACGATGAAGTGTATGTTGGAACAGATAATGACCATTTTTATTCTATGCAGTGTACTTTATTATGAACATTGTTATATATTTGATCATTTTAAGGATCAATATAAATTAGCAAAATAAAAAAAAAGTATTAGCAAAACAGGTAAAGTGCAGAACTTTTACCCAATCCATGAGAAGCGAAGAGATGGCATAGCTGCCAGGTTATCCCAAGGAAATTGCATGCTTGCATGCGGTTTGTATACCTACACTAAACTGACCTGGGAACTTTTCTGCAATCAGTCTTAGGCTATAGACAGTGCTGGCTAAGTGTGGCTTTATAGGTTTTCTATGAAACACAGGTAAATGTTGACTGAACAACATCGTATGGAGGTCCATAAACATATTCAGGCTAAAGGCTCTACATGTTTATATTTATGCCTAAACATACTTGTGTGGATAATCTATTGTGTCATGTTTATTCTTCTAAGGCTGAAATGTGTTTATGGACCTCTGATTGAATGATATAGTAAAACCATGAGTTTGGCTTTGTTGTTGCGATTCTTCTCTAAATAAATGAGAAAATTAAATTTGATTATTTATTTTTTTGTGGAACTTTGTATAATAACTATAATCTGTTTGTTTATAGCAACCGCAATGGAACAGCAGCACAATGCAGTTTTCTTATCGGAGATGCTGTTGAATAATAAATAATTGTTATTCAAACAAGCAGCAACTTGTTCACATTATTTAGCAAGTTCATTCTTTTGACTAAAAACAAACCTGAAAGTAGTGATTTATCATAAACAATACCTTTAATAGTACTAACAGCATCAATTGACTTTTGCAGTGTCAAGTATTAAGCAGCACGCAAAAATGCTTTTAAACATACGGTAGCTTGGTATCTCCATTGTGCCTACATATATTGTATGGGCTAGTTTATATAGGAGTGCAGAGGCTGAAGATAAATGTCTACTTTTAAGAGGTTTCACAGGGATAAATCAGGATATGTCGCTATCATTTGATGATTAATGTCCAAAAGATGTATTTACAGCTGCTGCCTTTGCGAGCAGTCTAAGCTACATTTAGGGAGGGTTAGAAAACCTAGAGTTTCATTCTGAATTTGCAGAAGAGTAAGGAAAACTCATCAAATTAAATAATATCCCATGGTGCTGCTTTATCAAAGTCTGTGAAACATCTCAACATGATTAGTAGAGGAGACTGCATAGAATGCAATACATACAGATTATTACCCAAGGGCTTTGGTAAATAAAGGCTTTAACTGATTGATATTTATATCACTCTGAATTAGAACTACGAGTAAATTTGATGTTCTCAGATAAAGTGCTACCTGGCATTTTGGACACCCAATGTTTGCTATCTAATTAAATATAGTATTTTCAAACAAATTAAGGTCCTTCCAGGCTTTCACAATACCATGATTCTGCACTGTCTTTACCATAGGAAAGCATCAGAAGGTTAGTGCGCTTGCGCCAAAAAGATGGTCTATATGAGATGGTATCTATGATGCCATCTGATACAAATAGGCAAAGTTTCACCCAGCTGTTTCTGATGAACTGTCTCTAGTAAGACAGCCACTAGAGGCATTTAAACCCTGAAATGTAAACATTACCATTCCTGCAAAAGGGAAATGTTATATAGAGAGGGAATACAAGAGAGAATTGTGATGGAAACGGCACAATCAGTGCACCAGAAGGACACAGGGGTGTTTCCAGGGGTGTCCTAGGGCTTAAACCTCTATATGATAAACAAACCTAAAAAAAATCACTTTCTCTGAAAATCCAGGAGTGTTCTGCCTAGTAGTAATATGTTGATGAGTAAAGAAAAACTTTAAAACAAAAACACCAAAGTGGTGTTTTTGAGGTTTAAATTTAGAGGGGCATGCCACTTCATGGAGACTAGATAGTCTGGAATCCTATAGTGTCCCTTTAAAGGTTTTGATCAAAAAAGGTAAAAAAATACAATTCAAAGTGATTTCCAATGTTCACACAAAAAAAAACAAAAAAACATTTCTTCTTAAACACTTAATATCCTTGAATAATAAGCTAACCTTACATTAAATCATTATCTTTGAATTAAAAAAAAATCCAATTTTTTATTTTACATATCAAAAGAATACAATAAACTATTTTAGCAGATAATTTAATATCTTTATTGTTTTTACTGTAAAGAATAATTTCCTCTGTGTTAGGCAAAATTGCTTTTCTAAGTGGATTCCCTCTTGTCTGTTGTATATTTCTGCTAATGAAAATAAAATCCTTTGTTCTTACTAATTGTGTAACCTGCCTTTGCTCATTTTACAGTTCTGTAACATCCGTATTTTAAACTGATACCCAAAACTGCATGGCATATTCAAGTTATCATTGATTTATAAAGAAGCCAATTTACATTTTCATCCAGTGAATTAAAACCCTGTTTTATGCATGACAGTATTCTGCTAGCCTTTGCAATGGCATCCTGACATTGCAAATATTTTCATTATTGTTAGTCCTTATTTTAAGTTATCCTTAACATAACCCAATGTAAGGTAAAAGTTGCTTGTGGGTTCCGTATTCCAAAATGCATGTGTTTATATTTATCTAAATTAAATCTCATCTGTCATATTCCTGCTCAGTCACCTAATTTATCTAAATTCCTATTAAGAGGAGTAATATCCTGTTCAGACTGTATTACGTTATCTAGCTTTGTCTGCAAATACTGACACACAACGTTTGATGCTCATTTAAAGTTCATTAATAAGAAGATTAAATGAAAATGGACCCAGGACAGAACCCCAAGGTACTATATTTACCAGTTACATCCACTGTGAAGAATTCCATCTACAGCAACTCTCTACACTCTATCTTTAAACCAGAAACTGTATCAAATGCCTTAGCAAACGCTTAACATATTAAATCCACTGCATTATTGATTTATATATATACCCCTAATCAATATTGCAGTGGTAGTATATATATATATATATATATATATATATATATATATATATAGTGGGACCTCGGTTTACGAATTGAATGTGTTCTCCGGGACACTTCTTATTGCGAAAACATTTGTAAACCAAAACGTGGTTTCCCATAAAAATGCATTGAAAACCAATTAATCCGTTCTGGAGGTCAGAAAAAAGTCAAAATGAGCTGGAAAGGAAACCAACCCACAATGCAGAACACACAATAAAAGGCATGCAAATAACGAAGCTCAGCTCCCTACCTTTCCACAGCTTGAGAAATGCACCAAAAAGTCCCAAAACAACTGCAAACAATTTCCAGAATTGCTCCAAAACTCGATGCAAAAGCCGCTCCAACACCTCCAACACCTCCACACCCGATGCCACGTGCTACCCACAGGCTCCAGCATGCAGGGGGCGGTGCTATAAACCTCCCAGGTGCAATGCATCTTGGGGAAACTTGCTTTGTATTGCGAACATTTTTTGTAAACCGAAGCATTATTTTTAATGGATTTTAATTTGTAAGCTGAAAATTATGTTAACCAAAGCGTTTGTAAACCTAGGTGCCACTATATATATATATACACACACTATACAAAACTAAATATACTACCACTGCAATACTGATTTATATTTCTGCTCAGTTCTTCACAAAATGCTTTACGTTAGTTTGACATGAGTTGTCCCTGAACTTATTTTATTTCTACTACTGACATTATTGTTCAAGATATACCTCTGAATCTTGAATTATTCCTTGCTATATCTATATCTTCAAATTTCTACCACGTCCTGATCTTCGTTTACTAGCACAACCCACACAGATTGCAATAGACCAATATCTACATCCTTAAAGGAACTCTAACTGGGCTATTCAAAGTGAATTTCAAATTTAAAGCCAGAGCAGCTGAACTAAAGCATAGTTGACTTAGAGTATTTTTCCAGCTTGGCTTTTTATTACCTTAAATTTGAATGAATAATCCTGTATAACTTTAGAAATACAAATCTATATTCCTAATGTTATAGTGTTCCTATCCCTAGCTTCCCTCCTCTATATTCAGCAATGAAAAGGTTAACAATACCTTCTTTACTTACCTTGTTTCCAGAGTAGAGTCTCTGCTCACCTCTTCTCCCCAGGTCCCATCACGAAGGAGGCAGAGCCTCCCCCGGCATGGTCCAATCCAATACTCCTTGCAGAGCCTTCAAATTTTCCCATAGAAAAGTATTGAGTCGATGCTTTCCTATGTGGCTTCTGTTTCACGTGACCGAGTTGAACTTGGTCTGTGCTGCAGAACCGCTTCTAGTGGCTGTCAGTATGGCAGCCACTAGAGGAGGAGTTAATCCTGCAATGTAAACATTGTAGCTTCTCAAAAACTGCAAAGTTTTACATTGCAAAGTGAAAGGTACAGGTTCATTTAAGCTTTTTGGCATTAACGTACTTAAAAACATTTAGGGGGGTTGTCTTGCTTTCTTTGGCTACAAGATTTTTGTTTACTGGTTTAAGCTATGTCATTTTACTTTTGCCCATTCCTGTTGGCATCTTAACATATTTCATATTATATTATGCTGTTGACCTGTATGAGTTAAATGTTTAATACACCTTTGCAGAATGTGTTAAAAGACATTCCATTTAACCTCTTTGCTTTTGAATAGTTCCAATCAGTCAATTAGTTGTAAAGATACCCTTATCTAACTGAAATGAGCTTTTTTAAAGTTAAGTGTCTTTGTAAAGCCCACATGAATTTTTGAGTAGATCTCCAAATGATTCTATATTCTGGTAAAAAAATTCCCAAGTGCTTCCTTACTTGCATGTTTGAAAAAAGTCAACATTATTAATTACAAGATCCAGAAAAGCAGCTATTCTAGTTGCTGCTTCTACTAAACGAGCCTTGCGAGTATCATTTAACAGATTCATAAACCAGTTTCCTTAACTCTACTACAAGTCCCTCTGGCCCAGACAAAGTCTCGATAATAAAAATCTCCATTGATTAAATAATTACCCAGAAGTACATCCCTATTTATTTGAGATTACAGTTTCACTTCCTGGTCAGTATTAATGTCTGGGGGTTTGTAACATATTCCTACAATTAATTCACTGAAAAGTAGGGACCAATTTGTCTCTGTATATACACCTGACACTTTTAGATACTGGGCGGAGCTACCGACATATAGAAGTGTCAATCTCCCCCGCTGTCACAGGTAATGGCTGCTGGGAATTGGCTTTACCTATGGTAAGTAGACAACTATTTAGTAAGTGCCTAACATGGGTTAGTTCACCAAGAGCATATGGAGAAGATGCTTGTCCCCGGCCCTAGAAGTTGTTTCGAGGGTTTAATTTTATTATCGAGTTTGATTGCATTCACTGTCTTGAATTTGAAATTTCCTGGATAATTCCCTGACCATTGATGGTTCAGCAAATAACTGTAAATGTTTTGAATTTCAGCAGCCTGGATGAAATGATTAAGCTAGAATAAAACCGAGATGTATTTTTAAATTGGCCCTGTATTTCTTGCTGTAGGAAAAAAAAAAAAATAATAATTTTTGTATACTATGCATAATCTCATCTCGCTCAACTACTTCATATAAAAGCATTTCTGAAACTTTAAATATGAATGTTCAAATTGGTGAAACTATGGATTTGATTTATTACTTAGATTTAAGTGCAAAAATACAATTTACTAATAAAGTGTGTGAATGAATGTTACATTAACATTTCTTTTCTCAATTCGTTTAAAAATATATTAAATGGTCACTGATAACACCACAAATATTTTGCATTTTCACAATGTTGGTGGTACAGGGAGCAACCTGAGCCTGCTCTTATTTCTGAGACGACATAGAACTGCAGCAATTTGTAAAAGTCACTGCACATCTTAGCCTGCCCTTCAGAGCTGTCAATCAAGCAGTGTGGAGCAAGAGTTCCAGCCTGCATGTGTTAATCTTGTCCAAATGTTGCTTGCAGCATCTGCATGCTACATGCACAATTTAAGATGGGCTATCTCTTCCCAGGTGCAGGGGCGGCCTCTCCCATTACCTGACCATAGTTATATAGTGAACCCGGTTGTGGGTAAACTTATCCAGTTCATTTTAGCCACATATCTTATAAACTCCTGCTGTTCTGGAGGTATGGGATAATATTATGTTCCTGATGAGGGATGGTTCTGCCTACAGATGCAAGCAAACACACTAAAAAGTGCAATGATGAAAAATTTAAAGGCTTGTATCTTCTTCTATTATTCTATATTATTGATTTTGTTTGCATTATTTTTTAATACATTATCATTGCAATGCATTAATAAAATAGCTCCCTTTTAGTTTCCCTTTAAGTAACAAATATTTTTAACAATAATATGTTACGCATCTGAAAACATCTGGGGAACTGATCTCAATCTGGATGAAATGAGCCATATGCAGAAAAATCAGGAATTTAAAAGGAAAAGGGAAAATTATTGATTAGCAGACTGGAAGGTCTGCAAGGTCTTGTATTTTGAATCCCAATCAGGACAGGTCGATATCTAGCCACTGTAGACAGCACAACATCCAGATCTCCAAGTAAATGGGGCATTTCTTACCATCAGCTCCAGTTCATTATTATTCTTGATATCTATGTTATCTATTTTAAATGTAAGAGATGTATTCCTTCTGTGTTAGTAATCCAAGTGTTATCAAAAATATATGTTAAATACATATAAACGCCTTAGTCATCAGAGGTCCTTGTGCCTTTCGTTGTAAAATTCACATCCCTAGTACACAGGGATATTTACTAAAGTGAGAATTCAAAGGGAATTTAAAGTCAATATCAAATTGAAGGAGAGAGTAGCCAAATTGAAAGCATAGCTGACTAAGATTTTTTTTTATAACTTTCCCATTTTGACCTTAAATTTGGAATTCACTTGACTGAATAACACTGAAAGTCTTCCTAGACAAGAATTCCAAAGAGATGATCAAACCCAAAGGAGACACCAGTTTATAGAAAACACATGGTTATTAGTAAAAGACCCCCTGTTACACTTTGCTTCTCTGAGGATAACAGAGGTAGGAATTTAGAAAATGTGCCCATCTTTACTCAATTAATTAAGCACAAACAGAAGCACTTGCCAACAAAATCAAAAGATGTTGATAACATTAGGAGTAGATACAGGCTCACGTTACCCTAGCGTTGATCCTGTGCTGGGTACAAGTGCTACATTTTGGAAGATATTCTATTGGTTTCCATAATGGTTGCCCCTTATTGAGAATGGCACCTGTTTTTGCACTGATAGATCTCCCTTGTTATGTCTTGCAAGTTTACTAGTTTTAACAAGGTGTTACTATTTTAAAATAAAAATTTCTTTCATTTATTTTGTAATTGTTAGAGTTTGTATTTGTCAAATTAACATCTAAGCCTCGTCATTTAACCCTCTGATTATCAAAAAAGTGGTAAAAGCTTTTTTTTTTTAACCATCTCAGAGTAAAACAATTAAAAGGCTTACGTCAGTGTAACACATTACCCTACGAACACACCCCCACCAGGAAACAGCTTGGTCAGTCCAAAAATAGCACTGGTAAAGATCTGCTAACACCAATTAGCTTTATAAATATTTCATGAAACATTCCTTCTTTCTTCCAAATGATAACATAGTAAAACAACACTAAACCCTTTCGACTTTATCCGGAAGAAGCTACCTGAAATTTGAGATCATGGTCCAGCTGTCTATTACTTCATTCCACGAAGCTAAGACAAGTAATCTCTAAAGTCATCCTTTCACACCGTTTATAGTATTATAATCTACACTGCTAGAAAACATAATTTTATGACCATTATAACTGCAAACAATAAAGAATATATATATATATATATATATATATATATATATATATATATATATATATATATATTCATATATATATATATATATACACACATACACATAAGAAACATTTACTTCGTAGATTTTATGATATGAATTTCGCAAAACAAGGTAATGATTTCGATGAAACTTTTGACAGCTATTATTGCAGAAGAGCAAAGCGTAGCAAAGAGTTCTCTTATCTTGGCATTTTTATTTTTTAATTTTTTTTTAAAGGGCTCCATAAAAATAATGTCTAAATATCTGTAATAAAATGATCATGATGAAGATAATGGAGATGACTCTTCTGAAGTTGCAAATCTGATATGTATTAACATTTATGAATACATACATTAATACATGCATAATACTAAAAACTGTCATATTTTGGGTAATTGTGTGAAGACTAGAACTCACAACTGTCCAAACTTTGTGAGAAGCAGGAGAGGACACACAATCTTAAGACAGGCAGAAAATCTTGGGAACATAATCACTACACTGAGCTTCAGAATTGCCATTGAAACTCTTGTGCCCTCAACGAGACACAATGTCCAAAACACAAACAGGCAAAGGGATACATACTGACAGACAAACGTACAAAAATGCACACTGTCAGATATGTATACACACATACACACTGGAAGACATACGCGCATTAGGATGCTAACTGCAGCACACCAAAGAGACACATATATTCAGGCAGATACACTGATACACAATGCCAAACACACATGCTCACACAGATATCAATATATCCTTTGAGACACACACATAGACAAACATTAACAGACACACACACACCTATCAAAACACACTGCTAGACATGTATACACAGACAGATATACAGCTAACTAAAACACATATGCACACTTCCAGTAGCATACTATTAGACACATACATACAGATATACAGTGGCAGATACACACATGAGTACACATAGCTAGACATGCACACACATACACACACAAAATACAGCTCATTTTAAAGAGACATTCTTATTTTACCAACTGATTTTTAAAGCATTACAAGTACCAAAGTCACCTTACCGTACCCCTGCAGTAGTGGTTATGGTGTATAGAGTGCCCTTTAATAGTAGACACAATGTAGATATCTCACTATTTTACTGCAGATGTCTTTGATACACATGTAATGCATGTGCATTTTTGTATTAAAATCCAATTTTATGCCTACTTTGGTCATTTAACCCTGTAAATAGCGCAGGTACACAAGTCAAAGTTAGAAATAGAAAACTTATCCACAATGTAATTGCATTGCTATAATGAATACGTGCTTATTATTAATTATAACCATGTTATATTCAATGAGGAATATTGTAAACAATATTAAGTTTGTACTGCAGTTAGAGCTGTTAATTAAATACAATATCACAGCCCAGTTAAGTCTGCAATCTACAGAGAGTTATTTAGATGTTGCTTTGAAGTTAATGTTTCCAATTGAGGATTAGTTCAGAGACGCGCTGATTGTATTCTGCATTACTTAAGATAGCACATGTATTTCCTTCATGAAAAGAAATGTTTCCTGCCAGTAATATATGCTTAAATCATCAGGGGACTTTCTAAACTGTGGTGAATTTTGTGTTCACCTCTTGGAGACACATACACCCATTCTGCAGCCTTAACACATTATAATCTACATCTTACTTGCTGTAAAAATAAATAGATAAAATAAATTATTTAATTTAGCAAATTAGCAAATAAATGGGCAAATAACCATATAGGCTGTAAAGAATAGACTTCTAATTAAGAATGTGTCATTTTTAATTTTGTCTTTTGTACATAAGCTCTGTTATTTCCTTCCGAAATTTATCTTGGTGAATGTATGCCACGCATTTCTCTTTAAAATACAAACCGAAAAATAAAACCAGAACTACTGCAAATCCTAACATCCTCTGGTGGGATTTTCCATTCAAGATAGAAAATAATGTTTTTGAAACAAAAGTTCATATGTGTTTTTCAAATAGAATGCTATCTGCAATGACGTAGAGTTGTTTTCACCATGTGCCACTTTCATTCATCTCGTGGTGATGCTTTTTAATGTAGATGTTCCTTTTCCAGTAGATCATGGAGAGATGAAGATGATGCTGGCTTTTTAAACCTGGGTGTTTTGCCACAGCCTGTAAGCACTCAGTTAATGCCACCATCTTTTATACACTTTGCATTATTATAGCAGTGTTCTATAGCATACATATGGTTGCTTTGTATAAATATGGTGGTATAAACCTCTGTTATTAAAGGACAGGGTAAGATGCCATTCTAACTGCATCATTCGAAAACGTCTGCTGCCTCTTGACCCAAGGGTCCAGGGGCTCCTGTTCAACTCGTTGCTGATAAAGTGAATTGATAGGTGGGAGGGACTCATTGTCACTCAGCTGTTTTGGTCCATACTGTGACTACCATTGATAAAGCTAGTAAAAGATGTAGGGCCTGAAGGAATTATATCGGACCATTATCATTTTTTGCGAGCTATAGGCTACAGTGCAAAGATAGTGGGATATTAGTGAGGTCAATGTGTTAACCGAGATATACCTTCACAAACTTCTAGCTTCCTAATTTACTCACAAGGACTACCTGTATATAAAATGAAAATCAAGGGGGGCCATCTTACTTTTCTACTAGACCTTGGAAAAATACTTTGTTACACCATTATGTGCCCTCTATTTTATAACTGGATAAATGCTGTAGGATTATGCAGTAGACCAGGCATTGTTGAAATTTGACTATGGAAATGTAAAATTTAGGCAATAACACCCAATCTAGAACATTTTTATGACTCAGCTTTGTAGTCAACCTGATTATTGTTATACTTTTTCTTCCAATTAAACTTTTACTTTGGGGGGAGCTGACCGCTGGTTGTGGCAGTTTTATAGTTAGGAGTTAATCGACTAGAGTTACTTATTTATGTAGTTGCCCACATGCCACTGAAGTTAGTAAAGTTAATGTTGTTTGTCCCAATTGTGAAAACCAAATACCTCTAGAACATGACATTACTGAATAGCAAACCCCCAGAAACCATTCAAGCTACTTATAAAATTAAAGCAGGTACAAACTAATTTTGGACATTATTTTAAACTTATTTTAAGCCAGACATACTTCAAACTATTTTTTGCACCTTTATATACAAATAATTCTTACTAAAAAAAAATTAAACTTGGCAAAAAAAAAAAAAAGTAAAATTGATATGCACACAGCAAAAACATTATATTACTCTGCAGACAAGAATGATGTACTATTTGTGGGTTTAAAAACTCAATTCCAGCACACAATAATATACAATAAAAACATCTGGATAATGAAATAACGCCCCTTGGCTGTACTTTGCAATAATGAGTTTTTATATTGCACTGTGCTGACACACTTTATATATAGCAAGGCCCTGACATTCGGACAGAAAATGAAAAATTACTTGCAAAATATATCATTCAGAAAGTGTGTAATATTGATTTCATCTTTGACCAATTTAGAATTTCTTGGTAAAGGCAAAGTCATAATTTACTATATGAAGTGTGGGAAATTGGTTTTGTATACAGATTATTACATGTATCCAGTATAGCCAGTCAGGACGTTAAACAAATGACAAGAAAGATGATTTATCACCAATATTCAATATTTCAGTGTTTGTTTAATAAAGTACTAGTTCCAATTTGTTCATCTGTTACAGGTTGATACTACAAATAATTTATTGTTGAAAGGTGATTTCTGACTCGGAATTCCATACATGCAGGAGTAGCTATGGGATTCACAACTGTTGCTCAACTACAACTACCATGTTCATATGAGAAGGATAGGCAATGAGTCATCGGAGTTGCATTCCAACAAAGCCTGCGGGCGGAGCAGTTAATTGCTAATTAATCTATAGAAAATGCTTCAAAGTAATTGATTGCGCTAGTTACTTGTAATCCATTTATATATTTTTTTATTTTTGAGAAACCAAAAATTAAAGGCGCATTTCAGACACCCAGTTTTACGTGGGTTAGGTGATTACAATTCTTCAAAACCTTTGCTGGGTTAACAAAGCAACAAAGTTGTAAGCTAACCATTGCTACAGAAACTAGTTGTCCTACTTTTGGCTTTCTTTGACCAATGGAGGAGTGTAAGTCAGCTCCATTTCCTGTGTCAGAGAAAATACTCACCCTTCTCCTTGACACATGAAATGGTGGTGACTTAAGCTCCTCCTTGGGTCAAAGAACGTAAACTGTGGAAAAAACTACATAAAACAAGTAGTCCCTGTTTTATCTTATGTTTTAAAGAAAACTAGATAATAAATAAATAAATGAAGAACAGATTCTGAGAGAGGAAACAAAAGGTAAGTTTGGCGTAACAGTGCCGCTTTAAGTGAGTCAAGTCCCTTACTTTTATTGATGAGGATCACTACAGAAGAAGCACATGCACTGTAAATATGAATATTTTATTATTATTTCCAGTTCACTGATTTTAGAATATTTTTATTTTAATGTATCATTCAGAAGCTTCCAGTCAGGGACGGTGCAAGGATTTCTGCCGCCCTAGGCAAAGATCCATTTTGCTGCCCCCTCATGAAAGCAAATATTTATTTTATTCACTAAACTCTGAATTGCAGTGAGTTGAAAACCAAATAGCAAAGTTTAAGCTAAAACAGCTGAACTTGACTGTAGCCGAATTGGAGAATTCTTCTAGATCAGCTATTTTAGCTCAAATTTTGCCATATGGTTTTCAGTTAGTTCTGTCTAATATTCAGATACTGCCTAATGCCTACATTCATACACACACACTGCCTAATACATGCATCGATACACTCATACTGCCTAATGTGTACATTCATAAACACACATACTGTTTAAAGGACCACTATAGTGCAAAGAAAACATACTCGTTTTCCTGGCACTATAGTGCCCTGAAGGTGCCCCCACCCTCAGTGTCCCCCTCCCGCCGGGCTTGATGGAGAGGAAGGGGTTAAACTTACCTCTTTCTCCAGCGCCGGGCAGGGAGCTCTCCTCCTCCTCTCCGCCTCCTCTCCTCCTCTTCGGTTGAATGCGCATGCGCGGCAAGAGCCGCGCGCGCATTCAGCCAGTCTCATAGGAAAGCATTTAGAATGCTTTCCTATGGACGCTGGCGTCTTCTCACTGTGAAAATCACAGTGAGAAGCACGCAAGCACCTCTAGCAGCTGTCAAGAGACAGCCACTGGAGGCTGGATTAACCCTAACATAAACATAGCAGTTTCTCTGCAACGGCTATGTTTATAGAAAAAAGGGTTAACCCTAGCTGGACCTGGCACCCAGACCCCTTCATTAAGCTGAAGTGGTCTGGGTGCCGATAGTGGTCCATTAATGTGTACATCCATACACACATACAGCTTAATGCGTACATCCATACACACATACAGCTTAATGCGTACATCCATACACACATACAGCTTAATGTGTGCGTGCATCCATACACAAATACTGCTTAATGCATACATCCATACACACATACTGCCTAATACATGTATCCATACACACACACACTGACAGACAAGCACACACACTGCAGACACTCACTGACAAGACACACACACACTCACTATCAGACACATACTCAATCACTGACAAACACAAACACTCACAGACACGCTGGCCCTGCTTCCAGTTAGAGAATGCAATAATTCTGTGAATCTATAACATCATTTTAAAAATGCTACAGAGAATTGAACTACTTGAAAAAACAGTCTATTGCAGGCAAGGGTAGATTTATAAGCACAGCATCATCTTTCTCACAAGCAAAAGGTTTATTTATGAACTAGCAAGGACAGACAAAGAGTACACCCAAACTACAAGTCATTTTGATCAAAATATATTTAAAGCGATGTAACATTGGGTTATGGGAATACATCGGTTCTCTAGGTATCTCCCCTCAATTCTCTGATGGAAGCTGCACAGATCAATGTGCTCCACTCCCATTAAATCTGACTGCATGGTAGCATCACCTATATATCGCTATAATCACTTTTTAATCTGCCTGGTCCAGACCATTGCTTTTGCCTGACAAAGATTAATTGCTTGGAGTTCTAAATCCCAAAATACACTGAAGGTTGAATTCCTCAAAAAAAAAAGAAAGAAAAAGATACAATGCATGATTTGGCATTGCAGTTTACAATCCGAGAAACGAACATAAAAGTTGATTTTTAACTTGGAGCATTAAAAGTTAGTTTTTATTTTGATGATTGAGTCCGTGGAGTGCTATCTTTTTGTTTGTATTTTTGCCAGATAAGCACCAGGCATTGAATCTAAATTTACAGTGAGTGCAACATTGCTTGTATTTATATATATATATATATATATATATATATATATATATATATATATATATATATATATATTTACAACCTAATATAAAAGTAAATTTTATGATTTAAAAATAACTACTGATACAGTATATCAGCCATTACATTAAAGTGTTAAAGAAGAGAGGTGTTTTAATAGCCAACTCCCCTAAGCCTGTTGGCAAAATAAGCAAAACATTTTCTTAAAGCTATTTTTGTTTGCAATGGTTGTTCAAATAATCTTTTAAGTCAAATCAGTAGACATTTTAGCAAATAAGAGAAGTCAATTTCAATTCCATTCTTGCTTGGTTTGTGTACAGTGAAATCCATTCAATGTCAAACCTGTACTGCTTGCATTAGTTTATGGCATGCCACAACAAGCCAACAGCTGACCAGATCAAAGCAAGGATGTCTGCCTCATTCTTTATCTTCATTTTCAAGACTCGTATACAAGCTCATTTACTTAATGATTTCACAAGGGCTACGATCCTAGAACTTAAAAGGTGTGTATCTTAGTGCCAAACTCAACAAACAGACATCAATCTCAACAATGATGGCATCTGTCAACACTGAGAGCAATGGAATTCCCAAACACCACGCATATATTGTCTACACTATCCGCACTCTTCATACCCAATAAATATAATATTACGGCCAGTACTTCCTAATCAGCAGAGAACACACTTGCATAAAGTAGCATTGCATTGTCTTAACTATTAGGAGATGATGTAGTTCTTACTTCGCACTGTGGGAATACACTGGTGATTTATAAATACAATAATATATATTCTAATAATTATTATTCTAAAATCAAGTGCTAAGGTATGGATATATTTAATATTTATCTTTAAGATTTTATTACCATGTAACTCAAAGACAGATGTGAAATGGGTTGTGTGTTGTATATGTATGTATGTGTATACATGGGTTTGTGTGTGACGTTAAAGTATTAACAATATCTATCTAATAGGTAAAAGTCCATTTGCCTCCAGAACATTAATACATTCAGAAACTAAATAAAGTGGCATATTTCCCAACATTTCCCTGCAGCAAAATGGGATAGGTGGGCGGGGCTACGAGGGGTGTGCTCACTGACAGACAGCCTGTTCGGCCAGCTCTCCCTGCATGGTCCCAGTGCCCACTACACAACATGAGTGAATCTATTGGTGCGTTCGTGCTGTGCTACGGGGGGACAGTTCCAATGTGTCCTAAAATGTGGGACACTAGGGAGCTAAAGAGGGACAGCAGGACAGCACTCTGAAAAGGGGACTGTCCTGCCAAAAGCAGGACTGTTGGTAGGCATGAAGTGGTCTGGATGGAGTGGTTCTTTGGTTTTAACCCTGCAATGTAAAGACTGTCAATTAGTATTTACGGCAATTCTTACATTGCAGGGTTACATACTACTTTAGTGGCTGTCTACCTTGCATAGTGAAAACCATAACAAACCAAATCAGTTCTCATTGAGATTCTACAAAAAAAGAGTGCAGTGCTGCAGCTCATGTGCTACTCTTTAAGGAGCACTGAACTGGACTTTTAAGTGTCGGAGTAATGTCATAGGAGGCAGATCAAGCGGCTCCAGCGACGATCTTAACGCTCGAAATAAAGGTAAGTAAAATCTTTCTTCCATTTTGTATTCATATCTAAGGGTGCCTTAAACTAAATAACGAGGTGAACACTATAGCAGAATACAGGTTTGTATTCCTAATACTATAGTGTTCCTCTAGGTAAGCTGTGGCATTTAATTGTTTTTCAGTTGGTTATTGTGGACATTAAATGTACTTAACACTTGTCCGCCACTGTTTTACTACCAACACAACTCTGCATCATTGATTCAAGATTCATGAGATTTATATTATAAAAAACAATAAGGAGATTTGTCATTTATTTTGGTGTTGTAGCTCCTGATTGTTTCAACCCAACCTCAGGGTCTTTAAAAAAGCCTTTATAAATGGATTTATATTATGTTCTAACCCATTCATACGAATAATTATGGAAAAACACAGTTTGTCGAACCAGGTCATGTTTTTCACTGTTCAGTTGCCCATTTTTGGTGGTCAAATGCTCATTGTAGCCACAACCTCCAGTTGTTAAATGAAAGAAAGGGAGTTCAGCATATACTCCTACTGCTATAACCAATCCACATCACATTTGTTGTCAATTCTAGGGCTGATACCAGAAGTCAGCTGTTTCTGTGATGCTGGAACAATCACACCTCTGCTACATTCACTTAGATCATGTGTTTTCTACATTCTGTCTAACACAATTTATTGAGTTTAAGCCACATGATTTTATGTCAACTTACATAAACAAACAGGTGTATCTAATAATGAAGCCACTTAGTATATCTGTACCAAGCAGTGCAGAAGGTACTAACACACAACATTAAGGCTTTGTGGTCAATTCAGAAGATCAAGAAAGCTGGTGAAAGACACAAGCAAAAAAAAAAAAGGCGAAATCGCTAATAGCCGTACAATTAAAGAAAGTCCCTACACATATATAAAAACATAGAAACATAAAATGTGACGGCAGATAAGAAACATTCGGCCCATCTAGTCTGCCCAATTTTATAAATACTTTCATTAGTCACTGGCCTTATCTTATAGTTAGGATAGCCTTTTGCTTATTCCACGCATGCTTATGAGATGAGATGTTATCAATCTTATGGGTTATGAGAAGTGTGATTTTGGCCAAAGCGACACAGTTTCATTAAATAATCTATTAGTGATATTGCAGAAGGTCTTGATGGTAAGGTGTGTCTTTTTGCTGATGATACTAAGATATGTAACAGGGTTGATGTTCCAGGAGGGTTAAGCCAAATGGCAAATGATTTAGGTAAACTAGAAAAATGGTCAGAATTGTGGCAACTGACATTTAATGTGGATAAGTGCAAGATAATGCATCTTGGACATAAAAACCTAAGGGCAGAGTAATGAATATTTGATAGTCCTAACCTCAACATCTGAGAAAAGGGATTTAGGGGTGATTATTTCTGATGACTTAAAGGTAGGCAGACAATGTAATAGAGCAGAAGGAAATGCTAGCAGAATGCTTGGTTGTATAGGGAGAGGTATTAGCAGTAGAAAGAGGGAAGTGCTCATGCCATTGTACTGAACACTGGTGAGACCTCACTTGGAGTATTGTACACAGTACTGGAGACCGTATCTTCAGAAGGATATTGATACCTTAGAGAAGGTTCAGAGAAGGGCTACTAAACTGGTTCATGGATTGCGGGATAAAACTTACCAGGAAAGGTTAAAGGATCTTAACATGTATAGCTTGGAGGAAAGATGAGACAGGGGGGATATGATAGAAACATTTAAATATATAAAGGGAATCAACACAGTAAAGGAGGAGACTATATTTAAAAGAAGAAAAACTACCACAAGAGGACATAGTCTTAAACTAGAGGGACAAAGGTTTAAAAATAATATCAGGAAGAATTACTTTACTGAGAGGGTAGTGGATGCATGGAATAGCCTTCCAGCTGAAGTGGTAGAGGTTAACACAGTAAAGGAGTTTAAGCATGCGTGGGATAGGCATAAGGCTATCCTAACTATAAGATAAGGCTAGGGACTAATGAAAGTATTTAGAAAATTGGGCAGACTAGATGGGCCGAATGGTTCTTATCTGCCGTCACATTCTATGTTTCTATCTAACCCCTTACCCCCTCCCCCAACATGGTATTGATCACCTTTTCTAGTGTTAGTGGGCTACACTCTGGCCAAATAACAGGCATTGTATTAAATGATGCACACCCTCAACATACAATAAATATCCTTTTAAAAAAACAGTCAGAGAGTATTGTTTTGATGACATGATCAGAAACACACTATGAAGATGGCTCAAGATGGGCTTAATTTTAAGACTTATTCACTAATATGGGAACTGTGGAAAACTGCAAAGTTTAGGCCTAAATAGCCATTATATTGCACTTATTTCTCCACTGAAAAAAATAATAATAATGAAATATATATTTTACTTTATAATAAATATTTATTTATAAATAGAGGGAATATATATTGAAATAATAAGTATTTTTTGATAAATAGAGGGAATATATGTTGATAAAATAATTATTTATTAATAAATAGAGGCAATATATATTGATATAATAAATATTTATTTATAAATAGAGGGCATATATGTTGATATAATAAATATTTATTTATAAATAGAGGGAATATATGTTGATATAATAAATATTTTTTGATAAATAGAGGGAATATATGTTGATAAAATACATATTTATTAATAAATAAAGGGAATATATTTTAAGCAACAGATATTTGCTAGGGTAGGATACCTTTTATGCACATGTTTAAAATTAGAAGAGTTCTGGGCTGCTAATGATGCTGCCGGAAGTAGATACACCTCCAGCAACAAAGACTATCATTGTATGTATAGTGTTTCATACCGAAATGGTTCCCAACAGAGACTCCAAGCACCAATAATTGGAATGGTCACAGTGTTTGGCGTAACCCTCTAACGTAGTGTAGTGGATAAGTATTAAGGTATTGTAGTGTAGAGGTTAATGTCTAGTGTTTGTGTAGTGTTGGGGTTAAGGTGTAGTGTAGAGGTTAATTTGCAGTGTAGAATAGTGTGTCAGGGTACTGTAGGGGTTAATGTGTCATGTAGCGTGTAAAGGTTAAAGAAAGGTCTACATTCTAAGGACAGCATTGGAACAAATATGCACCACTGCTGCCTGAGATTATTCATAGTTACTATTCTGCATGACTGCTATTTCAGCTAACTCCCACTAATCTTGGGCAGCTTGGGACATGTTTGTCGCCATTTGCCTGAAATTAAGTTCCCAGGTGACACATAGGGGATTTGTACACTGTTATCTGTTCATTACAGAAAATAATTGCATTAATCACATCACTGTCCATACAGTATGAGATTCTAGAACATATTCTGCCTGCTAATATATATATATGTTCCTCTAATAATTGATAACACCTTCCCTATGTTATGCTGAAATATTCAATTGAATTTGCTTCTTTCTTAATTACCTACTGTGAAACACTATGAAAATCTGAACTGACTAGTCACCTTGTTCTCATTTATTATATTTTGGAAATTTGATAGAAAAACACAAAATTTAACTAAACTGCTGATATTATGCATTCAAGATGAAAATAAACCTTTCTGTGCCAACAATGATAGGTGACCTTGCTCCAAAACCTTAATGTTTTTACCTGTCTAAATGGAGGGAAGTTTAGTTTTTTTTTTACCTTGAACAAGGAACAAGGCTTATATGTAAAGTTTACTCAAAAATCATTTTTTTTCCCCTCACATTCTAAATTAAACAACTTTACTTTTTTTTCACCTAGCACGACTGCAAATTAATTATGCACCCTAGCTACAATCCATAAAAACTCTTCTTCGCTGAAGTATAAAATGGAAAAATCTCTGCTGAAATAAAAAACATCTATAGATAAATGAGCTACTCTAAAATAATTGATCAGTATTTTGCAAATCATCACCAGCAAATGGCTTGTTTTACAGAAACAAAAAAGCTACCCTGAACATGCTGGTCACTTGAAAGCTATGTCACATAGTCAACACTTGTGTGCTGTAAACCCCAACACAGCTGTATTGTCTATGACCACAAGAAAGACTGATATTTCCTTTGGGTGCTTTAGGCTGAAAATGCTCAAGAAAGGCTAGTCAATAGTGACCAGATGTCCAACTGAAATGACACATGTGAACTAAAACTCATTTGAGACCTATTAAGAAGCTAAACGTCATTAAGGCAAGCTACAGTTCTCTAAGGTTCCTCAGAGAATGGCTTCTATTCTTAATCGCCCAACTGGCCCACAAAAAAAGTAAAATGTAAAAAAGTCAGATAAGATTGGTTCAAGACCACTGCTTTGGCCCATGTGATTGGTCATTCCACTGTGATAAAAAGGGTAAACGCCCACTTTTAAAGAAGACAGGTCATTTTGGATACAACCATTGATCTTTTTTATGTGTGCACTTGGGGTTTAACAGATTTATTTAGTCCTTACATTACTTCAAAGCAAGTATGCAAAGAAAGGAGGGTATGTTTTTGATTAGTAGTGGGGGGGCACACACACCATATGACCTCCAATATTTTATTTTCAGATGATTACACTTGTACGCATTACTTGGGGATAAATTGAATTCAATATTTGTATACAGCAGTGTATTTTTTTGTTTTTTGCAAAATACTGTCAACATGCTATCATATTGTATACTTCTTCCAAATGGGACTCACATAATCACTCAACCTGGAATCTTCACCTTAAAGAACCAACTCCACTTGAGTCAGTTCCATAGTACATGTCTGAAGATATCAATATAGCACAACGTGAGCCAATTGAGGCAGTGTGCATCACTTTCAAAAGGGGGCTCTACAACTTACTTTTTTTTATTTATTAATTTTCCCCAATTCAACCACTGGGGATATTTTAAATTGGATTTACAAGATGGCGTAAAAACTGTTTTACAGTCAGTTATTTGCCAACTTTTCTCCAAGCCAATTATTTCATAGCATTTCAAACCACTTTATATTAAGTTGGTGCCAATTTGAAATTGTTGTGAATACACTGCTTTTTTTCCCACTTAGATTCCATTATCTAGTGAAGCCACTTTCTATGAAAATATAATATGTACTTTTTTTGTTTACTGGAAAATGTATCTTACAACAGGAGGGCATGTAAAAAGTTCTATGACTTGTGGCTGTTCGATTCACATTAACATTACATGCATTCAAGTATATTTCTGATTTTATTGGCTACATAAAAAGTTGTGGTAAGAAGAAAACCAACCTGGACAACAGAGGCCAAAATAACTTTATATGGCAAAATTTCAAACTCAGTTTAGTTGGGGATTTTCTTTCAACTCAACTAATTTGACTGACATTTTGCAAATCCGTTGTGAACACATTACTGTTCAATGGGGCTATTCAATTGAAAGGAAGTTGTGGTGAGTTAATGGACTCATTCTTATCTGGCCCTCTTTTCAGATATATCTGAAGTGGAAGTTACAACACAGCCAGATAGTTAAAAATCTCATATTAAGACAAGTTAGATAATGTTTTTCCAATTTTTATTTTTTTTATGTTTAACTAATTAAACCCAGGATCTTTTTTTGATGTCCCATTAGTACAAAACAGCTAAATTGTGGTTGCATTATTTTACAACGAAGCTACTGGAGGTGTGGTTCTGAGATATTTTAGGTGATTTACTGTTAACAATTTAGGTAACTAAAATTAATTAATAACAAGAACAATGTATCTAATGTACACAAACTGATTTCTCAACACATGTATCGTAGTTTAAAGACACATTCATTTCAGTGTTACTGCTGTATAACTCTGTTATGCACTTAGACACACAAACAATATGGTGCTCTTAGAAAAGAGGGACATTAGTATAGAAAAGAGGGGCAGAGGGTTTTGGGCCCAAAACATTTAACACCTAAAGGTTCAACAATGAATCTCCACAAATGCTTTCACTGTTATCATATTGATCTACTACTTGTCCTCCTTCAGTTAAAGGGACAGTCTCTAAGTCTCTCATACCATTAAACTCCTCTGAAGTGCTTACATGGATGAATATAACAGAGAAGGAAAGTATAAACATTTTTACAGCACTTATGTACTCAAGGCAAAGTCATCATCTCTTGATGCCCCAGGCCAACTCATGCACACTTGGGTATCCACAGAGAAATGCTCTACAAGTGCATGCACACTAAGGGATTTCCTCTACAGTACCATATGTGGCATTGTGTGGGTTCATTGATCTGGCTATAACAGGACATCAAGGCATACAATACCATATATATTTTTTTAAATGGTTCAGTTTTTTTTCTTTAAAATAATAGCTCTTAGTTAGCTATCATGTTACACACAAATCTGAGTTGTGTCATTTCTCCTGTATCATCATAAAATTAGCAAAACTAATGAAATCTCCTGTTATGCAATATACAACACCATCCATTGCAAGCAATGAATAATACATGATTAATGATTGTACATATATACATAATCATGTATGTATAGACTAAAACAGGGTACAACCCATGCTGTTGCTTGGCTCAGAATAATGTCCCATGATAGTTACAATGCTAATTATTTAAATAATCCACAGAAATATGGAAATAAACCTATCACACAACTCTGATATCTCTGCCAAGTCATCACATAGAAGCTTATATTCTGAAGTAATTTATAAAGTATTAATTCCGTGCAAAAGCCAACTGCTAAAAATGTAACAAAAATGTCCCTTAAATTTGTAATTTACAGACATGATAAAAAGTGAGAAATATGTTTTCAAATAAAACTGACTGATACCAACTGCATAGTTTTTTTTATTATTTTTTTTATTTTTAAAACGCAACAATTTATCTCTTTTGAAACAAATGATGGCGGAAATATGTAAATTCAGGTGACTTAAAACCTCTACAAAAATCTATCTAAGTTTGAAAAAAAAAAGAAATCTGAGATCTCCGCTGACAAGCATGTGCCTGTTTCATATTTCCAAATATCCTATAAAAAAATACCCCCTACACAGATTCAAGCATCAAGAAATCCCTTTTATGGATAGATAACTGAAAAAAAAAAAAAAAAAACAATCTCACGGGTTAATATAAGCATTATTACCAATGTTTTGAAAGGGTCTGATCCTAAATGAAAAACAGGCATAGATCTTGTTTCAGATTACAAAGAAAATCATAGAAAATGTCATATTTTATAATACACGTCATTTTGTGAGAAGATAATTGGAGTTTGCTTTCTTTTAAGATATGCTTATGACATGCGTGTGCCAAATATTACCTGACAGACATCCAAAACTATTAGAAGTACAAATGGTACCTATAGATTTATCCTACAAACAAAAGAAAATAGAACACTCGTGCAATTTTAAGATCTCTGTTGATTGACCTAAAGGTCACTTGATAATTATATGGATCCCATAGGTTAATAGGTCAACATTGATATTATTAGGAATAAAATACTCTCTCTAGAATAAGCCAGGGCTGCCTTAACAATTATATGCTTCAGGCTAAGGATGTCTGAAAAAGGCTATCATCACAATCTCCTGTCTTTTTATGACTTCAACATGCCTATCTGACCAGAGAGGTGGCAATTGTCACTCCACAAAAACAACAAGTGTCATAAACTGTTATGCAAACCTTAATGCTACCAAACATTCTATATAAAAGAAGAGAACAAAACTTCTGTACATCTACTAATAACCAAGCAATTCATTTTTAAATCCCCACAAGAGATAACAGTGCATCTATTAAATTAAAGAAGAAAAAAAAATGTTTGTTTTTTTACATCTACATAAAAATCCCATAAATCATAAACTGGTCATGTTATCCTTTAAGTACTGTTGCTTTAAAAGATTAACATTATAACCAAGTCATCTCTATTTACCAAATGCTAATTTGAGTAGTTGATGTTAAATAGAGCTTAATATTTAATAATGATGAATATATTATAGTGACAATAATACATCTCATTAGTGATATAGCCAAAGATCAGTCACAGTACTACAGCTACTCCAACATTTAGTCCTTTACCATCCCATAGCTACAAAAACACACTTAGAGCAGAGGAAACAAAAAAGAAAGACACTGTTTTCTGAAACATTTTTTCTGAACATTGTGATTATGAGCCAGTGAGATTCCTGGATCTTAGTACTGCAACACAGATCACCAGAGACAGGTTCAATGGAGGGTAATGTATATTTCATGATGCATAGACCTTATTGCAGTGTAGCTTGCAAGGCAGACAGAAACCCATTAACGGTAATTGCTATTGCCATTCAGCAGGAGAAGGGTTAAAATGTTCCATAAATACGTTTCCCCCCTTATCTGTTACACACATAACAGTTTATTGAATAATGCTTAAAAAAAAATCAGTCTGCTCAATTTTAAAACCTTATGTCTATGGAAATCTGCAGCAGCTGACCTGAATAAGACACTTTCGCAAATACACGCGTTAATGTTTTTATTTATTTTTTTATTTTTTTTTACTACCTAATTGATTTTTTTTTTTTAAAAAGTGAATATAAAATACAGCAAAATATATTAGTTTAAATATATATATATATATATATATATATATATATATATATATATATATATATATATATATATATATATGTATAGAAATGTATGAGATGCCACAGATGCCTTGTATAATTTGATTTTATCTTTGCATTACACATAAAAAATAAATAAAAACAAATCCTGATAACCTATGCATAGATCAATATGTCTTTTATTGAACTGACTGGAAAGGTAACTTATCAGTAATGCATGCTTAGCGAGCAAGAGTTCAACTCCATTCACAGGACCTTGTGAACTGGGATCTTACATATGGTATAAGCCGGGTTTTGACTTTGAACCACAAATGATGTATTTAGAACTCTCCTAAAATCACAAGATGTTTTGTGTTTCTGCCTATATAACGTTTGCAAGCTGCTACAAAGTTCCCATCTGTCATCTGCACAGGTGGATATTTCCCTTTATCACGGAAGCTATTAATACAGATGGAAAAACTGCACATTTAAAAATGTTGGATTGATTGGGATGTGGTTAGTGGCACACACACACACACACGAAATAAATTAATAAGAGTGAGAATGATGGAGAAGGTAAGTGGTTGAGCCTGGACTCGAACCTCCGGACGCGCAGATCACAGAGTAATTAAAGGGACCCTATGGTCACCTTGGGTATAGAGTACCTGGAAGTGCTTGAAGAAGGCAGAGATACGAGTGATGTGCAGGCTCAGGCACCTGGACGTGCATCTAGCTCTGTAAATACTGAGCATGGAGAAGGATTCGTCTTGTTTCCGAGAAGCAGAAGCTGCTGATGAGTTGCTTGTGTGAAAGCTGACCCAAAGCAAGATAATCCACAGGGAAAGGGACATAGACCAGCCTTGATCCTTCAACAACATCTTCTCCAGCAGATCAGTCACAGAATAGGATGGCTGCGCTCCCCCTGTGCTTAGACTAAGGCTGAGTGGGAAGCGGATTTGAGCTACAGTGCTGCAGAAACTAAAAAAGAAAGTTCAATCATTCAACTCTATTTGGTTTTAGCAGCAACACATTTCTCCTCCTCCTCTTGCTGCTCACCACTCCTACCCCAGGCAGCTGCACCTCCCGAGGGTGGACTCAGCCTGACAGCACTGAGCCCCATTGGCTGAGGGGGAAGGCCAGTGACTGACAGCAGCCTGGTGTGTAAAATGAAGGAGAATGGAATTGCAATAGACAGGAACAATATGACATGGGACATTAAGGCAGTGAAAAGGATGCGAAGTTTATTCAGTGTAAAATAATGTAGGTGGGTGATGGGAAACAAAACGGGCAGGTTGTAAACAGGATTACATTGCTGCAGAGCAAACATGTGTGGGAGATAATTGGACTTTCCTGGAAGGAAAGAGACTAAGCTCACATTATTTAAATAAATAAAGGGAACACTAAGGTGGCAATGAGCACATGCATGTTATCTGGTAATAAATACATTACAGAAAAAAATATAGATATTTATTTTTTCTATCATCTGTCTGTCTGTCTGTCATCCATCTATAATATTTTAGATATACATTTAATTTTATTTTACTTATCTTTTCCTTAAAGAAACACACCAAGAATCATAACCACAACAACCACTGTAGTGGTTATGGTGCCAGAAGTACCTTGACCATGGGCACCTGGCAGGGCAAACTATTCTAACAAATTACTCAGGGTGCCCTGGCTCTACTGGCACCATAATCACTACAGAGAGTTATAGTGGTTATGGCGATTGGAGTGTTTTTTTTAACATTATATGGAATTCACACTTAGACCACAACACCCTTGATTGGCAGGACTGTATGGCACATGCAGTCTCCCGTCACCTTGTTACAAAAGTGATAACATGACTGCTGACCCAGGCCATAATTCCCGTTGCCCCCAATTATGACACGACACCTGTGTATTGGATAAGGGCAACAGCCACAGGTTTAATTAAATCAATCAACGCGACAGCATTCCTTCTACCTGTCAGCTGTTGGGGTGATTGCCCAACAGACAAACAATCCATATATATATAGCAAGCTGCGAATCCCAAAGCCAACTCGGCACTTCCGTCACTTGTGCCAGCCAGGAAACCGCGCTGGGACAAAAAGAACTGAAACAACACACACAAAAAAAAAAACAAGACCATAACAACCAACAACATTAAGGGAGGGAGGGCAGGAAGCTTATGAACCTAGGGTCCTTCATACAAGTGGTAAGTCCCCTCTCCTCTGATCCCCTTTTATCTTGTCTCCTTTTAGCAACATTGTACCCACTTTTTCCCCTCCCCTACTATGGGCAGCAGTCATGTCCTTGTCAGTCCAGGGGAATCCTTACTCAAATAAATATAAACTATGCTTTATATGTAAATATAGTCCATTGAAACTGGAAACACCCACAATTCACAAACTGTAAAGTATTGATTGAAAAAGAATACGATTAAGATTCAATTATTATTTAATTAACCATTGTACCGGTGTTAGGTGTACTCTAAGTTTGATGGAAACCTTAAAGGACCACTCTAGGCACCCAGACCACTTCAGCTTAATGAAGTGGTCTGGGTGCCAGGTCCTTCTAGGGTTAACCCATTCTTTTATAAACATAGCAGTTTCAGAGAAACTGCTATGTTTATGAATGGGTTAAGCCTTCCCCCAAAGCCTCTAGCGGGTGTCTCATTGACAGCCGCTAGAGGCGCTTGCGTGCTTCTCACTGTGAAAATCACAGTGAGAGCACGCAAGAGTCCATAGGAAAGCATTATGAATGCTTTCCTATGCGTCCGGCTGAATGCGCGCGCAGGTCTTGCCGCGCGTGCGCATTCAGCCGATGGGGAGGAACGGAGGAGGATCGGAGGCAGAAAGCTCCCCGCCCAGCGCTGGAAAAAGGTAAGTTTTAACCCTTTTCCCCTTTCCAGAGCTGGGCGGGAGGGGTACCTTGAGGGTGGGGGCACCCTCAGGGCACTATAGTGTCAGGAAAACGAGTATGTTTTCCTGGCACTATAGTGGTCCTTTAAGCAAAACAAACATAGTTTGCCAATTTTGTTGTGTAATATTTGATCTTAGATATAAAGCCATATATATGATTTCTGCTAAATGTACCATCTCATATAAATAAAAAATAAAGAAATATGTGTATATATATATATATATATATATATATATATATATATATATATATATATATATATATATATATATATATATATATATATATATATATATATATATATAGTCAATACAATGTTAAACAAAAATCTGCACACCAGTCAAGCCATAAGACTTGCTTTTCCCACAAAAATCTATATATATACATACATAGATAGATATGTGCTGGGTTTGCATATTTAACTCTTTAAATTCCAGAGATCTTTGAAAGTAATTGGAAATCCCTTAAACTAAAACCTCCCTGACTGTCTGAGTGACAGACATAAAGGTGTTTCTGCCCCTAGTTATAAAAGCATACATTTCTATCAACACTCCAGACACATAAAGCACTCCAGCAAGCTCTTTATAGAAAGCATGCCTTTAAAATTAGATTTTTCTCATCTACATACTTGCAAAATTGGTGGGTTCAAATAGACCACATGATGTTTGTGATTCGGTGTGTGGTGCATGTGGCACACCATAAAAAGATGATTAATGGTTAGGGGAAACCCACTAAATCAAATAAATAAATTGAAAAAAATTATAAATAAATAAACCTTGGATCAGTTGGACTGAATGCTTAAATTTCATAACTGAATGCTCAAAAGTAAAGCTCAAAATCCATGAATGTTGATGTTATGTGAAAAAAATTTGGTAAAATACCATTCTGTTCGGTTAGATTTTGGTTGACCAGATTTCGACTGGAAAGAGCTTCGATAAATGTAGAATTGCCCTATATATTATGTATATATTTTGCAATACCCTGATAGGTACATTTTTTGTGTCCTTCCGGTTTGTCCAAATCTCTTTCCTTAATAGTTTGTACGGGTGATATTCAGAACGACACTAACTGCTGAATTAAATTTGGTCAAACTAAATAATTTTTTAAAATTTTCTTCAGATTAAATTATTCAGACAAATTATTTTTTTCCCACCATACATAATTATAGTGACAATGGTTCATACATACACTATTCATTATTGTAACAGCAAACCTCTTCCAAGCTCAGATAATCATGGTATTATCAGTTTATGCCGATAAGAGTATGATAAATGTTACTATAGAGTGTTGATTACAGATTTTTTTCCTATTTTTGTTAAATGGCTTGGCTAACCATATGTCATTTAAAAGAAATATATATTTTTGCCACAACCAGCACCGGGCACTACAAAGGTCTTTTTGGAGTGCAAGCTACTACGATGTATAATACATATATATATACACACACACACACACACAATTGTAATCAAAATTATTCAACCCCCACTGAAAATCAGGTTTATTGTCAAAATTTACAGACTTTCAGCTAACAGCAAATGGGTGCTCTAGTTAGTACTAAAGATGCTTGCAGATGAGACTGGAGAAGTCATTATAAGTTGCATTTTCTTTTTTTTTTTTTTTTATACTTTATTTTTGAAAAAAAAAGCATATGACATTTTCAAAGCATACAATAGACATTCCCAATATTGCGTTACGTAAGGCATGATGCTCAGTGTTTAATCCAGGTTTAGTTCCTTTTAACTGGTGAGTTGGTCGGCCGTCCAGTTTGTCATTATGCTTTCATTTTGTCATTTTACAATGTTATAATGTTTTCACAACGTAATTTTCAACTTTGAACTTTGGGGCTCTTCCACAGTCCCAATAACTAGTGGAAAGAGTGAATAGATAGATAGGAAAGGATGAGGATAGAGGAAAAGTATTAGATTGGGGTCATCAGGGCATAGGCTGTCGGCACCAGTCAACCCAAGTATTCTGTCTCAGTCCCAAAGGGACCCTTCTAGGATCGGTCAATTATGAGTGCGCAGTGCTGGTCCTGTCCTGTCAGTGTTTACTTCTCTCTTTTCTTTTTTTCTTGAATACTAAATCTTTGAAGAAAAAAAAAAAAGAGAGGAAAAGGCATATGACTTTTGCAAAGCATACAATAAACATTGCCAATATTGCGTTACGTAAGGCACGATACTCAATGTTTAATCCAGGTTTAGTTCCTCTTAACTGGTGAGGTGGTCGGCAGTCCATTTTGTCATTATGCCGTCATTTTGTCATTTTATAATGTTATAATGATTTAACTATGTGATTTGTAACTTGGAACTTTGGGGATGTTCCACAATAAGTTGCATTTTCAATTGAATTTGGTGAAACCATTTGAAGTATTCATTGTGTTGAGATATTGCTTTTGTTTGATTTGTTCATTGCAAACAGCTTAAAGTCTGTACATTTGAAAAAAAACTGATTTTCAATGGGAGCTGAATAATTTTAAATTCAACTGAATGCGGTACATTGACGTTGTGGCAGGCTTATGCAATATATGATCATATAAAATAACTAAACCCCTATTATTTTTTGCCTAGGTGAGATGTTTTTAAATAAAACTATTACAATCTCTAAGATTTGAAATCATTGTTTAGTGAATAAGCGAGTGCGCTGGATTCTGTATTTTGTATATTTTGGCCCCAGCAGCACCCTAGAATGTATGCATGTTCAGGTGAGAGCCGCCCTCTTGGTTTCATTTCTATTTATGGAAGTCCAGGCCAACTCCAGGGTTTTGCACCCCTCCTTGTTACAGGTGCCTCATTCCAGGACCCTATTTAGCCTTGACTTGCAGAGAGTCCCAGGAAGGATGTATTTCCCAAGTAAGTGGGTTAATCTCATAAGAGCAAGCATTAGGCTGCTAGAGTAGGACCTGCCAAGAATGGGATACATTGACCTTGTGGCAGGCTTATGCAATATGATCATATAATGTAACTAAACCCCCATTATTTTTTGCCTAGGTGAGGTGTTTTTAAATAAAACTATTACAATCTCTAAGATTTGAAATAATTGTTTAGTATATTATTTAATGTTGCAGTTAACATTGCTGCTGCTTGCAGTTCTTGGTATAGTGCAGCACTATAGGTAGGCTCTCTGTCTTCCTGTCAGCCTGCTCTCTGCGCAATTATTTTGCTGAGTGGAGCTTGTAAGTGGGTGGAATTAGGATTCCCTCTCCTTAGTCTTAGGTAAGCTTCAGGGAGAGGAAATAAACATAAGTTTATTTAGTTTTATTTTAATTAAAAATGTTTTCCCCCTGCTCTATATGTTCACCTCAGCCCCTGCCACCCAAGAAGCCTCCAAACCCCCACTGCAGCCTCTATCCCCCTGCTATAGTCACTAACCACCCAAACGCCCACTATAGCCCCTAACCACCCAACCCCCCACTGCAGCCCCTGTCCCCCCCACCATTGCAGCCCCCAACCTGCCCTCTCTATCTCCTATCCACCCCATTGCAGCCAAATTTTAATTTTTGCCACCTAATAATTTCACCTCCTCCCATCACACCCATTTGTCCACTAATCCCATTGCTTTTCTCTTCCACTATCACTCCCAATCATGCATTCCACTCTAACCCATCTCCCTTCTCTTCATATCACTCCTCCCATCACTGCAACCCATTTCTCTCCCACTCCCATCTCTCTTACCCATCCCTGTCACTCCATCCTCATAGCACATTAAACCCAACCTCCCACTCTTCCCTTCTTCTCAACACTCCCACCCATCCTTTCCTCTCACCCCATACTGCTATGACTGCAACCCAGTTATCTCTCTCACCCAATACTCATATTACCCCACCTATCCCTCTTACCCCTTACATTCTATCCCATCCTTCTATCACTCCCACGGTCCCACCTATCCCTTCCTCTTACCCTGACCTCCCTCCTTTATCCTTCTTTCCCTATCACCCAGTCCTCCTATCACCCCACAACTATACCTCTCTTTTTTATCCTATCAAACACAACCATCTCTCCCACCTTCTTCCTATTACTTCCAGCCATCCCTCCAACTGTCCTATACTCATCATTTCCGACAAATCTTTCCCTCTCTGCCCATTCTCTGGCCACTCCCTCAACCTGCAACCCCTTCTTTTCTGCAACCTCCTATCACTCTCACACCTAACTTTTCTCCCCATTATTATCACTCCTATCCCAGCTTCCGAACTCACTCACAGCACACTCATCTGCTCACACGGCTCTCAAAGCTATCCACACACAGCATGAATCATCACACACAGCAATACTATTTACTCATATGTACCCACACACATCACTCACAGCTACCTACACATCACTAATAGCTACCCAAACATATTACTCTCATTTACTCACATACCCTCACACATAGCCACACATATCACACAAAGACATATACAACACTTACGGCCACCCCGCACCAACACAAAACAAAGTAACCCTCCGCAAACAGACTTCTAACAAAATATTTGATGTGCTGCAAAACTTGATCTTGAGAAAGGTCCATGGAGGGTCCGAAACCTTGAAATAATCATGTTAAAAATTTGTTAAATAAAAGTTTGGATACAAAGTTCAGAAAGAGATCCTATTGTTTATAAGCATTGCTGGATACAGCTTTGGAGGCACCAAGACATTTGGAAGCAGTGCCATTTGGAAGGAAGTTCCGGTAATTGTTGGTAAGGTGCCGGTAATTGTTGGTTTGTTATATGTAACATACACATTTAAATAATGTAACAAAAATGTTGCAACATTTTAAGAGTACAGTTTGAAATGCACTGATTATATCACTATTTGCTTCCAGTTCCTACAACCTTTATTATGTTAGAAAGAGCTGATACATAAGAAAATCAGGTCAGATATATTGGGAAACATTGGTTTCTGTTGCAAAGTAAAATCCTTTCCAGCTTCACAAATTTCACTAATTTCTCTCATGTGGCCTAAAAGTTACAAGGAACATACTATTAGTATATAATGATCTAGGCAAAAAAACATATTAAGTAAATGTGTTAAAATATATTTAGTATAATTTTAAGATGTGTGCTACTTGTTGGAAATGTAATATTTAATCTGTTTATTTGTGAAATGTTTTCTTTCTTTACTGTGACAGATCTCAAGTAATATCGATAGCATTTATGCCTATGTGTATTTCTGTGTTTGTACATAGCTTCTATACCAGTGATGGCAAAAATGTTTGACGCCGAGTGCCCAAACCGCAATACAAACCATTTGTTTTCCTCAAAGTGCCAACACAGCAATTAAACATGGCAACTACACACACTGACACTCATAGATACACAGACACTTACAGATAAACAGAAACCCTTAGTGATCTCCCTTCCCCTCCTGTCCTTAGGGCTCTCCCATCCCCTCCTGTCCTTTAGTTCTCTCTAGAGCTGTCCCCTCCATCCTTAGAGCTCCTCCCTGTCCCCTGTCCCTTAGTGGTTTTTCCTCTCCCCCCAGTGGCCACTCCTCTCCCCTGCTTAGTGGTTCTCTCCTCTCCCCCCCTTTAGTGGTCACTCCTCTCCCCAAACCTTAGTGGTCTCTCTTCCCCCCTTAGTGGCCTCTCCCCCCCTTTAGTGGTCACTCATCTCCCCCAACCCTTAGTGGTCTCTCCCCTTCACCCCTTAGTGGCCTCTCCTCCCCCCCTTTAGTGGTCTCTCCTCCCCCCTTTAGTGGTTTCTCCTCTTCCCCCACCCCATTTGTGGTCTCTCCTCTTCCCCCCCTTAGTGGTTCTCTCCTCTTCCCCCCTTAGTGGTTCTCTCCTCTCTCCCTACCCCTTAGTGGTTTATTTTCTCCCCCCTTTAGTGGTCACTCCTCTCCCCACACCCCTTGAGTGGTCTCTCCTCTCCCCCTTTAGTGGTCCTCCCTCTCCCCAACCCCTTAGTGGTCTCCCCCTTTGGTGCTGACTCCTCCTCCTCCCCCCCATAGTGGTCACTCCTCGCCCCCTCAGTGGTCTCTCTTCTCCCCTTATGGTCCCTCCTCTACCCCTTTGTGGTCTCTCCTCTCCTTTGGTGGTCCTCCTCTCACCCTCCCCTTAGTGGTTTCTCTCTCCCCTCCTTAGTGGTCCCTCCTCTACCCCCCCTTTGTGGTCACTCATTTCCCCCCAACCCCATAGTGGTCTCCCCCCTTTATTAGTGACTCCTTTCCCAGTGTGTGTTTGTGTATAGGGGATGTATTGTGTGTTTCTGGTTGTGTGTAAGGGATGCATTGTGGGAATCTGTGTTTGTATGCATAAGGAATGCAAGGTGTGTGTCTGTAAGTGTGTGCATTGAGTGTGTGTAAGAAATGCATTGTGCTTCTGTGTGTATGTAAGGGAAGCAGTGTGTGTGTTTGCATGTGTGTGTAAGGGATGCATTGTGTGTATGTGTGCAAAGGATGCATTGTCTTTGTGTGTAAGGGTTGTATTGTGGATGTGTGTAATAGATGCATTGTGTGTTTCTCTGTGTTTAAGGGAAGCATGTTGTGTTTCTGTGTGTGTAGGGATGCATTGTGTGTTTCTGTGTATGTATAGGGATGATTTGTGTGTGTGTGCAAGTAGTGTGAAAGAGCTTCCTGTCCTGCCCCCTGTCCTGTAGAGCTCCCCCTTTTGTCCCTTAGAGCTCTCCCCTGCCCCCTAGTGGTCTCTCCTCTCCCCCAACCTCTCCTAGCGGTCTCTTCTCACACCCACCCACCCTCCCTGTGTGCTCCTCACCTCTCCCTCCCTGTGTGCTCCTCACCTCCCCCTCCCTGTGTTTTCTTCTCCCCCTCTCCTGTGTTCTTCTTACCTCCGCCCTCCTTGTGTTCTTCTCACTTCCCCATGTTCTTCTCACCCCCCACCCTCCCTGTGTTCTTCTCATCTCCCCCTTCCTGTATCTTCCTCACCTCCCCCTCCCTGTGGTCTCCTCCTCCCTCTCCCTGTGTTCTTCTCACTCCTGTTCCTGTGTTCCTCACCCCGTGTTCTTCTCACTCCCCCCCTCCCTGGGTTCTTCTCACTCCCCCGTGTTCTTACCTCCCCTTCTCCTCACCCCCCCCTCTGTTCTTCTTCTCCCCCTCCCCTCTTCTTCTTACTCCCCCTCCCTCTTCTTCTCTCCCCTCCCCTTCTTCTTACTCCCCTCTTCAGCGTACTCCCCCTCCCCTCTTCATCACCTCCCCTCCCTCCCCTCTTTTGCTTCCCCCTCCCTGTTTTTCTAACTCCACCCCTCCCACTTCTTCTTACTCCACCCTCTTCTTCTTACTGCCCTCCCTTTTCTTCTTACTCCCCTCCCTCCCCTCTTCTTCTTATTCCCCCTCCCTCCCTCTTCTTCTTACTTTCCCTCTTCCCTCTTTCTTCTTACTTCCCCCTGTTTTCTTCTTACTCCCCACCCCTTCTTCTTTTCCTCCTTCTTCTTACTCCTCCTCTTCTCCCCACCCCTTCTTCTTACTTCCCCTCCCCTTGTTTCCTTCTTACTCCCCCCTCCCCTCTTCTTCTAACTCCCACTCACCCCCTTCTTCTTACTCTTACTCCGCGCCGCCCGGCCATGCTACTCAGAGTGACTGGCAGGTGGAAACGCTGTGCGCTTCCCTCCTACCAGGTCACTCAAACCTGGTGCCCCCCGGGCCGCTGCGCCCTAGGTAGGATGCGCTGGCCCCGGCGACCAGGACCCTAATAACCTATGGCTGCGTGTCCACAGAGAGGGCTCAGCATGCCAGCTGGGGCACGCGTGCCATAGGTTCGCCATTGCTGTTCTATACTAAGAAAGGTCACATCAATTGCTGCATTCTAAATTTGCCAATTCTGTAAATGGTCCAGCAATGGATGTAGGATCATTTCTACTGTTGAGTTGCTATGAAGTTCTCTTTGACAACTCAGCCCCACAATGGAATTAGGGTACTTTACAAACTCCTATCAGAAAATCCTTACATGGAAATTATTATCAAGAATCAAAGCCTATTTTAATGCATTACAAAGATAATGGATTAAAATCTTATGTAGCTGAACAAATGAACAAGGAGAGGAAGATGGCACTACAACTATTAATATGAGGGCTCCAACATCACTTTATGATGCCATGCACCCTAAAAGTTACCTAGTAAACATGTTATATTAATTTCAATGGCAACCTAGATGGCTACTTAGAGGGCAAAATACCCCTCATTTATGATAGTACAATCCCCTATTTCCTATTAAGGGTGTTTTGTATTTGATATTTTTATCTGTGCACTGTTGGAATCATTCATAGATTACAGTGGTGTGTGATCCCCATCCAAAAAAAGGTAAATCCACTCTTTCAAACAAGATAAAGATTTATGATAAAGAGAGGGGGAAATAGGGCATCTAATAAAACCTGTAATGGAAATACTATCCTTATTGACAGTAAGCTAAGTGATCACCAGTTTTAACGATACCCATCTGCATCACAGGAGAACTAGCAACATTTCTTGTGAAAGAAATGAGTCGGTCATTTTAAACCAAGGCTTCTTTGTTCCTTTAGGTGAAACAGAGGGAGAGATTGGGGTTTGCCCTTACACCACTATGGAGGAAGTTCCAGTCTCTTTTGCACTATGAGTTGACATTTTAATTGGTATAATGAGGGAAGGGGGGATGAGGCGGGTGACATGGACATTATATCTTTAATAACTTTTCAAAAGCACTGTGAGTCGTCATTTGCAGAGAAGGGGTTAATGATCTCAAGCCAGCAACTTGGTTGGTAATTAAGATCAATTAGATTTATAAATGACCGAATATGGAAACATCTGTTTAAAACTCTGCAATTAGATGTCACGCAGTCCTTTGATCTTTACCAAGTTTTGGATAGTAAATTAGGTTTAGTGTGTAAGCCACTTTTAACGCAACTTAGCCAAATTATGTAGTTTTGATGGCAAAAGTAAATGCTTTTTTTTTGTTTTAGAGCAAATTAGGGGAGTCATGCTTACACAACTATTAAACAAACAAACAAGCAAGATAGAGCCTATAACTATGGCCTTTGAGGTCATGGAATTTGTGTAGCTATGCACTTTACAGACTTTCAGTTTATTTACTAAACAGTGAGTAATGGCAAGTTCACTAATGACAAAAAATGAGGACAAAATAGCTCAGGTGGAAAATGTCTATAATTTAGCCAAGTTGAGGATTTTTTTTTTTCTCTACTTTTGTTGTTTTGCCACATCGAAATGCTAAGAGAAGAGACTCTATTTTTTTTTTTTTTTTGCATTATCAGTTCTGTAAATACTACCCATGCAAGCATTAAAATTCTAAACTTAAATGTGATAATGTTTCTTTCAGTTCCATTTTAATGCAGAATTTATTGAAATGTATTTTGTCAGTGAGATAAAATAGTTATTGTATAAACCTAGTGACCCATTCTTCCAGTTGAAAAATGATCACCAAATGATCACCATGTAATATAATTAGAAACAAAATAAGGTTTCCAAGCCACCTTCATTAGACTATTACCAGTATTAGGGAAGAAAGCAGTGCCACTAAAGCAAATAGTTTATTAAGGCAGCTGCCTGGGGTCTGGTGAATTTGATGTGCCTATTCCAATCAGTTGAGAACCACTAAGTTGAACATTTTTGGGTCTTGATCAATGAGTTAAGAACCAGTATCCTAATGTGTAATAACATCAAATTTTGATATATTATTATGGAAAGTGTTATGCTTGTGTTTAGGAAATGCACAATTATTAATTATAATATAATAATGTTTGCAGTTGCTGCTACGTTCGCTAATGCGTATACAAATTTCCATAACTTCAAGTAGAAATGTTACAATATGTGTTTGCGCATGTCCTCTTTAATAACTCTATGTTGGATTGCAAATTACTTTCACCAAATAAGAGCAAGTGTAGAAAATTACTTTATTTGACTTCTTGATGTATTTGCATGTTGTACTAACTATAATCTTGTTTTTATTTATGCAAGATAAATGAAGGCAATTCTCTATCCAACTATCCAAACATGTTGATATGCTCCATTCTAGACACTGCATAACCCACTGATAGTGTGTACGGTAGGAACTTTATCAATAGATCTCTCATGGTTGGGGATAATTAAGTATTGCTCTAACCAGACCATGCAAATGCTGAATACCTTAGGAATACCAAGTTCTGTGTCAGTGATAAATCCTTATAATCTGTGTCACTAGATGGATGTGGATTTCTGTCATTACTGGAGAGTGCATTTAAACTTCCTAGCTCTTAGTATCAGCTTAATGTCAAAGATATAGCTCTGTACGGTTTTTACTGCAACTAACAATGGACAAAAAAAATGATGCCATATATGACTTGCAGCCTTTGCAAGCAATTCTCCTGAAAGTTTTTTCATGGGGAGATAACCAATCAGAGGCTTCACATTGACAAACCTCGGAAGCTACCTTACTCATGTGCACAAATGCACAGCTCAGAGTTGAGAATGTGAGGTCTGAAAAGAGGTATGCAGAGGGGTGAGGGAGGTGAGGGGCTGACATACTTGTCATTTCAGTTAGCTTGGGGGAGTTAGAACCAAACTCATTTTATAAATTACTTAATTTCTACAACCAGGGCATAACTAGAATTTGATGGGTCCCTATGTGGAATATATTGATGATTTTTTTTTTCACATATAAAAGTACAGTAAAGTTGGATACTCAATGTGCACTATCCAAATGCAGACAAACCAACCAGGACTGCCCGGTATCAGGGCAGCTCGCATTTATCCAACCCTAACCCCATAAAAAAGGGGCTCACTGACAACTCAAACAAGCACAATTCACACCACTGCATCAAATTACGCTATAAATGGTTACCTTGATGCGAATATCCTGTTTAATTATCCCACTTTATGTGAGCATTTGTTACCTTTTTTCTTGTAATGGTGCACACACACTAAATGTATGTACTCACCTCGGAAACGGAAAAATAGAGAGATGTACTTCCCATGTCATGTGATAAGAATCTTGCAATGCAAGGCCGGCATATTTGTGAATAAAGAGATGCTTAGTATGTTATGTCAAATTGAGGTTTTTCTCACAGAGAGCACATATTTAGGGCAAACTTGAAACAGTTATGAATGCATTATGGGAACCATCTTGGCAATCTATGTTCATTAGGAAGGTTTGCCCCATTAGTGCTCATTGCAGACAAATGCAATATATACTCACCTTAGCATCAGGTGTTTCTGAAGAGTTAAGAGAATGATTTGGCTTCTCTAGCCTTGGCAGAAGAGGTAACATTTTGCTATCTTAACCAGAATGCATTGTCATTTGGGGACAATTCACACTATTTAGGTTGGCCTGGTCACATTATTTAATAGTCTTTATTCATGTAACATGGCTTACCAGTGTGGGAGTGAGAGTTCTGCAAGTGAATATGCTGTGTTGCCAATTTAGAAAGCAAGACGGGTGCCTTTGGGGGGAACAAGCACATGGGCGATATATGGGGTACTAGGCAAAGACAGAACATAGGGAGGCAAGCACAAGGGAAGGAATATGTAATGTTGCATCACATGGGGGGGATATAAATACCTGGACAAAAGTGGAGTAAATGGACATGAGAAGTGTAGAAGGAGGAATATGGGGAGTGAGAAGGAACTGGTTTAGTAATGGAAGGGATATATTAACAGGGACAAAATGGCTTCTTATGTTCTAAAGAATGTATGAAGGGCATTGTGTAGGAGTGGTCATAGGGAATTGGGTCTTGGTGGAGGGTGTGATTTGGGAGCTGCATTATGTTTTTGGACCAGAACAGCTCAATGTCTTAAGCCTTATCAGGCTCTACCAACATCTTTTAAATTTGTATTATTGTGCACCTTGTATAAGTAACTCCTTGATATAAGAAATTATCCAGTACCTTCAAAGTCAATTTTACTCAGCCTTAAATGATGAACCTACATTTCAACATTTGCATCTTTGCAAGCTATGCTGGCCTTCAGAGAAGAAACTGGCACCGTTTCAACATGTATATGTATTTTCTATGCCTGCAGGGTTGTACCGATGATGTGCTCTTCTTTGAAAACGACTGAAAATGGAAAGCCAAAAGTGTTTTTTTTTTTTTTTTGTTAATTTTTCTGAATATTATGTTCAGAATGTAGACTGCTGAAACAGGATTAAGCAACAAAAAACTCTTATTGGAGAATCCAATGGAATTGATGTAAGTGTCCCTGAAACACATTTAGCTTTTTTAGTGGTCAATACATCTAGGATTTAATCCAAATTTTGATGTGCACCTTAGGCAGCTTGGTTTTATTTTCACAGAACTACTGAATCTTGTACATGCTAATTTTTCCATCGACAGAGGTCATTGGAACATATATTTTATGTATGAGGTGTGAGTGCCACTGCATTACAAAGAAGTAAAGAATAAGAAAGATACACAATGTACTGTAAAGAATATAAATACACATAGTGATAATAAGAGTAGCATTATTATTGATGAGACATTTTGCATGAAAATTATTTCGAAACTATGATAGCAGATTTGCATTATAAATAAGCTGTGGTACCTAGAGTTCTAGTTTATCTGGAAATGGTTACATTTATATATGAAGTCTGCTTTAAAGTAACACTACAGTGTCAGGAACACAAACATGTGCCCTTGCCTCCCTTTGAAAAGGTATTAAACTTGCCTTTTCTCCAGTCTTGCTCTTGCTGGCTCTGCCTTGCTCCGTTGCACAGGTCATCAAATTTGACAATCTCAGCCAACACAATGCTTTCTCATAGGAAAGCATTGGGAGCTTACTGCACATACATGGAAAAATGCTGCACTGTGCCAGTCAGCATCTCCTCATAGAGATGCACTAAATCAATTCATTTCTATAGGGAGCGTTCAGCATCTCCATGCAGCACCTCTATTGACTGTCTGAGTGACTGCCACTAGAGGTGTTACTAGACAATTATGTAAACACTGCCTTTTCTTTGAAAAAGCAATGGTATATTAAAAAAACTTCACGGACAGGCTTTAGACGCCAGAACAACTACATTAAGCTGCAGTTGTTTTGTTGACTATAGTGTCCCTTTAAGTATAACACCCCCTATTAATATAAAGATTAAAAGTGTGATGTCCACATTTTATGGAAGAGTTTTTAGTCAAAGCAGGTGTTATTCTGGTGAAATGTGGTAAATAAAGAGCAATCATGATGGAAACTACATTTTGAGACTCACATAATTTCATTATTTTGTCAGAAAAAGAATAAATGTGAAATTAACAAATTCTAAGATATATTATTGTATTTTTTTGTTTGTTTTACATATACATCTGCCATTTTTTTTTGCTAATCAAATAACATCCAAAAATGCAATGCATTTTGAAAAAATCATTTGATTTTGTAATGGGAAACATTACCACCTAGTGGCACTAAACATAACTACATATATGTATAGGTTCGGTATGCACTAACTGCATCTTGCAAATAAGTAAGGATTTTAAGTCACCTTAACCCTTTACAGATCAATTACAGTCTATTCAGTCATAAACGTGTTCTAAAGTGGAATTTCCACACACTTGACTATAGAAAAGTGAAAACGGAATGACCAGAAGACAATTGTTGAAAAAAAGAATCATGAAGGCCCTGAGAACAGTTAGGGTTCTATAACAATGGGCATTGTCCACTAGTCTAATTGCCTCCTATGCAGACACAGTCTCTCTATACCATTTTTGACTTAAGCTGTTTGAATTTCGTTCTTGTTCAAAGGTTATTTCCATTTTTTATTTTCTTTTATTTATACATAGTTATTAATTTCAATTTCTTTCTCTCAATGTATTACTGTTTTGTTTTATTTGCCCATTGCATATGCATTGCATATATATTATATGAGTCAGTTGAGGTGTGCCAAAACCGATGAGGCATTAATAAAGAGGGTAACAATTATTAATTGCATGCTTTACTAGCATAATTAGTTTACAATTATAAGGTCTGGCATTTGACCACATCTTGGATTATTTTAATTGCGGTCACTTCATTTGGTCTGAGAGAACTATAAAATGTCAGATTTATTGTAGTTTTAATAAAAGAGTTTAGATCTGATTTGAATGGATGAATATCCAGCCCCTGTGCCCCCCAAGCTCCTGCCCCCCCCCCCCTACAACCCCTGTACCCCCACTACGGCCAATGTGCCTTCCTCTACAGCTCCTGTCCCCCATCTACAGCCTCTGTCCCCCTCTACAACCTCTGTGCCCCCACCACAACCCCTATGCCCCACTCAGAACTCCTGTGTCCCACTCTACAACCCCTGTGCTCCACCACAGCCCCTGTCTTCCCTCTACTGGCCAAAATTGGCATTTCAAATTAGTTTTTTGCATTTTTCACACACAAACAAATATCAACACTAACTTCGGCCAGTGTGTGTGACCAAGTGGCTACTAAAAAAGACTGGATATACCCCATTTGCAATACCTTGGGTTGTCTACTTTTGCAAATTGTATGCCATTATGGGAGTAATTCTCATTCCTGGGCTACCATACGGTCTCAAAGGCAAGGTAACCAATCTGGCGAATTTCAATGTGAAAAAAATGAAAAATGTAACATGCTATATTTGACTCCGTAACTTCCCAAAACACCATAAAACCTGTACATAGGGGGTATTGGTTTACATGTGGGACATCGCTGAATAAAAATATGTGTATTTTATTGCAGTAAAAGCAAACAGTATTATGACATTCACAATTAGAATGTCACGTAGAACTAAACATTTTTTTTTAATTCTTATTTTCTCCCATTTTTTTTATATTTTATTAATATTAAATTATGTTTTATACCTGAATATTTGATGTTAAATGAAAGCCCTGTTTCCCCTGAATAAAATGATATATAATAAGTGTGGATGCACATAATATGAAAGAGGCGAATTACTCCTGAACAGACATATAGCGCAAATTCAAGTTTTTGTTTACGTTTTGTTTTGATCACAACGTGTACATTTGGCTCAGTCCTTAAGGGGTTAAGCAGGTAAGAGGGCTGGAGTTGATTTCAGGTGTGGCATTCACATTTGGAAGCTGTTGCCACCTGTAAAACATGGTAGAGGCAGTGTAGTGGCATGGGCATGCATGGCTTGCCAAAAAATAAATAAATTACTGATTTATATTGATATACTTTTTTCTTAGTCATTTAACTCCTTAACGCCGTTACGGCGTTCTATGCCGTCCCGCATTAAATGGGCTTTAAAGCCGTTGCGGCGGCATAGAACGCCGTAACGGCTGAAGCCCCCAGGAGATCGGCCCAGGCAGCCCTCCACCGGCAAATGAGGCCCCTGGGGGCCATGTAATCGCTCTCAAAGAGCTATCACATGGTCCCCTATAGCTGGCTGTGGATCTGCCAGCAGGGGGACTGTCTGAAATGTCAGACAGTCCCCCTACTGGTGGGAAGTGTAAAAAAAATATTAAACATGTTTTAAAATTAATTAAATGTGTATTTGTGTTAGGTGCTTATGATAGTACAGTGTGAAATACCATCAATAAATGTAGGATAATAAAAGAGTCGGTTGTGGTGTGCCGGAACCGACGATGAGGTAGGCCTGAGAAAGAAGAGGGCCTACCCAGGGAAAGAAAAATAGAAAGAAAGAAATGTTAAAATGTGGTGTGGTGGGGAGGGTCATTCAACGCTGACCTCGAACGGTAAGGAGCAAGGAAGGGGAGTGCCTTAAGTAGGCTAGGGGTAGTAAACCAACACCTCCCACAAATCCAGGCAAAATTGCCTTAATTCTTGTGTTAGGTGCTTATGATAGTACAGTGTGAAATACTATCAATAAATGTAGGATAATAAAAGAGCAAGTATATATATTAGTATTAAAATACACTTAGAGTGATGTTACATATATATAGGATATATATATATTATATATATATATAATATATCTAATATTCCTTTTTATCCCTGCACACACTCTTTCAAATTATTCAAATGCCAGGTGCATTCCAGCCAAAGTCAAATATCATATAAAATAGTAAATGAAGGCTTGCACTCACGGTCTTTTTCTTGTGTAAAAGTTTTCTTCCTTTATTCCATATCTCTTAAAACATAATTTCTGTTAGTATCAGAATGTATCACGGATGATGGCTGAAACGTTGATACTAACAGAAATTATGTTTTAAGAGATATGGAATAAAGGAAGAAAACTTTTACACAAGAAAAAGACCGTGAGTGCAAGCCTTCATTTACTATTTTCTATATAATATATCTATATATATTTTATATTTATATATACACGTATAATTACAATAATAAATAAATAAAATAATAAAATAAATAAAATAATAAAATAAATAAAATATTTAAAAAAAATGATAAATTATATATAAATATATATATATATATATATATATATATATATATATATATATATATATATATATATATATATATATATATATATATAAGACAAAAATGCTTGGCACTCACCCTTTCTCCAATTCAAAATTTTTGATGCCTTGGTGCAGTCCCACGTTGAAAAATATATGCAGAAAATAAGAGATGCACTCTAAGGACTTGTATGAACAAAAAATGCAGTATTTATTAAAAAGAAGGATTACATAATATGATCGACGTTTCGACCCCTCAGGGTCTTCCTCAAGATCAATATGTCAAAATCTGTGAAATCAATAAATAGTGAAATAAGAAAAGTACTCACCAATGGTGAATTGCCTCCCTCATACAAAAACAAATATGAACGCTAACTTTGGCCAGTGTTTGTGACTAAGTGGCTACTACAAAAGACTGGACATACCCCACTTGCAATACCTTGGGTAGTCTACTTTTGCAAATGGTATGCCATCATGGGGGTAAATCTCATTCCTGGACTACCACACGGTCTCAAAGGTAACATTACTAATCTGGCAAATTTCAATCTGAAAAATCAGAAAAATGGAATGTGCTATATTTGACCCTTTAACTTTCCAAAACACCATATAAATTGTTAATGGGGGCTACTGTTGTACTCGTGAGACTTTGCTGAATCCAAATATGTGCTTTTTTTTGCAGTAAAAGCTAACAGTATTATGACATTTACAGCTAAAATGTGAGGCGGAACTACAAATTTTTAAAATAATTTTAAATTTCTCACAGTTTTTTTTATTTTATTCATAATAAATTATGTTTCATATATAAATATTTGATATGAAATGAAAGCCCTGTTTCTCCTGAACAAAATTAAATATAAGTATAAATATAAGTGTGGGTGCATATAATATGAAAGAGGTGAATTATGGTTGAACAGACATATAGCGCAAATTCCAGTTTTTGTTTACATTTTGTTTTGATCAGAACGTGTACTATTGACTCCGTCCTGAAGGGCTTAATAAGATACAATCATCCCTGTTCTCCTTATTACACACCCTTATGAGATATTGCATTCATGTAATAATTCTCTTTTTTTGTTTATTTCTTCTTTTTCCTCCTTTTTGCCTCTCTATGTATGTAAGCATTCAATATTTACGGTGTTCTCTCTATGCCAACAATTGACTAAGTCGACCTTGCCCACATTTAGGCAGTGCTTGCCCTTGACTAAAATTGTCGCACTCGGGAGGCAGAAGTGACGCAGCTATACATTTTGCTATGTCACGCCTGCTTCGAGTGAGACTGACTTTGCCAACAAAGAAGATGGCAGATAAGGAACGAGATGGGGTCCGCCACTTCACCTTCAAAGACATGGAAATGTGGACGAGCTGAATCAGTCAGTCCCCCGGGAAGGAACTATGGGATTGGCCACAAGCGGAACATGGCAGCAAATAGGATCAAGGAAGGAAAGATTTTAACACAGTGAAAGCAATGGAAATCAAAGTTGCCAGGTGACTTGGGCTCTGGGTATAAGGTGAGCAGTGATTTTGCTTCTATAAATCTCGATATTATATGTGACAATCTACACAATGAGCTGTTTCTTCTGGCTTTGTGTTTCTTCCAAGCTACCATCTCTGGAACATAAGAAAAGGGGATTGTTTCACCTAAGTATACAACTGCTGATTTTATCTGAGCCTGTCTTTTTGGATCAAATCCATGGGAGTTTAACCATTATTGTTTCACACTTTTAAGGGTGTTTAAAGTTAAACAACCTAGGGTGTTACAGGATTTACCAATTTCCCCACTATATATATGTGTTTGTGTGTATCAGAGTGTGTATATGTGTTTGTATATTAGTGTGTATATGTGTACATGCAATGGTGTGTGTGTCTATGGCTGCAATGTGAGAGTGGTATGGAAGGAGCAATGCAATAGTAAAGTGGCAACATTTATACATATACAATACATGGAGACACATGTATAAAGAACATATAGAATGATATACATGTAAAAGGATGATAGAATATGTGGGGGAAATGTCTATGACACTTTTTTATTGTAACTTTTGTTATTTTGTAAATAATTTTTTAAAGCTTTTTGCTCAACCCAAATTTTTCAATTTTGTTTCCAATAACCCCTTCACACCAGCACTCATGTATACACTACTTCCCGGCTATGCAACCATACCCTGTAATTATGTAGAAACGATTAGCATAATTGCAAATTACATTTGTTTACTGCAAATAAATTTTGTTTGCAAATTATGCCATAACAACAGTTACAAGGCGGCTGGCGCATGCTCGAGACGTTTTATGGAAATTATAATCAAAAAACAAAAATGGCTGGAAATTAACTCAAAACTAGAGGAAGAGATTGACAAAGTTAAACAGTATCAGGCTAAACCAGACTTTAGTCAATATGAGACCAAACTAAAAAATAACCTGGATAAATACCAACATACTATAAAAATAAAGAAAAATCTGAAATTTGTTAGAGACTCTAAGGACTATCAGAGCGGTAATGTCTACAGGCATTTTGCACGCAGAGTGAGAACAAATTCTGAAAACTATCTTACCTCAGAGACACTGATAATGATGAATCAGTAAGACAGTTACAATCTCATTTCCATGCCCAGCCACAGACCCCCACTCCCTCCACACAGCATAACCCCAGAGGCATCTTAAAGAAAGGGGTTAATCTTTTATCAATGGACCCCCAGGAATGAATACAAACTCACAGGAACCGGTATCCATCACAAGACAGAGGTGGTGCCAGAAGGGGAGAAAGAGAAATGGGGGAGGCGAGGAGAAGATTCTAGGTTCCAATCAGCATCCAATAGGCACTGCTAATCAAAGAGTTATCAATCTCTCAGATTTCCATCTTAGTCAGGAGCACCTTGCATTGCTTGAGAAAGGGCTAGCTTTTGTGCCTGTCCCAACCTTTGAAAAATTCACATGCGTTAAAGACCTACATCTCTTTTCTCGCAAGTTGGCACTTCATAAGTACCACCAAAGTAACAAAGAAAAGAAGGCAAGATCACATGGAATGTTCACTACCAAATATGAATGTCTTATGACCCTGATGGAATTATGGGAAGAAAAAAACGAGGATAATTCCCCCAACCATACTTATCTCAAACCAAAGAGTTGTTTTACCCACTATCTTGGGAACTATAGAAATATTATTTTATTCTTGGAAACTATGAAAAAGGAAATAGAAAAGATGAACATTAGAATCCTAGATTTCTATCCGAATAATAATTTATCTAAAAAAGAACAGCAGACCTTGAGTTCCCTTAAAAAAACAACTTAATTATAAAGCCAGCAGACGAGGGAGGCAATGTTGTAGTCATGAATTTAAGTAACTACATTGAGATGGTGGTGAGAGTATTGGATGATGGGTAAACCTATAAGGTCCTTAAATCGGATCCTACCAATGACGTTTTGCAAAAATACAAATACATTTTGGACAGGGTTCGCAGTGAAGGGTTGCTATCGGGTGACAAGTATGGATTCATTCTTAATCATCACCCAAGGATAGCAAACTTTTACTGCTTGCCCAAAGTCCACAAAAGTCTCACTTTACCTCCAGGTCGTCACATTGTGTCAGGTGTTGAAAACCTGACCCAAAATGGGAGCATATACATAGATCATCAGACCTTTTGTTAAAGGACTCCCGTCCTATATAAGGCACATGAAAAAAAACTCTCTTCTTTTTTCTGATTTAAAGGTGCCAGCCACTGCTGCTTTGTGTAGCCTGGATGTTGAGGCACTCTACTCTTCCATCCCACATGAAAAGGGCATACAGCAAATTGGATCGTTTTTGGAAAAATGGGGAGAACAACATCTCCCACACACAAGGTTCTCTCTTGAACTCCTCGAGCATATCCTCACACACAATTATTTTATATTTAATAACAAGTTCTACCACCAGGTGAGAGGTAATGTGATGGGGACAGCCTGTGCCCCATCATATGCTAACCTCCACCTGGGATGGTGGGAAGACAATCTCACGAAATCTGACGTCATTTCAGAACACCTCCCTCTAGTTTTTTTGTGGCGTAGGTATATAGACCACATCCTAATTGTGTGGCAGGGTAGTCTCTAGGAGTTCATTGATTTTGTTAAACTTTTGAATATCAATGAGGAGAACTTGAAGTTTAGAAGCGAGTTTGGTGGCCTGTTTTTGGATTTTTTGGACTTGACAATAACTATCACAGATCAAAATACTATCCATACTACTCTTTTCAGGAAGTCTTCGGCCTCCAACAACCTCCTAAGATGGGACAGTTTCGAACCCAAACCCTTAAGACAGGGGATACCAACAGGGCATTACCTTAGGGTTAGACAGCACAAACGAGGAGTTTAACATTAATGGCTAGACAGCTAGGGCAACAGTTTAGGGTAAAAGGATTCCCAAACAGAGTCTTAGAACGCACCTATAGCAGGGCGTTGGAGGCCGATCGAAGTAATTTACTGAAAGAGACTGAATCTAAAAAGTCTTCAAAAGGGACCAATAACACCAACAGACTGATAGCCACTTATGATGCGGGATGGGAGAGTATGAGGAAATCATCCCAAAGATTCTGGCCTATACTCATTGGTGACGGGACACTTAAAAGAAGTGCTCGCCCCCAATGTGACTATGACAGCACGTCGTGGAAAAAAACCTTCATGATATTCTGGTACCTAGTCAAGTTCAACGGAAACAAACATCGTTATCAACAAGAAACCTCCAACTGGCTCATTTGGCTGTGGCAGATGTGTGGTCTGCAAGTTTATCAAGAAGGACTCTAAAATAGTCACAGACAGTGAAGTAAAAAAGGAGTTTAAAATCAGGGATAATATATTTACTAACCTGCCAATGCAACTTAAAATATGTTGGTAAAACATTCTGTCCCTTGAACAAAGAATCCAGGAACTCATTAGATCTCCCCATTTCAAGACATCTGAGGGAATACCATGCAAGTGACCCCAGGTGTCTATGCTTTTGTGGTATGGAACTGGTTAAAGAAAAAACAAAGGCGAGGGGACTATCATAGATTACTTAGGCAACGAATGTCCCTCTCGATATACAGATTGAAAACTCTGATTCCAAATGGACTGAATTAAGGATTTTCTTTCTCCCCCTTTATTTAAGCATCTCTTCCCAACTCTTTCCAAAATATAGAATACAGTTTTTGGATAATTGATAGTGATGTCGCGAACATAAAATTTTTGGTTCGCGAACGGCGAACGCGAACTTCCGCAAATGTTTGCGAACGGGCGAACCGGGCGAACCGCCATAGAGTTCAATAGACAGTCGAATTTTAAAACCCACAGGGACTCTTTCTGGCCACAATAGTGATGGAAAAGTTGTTTCATGGGGACTAACACCTGGACTGTGGAATGCCGGAGGGGGATCCATGGCAAAACTCCCATGGAAAATTACATAGTTGATGCAGAGTCTGGTTTTAATCCATAAAGGGCATAAATCACCTAACATTCCTAAATTGTTTCGAATAACGTGCTTTAAAACATCAGGTATGATGTTGTATCGATCAGGTAATGTAAGGGTTACGCCCGCTTCACAGTGACAGACCAAACTCCCTGTTTAACGCACCGCAAACAACCGCAAACAGAGACGGCTCTCTAATTAGGCGGTTTAGGTGGCCGCCTAAGGCCTCGCGCTGGCTGGGGCCTCGCGGCCGCCTAAACCGCCTTATGGCAGACTGTGTCAGGTCCTCAGTCAGTGACCGAGGACCTGACACCAGGAGGGGGTCCGGCGGCTTGCCTGGTATGCCGCCGGGTGCGAGGCCCCTCCTGGCTACCCAACCACCATCGCAGACACAGGTCACCACCCTCAGCCTCCCCCCACCAGCCTCACCACCCTCAGCCTCCCCCCCACCAGCCTCACCCCCTCAGCCTCCCCCACCAGCCTCACCACCCTCAACCTCCCACCCCACATGCCTCACCACCCTCTCCCACCACCTCAGCCTTCCCACCCCAACCAGCCTCACCACCCCTCAGCCTCACCACCCTCAGCCTCCCACCCCCACCAACCCTCAGCCTTCCCCACCAGCCTCACCACCTCAGCCTTCCCATCTCCTCACCACCCCCAGCCTCCCCCCTCAGCCTTCCCACCCCCCCACCAGCCTCACCACCACCCTCAGCCTCCCCACCCGAAGCTAAGCTGGAGGAGGATGGTGCATCAAGGTTCCGAGCGGAAGCTGTAGAAGATTGGGTATCCTGTGTTAGCCAGTCAACTATGTCCTCAGAACTTTTCGAGTTCAGGGTACGTGGCCTCTGAACACTGGGCATTATTCTAGGGCCAAAGGGAATCACAGCACCACGACCACGACGGCCCCTGCGGGGTGGCCTGCCTCTGCTTGTCATTTTTTTTTCGATTAGTGGTACTATGCGTGCAAGCTACTGTGACAACAGATATGAGTGGCACTGTGCAGTGGCAGATGTTGGCAGAGTAGACGCTGTAGGCCTGACACACACGCTTGCAGACAACTAACTGCTATTCAATCTATTACAGTCGTTTTTTTAAAATGTACACTACTGTTACACCAGATATGAGTTGCACTGGTGTGACACTGTGCCCTGGCAGGCCCTGAAACGCACACGCGTGAAGGAAACTGACTGCTATTATATTACGGTGGTGATGCTGAGGGTGGTGGGGGGGTAGTGAGGCTGAGGGTGTGGGGGGTAGTGAGGCTGAGGGTGGTGTGGGGGGTAGTGAGGCTGAGGGTGGTGAGGCTGAGGGTGGTGTGGGGGTAGTGAGGCTGGGAGTGGTGTGGGGGTAGTGAGGCTGAGGTGTGGGGGGTAGTGAGTTCAGAGAGATCAGATGAGTCCTTCAGGACTGTAGTGGACACTGAATACACTAGCCTAGCTATCAATTTCCCTAATCAAATCAGCAGCAGCTACACTGTCCCTCCTCTCACTAAGAATGCAGCTTCACAATGAATGTAAAATGGATGCTGTCCAGGAGGTGGGAGGGTCTGGGAGGGAAGGTCTGCTGCTGATTGGCTGGAATGTGTCTGCTGACTGTGAGGTACAGGGTCAAAGTTTACTCAATGATGACGAATAGGGGGCGGACCGAACAGCGCATATGTTCGCCATCTGTGGCGAACGTGAACAAGCGATGTTCGCCAGGAACTATTCGCCAGCGAACGGTTCGGGACATCACTAATAATTGATTTAAAGATCCTTGCCATTTTAGGAGTATTGAAGTGTCATTTGTTTATATCTAAGTATACTGGGCTCCTTTCGGTCTCTGGATTTATTAGCTATGAAGTTGTGGTGTATAAAAGGTATTTGAGGTTAAAAGAACCTTGGTTCTCTCTAAGCATATTACCTAGTCTATACACACTTCAGCTTCCTTAATTTTTTAATGAAGCTACTAGTTGTGACCTAGAGACTATATATGATTGAAACATCAATATCCCCCCTTTTTTTGTGTTAAACAAATTGAGCTTTGGTCCAACTTTTGACTTTATGGAATGTATAAAAAACATATAGATTGATTTTGGGTCCCACATCATGGGTTGTAAGTCCTCACATTTAGGGGTTAGTTTTGATTTGTATTGTACTGTCTCCCCCTTAGGAATGAGCAAGAATGGATGCCTTATCCTTTATACATGGTAATCATTTTGACATATGAAAGTATGTGAGAATCATATTCGTTGGAGCCCCCACACTGAGGGTTTATCTCCATTTATGTCAAAATGATATATTATCTTGCCTCAATGTCCATACATCTATGGGTTAATTTAGGCTGTATTCCATCTCCCCTGCAGGAGTTAACTCCACGGGCAGCACACTCCGTAGTCAAAGGGGTGTGTACTGCCGTATGGACCCTAACCACTCCTCCGGTGATGTGTCAATATATGATTAGCCTCATCACGTCACTAGAGGGGCGGAGTTTACACTTTTAAATAGCCGGCAAGCTCAACCTGGTGGGATTACCCTTGACAAAGGCGCCTTGTAGAGCTGAAACACGCGTTGGGTAGGACACTATATTTTTAACTAGGGTCTCCTTCGTATGCTTGCCAGACTATGTTGTAATTGAGGAGGTAGTAAGCTTACACTAGAGTTGCCTTGAAGCAGCTAGGTAGACTCTAGGGTACCCCGCGGGGGGGGCGCTTATTCGTTGTATTGGCTCCTCTAAAGCCTGTCTTTACTAGGCGGCATTATATGAGACAGCAAATAATATTAGAGCTGCCTTGAACCAGTGAGTTAGACATCAGGTAGATTTTGGATGCATTCTTTTGTATCTCCTTTAATCTGTCTTTTTTATGCCAATAGATGAGACAGTGAGCACCTATCAGAGCTGCCTTGAAGCAGCTAGCTAGATACTAGGACGAACTGAGGGATAGTCGTTGGAACCGGCTGGGGGAGCATCATATATCAGGCTTCTGTTATAATGTTGCTAAGGTATCTGACTGGGGATTTTTTTTGCGGTATGCTTGGGTCTTGTCTAATATAAATTTTTCAACACAATACCTTTTTATATGACCCAATAGCAACCTATATAATCCCAGATACTTTCTCTAACTATTACCATCTTTTGTGTACTAAACACTTGTTGTGTACTATTATGCTCATAGCCAATATTAATAGTGGCTACTAATCAGAATAATACAAAATAGTGGGGGGGGCGGGGGTGTTTTTTTGATAAGGTGGGCGTGGATTTCTATGAGGAGTCTCTACCCTCCTATTCCTTTCATTAACACTACTGATTTACCCAATTTTATTTATTTTTAAACACCACTCTAAGAATTCTCTTCTCATTTGTCTAAATCTTGAAATTTTTTCCTTATCTCTGCCTCTTATATGCTCTTACCCTAGATAGAAGCTTTGAAAAGTGTTTATATACGGCTAGCTTCATGACTACCTTCTAAACAACTCTGTTTGAAACAATTCATTCCAAACAGAAACTAAATGAATGAACTCTCGCTCTTTTTAAAATATTGTATCTATTGACTTGAATTTATATAATCCCAGATACTTTCTCTAACTATTACCATCTTTTGTGTACTAAACACTTGTTGTGTACTATTATGCTCATAGCCAATATTAATAGTGGCTACTAATCAGAATAATACAAAATAGTGGGGGGGGCGGGGGTGTTTTTTTGATAAGGTGGGCGTGGATTTCTATGAGGAGTCTCTACCCTCCTATTCCTTTCATTAACACTACTGATTTACCCAATTTTATTTATTTTTAAACACCACTCTAAGAATTCTCTTCTCATTTGTCTAAATCTTGAAATTTTTTCCTTATCTCTGCCTCTTATATGCTCTTACCCTAGATAGAAGCTTTGAAAAGTGTTTATATACGGCTAGCTTCATGACTACCTTCTAAACAACTCTGTTTGAAACAATTCATTCCAAACAGAAACTAAATGAATGAACTCTCGCTCTTTTTAAAATATTGTATCTATTGACTTGAATTTATAGAAGTCATATAAGTGGAACTATACCTAGTTGCATTTATCTCCATATAAGAAAGCTGGCAGGCTTTTTATATGCACTTGACACAGTCACTGAGTATTTCACTGATTATTTTTCAGTTATTTATTTTTCTGTATATATGTTTTGCCAATAAAGATTTATTTATTTATGTAATATGTTTCTGGTGTTCCATACTGTTTGTATGGATCCCACATATGGGTAATCTGTTTTGAGACTTGATTCTAGGTCTTTCTAAACCTGGGATCCTTTCTCAAAATGAGTGTTCTCTCTTTTCTAGTACCAAACTAGTTCTTTTCTACATACCGTGTTTTATAATTGAACTCTGTTTGCATTATTACTAACATTCCTTCTGAATAAGAGTGACATGAGGACTGCTAAATTAAAAACACTTGAATGGATATATTCCTCTCATAGACGTATCAGAAAGACAGACTTAAACATGCTGTAATTTTCAATATAACCAGTAGATGCCGCCATCTAGCCAGTATTGCCCACTAGCTATATACAAGCTCATGTTCATTCATACAGATAACTCATCATTGTTGAAGACTGAAAGAGCTTTTAACCCCTTAAGGACGGAGCCAAATGCACATTGTGAACGAAACAAAATGTAAACAAAACCTGGCATTTGTGCTACATGTCTGTCCAACCGTAATTCACCTCTTTCATATTAAATGCACCCACCCTTATTATATATCATTTTATTCAGGGGAAACAGGGCTTTCATTTAATATCAAATATTTAGCTATGAAACATAATTTAATATGAAAAATATGGGAGAAAATAAGATTTGTTTTTATTTTTTTAGTTCTACATGACATTTTAACTGTCAATGTCATAATACTGTTTGCTTTTACTGCAATAAAATACACATATTTGTATTCAGCAAAGTCTCACGTGTAAAACAGTACCCCCTATGTACAGGTTTTATGGCGTTTTGGGAAGTTACAGGGTCAAATATAGCACGTTACATTTGAAATTGAAATTCGCCACAGATAGGCACACACGCTCATCCAGCCCTGCCTCCCCGTGCAGTTGTTTTTGCCCACTCACACATGGTATTGCAGGCACCCCTAGTTCTGGCACAGACACGCCCACATGCTCAATCTGCCCTCTCTCCCAGCACAATTGCTGGCATACACCTTCACATGTTTCCACGGACACCCTTGGTTCTGGCACAGATTGACACACATTCTGCTCTTCCTGCTAGCGAAATTGCCCTGGCAAACTTTCACCTTGTACCACAGACAAGTCTGGTTTTGGCACAGCCTGGCACGCATGCTCATTCTGCCCTCCCTCCCAGCAACTTTGTCTTGGCACATTCTCACATGATATTGCAGACACTTCTGGTTCAGGCACAGACCCGCACACATGCTCAGTCTGCCCTCCCTCCCAGCACAACTGTCTGCATACATTTTAACAAGTTTCCACGGACACCCCTGGTTCTGGCACAGATTGACACACATTCTGCCCTCCCTCCCAGTGAAGTTGCCCTGGTAAACTTTCACCTGATACCACAGACAATTCTGGTTTTGGCACAGCCTGGCACCCATGCTCAGTCTGCCCTCCCTCCCAGCAACTTTGTCTTGGCACACTCTCACATGATATTGCAGACACCTCTGGTTCAGGCACAGACCCGCACACATGCTTATTCTGCCCTCCCTCCCAGCACAATTGTCTGCATACATTTTCAGATACTGCCCACTGCACAGTAGGGCCCCTATGAGGCTTGGGTTTATAACACACATTACTTTCAGGCACATACTGGGATAACAATCTACCTAAGTCAGTACCAAGTCATACATTTGCAGGGATATTCTCATCTACCCCCACATTTCTGAAACCCTTCCCCGCTCCCCAATCCAAATAAACTCGTGCCATTGGCACTACAAGCCGTATTCCCCCAATTCCTTTAACTGCTAGTGTCCTGCCAGGAATTAAGTCCTCAGAGTGCACTAGCTCTGGACGCACAAGAGTCACATCTGCCCCAGTGTCCCTGAGTCCCACAGTTACCTCTCTTCCAACTGTTACAGGTTGCAGATTCACATTGTTGCCGCCTTCTGATCTGGTTACAAACAACACAGAGGACGTTGGTTCTGAGGAGCGTCCCTCCCCAGCTGATGATGCTGGCTGCCGTTTCCCAGGGCAAGCAACACTAATGTGCCCCACTTGGTTGCAAATAAAACATCTGTGACTATCTCCTTGCGCAGAAGTGGCACTAGTTCCCCCTCTCCCTGAGGTAGGAGCTGAAACAAAAGATGGCCCGCTAGGCCTGGTGATGGGGAGTCATGGTGGAGTGGTCCTCCAGCTGGATGCTCCCTTGGCAAACCCTCTGCTCCGGTCCACTGTTGCTCGGTTGGCAGTGTGGACATCTGCCAGCTTACCAGCTTCCAATGCTGTTTTGGGGTTCCGGTCCAGCAGCCATTCCTGTACATCGGCTGGGCAGAGCTGCAAAAACTGTTCTTTTATTAACAGGTCTTGCAAACTTTCCAAAGTGGTAATCTCCAGCCCTGTAGTCCACTGTCAGAATGCTGTCGCCAGGTGCCCCACAACTGCTGCATAACTTTCTGTGGGATGCTTTTGCAAAGTCCTGAATTTCTTTCGGTACACCTCAGGAGTAAGGTTGTACCGTTTTTGCAAGGCAGCCTTAATCGCATCATAGTCCTGGTCAAACTCTGCTGGAAGCACAGCAAATGCTTCCAGTGCAGGACCTCTGAGACCAGGGGTGAGGTATTTTGCCCACTGGTCCTTTGGTAGCTGGTACTGCCTGCAAACTTTTTCAAAACTGCGCAGGAAAACATCCAAATCACCATCTTTGTCCAAAGTTGGAAAATTCTCTGCACGTGGTTTGGGTGCAGAAGAGTCTCTGGAATTAATACTTACCGGGGAGGCAGTCAACCTCTCCAACTCAGCCATTTTTAGCTCATGCTCTCTGGCAGCTTGTCGCTCCGCAGCCTCTCTCTCAGCCTGCCGCTCTGCAGTCTCCTGATATTGAAGGATAAGCTGTAGTCTTTGGTTTGCGTCTGCTGAGTCCACATATTTCAACACAGTTTGTAAGTAACAATCCAAAGGATCTCCAGAACTCGGTACATCACGGACAAAAGCTGCAGGTATCTCCCCTGCAGTGTTTGAGGCATCATTTTGCACTGCTTGTTGCATATCATAGTCCACCAGTGCTTGCAATAGTTCCTCTTTTGTTTTTCCCCGACAGGGAATAGATCTCTCCCGGCAAAGCTGGTCTAGCGCTGCCTTGGATTGCGTCTGGTACTCCATTTAGTAAATAAAAGATAGCAAAGAAAAAACAGAGAAGGGGGGGGGACTGTTGAGGTGTAAATATATTATATATGCACTGAGTTCAGCCTTTGGAAATTGAGACACAATTTCTTTTAGTGCCTGGATTAACCAACAAATCCAGCAACACTAAAATCTGGTACAAAAAGATGAAAAATCTTTTTAGTTATCCCACCGCTATGCCACCAATTTGTCACGAACGCACCCTACTCCAAGAGTGTGCGTGACGTAGTTGTGGTTGTGAAAGGGTTAAACTTCACTATTTGTCTGCACTAGACCGGAAATAACAAATGTGTCACATATTCTATGTTTCTTTAAAGTATGGTTAATTAATATTATACAGGGAGCATATGGTGGTTTTTAAAATGCTCCACATATTTATATAAAAAAATCTTATATGTACAATTTTTATATTTTTAATTTTTTTTGCACACTCAGAATTTTTCAAATTTGTTCATTTTTTTGTCACATATATTTTTTATATTTTTTTTATATTGTTTTATTTTTTTCATATTATTTTCATATATTTTTTATATAGTTTTTGTATCTTGCATATTTATTTTTGGTCATCTTGCTTATCCTCTAGAGTCCCCATGTATAGAATGTGGAATTGAATCTATCTGTATATATCATTATACTTTATATTCCAACTTAATAGAAGTTAGTACACATGTTAATAGAATTCATAATGCTTATGTGATACAAAATATGTTCTACCATTCCGATCTGTTGTATATTTCCTTTACTCATTATTTAGATGAGTTTATTTAGCTGACTTGTGTATACACACATTTTGGTGTATTATACTGCCTGAATTTAGTTTTGGATCTGTAGGAGTTCGGGCACCACACTTAGTCACTACACTTTGTCACATTTTTCATATATTTTTATCTACTATTTCCTTTGCACTTAGTTTCATCACTGTTTGATCACATCTATGTGGATCATCCCTGCAGATCCTTATATATGATCTGTATTTTCCACAGTATATTCAATTGTCCATAAAAGGTTCTTGTAGTCTCACTTACACTGACTCGGGGGAATCACAAGTTTGTTTATGTTCATTCACTTAGAAAAATTATGTACATCAAGTGTCCCGCTTGCGCACTTCGGGTTCGGACAGGAATCGGGCTGCTCATACACAGGATTGGTAAGTTAATTTTCACTTTTTCTATTTAGCTATATTGATTACACTGTTAATATTGATCTCGAAACGTCAATCGGGATAGACAGAATTTGTATCTTATAATAAAAACACATTAGAAAGACCTCAGAGTGCACCTTTCTTCATTGGATTATATATACTCCATATATAATCCAATGAAGAAAGGTGCACTCTGAGGTGTTTCCAATATTTACAGTATCTCACAAAAGTGAGTACATGCCTCACATTTTTGTAAATATTTTATTATATCTTTTCAAGTGACAACATGTGTACAGCCTGTATAACAGTGTAAATTTGCTGTCCCCTCAAAATAACTCAACACACAGATATTCATTTCTAAACATTTGTCAATAAAAGTGAGTACACCTCTAAGTGAAAATGTCCAAATTGGGCCCAATCTGTCAATATTTTGTGTGGCCACCATTATTTTCCATCACTGCCCTAACACTCATGGGTATGGAGTTCACCAGAGCTCAACAGGTTGACACTGAAGTCCTCTTTCACTCCTCGATGACAACATCATGGAGCTGGTGAATGTTAGAGACCTTGCGCTCCCCCTCCTTCCGTTTGAGGATGTCCCACAGATGCTTAATAGGGTATAGGTTTTAGCTTGGGCCAATCCATTTTGGGAGAGTAATAGGAGTGTGGCACACAATTACCAGGAGTTCCTTATGGAATTCAAACTTATGTTTGAACCATTAGGCAGAAAGGATGATGCCTCTACTGCCCTGATGCATATCAGACAAGGGAACAGGTCTATCTCGGAATATGTCATAGAATTTTGTACCCTAGCTTCCGAGGTAGACTGGACTAATAGTGGGTTCAGCTCTGCATTTAAAAAGGGACTATCTGAAACTATGCTAGATGAGATTGTCGCCAAAGACTTACCCAAAAAGCTTAATGAATTAATCACTTTTGTCATGCAGATTGATAATACATTTAGAACCAGAGAGGCTACTAGAAACAAGACCAGAAGCATGACTATGCCTTTAGCTTCCCGTTTCTCCAGACCTATTGTCTCTGAAATTCCTGTACAGTCCAAACCCGAACCCATGCAGTTGGGGGTCACTAGACTGTCGGAGGCAGAAAGACAATATAGGAGAAGAGAAGGCCTATGTTTATACTGTGGTAGAAAGGGACATATGAGAAACAATTGTCCCATACGTCCAGAAAACTACTGCACCTAAGCACCTTAAGGGGACAGGTCTTAGGTGAAATGGAGACGTCCTCTAGAAAGAATAAAAATAGATTTCTCCTTGATATTTCTGTCGCCTTTGACAAAATTTACTTTTCATGCAAAGCCCTGATGGATTCAGGTGCTGCTGGAAACTTCATTGACGTTCAATTTATCAAGAGTAATACTATACCTATCAAGGAGAGACTATCACCCCTAGCTGTTGAAGGTATTGATGGGAGACCACTCTCATAACCATTGATAACGCATGAAACCTTACCCATTAATATTTCCATTGGTGCCTGACATAAAGAAGAGATTACATTTCAGGTGATTGCATCTCCTTCTTGTCCTATCATATTAAGATTTCCATGGCTTAGCAAGCATAACCCTTACATTGACTGGGCTAATGGGGAAATATTTGGATGGGGTAAGGAGTGTAATGAAAGGTGTATATTGCATGTCACCAATAGAGTGGGCACTATTGAATTACCCACTAGTACACCTCAAAATCCAGAGATCTCAATACAATACCGAGACATTAAAGAAGTATTCAGCAAGACTCAGTCTAATACTCTACCTTCTCACAGACCATATGACTGTTCCATTAACTTACTACCTGGCGCTATGCCACCTAAGGGAGCAGTCTATGCTCTATCTCCTCAGGAGAGTAGTGTAATGGAGGAATATTTGAATAAAGGCCATATACGAAAATCATCCTCCCCTGCTGGTGCAGGATTCTTTTTTGTATCTAAAAAGGATGGTGAGTTGCGCCCATGTATCGATTACAGGGCATTGAACAAAATCACCATAAAGAACGCCTACCACATTCCTCTTATTGCTGAATTATTTGACAGACTCCAGGGCGCTAAAGTGTTTACTAAGCTTGACCTTAAAAGCACGTACAATTTAGTGAGAATCAAGGAAAACCAAGTGTGGAAGACTGCATTTAATACCAGAAGTGGACACTATGAATATCTAGTGATGCAATTCGGGTTGTGCAACGCTCCAGCGGTTTTCCAAGATTTCATTAATGATGTACATTTACTCGTTTGTTTTGGTCTATCTGGATGATATCCTTATTTATTCTCCTGACCTCCAGTCTCACCATGATAACATTAAATGTTCTGCAAACCTTGTTAAAAAAACAACTTTATTGTAAATTGGAAAAGTGTATCTTTGACCAGTCTGAAGTACAGTTTTTAGAATGTAATATTTCTGCCTTGGGGTTTCAGATGGATCCTAAAAAAATAGAGTCTGTTCTACAGTGGCCTTTACCCACTGGGTTGAAAGCCATTGGAAGGTCCATTGGTTTTGCCAATTATTACAGAAGACTTATAAAGGGATTTTCTTCAGTAATAGCCCCCATCACCAAGGAGACTAGAAGTACGATATAGTCTAAGGAGGCTATTGAAGCCTTTGAAACGCTCAAACAGCGGTTTGCCTCAGCCGACATATTGATACATACTGACACCAGTAAGCCTTTCATACTGGAGGTTGATGCTTCAGAGACAAGGGTAGGGGCAGTTCTCTCCCTGAGCGACAGCCAGAAAACTCTTTTACATTCTTGTGGTTACTTTTCTAGAAAGTTGTCTCCTGCTGAGCACAATTACAATATTGGCAATAGAGAATTGTTGGTCATTATTCTAGCTCTCAAGGAGTGGCGACATCTTTTAGAGGGTTCCAAGGACCCCCTTTGAATCATTACTGATCATAAAAACCTGGCTTACATAGGAGATGCAAAGCGATTATCTTATCACTTATAGACCGGGTACTAAAAATGTCAAGGCTGACGTCTTGCAACAATTACAACAATCAAGCAAAATTTCACATTATTAGCATCCTGAATCTTATTTGTAGAACTAACACAAACTAGACTACAAAACACAATCCTTTAGAAGAAGTCCAGTAAACGATAGCAGACCTATTCTCCACACACCTGAAGACAAAATCTAAAGGGAATTCATGCATTCCATGCTACTTAAGAAGCGCTAAGTACACATTTCTAGCATTGGAGTGCATCAAGTGTAGCAAAGCTTTCAACATCCTTGTTTAATGTATAATTTACTACATCTCTTATTTCTAAGAGTTTAACTATAAGATCCACGAAAAGCATTCAGAAATGATCTCTGCAATTTCTGCTCTTCTTTCAAGCTGTAGATTTCTAAAATTTGAACATGAGCCATTCGCTGAGCTGATCTACATTCAACGGATCTCACGGTGACCGCGTGTAGCACGGACCGCGTCTAACCCCTAAAAGCAGCAAAGCAAGGTGGCCGAGTGGTTAAGGTGATGGACTGCTAATCCACTGTGCTATACATGCATGTCGACTTTTCTTCAAAGCTTTCTTTAATTAATTAATTTGCCCATGTGGGGATCAACTTATCAAATTACAAATGTCATCTTCTTGTGAATATAAGGCAATTTTAAAGGAGAATCTGTGGAACTTTCATTACATAAATAGGCACAAATACTTATTTACTTTAGATTTAATGCTGTTGCGGATTCTCACCTGGGCAAAGAGAATTAGTGAAAATTTATGACAAACTTACCGTAATTTTCTTTTCCTGGTTATTTCTCATGGCAGCATTACTTATGGGTAGGTCCTCCCTTAGCAGTCACAGGACAGGAATTAATTAAATTAATTAGAATGATAGGTATAAAGAGTCCCTCCTCCCCTTACACCCCAGTCCAATTATAAAGCTGAAAACTAAAAGAACGGGCGGGAACCCTGATACTGCCATGAGAAATAGCCAGGAAAAGAAAATTATGGCAAGTTTGTCATAAATTTTCTCTATTCCTGGCTAATCATGGCAGCATCACTTATGGGTAGTACCCAAGCTCACAGAATTATAGGGTGGGAATAATAAACCGAGAAAATACACTAAATGGATTCATATGCAGCAAAGAAAAGTTTAATATTAATGGGATAAAGAGACCGTAGACAGGACACTCTTCCCAAAGTAGGTGGAAGGAGAATCCACATCTAGTTTGTAGTGCTTCAAGAACGTCATCGGAGAAGACCAGGTGGCTGCTCTGCAAATATCATCGTATGGAACCTCTGCCCAATTAGCCCATGAAGTTGACAAAGCTCTAGTAGAGTGAGTTCTTATCACTCTTGGAGGTGATTGACCTTTAGAGATATATGCCTCCCTGATTACCAGTGAAATCCAACATTTTAATGTAGATAAAGAAGCCGCCTCACCTCTCCTGGCTCCCAATGGCAAAATGAAGAGTTGGTCAGTTTTACGGAAAGACTCAGAACACTTAAGGTACACAGACAGGCAGTTCATGACATCCAAATGTTGCCATCTAACCTCCTCTTGTGAAGAAGGATTGGGGTAGAACGATGGAAGAACCACTTCTTGAGAGAGATGAAACTGAGAGACCACCTTAGGAAGAAACTCAGGTTTTGGTTTCAGACATACCCTATCCTGATAGAATTGTAGACAAGAAGATGAGGTAGAAAATACTTTAATCTCTGAAATTCGTCTTGCGGAAGTAATCGCCACCAAAAACAAAGTTTTATACGTCAGGAGGGTAGCATCCAAACTCTCAAGGGGAACGAACAGATCCTCAGTAAGGTAATTGAGCACCAGAGGAAGATCCCAAGGAGGGGTAGTAGATCTGGACGGAGGTCTCAACCTGAAGGCTGCCTTGAAGAACCTGGAGATCAAAGGATCCGAAGTCCATGAGATGTTGCACAAAGCTGAAAGCACTGAAGACTGAACTTTAAGAGTGCTGAGGCTAAGGCCCTTATCCAGACCCTCATGCAGGAACTCCAAAATCTCAGTATTGTGAGGATGCAGAAAGTCAACATTGTTGGTCGAAGCCCATTCCCGGAACACATCCCAGATCCTATGGTAGCATGCGGAAGTAGAAGCTTTCCTTGATTGCAAAAGGGTATTGACCACTGCTTCTGAGAGACCTAGTAGTTGAAGGCTTTCTTTTTCAAGATCCATACCCCCAAATTGAGGCGTTCCGGATGAGGATTGAATACTGGGCATTGCGTGAGCAGATCCTCCATAACAGGGAGAGGCCAAGGCTGTTCTTGGCTCATCATAGTCAATAGGGGGAACCACGGCCTCCGAGGCCAAATCGGAATTATGGCAATAACCTTCTTGCCTTTCGACCAAACCTTCCGCAGGAACCTGGGTATCATGGGTAGGGGAGGGAACGCATACCCCAGATCGAATGACCAAAGAAGAGAGAGAGCATCCTGGACCAGTGCCTGACTGTCTGGGTGGAGGGTGAAGTAATTCTCCACCTGATGATTCTGGGAATATGCCATCAGGTCGATCTGGGGCATGCCCCACCGATGGGCAATCCCTGCAAAGACTGCCGGGTGAAGTCTCCATTCTCCTGGAAGAATTTCCTTCCTGCTGAGGAAGTCTGCAGTCACGTTCTCCGAACCTGGAAGATAGATCGCCTTCAGACCCTGGAGATTGGTCATGGCTATCGTCATCAAGGGAGCTAGCTCCTTCAAGAGCAATCTGCTTCTTGTGCTACCTTGGTTGTTCACATATGAAGCAACCGCTCGGTTGTCTGTTTTGATCAGTACCCAAGAATTTTTGATCCTTGGTAGGAACACGAAGATGGCCTTGGAAACCGCTCTCAGTTCTCTTAAATTCGAGTGTAGCTGACTCTCTTCTTGGGTCCACTTCCCTTGAGTCTATACAGAACTGAAGTGGGCACCCCATGCAAAAAAGAACTGGTATCTGTTGTTATAACCTTCCAAGGGGGCTCTTCCAACGGGAAGCCTGTTGTCAGATTATTCTCACTCTTCCACCAGTTCAACCCCTTCCTCACGGGCAGGGGTAGAGAGATCCTCTGCTCCCAATCTGTTTCTACTCTGTCGAACTGGAGAAGGAAGCAATTATGGACCGGATGGAACTTCCACTGGGCCCACTTTACCAACCCTAATGTTGATGTCAAGGAACCCAGGAGACTCATGACTTCTCTCGCCGAGGCAGACTCGAGATTTTGTAGCTTCCGTACTTTGTCTCTGATATTTGTGACCCTTTCTGGAGACAGGAACACATGGGCAGACATGGTGTTTATCACTGCTCCGAGGAATACGATAGTTTGTGAAGGAATCAGGGAGCTTTTCTCTACGTTCAGAAGCCAACCATGGTCATGAAGAATGGTCATTGCCACTGAAGTATGCTGAGCTACTATCCTTTGAGATGGACTCAAAATAAGGATGTCGTCCAAGTAATGGAAGATCTCAATACCTTTTTCCCTTATGAAGGCTATCAAAGTGACAAGAACTTTTGAGAATGTTCTTGGCGCCAGACTGAGGCCAAACGGCAGTCCCCGGAACTGAAACTGCCTTCCTAGCGCCCAAAACCTGAGAAACTGCATATGATCTTGATTTATAGGGATATGGTAGTAGGCGTCCCTCAAGTCTATGGAGGTCATCCAGTCTCCTCTTTTGACACACTTCAAGATGGTCCTTAAAGATTCCATTTTGAATGTTCTTACATCGAGCATGGAATTTACGCCTTTCAAGTTTAAGATGAGACGCCACTTTCCCTGGGGTTTCGGGGCCAAGAACACTGTGGAGTAAACCCCCAGGAACCTTTCCTGTCTCGGAACTTCTTCCACCACTTTCTGCTCCAGGAGAGAAGAAATGCAGGTCCTCATGGCCCTTCGTTTGATGCCTACCGCCACCCTGGATTTCTTGAAGAAAGTGGATTTTGGGCGAGAGGAAAACTCTATCCTGTAACCTTCCCTTATGATGGATGTGACCCACACGTCCGTAATATTTTTGGCCCACACGGGGTAGAAGAACTTCAATCTTCCTCCCACAGTCCCCAAACGGGCCTGAAGACCTTCAGAAGTTCTTCCCCGAGGTTCTAGCACCCCTTCCTCTGGAAGCCTTATTGGAAGAGGAGTGCAAGAAGGATTTCCATGAAGAATTCCTGGAATACTCCCTTCCTGGTTTATAGCTCCTGCTGTCCCGAAAGGACTGATCCTTGAAGCGCTTAGTCTTCCAGGAGGAACAAAAACTCTTTCTGCCTACTTGAGGTAAAAATGCCTTTTTCCCCATCGGCAGCTTTTTGAATAGCATCTTCCAGAATCTTACCAAATAGGAGATCCCCCTGGAACGGAAGGCCACACAGGGAAGCCTTAGAGGCATAGTCAGCACCCCACGAATGAAGCCATAAAGCCCTTCTAGAGGCCACAGACAGGGCCATGCTCTTGGCAATCATGCGAGTGATGTCCAGGGAGGCTTCCGAACAGAATTCCGTGGCAAGGCTAAAGTCCTTGAGGCTCTCCAAGAGATGTTCCCTACGGACACCCCGATCAATGTCCTCCTTCAAATTAGCGAGCCACACTTTTAAGGCTCTGGAGAGAGTGGTCAGAGCCACTGCCGGATGAAGGGCGGATCCCAGGGCCAAATAGGCTTTAATCAGATCTCCATCCATACGTTTTTCCATAGGCTCCCTGAGATATGCCATGGAGTCAATTCGCAGCGTAGTTTGCATAGCCATATGGATCACCGCAGCGTCAATCTTAGGAACTGAATTCCACAGGCAGCAGTCCACTGCAGAGTACGGATAAATCCTTGTGAACTTATTTTTCAAGGTGGACTTCCTTTCTGGCTTATTCCATTCTTGAAGGATCAAGTCCCTGATTAAGGAATGTACCGGGAAACTGGTCTATTTGGTTTTAGGTCCTCAAAGAACCTGTCAGTGTCTCTCAATTCAGATCTTTCTTCCCTGAGACTAAGGGTGTCTCTGAGAAGGGTAATAAGTCTATCAATAGACTTGGAGTCAAGAGACCTGGAGGTATATTCAACTTCCTCCTCACCATCATCCGAGACCTCCCACACATCAGGGTCTTCATCGGAGCTGGAAGACTGAGGTTCCGCTCTGCGTCTCTTACTCGGACCACTAGACCCCATGGTAGCCTTAAAGCCCTCAGCAATAGCCTGGGAAATCCAGAGTTTAAGGTCATCTTGTGGGGAACCCCTACCGGGGGCGTCTGCGACTTCCAACAAGCATTCCCTGCAAAGGTTCCTTCCATTCGGAGCAGGTGACGAACAAGTAATGCATTTATTTGATTTTTCCCTTGATTTTCTTGCTGGAGAATCCAAATGTATGCTGGGGCTGGAATAAAGCCATATATGACATATATTACAGGCTTAGTTTGGCACTCTTTTAACAACCCCCCCCAATTAAAAATGTAAATGGCTCACCTATGTTTTCTAGAGAGGGATCTTGCAGAGGCAGAGGGAGAATCCATACTACAAAGGAGAATCAAAGGAAATTTCAAGACCTAATTCCCAAAGGGAGGCAGAGGCAAGCTGACAAGAAAAGCAAACTTCCAAACCAGCAGCTCAAAACAGACAGAATGACAGAAAGATTCCTCCAGGCAGCCAGGCAATAAGAGCCAAGAAGAGAAAATGCAGGGACTCAGGGCCAAAACACAAGTCCTTGAACAGCTGATACAGCACCTAGGAAGAGACAGCTGTATCACTGGGTTTAAATAGAGCCGGGAAGTGTCCGGTCCGGCTCCAAACGCTCGCGACCGGCATGTAAACCACTTCCGGATCTGGCCGCGAGCACCAGCCTGTCAGCTGGAACGCATACTGCATTCCAGCTCCCAATGGACGCACAGGGAGCCCCAGGCAGTAGGAAAATGCCTGCACAGCCCAGAACACATAAGGCAGAAAGGAGAGGACACCCCAGACTTTACACTGACATATATTACAGGCTTAGCATGGATTCAAATTAACTGCCATCAAGGTATGGGGGGGGGGAATTAAGACCCCAATTAGTAGAAGCAGGCTGAGAACAAGGGGAATTTTTAAGGATAACCAACCCCTAAATAAACTGAAACAGTGTCTCCCACAAAACACTTACTTCCCACGCTGCAGTTCAGTACTTACACTGAACCTGACCCAGTTAGTCCTGCTCATGCAGGCTGATTACTGGGCCCTTCAAATGAAGAGAGGCTGAACTTCATTTGGAACGAACTCACGACAAATGCAGGAAGGAGGCCATAAAATAAAATGGAAAAAGTCCTGTGAAACTTGCAAAGGACAGGAAAAAAGACTGGGGTGTAAGGGGAGGAGGGACTCTTTATACCGATCAGTCTAATTAATTTAATTAATTCCTGTCCTGTGACTGGTAAGGGAGGAGCTACCCAAGTGATGCTGCCATGATTAGCCAGGAATATATCATTTACTACATCTCTAAATTTCTAGGAGTTTAACTATCAGATCCACGAAAAGCATTCAGAAATGATCTTTGCAATTTCTGCTCTTCTTTCAAGCTGTAGATTTCTAAAATTTGAACATGAGCCATTCGCTGAGCTGGTCTACTTTTCACGAATCTCACGGTGACCGCGTATAGCACGGACCGCGTCTAACCACTAAAAGCACCAAAGCCAGACGAGGTGGCCGAGTGGTTAAGGCGATGGACTGCTAATCCATTGTGCTCTGCAAGCATGGGTTCGAATCCCATCTTCGTCGACTTTTCTTCAAAGCTTTCTTGTAGAAATTTGCCAACTCATTTGCCCATGTGTGGATCACCATGACAAATGTCATCTTCTTGTAAATATTAGGATATTTTAAAGGAGGATCCGTGGATCTTTCACTACATAAATAGGCACAGATTCTTATTTATTTTAGATTTAATGCTGTTGCGGTTCCTCACCTGGGCAAAGAGAAATATATCATTTACTACATCTCTAAATTTCTAGGAGTTTAACTATCAGATCCACGAAAAGCATTCAGAAATGATTTTTGCAATTTCTACGTATCTCACGGTTTCTTGTAGAGCTTTGCCAACTCATTTGCCCATGTGTGGATCACCTTATCGAATGACAACTGTCATCTTCTTGTAAATATGTGAGGCCATTTTAAAGGAGGATCCGTGGCACTTTCACTACATAAATAGACACGGATCCTTATTTATTTTAGATTTAATGTTGTTGCGGTTCCTTTCTTGTAGAACTTTGCCAACTCATTTGCCAATGTGTGGATCACCTTATCAAATGACAAATGTCATCTTATTGCAATTATGAGGCCATTTTAAAGGAGAATCCGTGGCACTTTCACTACATAAATAGACACGGATCTTTATTTATTTTAGATTTAATTTTGTTGCGGTTCCTCACCTGGGCAAAGAGAACTGTTTTTCCCCCTGATAGGTAGAGCTTAACCCTAAGCCTTGTCTTAATTGCAACAATCAAACAAAAATTCACATTATCAGCATTCCCAATCTTATCTGTAGAACTAACACAAACTAGACTACAAAACACAATCCTTTAGATGAAGTCCAGTAAACGATAGCAGACCTATTCTCCACACACTTGAAGACAAAATTTAAAGGGAATTCATGCATTCCATGCTACTTAAGAAGCGCTAAGTACACATTTCTAGCATTGGAGTGCATCAAGTGTAGCAAAGCTTTCAACATCCTTGGTGAATGTATCATTTACTACATCTCTTATTTCTAGGAGTTTAACTATAAGATCCACGAAAAGCATTCAGAAATGATCTTTGCAATTTCTGCTCTTCTTTCAAGCTGTAGATTTCTAAAATTTGAACATGAGCCATTCGCTGAGCTGGTCTACTTTTCACGGATCTCACGGTGACCGCGTCTAGCACGGACCGCGTCTAACCGCTAAAAGCACCAAAGCCAGACGAGGTGGCCGAGTGGTTAAGGCGATGGACTGCTAATCCATTGTGCTCTGCACGCATGGGTTCGAATCCCATCTTCGTCAACTTTTCTTCAAAGCTTTCTTGTAGAAATTTGCCAACTTATTTGCCCATGTGTGGATCACCATGACAAATGTCATCTTCTTGTAAATATTAGGATATTTTAAAGGAGGATTCGTGGATTTTTCACTACATAAATAGGCACAGATTCTTATTTATTTTAGATTTAATGCTGTTGCGGTTCCTCACCTGGGCAAAGAGAAATATATCATTTACTACATCTCTAAATTTCTAGGAGTTTAACTATCAGATCCACGAAAAGCATTCAGAAATGATCTTTGCAATTTCTACGTATCTCACGGTTTCTTGTAGAGCTTTGCCAACTCATTTGCCCATGTGTGGATCACCTTATCGAATGACAAATGTCATCTTCTGTAAATATGTGAGGCCATTTTAAAGGAGGATCCGTGGCACTTTCACTACATAAATAGACACGGATCCTTATTTATTTTAGATTTAATGTTGTTGCGGTTCCTTTCTTGTAGAACTTTGCCAACTCATTTGCCAATGTGTGGATCACCTTATCAAATGACAAATGTCATCTTATTGCAAATATGAGGCCATTTTAAAGGAGAATCCGTGGCACTTTCACTACATAAATAGGCACAGATTCTTATTTATTTTAGATTTAATGCTGTTGCGGTTCCTCACCTGGGCAAAGAGAAATATATCATTTACTACATCTCTAAATTTCTAGGAGTTTAACTATCAGATCCACGAAAAGCATTCAGAAATGATCTTTGCAATTTCTATGTATCTCACGGTTTCTTGTAGAGCTTTGCCAACTCATTTGCCCATGTGTGGATCACCTTATCGAATGACAACTGTCATCTTCTTGTAAATATGTGAGGCCATTTTAAAGGAGGATTCGTGGCACTTTCACTACATAAATAGACACGGATCCTTATTTATTTTAGATTTAATGTTGTTGCGGTTCCTTTCTTGTAGAACTTTGCCAACTCATTTGCCAATGTGTGGATCACCTTATCAAATGACAAATGTCATCTTATTGCAAATATGAGGCCATTTTAAAGGAGAATCCGTGGCACTTTCACTACATAAATAGACACGGATCTTTATTTATTTTAGATTTAATGTTGTTGTGGTTCCTCACCTGGGCAAAGAGAACTGTTTTTCCCCCTGATAGGTAGAGCTTAACCCTAAGCCTTGTCTTAATTGCAACAATCAAACAAAAATTCACATTATCAGCATTCCCAATCTTATCTGTAGAACTAACACAAACTAGACTACAAAACACAATCCTTTAGATGAAGTCCAGTAAACGATAGCAGACCTATTCTCCACACACTTGAAGACAAAATTTAAAGGGAATTCATGCATTCCATGCTACTTAAGAAGCGCTAAGTACACATTTCTAGCATTGGAGTGCATCAAGTGTAGCAAAGCTTTCAACATCCTTGGTGAATGTATCATTTACTACATCTCTTATTTCTAGGAGTTTAACTATAAGATCCACGAAAAGCATTCAGAAATGATCTTTGCAATTTCTGCTCTTCTTTCAAGCTGTAGATTTCTAAAATTTGAACATGAGCCATTCGCTGAGCTGGTCTACTTTTCACGGATCTCACGGTGACCGCGTATAGCACGGACCGCGTCTAACCGCTAAAAGCACCAAAGCCAGACGAGGTGGCCGAGTGGTTAAGGCGATGGACTGCTAATCCATTGTGCTCTGCACGCATGGGTTCGAATCCCATCTTCGTCGACTTTTCTTCAAAGCTTTCTTGTAGAAATTTGCCAACTCATTTGCCCATGTGTGGATCACCATGACAAATGTCATCTTCTTGTAAATATTAGGATATTTTAAAGGAGGATCCGTGGATCTTTCACTACATAAATAGGCACAGATTCTTATTTATTTTAGATTTAATGCTGTTGCGGTTCCTCACCTGGGCAAAGAGAAATATATCATTTACTACATCTCTAAATTTCTAGGAGTTTAACTATCAGATCCACGAAAAGCATTCAGAAATGATCTTTGCAATTTCTACGTATCTCACGGTTTCTTGTAGAGCTTTGCCAACTCATTTGCCCATGTGTGACAACTGTCATCTACTTGTAAATATGTGAGGCCATTTTAAAGGAGGATCCGTGGCACTTTCACTACATAAATAGACACGGATCCTTATTTATTTTAGATTTAATGTTGTTGCGCTTCCTTTCTTGTAGAACTTTGCCAACTCATTTGCCAATGTGTGGGTCACCTTATCAAATGACAAATGTCATCTTATTGCAAATATGAGGCCATTTTAAAGGAGAATCCGTGGCACTTTCACTACATAAATAGACACGGATCTTTATTTATTTTAGATTTAATGTTGTTGCGGTTCCTCACCTGGGCAAAGAGAACTGTTTTTCCCCCTGATAGGTAGAGCTTAACCCTAAGCCTTGTCTTAATTGCAACAATCAAACAAAAATTCACATTATCAGCATTCCCAATCTTATCTGTAGAACTAACACAAACTAGACTACAAAACACAATCCTTTAGATGAAGTCCAGTAAACGATAGCAGACCTATTCTCCACACACTTGAAGACAAAATTTAAAGGGAATTCATGCATTCCATGCTACTTAAGAAGCGCTAAGTACACATTTCTAGCATTGGAGTGCATCAAGTGTAGCAAAGCTTTCAACATCCTTGGTGAATGTATCACTACAACATCTTGGGAATTTAATTTAATATCCACGAAAAGCATTTCTAGGAGAAATAAGATGAATGCTAGGAGTTTAACTAAAAGCATTCAGAAATGATCTTTGCAATTTCTGCTCTTCTTTCAAGCTGTAGATTTCTAAAATTTGAACATGAGCCATTCGCTGAGCTGGTCTACTTTTCACGGATCTCACGGTGACCGCGTATAGCACGGACCGCGTCTAACCGCTAAAAGCACCAAAGCCAGACGAGGTGGCCGAGTGGTTAAGGCGATGGACTGCTAATCCATTGTGCTCTGCACGCATGGGTTCGAATCCCATCTTCGTCGACTTTTCTTCAAAGCTTTCTTGTAGAAATTTGCCAACTCATTTGCCCATGTGTGGATCACCATGACAAATGTCATCTTCTTGTAAATATTAGGATATTTTAAAGGAGGATCCGTGGATCTTTCACTACATAAATAGGCACAGATTCTTATTTATTTTAGATTTAATGCTGTTGCGGTTCCTCACCTGGGCAAAGAGAAATATATCATTTACTACATCTCTAAATTTCTAGGAGTTTAACTATCAGATCCACGAAAAGCATTCAGAAATGATCTTTGCAATTTCTACGTATCTCACGGTTTCTTGTAGAGCTTTGCCAACTCATTTGCCCATGTGTGGATCACCTTATCGAATGACAACTGTCATCTTCTTGTAAATATGTGAGGCCATTTTAAAGGAGGATCCGTGGCACTTTCACTACATAAATAGACACGGATCCTTATTTATTTTAGATTTAATGTTGTTGCGGTTCCTTTCTTGTAGAACTTTGCCAACTCATTTGCCAATGTGTGGATCACCTTATCAAATGACAAATGTCATCTTATTGCAAATATGAGGCCATTTTAAAGGAGAATCCGTGGCACTTTCACTACATAAATAGACACGGATCTTTATTTATTTTAGATTTAATGTTGTTGCGGTTCCTCACCTGGGCAAAGAGAACTGTTTTTCCCCCTGATAGGTAGAGCTTAACCCTAAGCCTTGTCTTAATTGCAACAATCAAACAAAAATTCACATTATCAGCATTCCCAATCTTATCTGTAGAACTAACACAAACTAGACTACAAAACACAATCCTTTAGATGAAGTCCAGTAAACGATAGCAGACCTATTCTCCACACACTTGAAGACAAAATTTAAAGGGAATTCATGCATTCCATGCTACTTAAGAAGCGCTAAGTACACATTTCTAGCATTGGAGTGCATCAAGTGTAGCAAAGCTTTCAACATCCTTGGTGAATGTATCATTTACTACATCTCTTATTTCTAGGAGTTTAACTATAAGATCCACGAAAAGCATTCAGAAATGATCTTTGCAATTTCTGCTCTTCTTTCAAGCTGTAGATTTCTAAAATTTGAACATGAGCCATTCGCTGAGCTGGTCTACTTTTCACGGATCTCACGGTGACCGCGTATAGCACGGACCGCGTCTAACCGCTAAAAGCACCAAAGCCAGACGAGGTGGCCGAGTGGTTAAGGCGATGGACTGCTAATCCATTGTTCTCGCATGGGTTCGAATCCCATCTTCGTCGACTTTTCTTCAAAGCTTTCTTGTAGAAATTTGCCAACTCATTTGCCCATGTGTGGATCACCATGACAAATGTCATCTTCTTGTAAATATTAGGATATTTTAAAGGAGGATCCGTGGATCTTTCACTACATAAATAGGCACAGATTCTTATTTATTTTAGATTTAATGCTGTTGCGGTTCCTCACCTGGGCAAAGAGAAATATATCATTTACTACATCTCTAAATTTCTAGGAGTTTAACTATCAGATCCACGAAAAGCATTCAGAAATGATCTTTGCAATTTCTACGTATCTCACGGTTTCTTGTAGAGCTTTGCCAACTCATTTGCCCATGTGTGGATCACCTTATCGAATGACAACTGTCATCTTCTTGTAAATATGTGAGGCCATTTTAAAGGAGGATCCGTGGCACTTTCACTACATAAATAGACACGGATCCTTATTTATTTTAGATTTAATGTTGTTGCGGTTCCTTTCTTGTAGAACTTTGCCAACTCATTTGCCAATGTGTGGATCACCTTATCAAATGACAAATGTCATCTTATTGCAAATATGAGGCCATTTTAAAGGAGAATCCGTGGCACTTTCACTACATAAATAGACACGGATCTTTATTTATTTTAGATTTAATGTTGTTGCGGTTCCTCACCTGGGCAAAGAGAACTGTTTTTCCCCCTGATAGGTAGAGCTTAACCCTAAGCCTTGTCTTAATTGCAACAATCAAACAAAAATTCACATTATCAGCATTCCCAATCTTATCTGTAGAACTAACACAAACTAGACTACAAAACACAATCCTTTAGATGAAGTCCAGTAAACGATAGCAGACCTATTCTCCACACACTTGAAGACAAAATTTAAAGGGAATTCATGCATTCCATGCTACTTAAGAAGCGCTAAGTACACATTTCTAGCATTGGAGTGCATCAAGTGTAGCAAAGCTTTCAACATCCTTGGTGAATGTATCATTTACTACATCTCTTATTTCTAGGAGTTTAACTATAAGATCCACGAAAAGCATTCAGAAATGATCTTTGCAATTTCTGCTCTTCTTTCAAGCTGTAGATTTCTAAAATTTGAACATGAGCCATTCGCTGAGCTGGTCTACTTTTCACGGATCTCACGGTGACCGCGTATAGCACGGACCGCGTCTAACCGCTAAAAGCACCAAAGCCAGACGAGGTGGCCGAGTGGTTAAGGCGATGGACTGCTAATCCATTGTGCTCTGCACGCATGGGTTCGAATCCCATCTTCGTCGACTTTTCTTCAAAGCTTTCTTGTAGAAATTTGCCAACTCATTTGCCCATGTGTGGATCACCATGACAAATGTCATCTTCTTGTAAATATTAGGATATTTTAAAGGAGGATCCGTGGATCTTTCACTACATAAATAGGCACAGATTCTTATTTATTTTAGATTTAATGCTGTTGCGGTTCCTCACCTGGGCAAAGAGAAATATATCATTTACTACATCTCTAAATTTCTAGGAGTTTAACTATCAGATCCACGAAAAGCATTCAGAAATGATCTTTGCAATTTCTACGTATCTCACGGTTTCTTGTAGAGCTTTGCCAACTCATTTGCCCATGTGTGGATCACCTTATCGAATGACAACTGTCATCTTCTTGTAAATATGTGAGGCCATTTTAAAGGAGGATCCGTGGCACTTTCACTACATAAATAGACACGGATCCTTATTTATTTTAGATTTAATGTTGTTGCGGTTCCTTTCTTGTAGAACTTTGCCAACTCATTTGCCAATGTGTGGATCACCTTATCAAATGACAAATGTCATCTTATTGCAAATATGAGGCCATTTTAAAGGAGAATCCGTGGCACTTTCACTACATAAATAGACACGGATCTTTATTTATTTTAGATTTAATGTTGTTGCGGTTCCTCACCTGGGCAAAGAGAACTGTTTTTCCCCCTGATAGGTAGAGCTTAACCCTAAGCCTTGTCTTAATTGCAACAATCAAACAAAAATTCACATTATCAGCATTCCCAATCTTATCTGTAGAACTAACACAAACTAGACTACAAAACACAATCCTTTAGATGAAGTCCAGTAAACGATAGCAGACCTATTCTCCACACACTTGAAGACAAAATTTAAAGGGAATTCATGCATTCCATGCTACTTAAGAAGCGCTAAGTACACATTTCTAGCATTGGAGTGCATCAAGTGTAGCAAAGCTTTCAACATCCTTGGTGAATGTATCATTTACTACATCTCTTATTTCTAGGAGTTTAACTATAAGATCCACGAAAAGCATTCAGAAATGATCTTTGCAATTTCTGCTCTTCTTTCAAGCTGTAGATTTCTAAAATTTGAACATGAGCCATTCGCTGAGCTGGTCTACTTTTCACGGATCTCACGGTGACCGCGTCTAGCACGGACCGCGTCTAACCGCTAAAAGCACCAAAGCCAGACGAGGTGGCCGAGTGGTTAAGGCGATGGACTGCTAATCCATTGTGCTCTGCACGCATGGGTTCGAATCCCATCTTCGTCGACTTTTCTTCAAAGCTTTCTTGTAGAAATTTGCCAACTCATTTGCCCATGTGTGGATCACCATGACAAATGTCATCTTCTTGTAAATATTAGGATATTTTAAAGGAGGATCCGTGGATCTTTCACTACATAAATAGGCACAGATTCTTATTTATTTTAGATTTAATGCTGTTGCGGTTCCTCACCTGGGCAAAGAGAAATATATCATTTACTACATCTCTAAATTTCTAGGAGTTTAACTATCAGATCCACGAAAAGCATTCAGAAATGATCTTTGCAATTTCTACGTATCTCACGGTTTCTTGTAGAGCTTTGCCAACTCATTTGCCCATGTGTGGATCACCTTATCGAATGACAACTGTCATCTTCTTGTAAATATGTGAGGCCATTTTAAAGGAGGATCCGTGGCACTTTCACTACATAAATAGACACGGATCCTTATTTATTTTAGATTTAATGTTGTTGCGGTTCCTTTCTTGTAGAACTTTGCCAACTCATTTGCCAATGTGTGGATCACCTTATCAAATGACAAATGTCATCTTATTGCAAATATGAGGCCATTTTAAAGGAGAATCCGTGGCACTTTCACTACATAAATAGACACGGATCTTTATTTATTTTAGATTTAATGTTGTTGCGGTTCCTCACCTGGGCAAAGAGAACTGTTTTTCCCCCTGATAGGTAGAGCTTAACCCTAAGCCTTGTCTTAATTGCAACAATCAAACAAAAATTCACATTATCAGCATTCCCAATCTTATCTGTAGAACTAACACAAACTAGACTACAAAACACAATCCTTTAGATGAAGTCCAGTAAACGATAGCAGACCTATTCTCCACACACTTGAAGACAAAATTTAAAGGGAATTCATGCATTCCATGCTACTTAAGAAGCGCTAAGTACACATTTCTAGCATTGGAGTGCATCAAGTGTAGCAAAGCTTTCAACATCCTTGGTGAATGTATCATTTACTACATCTCTTATTTCTAGGAGTTTAACTATAAGATCCACGAAAAGCATTCAGAAATGATCTTTGCAATTTCTGCTCTTCTTTCAAGCTGTAGATTTCTAAAATTTGAACATGAGCCATTCGCTGAGCTGGTCTACTTTTCACGGATCTCACGGTGACCGCGTATAGCACGGACCGCGTCTAACCGCTAAAAGCACCAAAGCCAGACGAGGTGGCCGAGTGGTTAAGGCGATGGACTGCTAATCCATTGTGCTCTGCACGCATGGGTTCGAATCCCATCTTCGTCGACTTTTCTTCAAAGCTTTCTTGTAGAAATTTGCCAACTCATTTGCCCATGTGTGGATCACCATGACAAATGTCATCTTCTTGTAAATATTAGGATATTTTAAAGGAGGATCCGTGGATCTTTCACTACATAAATAGGCACAGATTCTTATTTATTTTAGATTTAATGCTGTTGCGGTTCCTCACCTGGGCAAAGAGAAATATATCATTTACTACATCTCTAAATTTCTAGGAGTTTAACTATCAGATCCACGAAAAGCATTCAGAAATGATCTTTGCAATTTCTACGTATCTCACGGTTTCTTGTAGAGCTTTGCCAACTCATTTGCCCATGTGTGGATCACCTTATCGAATGACAACTGTCATCTTCTTGTAAATATGTGAGGCCATTTTAAAGGAGGATCCGTGGCACTTTCACTACATAAATAGACACGGATCCTTATTTATTTTAGATTTAATGTTGTTGCGGTTCCTTTCTTGTAGAACTTTGCCAACTCATTTGCCAATGTGTGGATCACCTTATCAAATGACAAATGTCATCTTATTGCAAATATGAGGCCATTTTAAAGGAGAATCCGTGGCACTTTCACTACATAAATAGACACGGATCTTTATTTATTTTAGATTTAATGTTGTTGCGGTTCCTCACCTGGGCAAAGAGAACTGTTTTTCCCCCTGATAGGTAGAGCTTAACCCTAAGCCTTGTCTTAATTGCAACAATCAAACAAAAATTCACATTATCAGCATTCCCAATCTTATCTGTAGAACTAACACAAACTAGACTACAAAACACAATCCTTTAGATGAAGTCCAGTAAACGATAGCAGACCTATTCTCCACACACTTGAAGACAAAATTTAAAGGGAATTCATGCATTCCATGCTACTTAAGAAGCGCTAAGTACACATTTCTAGCATTGGAGTGCATCAAGTGTAGCAAAGCTTTCAACATCCTTGGTGAATGTATCATTTACTACATCTCTTATTTCTAGGAGTTTAACTATAAGATCCACGAAAAGCATTCAGAAATGATCTTTGCAATTTCTGCTCTTCTTTCAAGCTGTAGATTTCTAAAATTTGAACATGAGCCATTCGCTGAGCTGGTCTACTTTTCACGGATCTCACGGTGACCGCGTATAGCACGGACCGCGTCTAACCGCTAAAAGCACCAAAGCCAGACGAGGTGGCCGAGTGGTTAAGGCGATGGACTGCTAATCCATTGTGCTCTGCACGCATGGGTTCGAATCCCATCTTCGTCGACTTTTCTTCAAAGCTTTCTTGTAGAAATTTGCCAACTCATTTGCCCATGTGTGGATCACCATGACAAATGTCATCTTCTTGTAAATATTAGGATATTTTAAAGGAGGATCCGTGGATCTTTCACTACATAAATAGGCACAGATTCTTATTTATTTTAGATTTAATGCTGTTGCGGTTCCTCACCTGGGCAAAGAGAAATATATCATTTACTACATCTCTAAATTTCTAGGAGTTTAACTATCAGATCCACGAAAAGCATTCAGAAATGATCTTTGCAATTTCTACGTATCTCACGGTTTCTTGTAGAGCTTTGCCAACTCATTTGCCCATGTGTGGATCACCTTATCGAATGACAACTGTCATCTTCTTGTAAATATGTGAGGCCATTTTAAAGGAGGATCCGTGGCACTTTCACTACATAAATAGACACGGATCCTTATTTATTTTAGATTTAATGTTGTTGCGGTTCCTTTCTTGTAGAACTTTGCCAACTCATTTGCCAATGTGTGGATCACCTTATCAAATGACAAATGTCATCTTATTGCAAATATGAGGCCATTTTAAAGGAGAATCCGTGGCACTTTCACTACATAAATAGACACGGATCTTTATTTATTTTAGATTTAATGTTGTTGCGGTTCCTCACCTGGGCAAAGAGAACTGTTTTTCCCCCTGATAGGTAGAGCTTAACCCTAAGCCTTGTCTTAATTGCAACAATCAAACAAAAATTCACATTATCAGCATTCCCAATCTTATCTGTAGAACTAACACAAACTAGACTACAAAACACAATCCTTTAGATGAAGTCCAGTAAACGATAGCAGACCTATTCTCCACACACTTGAAGACAAAATTTAAAGGGAATTCATGCATTCCATGCTACTTAAGAAGCGCTAAGTACACATTTCTAGCATTGGAGTGCATCAAGTGTAGCAAAGCTTTCAACATCCTTGGTGAATGTATCATTTACTACATCTCTTATTTCTAGGAGTTTAACTATAAGATCCACGAAAAGCATTCAGAAATGATCTTTGCAATTTCTGCTCTTCTTTCAAGCTGTAGATTTCTAAAATTTGAACATGAGCCATTCGCTGAGCTGGTCTACTTTTCACGGATCTCACGGTGACCGCGTCTAGCACGGACCGCGTCTAACCGCGTCTAACCGCTAAAAGCACCAAAGCCAGACGAGGTGGCCGAGTGGTTAAGGCGATGGACTGCTAATCCATTGTGCTCTGCACGCATGGGTTCGAATCCCATCTTCGTCGACTTTTCTTCAAAGCTTTCTTGTAGAAATTTGCCAACTCATTTGCCCATGTGTGGATCACCATGACAAATGTCATCTTCTTGTAAATATTAGGATATTTTAAAGGAGGATCCGTGGATCTTTCACTACATAAATAGGCACAGATTCTTATTTATTTTAGATTTAATGCTGTTGCGGTTCCTCACCTGGGCAAAGAGAAATATATCATTTACTACATCTCTAAATTTCTAGGAGTTTAACTATCAGATCCACGAAAAGCATTCAGAAATGATCTTTGCAATTTCTACGTATCTCACGGTTTCTTGTAGAGCTTTGCCAACTCATTTGCCCATGTGTGGATCACCTTATCGAATGACAACTGTCATCTTCTTGTAAATATGTGAGGCCATTTTAAAGGAGGATCCGTGGCACTTTCACTACATAAATAGACACGGATCCTTATTTATTTTAGATTTAATGTTGTTGCGGTTCCTTTCTTGTAGAACTTTGCCAACTCATTTGCCAATGTGTGGATCACCTTATCAAATGACAAATGTCATCTTATTGCAAATATGAGGCCATTTTAAAGGAGAATCCGTGGCACTTTCACTACATAAATAGACACGGATCTTTATTTATTTTAGATTTAATGTTGTTGCGGTTCCTCACCTGGGCAAAGAGAACTGTTTTTCCCCCTGATAGGTAGAGCTTAACCCTAAGCCTTGTCTTAATTGCAACAATCAAACAAAAATTCACATTATCAGCATTCCCAATCTTATCTGTAGAACTAACACAAACTAGACTACAAAACACAATCCTTTAGATGAAGTCCAGTAAACGATAGCAGACCTATTCTCCACACACTTGAAGACAAAATTTAAAGGGAATTCATGCATTCCATGCTACTTAAGAAGCGCTAAGTACACATTTCTAGCATTGGAGTGCATCAAGTGTAGCAAAGCTTTCAACATCCTTGGTGAATGTATCATTTACTACATCTCTTATTTCTAGGAGTTTAACTATAAGATCCACGAAAAGCATTCAGAAATGATCTTTGCAATTTCTGCTCTTCTTTCAAGCTGTAGATTTCTAAAATTTGAACATGAGCCATTCGCTGAGCTGGTCTACTTTTCACGGATCTCACGGTGACCGCGTATAGCACGGACCGCGTCTAACCGCTAAAAGCACCAAAGCCAGACGAGGTGGCCGAGTGGTTAAGGCGATGGACTGCTAATCCATTGTGCTCTGCACGCATGGGTTCGAATCCCATCTTCGTCGACTTTTCTTCAAAGCTTTCTTGTAGAAATTTGCCAACTCATTTGCCCATGTGTGGATCACCATGACAAATGTCATCTTCTTGTAAATATTAGGATATTTTAAAGGAGGATCCGTGGATCTTTCACTACATAAATAGGCACAGATTCTTATTTATTTTAGATTTAATGCTGTTGCGGTTCCTCACCTGGGCAAAGAGAAATATATCATTTACTACATCTCTAAATTTCTAGGAGTTTAACTATCAGATCCACGAAAAGCATTCAGAAATGATCTTTGCAATTTCTACGTATCTCACGGTTTCTTGTAGAGCTTTGCCAACTCATTTGCCCATGTGTGGATCACCTTATCGAATGACAACTGTCATCTTCTTGTAAATATGTGAGGCCATTTTAAAGGAGGATCCGTGGCACTTTCACTACATAAATAGACACGGATCCTTATTTATTTTAGATTTAATGTTGTTGCGGTTCCTTTCTTGTAGAACTTTGCCAACTCATTTGCCAATGTGTGGATCACCTTATCAAATGACAAATGTCATCTTATTGCAAATATGAGGCCATTTTAAAGGAGAATCCGTGGCACTTTCACTACATAAATAGACACGGATCTTTATTTATTTTAGATTTAATGTTGTTGCGGTTCCTCACCTGGGCAAAGAGAACTGTTTTTCCCCTGATAGGTAGAGCTTAACCCTAAGCCTTGTCTTAATTGCAACAATCAAACAAAAATTCACATTATCAGCATTCCCAATCTTATCTGTAGAACTAACACAAACTAGACTACAAAACACAATCCTTTAGATGAAGTCCAGTAAACGATAGCAGACCTATTCTCCACACACTTGAAGACAAAATTTAAAGGGAATTCATGCATTCCATGCTACTTAAGAAGCGCTAAGTACACATTTCTAGCATTGGAGTGCATCAAGTGTAGCAAAGCTTTCAACATCCTTGGTGAATGTATCATTTACTACATCTCTTATTTCTAGGAGTTTAACTATAAGATCCACGAAAAGCATTCAGAAATGATCTTTGCAATTTCTGCTCTTCTTTCAAGCTGTAGATTTCTAAAATTTGAACATGAGCCATTCGCTGAGCTGGTCTACTTTTCACGGATCTCACGGTGACCGCGTCTAGCACGGACCGCGTCTAACCGCTAAAAGCACCAAAGCCAGACGAGGTGGCCGAGTGGTTAAGGCGATGGACTGCTAATCCATTGTGCTCTGCACGCATGGGTTCGAATCCCATCTTCGTCGACTTTTCTTCAAAGCTTTCTTGTAGAAATTTGCCAACTCATTTGCCCATGTGTGGATCACCATGACAAATGTCATCTTCTTGTAAATATTAGGATATTTTAAAGGAGGATCCGTGGATCTTTCACTACATAAATAGGCACAGATTCTTATTTATTTTAGATTTAATGCTGTTGCGGTTCCTCACCTGGGCAAAGAGAAATATATCATTTACTACATCTCTAAATTTCTAGGAGTTTAACTATCAGATCCACGAAAAGCATTCAGAAATGATCTTTGCAATTTCTACGTATCTCACGGTTTCTTGTAGAGCTTTGCCAACTCATTTGCCCATGTGTGGATCACCTTATCGAATGACAACTGTCATCTTCTTGTAAATATGTGAGGCCATTTTAAAGGAGGATCCGTGGCACTTTCACTACATAAATAGACACGGATCCTTATTTATTTTAGATTTAATGTTGTTGCGGTTCCTTTCTTGTAGAACTTTGCCAACTCATTTGCCAATGTGTGGATCACCTTATCAAATGACAAATGTCATCTTATTGCAAATATGAGGCCATTTTAAAGGAGAATCCGTGGCACTTTCACTACATAAATAGACACGGATCTTTATTTATTTTAGATTTAATGTTGTTGCGGTTCCTCACCTGGGCAAAGAGAACTGTTTTTCCCCCTGATAGGTAGAGCTTAACCCTAAGCCTTGTCTTAATTGCAACAATCAAACAAAAATTCACATTATTAGCATTCCCAATCTTATCTGTAGAACTAACACAAACTAGACTACAAAACACAATCCTTTAGATGAAGTCCAGTAAACGATAGCAGACCTATTCTCCACACACTTGAAGACAAAATTTAAAGGGAATTCATGCATTCCATGCTACTTAAGAAGCGCTAAGTACACATTTCTAGCATTGGAGTGCATCAAGTGTAGCAAAGCTTTCAACATCCTTGGTGAATGTATCATTTACTACATCTCTTATTTCTAGGAGTTTAACTATAAGATCCACGAAAAGCATTCAGAAATGATCTTTGCAATTTCTGCTCTTCTTTCAAGCTGTAGATTTCTAAAATTTGAACATGAGCCATTCGCTGAGCTGGTCTACTTTTCACGGATCTCACGGTGACCGCGTATAGCACGGACCACGTCTAACCGCTAAAAGCACCAAAGCCAGACGAGGTGGCCGAGTGGTTAAGGCGATGGACTGCTAATCCATTGTGCTCTGCACGCATGGGTTCGAATCCCATCTTCGTCGACTTTTCTTCAAAGCTTTCTTGTAGAAATTTGCCAACTCATTTGCCCATGTGTGGATCACCATGACAAATGTCATCTTCTTGTAAATATTAGGATATTTTAAAGGAGGATCCGTGGATCTTTCACTACATAAATAGGCACAGATTCTTATTTATTTTAGATTTAATGCTGTTGCGGTTCCTCACCTGGGCAAAGAGAAATATATCATTTACTACATCTCTAAATTTCTAGGAGTTTAACTATCAGATCCACGAAAAGCATTCAGAAATGATCTTTGCAATTTCTACGTAACTCACGGTTTCTTGTAGAGCTTTGCCAACTCATTTGCCCATGTGTGGATCACCTTATCGAATGACAACTGTCATCTTCTTGTAAATATGTGAGGCCATTTTAAAGGAGAATCCGTGGCACTTTCACTACATCAATAGACACGGATCTTTATTTATTTTAGATTTAATGTTGTTGCGGTTCCTCACCTGGGCAAAGAGAACTGTTTTTTCCCCTGATAGGTAGAGCTTAACCCTAAGCCTTGTCTTAATTGCAACAATCAAACAAAAATTCACATTATCAGCATTCCCAATCTTATCTGTAGAACTAACACAAACTAGACTACAAAACACAATCCTTTAGATGAAGTCCAGTAAACGATAGCAGACCTATTCTCCACACACTTGAAGACAAAATTTAAAGGGAATTCATGCATTCCATGCTACTTAAGAAGCGCTAAGTACACATTTCTAGCATTGGAGTGCATCAAGTGTAGCAAAGCTTTCAACATCCTTGGTGAATGTATCATTTACTACATCTCTTATTTCTAGGAGTTTAACTATAAGATCCACGAAAAGCATTCAGAAATGATCTTTGCAATTTCTGCTCTTCTTTCAAGCTGTAGATTTCTAAAATTTGAACATGAGCCATTCGCTGAGCTGGTCTACTTTTCACGGATCTCACGGTGACCGCGTATAGCACGGACCGCGTCTAACCGCTAAAAGCACCAAAGCCAGACGAGGTGGCCGAGTGGTTAAGGCGATGGACTGCTAATCCATTGTGCTCTGCACGCATGGGTTCGAATCCCATCTTCGTCGACTTTTCTTCAAAGCTTTCTTGTAGAAATTTGCCAACTCATTTGCCCATGTGTGGATCACCATGACAAATGTCATCTTCTTGTAAATATTAGGATATTTTAAAGGAGGATCCGTGGATCTTTCACTACATAAATAGGCACAGATTCTTATTTATTTTAGATTTAATGCTGTTGCGGTTCCTCACCTGGGCAAAGAGAAATATATCATTTACTACATCTCTAAATTTCTAGGAGTTTAACTATCAGATCCACGAAAAGCATTCAGAAATGATCTTTGCAATTTCTACGTATCTCACGGTTTCTTGTAGAGCTTTGCCAACTCATTTGCCCATGTGTGGATCACCTTATCGAATGACAACTGTCATCTTCTTGTAAATATGTGAGGCCATTTTAAAGGAGGATCCGTGGCACTTTCACTACATAAATAGACACGGATCCTTATTTATTTTAGATTTAATGTTGTTGCGGTTCCTTTCTTGTAGAACTTTGCCAACTCATTTGCCAATGTGTGGATCACCTTATCAAATGACAAATGTCATCTTATTGCAAATATGAGGCCATTTTAAAGGAGAATCCGTGGCACTTTCACTACATAAATAGACACGGATCTTTATTTATTTTAGATTTAATGTTGTTGCGGTTCCTCACCTGGGCAAAGAGAACTGTTTTTCCCCCTGATAGGTAGAGCTTAACCCTAAGCCTTGTCTTAATTGCAACAATCAAACAAAAATTCACATTATCAGCATTCCCAATCTTATCTGTAGAACTAACACAAACTAGACTACAAAACACAATCCTTTAGATGAAGTCCAGTAAACGATAGCAGACCTATTCTCCACACACTTGAAGACAAAATTTAAAGGGAATTCATGCATTCCATGCTACTTAAGAAGCGCTAAGTACACATTTCTAGCATTGGAGTGCATCAAGTGTAGCAAAGCTTTCAACATCCTTGGTGAATGTATCATTTACTACATCTCTTATTTCTAGGAGTTTAACTATAAGATCCACGAAAAGCATTCAGAAATGATCTTTGCAATTTCTGCTCTTCTTTCAAGCTGTAGATTTCTAAAATTTGAACATGAGCCATTCGCTGAGCTGGTCTACTTTTCACGGATCTCACGGTGACCGCGTATAGCACGGACCACGTCTAACCGCTAAAAGCACCAAAGCCAGACGAGGTGGCCGAGTGGTTAAGGCGATGGACTGCTAATCCATTGTGCTCTGCACGCATGGGTTCGAATCCCATCTTCGTCGACTTTTCTTCAAAGCTTTCTTGTAGAAATTTGCCAACTATTTGCCCATGTGTGGATCACCATGACAAATGTCATCTTCTTGTAAATATTAGGATATTTTAAAGGAGGATCCGTGGATCTTTCACTACATAAATAGGCACAGATTCTTATTTATTTTAGATTTAATGCTGTTGCGGTTCCTCACCTGGGCAAAGAGAAATATATCATTTACTACATCTCTAAATTTCTAGGAGTTTAACTATCAGATCCACGAAAAGCATTCAGAAATGATCTTTGCAATTTCTACGTAACTCACGGTTTCTTGTAGAGCTTTGCCAACTCATTTGCCCATGTGTGGATCACCTTATCGAATGACAACTGTCATCTTCTTGTAAATATGTGAGGCCATTTTAAAGGAGAATCCGTGGCACTTTCACTACATCAATAGACACGGATCTTTATTTATTTTAGATTTAATGTTGTTGCGGTTCCTCACCTGGGCAAAGAGAACTGTTTTTCCCCCTGATAGGTAGAGCTTAACCCTAAGCCTTGTCTTAATTGCAACAATCAAACAAAAATTCACATTATCAGCATTCCCAATCTTATCTGTAGAACTAACACAAACTAGACTACAAAACACAATCCTTTAGATGAAGTCCAGTAAACGATAGCAGACCTATTCTCCACACACTTGAAGACAAAATTTAAAGGGAATTCATGCATTCCATGCTACTTAAGAAGCGCTAAGTACACATTTCTAGCATTGGAGTGCATCAAGTGTAGCAAAGCTTTCAACATCCTTGGTGAATGTATCATTTACTACATCTCTTATTTCTAGGAGTTTAACTATAAGATCCACGAAAAGCATTCAGAAATGATCTTTGCAATTTCTGCTCTTCTTTCAAGCTGTAGATTTCTAAAATTTGAACATGAGCCATTCGCTGAGCTGGTCTACTTTTCACGGATCTCACGGTGACCACGTATAGCACGGACCACGTCTAACCGCTAAAAGCACTAAAGCCAGACGAGGTGGCCGAGTGGTTAAGGCGATGGACTGCTAATCCATTGTGCTCCGCACGCATGGGTTCGAATCCCATCTTCGTTGACTTTTCTTCAAAGCTTTCTTGTAGAAATTTGCCAACTTATTTGCCCATGTGTGGATCACCATGACAAATGTCATCTTCTTGTAAATATTAGGATATTTTAAAGGAGGATCCGTGGATCTTTCACTACATAAATAGGCACAGATTCTTATTTATTTTAGATTTAATGCTGTTGCGGTTCCTCACCTGGGCAAAGAGAAATATATCATTTACTACATCTCTAAATTTCTAGGAGTTTAACTATCAGATCCACGAAAAGCATTCAGAAATGATCTTTGCAATTTCTACGTATCTCACGGTTTCTTGTAGAGCTTTGCCAACTCATTTGCCCATGTGTGGATCACCTTATCGAATGACAACTGTCATCTTCTTGTAAATATGTGAGGCCATTTTAAAGGAGGATCCGTGGCACTTTCACTACATAAATAGACACGGATCCTTATTTATTTTAGATTTAATGTTGTTGCGGTTCCTTTCTTGTAGAACTTTGCCAACTCATTTGCCAATGTGTGGATCACTTATCAAATGACAAATGTCATCTTATTGCAAATATGAGGCCATTTTAAAGGAGAATCCGTGGCACTTTCACTACATAAATAGACACGGATCTTTATTTATTTTAGATTTAATGTTGTTGCGGTTCCTCACCTGGGCAAAGAGAACTGTTTTTCCCCCTGATAGGTAGAGCTTAACCCTAAGCCTTGTCTTAATTGCAACAATCAAACAAAAATTCACATTATCAGCATTCCCAATCTTATCTGTAGAACTAACACAAACTAGACTACAAAACACAATCCTTTAGATGAAGTCCAGTAAACGATAGCAGACCTATTCTCCACACACTTGAAGACAAAATTTAAAGGGAATTCATGCATTCCATGCTACTTAAGAAGCGCTAAGTACACATTTCTAGCATTGGAGTGCATCAAGTGTAGCAAAGCTTTCAACATCCTTGGTGAATGTATCATTTACTACATCTCTTATTTCTAGGAGTTTAACTATAAGATCCACGAAAAGCATTCAGAAATGATCTTTGCAATTTCTGCTCTTCTTTCAAGCAGTAGATTTCTAAAATTTGAACATGAGCCATTCGCTGAGCTGGTCTACTTTTCACGGATCTCACGGTGACCGCGTATAGCACGGACCGCGTCTAACCGCTAAAAGCACCAAAGCCAGATGAGGTGGCTGAGTGGTTAAGGCGATGGACTGCTAATCCATTGTGCTCTGCACGCATGGGTTCGAATCCCATCTTCGTCGACTTTTCTTCAAAGCTTTCTTGTAGAAATTTGCCAACTCATTTGCCCATGTGTGGATCACCATGACAAATGTCATCTTCTTGTAAATATTTGGATATTTTAAAGGAGGATCCGTGGATCTTTCACTACATAAATAGGCACAGATTCTTATTTATTTTAGATTTAATGCTGTTGCGGTTCCTCACCTGGGCAAAGAGAAAAATATCATTTACTACATCTCTAAATTTCTAGGAGTTTAACTATCAGATCCACGAAAAGCATTCAGAAATGATCTTTGCAATCTCTACGTATCTCACGGTTTCTTGTAGAGCTTTGCCAACTCATTTGCCCATGTGTGGATCACCTTATCGAATGACAACTGTCATCTTCTTGTAAATATGTGAGGCCATTTTAAAGGAGGATCCGTGGCACTTTCACTACATAAATAGACACGGATCCTTATTTATTTTAGATTTAATGTTGTTGCGGTTCCGTTCTTGTAGAACTTTGCCAACTCATTTGCCAATGTGTGGATCACATTATCAAATGACAAATGTCATCTTATTGCAAATATGAGCTCTGCTAAACGATAGCAGACCTATTCTCCACACACTTGAAGACAAAATTTAAAGGGAATTCATGCATTCCATGCTACTTAAGAAGCGCTAAGTACACATTTCTTGCATTGGAGTGCATCAAGTGTAGCAAAGCTTTCAACATCCTTGGTGAATGTATCATTTACTACATCTCTTATTTCTAGGAGTTTAACTATAAGATCCACGAAAAGCATTCAGAAATGATCTTTGCAATTTCTGCTCTTCTTTCAAGCTGTAGATTTCTAAAATTTGAACATGAGCCATTCGCTGAGCTGGTCTACTTTTCACGGATCTCACGGTGACCGCGTATAGCACGGACCACGTCTAACCGCTAAAAGCACTAAAGCCAGACGAGGTGGCCGAGTGGTTAAGGCGATGGACTGCTAATCCATTGTGCCCCGCACGCATGGGTTCGAATCCAATCTTCGTCGACTTTTCTTCAAAGCTTTCTTGTAGAAATTTGCCAACTCATTTGCCCATGTGTGGATCACCATGACAAATGTCATCTTCTTGTAAATATTAGGATATTTTAAACGTGGATCTTTCACTACATAAATAGGCACAGATTCTTATTTAGTTTAGATTTAATGCTGTTGCGGTTCCTCACCTGGGCAAAGAGAAATATATCATTTACTACATCTCTAAATTTCTAGGAGTTTAACTATCAGATCCACGAAAAGCATTCAGAAATGATCTTTGCAATTTCTACGTATCTCACGGTTTCTTGTAGAGCTTTGCCAACTCATTTGCCCATGTGTGACAACTGTCATCTTCTTGTAAATATGTGAGGCCATTTTAAAGGAGGATCCGTGGCACTTTCACTACATAAATAGACACGGATCCTTATTTATTTTAGATTTAATGTTGTTGCGGTTCCTTTCTTGTAGAACTTTGCCAACTTATTTGCCAATGTGTGGGTCACCTTATCAAATGACAAATGTCATCTTATTGCAAATATGAGGCCATTTTAAAGGAGAATCCGTGGCACTTTCACTACATAAATAGACACGGATCTTTATTTATTTTAGATTTAATGTTGTTGAGGTTCCTCACCTGGGCAAAGAGAACTGTTTTTCCCCCTGATAGGTAGAGCTTAACCCTAAGCCTCGTCTTAATTGCAACAATCAAACAAAAATTCACATTATCAGCATTCCCAATCTTATCTGTAGAACTAACACAAACTAGACTACAAAACACAATCCTTTAGATGAAGTCCAGTAAACGATAGCAGACCTATTCTCCACACACTTGAAGACAAAATTTAAAGGGAATTCATGCATTCCATGTTACTTAAGAAGCGCTAAGTACACATTTCTAGCATTGGAGTGCATCAAGTGTAGCAAAGCTTTCAACATCCTTGGTGAATGTATTATTTACTACATCTCTTATTTCTAGGAGTTTAACTATAAGATCCACGAAAAGCATTCAGAAATGATCTTTGCAATTTCTGCTCTTCTTTCAAGCTGTAGATTTCTAAAATTTGAACATGAGCCATTCGCTGAGCTGGTCTACTTTTCACGGATCTCACGGTGACCGCGTATAGCACGAACCGCGTCTAACCGCTAATAGCACCAAAGCCAGACGAGGTGGCCGAGTGGTTAAGGCGATGGACTGCTAATCCATTGTGCTCTGCACGCATGGGTTCTAATCCCATCTTCGTCGACTTTTCTTCAAAGCTTTCTTGTAGAAATTTGCCAACTCATTTGCCCATGTGTGGATCACCATGACAAATGTAATCTTCTTGTAAATATTAGGATATTTTAAAGGAGGATCCGTGGATCTTTCACTACATAAATAGGCACAGATTCTTATTTATTTTAGATTTAATGCTGTTGCGGTTCCTCACCTGGGCAAAGAGAAAAATATCATTTACTACATCTCTAAATTTCTAGGAGTTTAACTATCAGATCCACGAAAAGCATTCAGAAATGATCTTTGCAATTTCTACGTATCTCACGGTTTCTTGTAGAGCTTTGCCAACTCATTTGCCCATGTGTGGATCACCTTATCGAATGACAACTGTCATCTTCTTGTAAATATGTGAGGCCATTTTAAAGGAGGATCCGTGGCACTTTCACTACATAAATAGACACGGATCCTTATTTATTTTAGATTTAATGTTGTTGCGGTTCCTTTCTTGTAGAACTTTGCCAACTCATTTGCCAATGTGTGGATCACCTTATCAAATGACAAATGTCATCTTATTGCAAATATGAGGCCATTTTAAAGGAGAATCCGTGGCACTTTCACTACATAAATAGACACGGATCTTTATTTATTTTAGATTTAATGTTGTTGCGGTTCCTCACCTGGGCAAAGAGAACTGTTTTTCCCCCTGATAGGTAGAGCTTAACCCTAAGCCTTGTCTTAATTGCAACAATCAAACAAAAATTCACATTATCAGCATTCCCAATCTTATCTGTAGAACTAACACAAACTAGACTACAAAACACAATCCTTTAGATGAAGTCCAGTAAACGATAGCAGACCTATTCTCCACACACTTGAAGACAAAATTTAAAGGGAATTCATGCATTCCATGCTACTTAAGAAGCGCTAAGTACACATTTCTAGCATTGGAGTGCATCAAGTGTAGCAAAGCTTTCAACATCCTTGGTGAATGTATCATTTACTACATCTCTTATTTCTAGGAGTTTAACTATAAGATCCACGAAAAGCATTCAGAAATGATCTTTGCAATTTCTGCTCTTCTTTCAAGCTGTAGATTTCTAAAATTTGAACATGAGCCATTCGCTGAGCTGGTCTACTTTTCACGGATCTCACGGTGACCGCGTCTAGCACGGACCGCGTCTAACCGCTAAAAGCACCAAAGCCAGACGAGGTGGCCGAGTGGTTAAGGCGATGGACTGCTAATCCATTGTGCTCTGCACGCATGGGTTCGAATCCCATCTTCGTCGACTTTTATTCAAAGCTTTCTTGTAGAAATTTGCCAACTCATTTGCCCATGTGTGGATCACCATGACAAATGTCATCTTCTTGTAAATATTAGGATATTTTAAAGGAGGATCCGTGGATCTTTCACTACATAAATAGGCACAGATTCTTATTTATTTTAGATTTAATGCTGTTGCGGTTCCTCACCTGGGCAAAGAGAAATATATCATTTACTACATCTCTAAATTTCTAGGAGTTTAACTATCAGATCCACGAAAAGCATTCAGAAATGATCTTTGCAATTTCTACGTATCTCACGGTTTCTTGTAGAGCTTTGCCAACTCATTTGCCCATGTGTGACAACTGTCATCTTCTTGTAAATATGTGAGGCCATTTTAAAGGAGGATCCGTGGCACTTTCACTACATAAATAGACACGGATCCTTATTTATTTTAGATTTAATGTTGTTGCGGTTCCTTTCTTGTAGAACTTTGCCAACTCATTTGCCAATGTGTGGATCACCTTATCAAATGACAAATGTCATCTTATTGCAAATATGAGGCCATTTTAAAGTAGAATCCGTGGCACTTTCACTACATAAATAGACACGGATCTTTATTTATTTTAGATTTAATGTTGTTGCGGTTCCTCACCTGGGCAAAGAGAACTGTTTTTCCCCCTGATAGGTAGAGCTTAACCCTAAGCCTTGTCTTAATTGCAACAATCAAACAAAAATTCACATTATCAGCATTCCCAATCTTATCTGTAGAACTAACACAAACTAGACTACAAAACACAATCCTTTAGATGAAGTCCAGTAAACGATAGCAGACCTATTCTCCACACACTTGAAGACAAAATTTAAAGGGAATTCATGCATTCCATGCTACTTAAGAAGCGCTAAGTACACATTTCTAGCATTGGAGTGCATCAAGTGTAGCAAAGCTTTCAACATCCTTGGTGAATGTATCATTTACTACATCTCTTATTTCTAGGAGTTTAACTATAAGATCCACGAAAAGCATTCAGAAATGATCTTTGCAATTTCTGCTCTTCTTTCAAGCTGTAGATTTCTAAAATTTGAACATGAGCCATTCGCTGAGCTGGTCTACTTTTCACGGATCTCACGGTGACCGCGTATAGCACGGACCGCGTCTAACCGCTAAAAGCACCAAAGCCAGACGAGGTGGCCGAGTGGTTAAGGCGATGGACTGCTAATCCATTGTGCTCTGCACGCATGGGTTCGAATCCCATCTTCGTCGACTTTTCTTCAAAGCTTTCTTGTAGAAATTTGCCAACTCATTTGCCCATGTGTGGATCACCATGACAAATGTCATCTTCTTGTAAATATTAGGATATTTTAAAGGAGGATCCGTGGATCTTTCACTACATAAATAGGCACAGATTCTTATTTATTTTAGATTTAATGCTGTTGTGGTTCCTCACCTGGGCAAAGAGAAATATATCATTTACTACATCTCTAAATTTCTAGGAGTTTAACTATCAGATCCACGAAAAGCATTCAGAAATGATCTTTGCAATTTCTACGTATCTCACGGTTTCTTGTAGAGCTTTGCCAACTCATTTGCCCATGTGTGGATCACCTTATCGAATGACAACTGTCATCTTCTTGTAAATATGTGAGGCCATTTTAAAGGAGGATCCGTGGCACTTTCACTACATAAATAGACACGGATCCTTATTTATTTTAGATTTAATGTTGTTGCGGTTCCTTTCTTGTAGAACTTTGCCAACTCATTTGCCAATGTGTGGATCACCTTATCAAATGACAAATGTCATCTTATTGCAAATATGAGGCCATTTTAAAGGAGAATCCGTGGCACTTTCACTACATAAATAGACACGGATCTTTATTTATTTTAGATTTAATGTTGTTGCGGTTCCTTTCTTGTAGAACTTTGCCAACTCATTTGCCAATGTGTGGATCACCTTATCAAATGACAAATGTCATCTTATTGCAAATATGAGGCCATTTTAAAGGAGAATCCGTGGCACTTTCACTACATAAATAGACACGGATCTTTATTTATTTTAGATTTAATGTTGTTGCGGTTCCTCACCTGGGCAAAGAGAACTGTTTTTCCCCTGATAGGTAGAGCTTAACCCTAAGCCTTGTCTTAATTGCAACAATCAAACAAAAATTCACATTATCAGCATTCCCAATCTTATCTGTAGAACTAACACAAACTAGACTACAAAACACAATCCTTTAGATGAAGTCCAGTAAACGATAGCAGACCTATTCTCCACACACTTGAAGACAAAATTTAAAGGGAATTCATGCATTCCATGCTACTTAAGAAGCGCTAAGTACACATTTCTAGCATTGGAGTGCATCAAGTGTAGCAAAGCTTTCAACATCCTTGGTGAATGTATCATTTACTACATCTCTTATTTCTAGGAGTTTAACTATAAGATCCACGAAAAGCATTCAGAAATGATCTTTGCAATTTCTGCTCTTCTTTCAAGCTGTAGATTTCTAAAATTTGAACATGAGCCATTCGCTGAGCTGGTCTACTTTTCACGGATCTCACGGTGACCGCGTCTAGCACGGACCGCGTCTAACCGCGTCTAACCGCTAAAAGCACCAAAGCCAGACGAGGTGGCCGAGTTGTTAAGGCGATGGACTGCTAATCCATTGTGCTCTGCACGCATGGGTTCGAATCCCATCTTCGTCGACTTTTATTCAAAGCTTTCTTGTAGAAATTTGCCAACTCATTTGCCCATGTGTGGATCACCATGACAAATGTCATCTTCTTGTAAATATTAGGATATTTTAAAGCAGGATCCGTGGATCTTTCACTACATAAATAGGCACAGACTTTATTTGTTTTCCTTAGATTTAATGCCAAGTTAGCGTGTTCCTCACCTAAGTAAAGCATAGAAATATATCATTTACTAAGCATTCTAAATTTCTAGGGATTTTTAACTATCAGATCCCCGAAAAGCATCTGGCAGAAAATGATCTTTTGCAATTTCTAATGCATCTCTAATAATGTTTCTTGTAGAGCTTTTGCCAACCTATTTGCCCATGTAGGATCACCTTATCGAATGACAACTTCGTCATCTTCTTGTAAATAATATGTGAGGCCATTTTAAAGGAGGATCCGTGGCTCTTTCACTACATAAATAGACACGGATCCTTATTTATTTTAGATTTAATGTTGTTGCGGTTCCTTTCTTGTAGAACTTTGCCAACTCATTTGCCAATGTGTGGATCACCTTATCAAATGACAAATGTCATCTTATTGCAAATATGAGGCCATTTTAAAGGAGAATCTGTGGCACTTTCACTACATAAATAGACACGGATCTTTATTTATTTTAGATTTAATGTTGTTGCGGTTCCTCACCTGGGCAAAGAGAACTGTTTTTCCCCCTGATAGGTAGTGCTTAACCCTAAGCCTTGTCTTAATTGCAACAATCAAACAAAAATTCACATTATTAGCATTCCCAATCTTATCTATAGAACTAACACAAACTAGACTACAAAACACAATCCTTTAGATGAAGTCCAGTAAACGATAGCAGACCTATTCTCCACACACTTGAAGACAAAATTTAAAGGGAATTCATGCATTCCATGCTACTTAAGAAGCGCTAAGTACACATTTCTAGCATTGGAGTGCATCAAGTGTAGCAAAGCTTTCAACATCCTTGGTGAATGTATCATTTACTACATCTCTTATTTCTAGGAGTTTAACTATAAGATCCACGAAAAGCATTCAGAAATGATCTTTGCAATTTCTGCTCTTCTTTCAAGCAGTAGATTTCTAAAATTTGAACATGAGCCATTCGCTGAGCTGGTCTACTTTTCACGGATCTCACGGTGACCGCGTATAGCACGGACCGCGTCTAACCGCTAAAAGCACCAAAGCCAGACGAGGTGGCTGAGTGGTTAAGGCGATGGACTGCTAATCCATTGTGCTCTGCACGCATGGGTTCGAATCCCATCTTCGTTGACTTTTCTTCAAAGTTTTCTTGTAGAAATTTGCCAACTCATTTGCCCATGTGTGGATCACCATGACAAATGTCATCTTCTTGTAAATATTTGGATATTTTAAAGGAGGATCCGTGGATCTTTCACTACATAAATAGGCACAGATTCTTATTTATTTTAGATTTAATGCTGTTGCGGTTCCTCACCTGGGCAAAGAGAAATATATCATTTACTTCATCTCTAAATTTCTAGGAGTTTAACTATCAGATCCACGAAAAGCATTCAGAAATGATCTTTGCAATTTCTACGTATCTCACGGTTTCTTGTAGAGCTTTGCCAACTCATTTGCCCATGTGTGGATCACCTTATCGAATGACAACTGTCATCTTCTTGTAAATATGTGAGGCCATTTTAAAGGAGAATCCGTGGCACTTTCACTACATCAATAGACACGGATCTTTATTTATTTTAGATTTAATGTTGTTGCGGTTCCTCACCTGGGCAAAGAGAACTGTTTTTTCCCCTGATAGGTAGAGCTTAACCCTAAGCCTTGTCTTAATTGCAACAATCAAACAAAAATTCACATTATCAGCATTCCCAATCTTATCTGTAGAACTAACACAAACTAGACTACAAAACACAATCCTTTAGATGAAGTCCAGTAAACGATAGCAGACCTATTCTCCACACACTTGAAGACAAAATTTAAAGGGAATTCATGCATTCCATGCTACTTAAGAAGCGCTAAGTACACATTTCTAGCATTGGAGTGCATCAAGTGTAGCAAAGCTTTCAACATCCTTGGTGAATGTATCATTTACTACATCTCTTATTTCTAGGAGTTTAACTATAAGATCCACGAAAAGCATTCAGAAATGATCTTTGCAATTTCTGCTCTTCTTTCAAGCTGTAGATTTCTAAAATTTGAACATGAGCCATTCGCTGAGCTGGTCTACTTTTCACGGATCTCACGGTGACCGCGTATAGCACGGACCGCGTCTAACCGCTAAAAGCACCAAAGCCAGACGAGGTGGCCGAGTGGTTAAGGCGATGGACTGCTAATCCATTGTGCTCTGCACGCATGGGTTCGAATCCCATCTTCGTCGACTTTTCTTCAAAGCTTTCTTGTAGAAATTTGCCAACTTATTTGCCCATGTGTGGATCACCATGACAAATGTCATCTTCTTGTAAATATTAGGATATTTTAAAGGAGGATCCGTGGATCTTTCACTACATAAATAGGCACAGATTCTTATTTATTTTAGATTTAATGCTGTTGCGGTTCCTCACCTGGGCAAAGAGAAATATATCATTTACTACATCTCTAAATTTCTAGGAGTTTAACTATCAGATCCACGAAAAGCATTCAGAAATGATCTTTGCAATTTCTACGTATCTCACGGTTTCTTGTAGAGCTTTGCCAACTCATTTGCCCATGTGTGGATCACCTTATCGAATGACAACTGTCATCTTCTTGTAAATATGTGAGGCCATTTTAAAGGAGGATCCGTGGCACTTTCACTACATAAATAGACACGGATCCTTATTTATTTTAGATTTAATGTTGTTGCGGTTCCTTTCTTGTAGAACTTTGCCAACTCATTTGCCAATGTGTGGATCACCTTATCAAATGACAAATGTCATCTTATTGCAAATATGAGGCCATTTTAAAGGAGAATCCGTGGCACTTTCACTACATAAATAGACACGGATCTTTATTTATTTTAGATTTAATGTTGTTGCGGTTCCTCACCTGGGCAAAGAGAACTGTTTTTCCCCCTGATAGGTAGAGCTTAACCCTAAGCCTTGTCTTAATTGCAACAATCAAACAAAAATTCACATTATTAGCATTCCCAATCTTATCTGTAGAACTAACACAAACTAGACTACAAAACACAATCCTTTAGATGAAGTCCAGTAAACGATAGCAGACCTATTCTCCACACACTTGAAGACAAAATTTAAAGGGAATTCATGCATTCCATGCTACTTAAGAAGCGCTAAGTACACATTTCTAGCATTGGAGTGCATCAAGTGTAGCAAAGCTTTCAACATCCTTGGTGAATGTATCATTTACTACATCTCTTATTTCTAGGAGTTTAACTATAAGATCCACGAAAAGCATTCAGAAATGATCTTTGCAATTTCTGCTCTTCTTTCAAGCTGTAGATTTCTAAAATTTGAACATGAGCCATTCGCTGAGCTGGTCTACTTTTCACGGATCTCACGGTGACCGCGTATAGCACGGACCGCGTCTAACCGCTAAAAGCACCAAAGCCAGACGAGGTGGCCGAGTGGTTAAGGCGATGGACTGCTAATCCATTGTGCTCTGCACGCATGGGTTCGAATCCCATCTTCGTCGACTTTTCTTCAAAGCTTTCTTGTAGAAATTTGCCAACTCATTTGCCCATGTGTGGATCACCATGACAAATGTCATCTTCTTGTAAATATTAGGATATTTTAAAGGAGGATCCGTGGATCTTTCACTACATAAATAGGCACAGATTCTTATTTATTTTAGATTTAATGCTGTTGCGGTTCCTCACCTGGGCAAAGAGAAATATATCATTTACTACATCTCTAAATTTCTAGGAGTTTAACTATCAGATCCACGAAAAGCATTCAGAAATGATCTTTGCAATTTCTACGTAACTCACGGTTTCTTGTAGAGCTTTGCCAACTCATTTGCCCATGTGTGGATCACCTTATCGAATGACAACTGTCATCTTCTTGTAAATATGTGAGGCCATTTTAAAGGAGAATCCGTGGCACTTTCACTACATCAATAGACACGGATCTTTATTTATTTTAGATTTAATGTTGTTGCGGTTCCTCACCTGGGCAAAGAGAACTGTTTTTCCCCCTGATAGGTAGAGCTTAACCCTAAGCCTTGTCTTAATTGCAACAATCAAACAAAAATTCACATTATCAGCATTCCCAATCTTATCTGTAGAACTAACACAAACTAGACTACAAAACACAATCCTTTAGATGAAGTCCAGTAAACGATAGCAGACCTATTCTCCACACACTTGAAGACAAAATTTAAAGGGAATTCATGCATTCCATGCTACTTAAGAAGCGCTAAGTACACATTTCTAGCATTGGAGTGCATCAAGTGTAGCAAAGCTTTCAACATCCTTGGTGAATGTATCATTTACTACATCTCTTATTTCTAGGAGTTTAACTATAAGATCCACGAAAAGCATTCAGAAATGATCTTTGCAATTTCTGCTCTTCTTTCAAGCTGTAGATTTCTAAAATTTGAACATGAGCCATTCGCTGAGCTGGTCTACTTTTCACGGATCTCACGGTGACCGCGTATAGCACGGACCACGTCTAACCGCTAAAAGCACTAAAGCCAGACGAGGTGGCCGAGTGGTTAAGGCGATGGACTGCTAATCCATTGTGCCCCGCACGCATGGGTTCGAATCCAATCTTCGTCGACTTTTCTTCAAAGCTTTCTTGTAGAAATTTGCCAACTCATTTGCCCATGTGTGGATCACCATGACAAATGTCATCTTCTTGTAAATATTAGGATATTTTAAAGCAGGATCCGTGGATCTTTCACTACATAAATAGGCACAGATTCTTATTTATTTTAGATTTAATGCTGTTGCGGTTCCTCACCTGGGCAAAGAGAAAATATATCATTTACTACATCTCTAAATTTCTAGGAGTTTAACTATCAGATCCACGAAAAGCATTCAGAAATGATCTTTGCAATTTCTACGTATCTCACGGTTTCTTGTAGAGCTTTGCCAACTCATTTGCCCATGTGTGGATCACCTTATCGAATGACAACTGTCATCTTCTTGTAAATATGTGAGGCCATTTTAAAGGAGGATCCGTGGCACTTTCACTACATAAATAGACACGGATCCTTATTTATTTTAGATTTAATGTTGTTGCGGTTCCTTTCTTGTAGAACTTTGCCAACTCATTTGCCAATGTGTGGATCACCTTATCAAATGACAAATGTCATCTTATTGCAAATATGAGGCCATTTTAAAGGAGAATCCGTGGCACTTTCACTACATAAATAGACACGGATCTTTATTTATTTTAGATTTAATGTTGTTGCGGTTCCTCACCTGGGCAAAGAGAACTGTTTTTCCCCCTGATAGGTAGAGCTTAACCCTAAGCCTTGTCTTAATTGCAACAATCAAACAAAAATTCACATTATCAGCATTCCCAATCTTATCTGTAGAACTAACACAAACTAGACTACAAAACACAATCCTTTAGATGAAGTCCAGTAAACGATAGCAGACCTATTCTCCACACACTTGAAGACAAAATTTAAAGGGAATTCATGCATTCCATGCTACTTAAGAAGCGCTAAGTACACATTTCTAGCATTGGAGTGCATCAAGTGTAGCAAAGCTTTCAACATCCTTGGTGAATGTATCATTTACTACATCTCTTATTTCTAGGAGTTTAACTATAAGATCCACGAAAAGCATTCAGAAATGATCTTTGCAATTTCTGCTCTTCTTTCAAGCTGTAGATTTCTAAAATTTGAACATGAGCCATTCGCTGAGCTGGTCTACTTTTCACGGATCTCACGGTGACCGCGTATAGCACGGACCACGTCTAACCGCTAAAAACACCAAAGCCAGACGAGGTGGCCGAGTGGTTAAGGCGATGGACTGCTAATCCCTTGTGCTCTGCACGCATGGGTTCGAATCCCATCTTCGTCGACTTTTCTTCAAAGCTTTCTTGTAGAAATTTGCCAACTATTTGCCCATGTGTGGATCACCATGACAAATGTCATCTTCTTGTAAATATTAGGATATTTTAAAGGAGGATCCGTGGATCTTTCACTACATAAATAGGCACAGATTCTTATTTATTTTAGATTTAATGCTGTTGCGGTTCCTCACCTGGGCAAAGAGAAATATATCATTTACTACATCTCTAAATTTCTAGGAGTTTAACTATCAGATCCACGAAAAGCATTCAGAAATGATCTTTGCAATTTCTACGTAACTCACGGTTTCTTGTAGAGCTTTGCCAACTCATTTGCCCATGTGTGGATCACCTTATCGAATGACAACTGTCATCTTCTTGTAAATATGTGAGGCCATTTTAAAGGAGAATCCGTGGCACTTTCACTACATCAATAGACACGGATCTTTATTTATTTTAGATTTAATGTTGTTGCGGTTCCTCACCTGGGCAAAGAGAACTGTTTTTCCCCCTGATAGGTAGAGCTTAACCCTAAGCCTTGTCTTAATTGCAACAATCAAACAAAAATTCACATTATCAGCATTCCCAATCTTATCTGTAGAACTAACACAAACTAGACTACAAAACACAATCCTTTAGATGAAGTCCAGTAAACGATAGCAGACCTATTCTCCACACACTTGAAGACAAAATTTAAAGGGAATTCATGCATTCCATGCTACTTAAGAAGTGCTAAGTACACATTTCTAGCATTGGAGTGCATCAAGTGTAGCAAAGCTTTCAACATCCTTGGTGAATGTATCATTTACTACATCTCTTATTTCTAGGAGTTTAACTATAAGATCCACGAAAAGCATTCAGAAATGATCTTTGCAATTTCTGCTCTTCTTTCAAGCTGTAGATTTCTAAAATTTGAACATGAGCCATTCGCTGAGCTGGTCTACTTTTCACGGATCTCACGGTGACCGCGTATAGCACGGACCACGTCTAACCGCTAAAAGCACCAAAGCCAGACGAGGTGGCCGAGTGGTTAAGGCGATGGACTGCTAATCCATTGTGCTCTGCACGCATGGGTTCGAATCCCATCTTCGTCGACTTTTCTTCAAAGCTTTCTTGTAGAAATTTGCCAACTCATTTGCCCATGTGTGGATCACCATGACAAATGTCATCTTCTTGTAAATATTAGGATATTTTAAAGCAGGATCCGTGGATCTTTCACTACATAAATAGGCACAGATTCTTATTTATTTTAGATTTAATGCTGTTGCGGTTCCTCACCTGGGCAAAGAGAAATATATCATTTACTACATCTCTAAATTTCTAGGAGTTTAACTATCAGATCCACGAAAAGCATTCAGAAATGATCTTTGCAATTTCTACGTAACTCACGGTTTCTTGTAGAGCTTTGCCAACTCATTTGCCCATGTGTGGATCACCTTATCGAATGACAACTGTCATCTTCTTGTAAATATGTGAGGCCATTTTAAAGGAGAATCCGTGGCACTTTCACTACATCAATAGACACGGATCTTTATTTATTTTAGATTTAATGTTGTTGCGGTTCCTCACCTGGGCAAAGAGAACTGTTTTTCCCCCTGATAGGTAGAGCTTAACCCTAAGCCTTGTCTTAATTGCAACAATCAAACAAAAATTCACATTATCAGCATTCCCAATCTTATCTGTAGAACTAACACAAACTAGACTACAAAACACAATCCTTTAGATGAAGTCCAGTAAACGATAGCAGACCTATTCTCCACACACTTGAAGACAAAATTTAAAGGGAATTCATGCATTCCATGCTACTTAAGAAGCGCTAAGTACACATTTCTAGCATTGGAGTGCATCAAGTGTAGCAAAGCTTTCAACATCCTTGGTGAATGTATCATTTACTACATCTCTTATTTCTAGGAGTTTAACTATAAGATCCACGAAAAGCATTCAGAAATGATCTTTGCAATTTCTGCTCTTCTTTCAAGCTGTAGATTTCTAAAATTTGAACATGAGCCATTCGCTGAGCTGGTCTACTTTTCACGGATCTCACGGTGACCGCGTATAGCACGGACCACGTCTAACCGCTAAAAGCACCAAAGCCAGACGAGGTGGCCGAGTGGTTAAGGCGATGGACTGCTAATCCATTGTGCTCTGCACGCATGGGTTCGAATCCCATCTTCGTCGACTTTTCTTCAAAGCTTTCTTGTAGAAATTTGCCAACTTATTTGCCCATGTGTGGATCACCATGACAAATGTCATCTTCTTGTAAATATTAGGATATTTTAAAGGAGGATCCGTGGATCTTTCACTACATAAATAGGCACAGATTCTTATTTATTTTAGATTTAATGCTGTTGCGGTTCCTCACCTGGGCAAAGAGAAATATATCATTTACTACATCTCTAAATTTCTAGGAGTTTAACTATCAGATCCACGAAAAGCATTCAGAAATGATCTTTGCAATTTCTACGTATCTCACGGTTTCTTGTAGAGCTTTGCCAACTCATTTGCCCATGTGTGGATCACCTTATCGAATGACAACTGTCATCTTCTTGTAAATATGTGAGGCCATTTTAAAGGAGGATCCGTGGCACTTTCACTACATAAATAGACACGGATCCTTATTTATTTTAGATTTAATGTTGTTGCGGTTCCTTTCTTGTAGAACTTTGCCAACTCATTTGCCAATGTGTGGATCACCTTATCAAATGACAAATGTCATCTTATTGCAAATATGAGGCCATTTTAAAGGAGAATCCGTGGCACTTTCACTACATAAATAGACACGGATCTTTATTTATTTTAGATTTAATGTTGTTGCGGTTCCTCACCTGGGCAAAGAGAACTGTTTTTCCCCCTGATAGGTAGAGCTTAACCCTAAGCCTTGTCTTAATTGCAACAATCAAACAAAAATTCACATTATCAGCATTCCCAATCTTATCTGTAGAACTAACACAAACTAGACTACAAAACACAATCCTTTAGATGAAGTCCAGTAAACGATAGCAGACCTATTCTCCACACACTTGAAGACAAAATTTAAAGGGAATTCATGCATTCCATGCTACTTAAGAAGCGCTAAGTACACATTTCTAGCATTGGAGTGCATCAAGTGTAGCAAAGCTTTCAACATCCTTGGTGAATGTATCATTTACTACATCTCTTATTTCTAGGAGTTTAACTATAAGATCCACGAAAAGCATTCAGAAATGATCTTTGCAATTTCTGCTCTTCTTTCAAGCTGTAGATTTCTAAAATTTGAACATGAGCCATTCGCTGAGCTGGTCTACTTTTCACGGATCTCACGGTGACCGCGTATAGCACGGACCGCGTCTAACCGCTAAAAGCACCAAAGCCAGACGAGGTGGCCGAGTGGTTAAGGCGATGGACTGCTAATCCATTGTGCTCTGCACGCATGGGTTCGAATCCCATCTTCGTCGACTTTTCTTCAAAGCTTTCTTGTAGAAATTTGCCAACTCATTTGCCCATGTGTGGATCACCATGACAAATGTCATCTTCTTGTAAATATTAGGATATTTTAAAGGAGGATCCGTGGATCTTTCACTACATAAATAGGCACAGATTCTTATTTATTTTAGATTTAATGCTGTTGCGGTTCCTCACCTGGGCAAAGAGAAATATATCATTTACTACATCTCTAAATTTCTAGGAGTTTAACTATCAGATCCACGAAAGGCATTCAGAAATGATCTTTGCAATTTCTACGTATCTCACGGTTTCTTGTAGAGCTTTGCCAACTCATTTGCCCATGTGTGGATCACCTTATCGAATGACAACTGTCATCTTCTTGTAAATATGTGAGGCCATTT